>JARWLC010000009.1:12912500-14112500 GCA_033318265.1 Phyllotis vaccarum | reverse complement strand
TATGGGGCTGATTTATATCCCAAATTTTGTATCTGAGATCATAGTAGGCAGTTGTGTTTTAGAAAGATGGAAACATACACTCTGTGCTATGTGTGGCTGGGGTGGTCTAGAGCAACACACTGCAGAAACATTACTGTGTCTGCTGCATTTTTCACATGATGGGGATGATCATCTGTATCATCATATTTGATGTCCATTGCTTCTAAATGAATTGTGGAAACACTCCAATGCCTCAGTACTTTATAGATTTGGGAACTAGAGAACATAGATCCTGGGCACTCTCTAACACTAGGGACAGTGGGTGCATGTTTGCTTTTGTTAACCTTCCTTGGAGCATGGAGAAGGCGTGATGTGTGTTTTAAATTTGTTCTTTTCCCACAGGACAAGTACCTACACACAAATTGTTTGGCAGCGTTAGCAAATATGTCAGCCCAGTTTCGATCTCTGCATCAGTACGCCGCCCAGAGGATCATCAGGTAAATACGGACTTTAGAGCAAACACCGAGTTTTGCCTTCTGGCTGGTCTTCTGATAGGGGCACCATGCCAGTGTCCTTTTTAAACATGTGCAAAGATGGCAGATTTTCCTCACTTTCCCTGTGGTTGAGAATGCCTTGATATGTTTTTTTCCTAATCTCCTTATTGACTAGAGTGTTCATGGCATTTTTGTTTGGCTCCTTTTATGAACTGGGGCTGTTAGGACTCATCTTAGATTGTGTATTAGCTTTGCAGAGGCCTAGGCTGCTTGTTATCAGTGCAAAGGAAACCTTCACAACTGTGCCGAATCTTCCAAAGTATCATGCCACACTTTCAGAGTTATCTGTGTACGTCTTTGAGAATTTTCATTTTTTTTTCAATTTTTGGTAGGATTTTATGCAAGTGCTGTGCTACCGAGCTACAGTCCCCTCTGCCAAATATTCCCTCCATAGCTGCTTCACTTTCTCATGATGTCTTGCTTCTGCCTTAGCAATTGCTGGTATTATTTACATAAATTTGTTTAATTACACTTTTGTACGGTAAAATCATAGGTCAGCAGAGCTGTAGGAAGGAGAGTCTGTTCTCCAGCTGTTGGAAGCACCTTGTTCCTTGACCGATGGCCTCTGCCACCATCAGGAGTGGGTGGCTGAATTCCTCTCCTTATTCCAGCCTCCCTTTTGTGGTTCTGATCTCACAAACCTGCAGTCCTCACCATTTAATATCCTTACAGAACACTAACTGTGTGTCCCCTTTGGCCAAGTACAGTAACACACTAACATTTTCTAAGGAGCTATGTTTTTGGTCTACCCCAACAGTCATCACCAGGAACCCCCATCATCTCCCCTCCTTCTTTTCCAAGCATATATAATCCTTTAAGGAAGGAAAATTAATTATTATAAATATCATTTGCAGAGATTTCTAATATGTATGGGTTGTTTTGTTTGTTTTCCAATTTTTGGTAGGATTTTATGCAAGGTCATAAATTCTGCTCAATGTGGTTTCAGCAGTTCTCAAGTAAAACATGTCTCGGGGATCTGTTTACTTCTCACTTGTAGGGCAGTGCAGATGTTTTCTTCTCTAACACTGGAGATGGAAGTGAAGGCTTTGCTCAGGTTACGCACTGGCCCACTGCTGTCCCAGCCCTTAGCTGTTTGGTTTGTTTGGTTTTTCCTTTTTCTTCATAGATCCTGGATCTTTGGGGGTGACTATACTATAGATACTCCATTGACGGCTAAGCATTCCAAAGCCTCCTATTTCTGTACAGTGATCAGCTTGGGTCACTGTTAATTGCCACCTGCTGCAAGATGACGTGTCTCTGATGAGAACTGAGCAGTGTATTGATCTCTGGATGTAGCCATAAGTCACTAGGGGTCATTTTCATGCTATGACTATTTAGGAAAATAGCCATATAGTAGGTTTTCCTCTGCAGCCCGCCTATCTAAACATAGCCTTGTTAAGCAGTGTTAGGTATGGTGACCTGGGCTCTCATTTTCAGTAATTATTTAGAACTAATTTTTGTTCTTTATCTGCCTTCAGAATTTAGTAGACTATGCTTATTTATTTATTTATTCATTCATTCATTCATTCATTCATTCATTTATTTATTATGTATACAATGTTCTGCCTGTATGTCTGGTTGCAGGCCAGAAGAGGGCACCAGATCTCATTGTAAGTAGTTGTGAGCCACCATGTGGTTGCTGGGACTTGAACTCAGGACCTCTGAGAGAGCAGCCAGTCCTCTTAACCACTGAGCCATCTCTCTAGCCCTAGACTATCTTACATTGCCTCACACGTGAATTCACATCTGGTCTCTGGACATTTTATTGCATTAGAGTGGAAAGTAGTAAGAAGTTGGTCAGTTACTGACTTTGTACTAACAAACATGTCTTACACAACCATGACTGTCTCCTCATACCCTGGAGTCGTTCAGGTATTCTGAGGAGCCCCGAGTTTCCAAAAGTTAACTTTTGGCCCTGTGCTTATTTCAGCATTGCGAGTTTCCTGACTCATGCTGCTTTGTGGTCCTTTCTGCTTATATATATGGAATTTTACAATAGCTTTAGATTAGTTTTCTGATAATGAATATTCCCTAAGGCCTGTTCCACATGAAAATTCCAAATGAATTGGCGCGTAACTTAAGCTCTGGAAATAAGTGTTAGATATTGTTTAACAAAAATTTATAGGTGTAATAGTTTTTTTTTTTTTTTTTAAATCACAAGCAGTATGCCCAATCTTTTGAGGTTCCAAAACAGAAAACAAACCAAGACAAGAAACAAAGTTGGATCTGTGGTGAAGGACTATTTGGATTCATCAATGATGAATTTTCTTACTTCATGTTAATGGATTTTTGTTTAGCATCATGTGAGTCAGGAATTATATTAAGTAATATAAGATATATTAAAACTAGTAATAAGGCTTTTGCCCTCAAATACCTTGCAAACAGTAGCAGACGTAAGTTCTTGTATAGGAGAAGTATAAAGAACTTATATAGATATGAATGTTGAAAATATTGCAGTGAAATAGAATTCTTCCAGTGAGGTAGTAGTTGAGTGTAAGAATGATGAGAAGACATCTCATTGCAAATGAGGCAAGGTGACTAGAGAGGAGTAGTATTAGATGCTGCCCACTCAGGAAAACATCAGTGACAGCCACCAAAACAAGAGGTCACGATTAGAAGGGATCTGTATAACAATCGTCAGTCTCAGGAGAGAAAGACAGAAAGGTGGATAAGGGAGAGAATGTGTTCAATGGACAATATACACCTGTGTGGAGTTGTCTTTAGATAGCTCTGCTGTAAATAATCACAGTGAAAATCAAAACAGAACTGTTAATAAATGTACAGCCTGCTTTGGCTGGCCTGCTGCGGACCTATGCAGGGGTGAAAAGGAAGATGTGACATGTTATGGAGGGCCTTGAGTATTAGTCTCAAAGTTCCAAATAACGGAAGGAAGAGAGAAACAGGGGTCTGAGTTTTAATAACAAAACAGCGACTGAATAAGTTGTAAATGGGATTTATAAAGGACCTATGGATTTATAGCATCACTTATTCAGACAACAATGGTATATGTTATCAATCACCCTGGGGCAGGCAAATTCCAGCCAGTTCCAAGTGCGTACTGTTGGTGTGTCATGTCCAAGCACTGTATTTGAGTAGCTGCCCCAGACAGAGCGTCCTTGTCACCCAAGAGGGGCCTCATTTTGTAGCCTTCTCTTATATCATCTTCAAAAGCTTTATGTGCACATTGAAGTCAGGGTCTAGAAACCAAGATTTATTCTCTGAGAAAACACTTGAATTGAAAATGGAGACCAGCATTTGCATCTTGAGAGAACTCATTCTCTACCAAATGTTTGTATGTAGGGTTGGACTGCAAAGCATGGCAAGGAAGGCATCACCAGGGCAGTCAGAGACTAAGGTTGTAGAGTCACGCTGCTCTGGATTTACCTGTGTTTAGTAACTCTTTTCAGTGAGAAACTTCACGGATATATTCTGAATTCTCTTTCAGGAAAAGTCTGCACAGTTTTATATATGTCAGCTCTAAAACTCAGAAGAGCCAGGATTTTATGTGATCTTCAAAAAGTATGAGTCACATTTTTTGTGGCAATGAGAGGATTTTAATGAATTTTTAAAAATATTAGTTGGACATAAATATAAGGAATGGTATTTTTTGTGGTGACAAGGCTATTCGTATTTAATGACAGTATACCCATCACAAACTCTTGGTACCCTGGAGAAGTCGCAAGCAGATGCAATCTGTGTTTTGATCAACTTTATAAATACTTTTGGATGCTTGATGGCAGTGTATATTTGATATGCTTATTATTATTATTTGAGGTTAGTGTTTCATGTATATGGAGCAGGTTATATGTTAGATACTGCATGGAAAAACAAACAAAAAGAGATTGCGTGGATTATAATCCTGTGTTTCCTGCCTCTAAGCTTTTCTTTCAGCCAGGCATGATGGTGTACCCTTTGATCTCAATATTCAGGGGGCAGAGGCAGGCCAGCCTGGTCTACAGCCAGGCATGATGGTGTACCCTTTGATCTCAGTATTCAGGGGGCAGAGGCAGGCCAGCCTGGTCTACACAGTGAATTCCAGGATAGCCAGGACTATGTAGAGAGAGACTCTGTCAAAAAAACAAGCAAACAAAATCCCAAAGGAAGAAGAGGAAGATTGTTTTTCTTTTTGTCTTGTGTCTACCAGTTTCTTTCTCTGGCTTCTACACCTCTGGACATTTTCCTTTGGTATCTTACCCTGCATTGCTCTTATTGCCATTTTCCCCAGGAAGTTGCTTGTATGCCCACTGTACTTTCCAATGGAAAACCTAGTTATTAGTTTCTGGTCAGGATCTCTCTCTGACTGGACTGTCAGGCAGTGCAGTGTACTGTAGTACAGACAGCAGAGCTGATCGCCAAGGTTTGGGATTTGGGCTCCAAACCTGCCAGCTGTGGAATCTTGTAGTAGTTTAACTTCTCTGTGGCATTCCCATCTGAAAGATGGGTGACAATAGTGACGGTTATTACCAGAATCCTAGGTCAGAAGTCTGACTCTAGGGGATGCCATCTTGCCAGATCTGTGCACTCTTCCAGCCCCAAAGCAGGCGAAAGTGAAAAAGCAGTAAATGTCTAACCAAAATGATGATTCTGGGAAGAAGGTCAGCATTTCAGCCTGTCTCTGGGTGCTGACCTGAGCTTCATGTTTTGATGGAGGAGGAACTGGGACAAGGCAGTCCTCATTAATTAAGCAATTTCGCCTGAGTGTCATCTGGTTGATCTTTTTCTCAACTGTGGATTCTGCAGGGAGCCTCAAAAGAAGTCCTCTTGACTTGAGGGGACAACCTGTTTTCTGTGAGGATACCTCTGGTAGAGAGTGATCTCATCTCATCAGGGGCAGTTATGTCTGTGAGGCTCTACTGTTCGGGAATCCAAGGTGACTTGCAGGTTTAGCACAGCCTGGAGACCTTTGGGTCTGGAAAATAATGTAAGAACTGACAGTAAGGTGTCTTAGTTACCTTTCCCCCCATCTTCATCCTAGAAGAATGGGCTTGGGAGGGCAATGCTGCCTTTTAGGCAGACTCTGCTTGGTCATTATCATGCTTGTGTATAGAGTGAAGCTGGACTCTGCCCCAGAGTTTTAAGACAGAAAAGGAAGGTGTGGATCGCAGTTTTTACTTTGCTGTTAGTTGCCCTGTAGACCCCAAGAAGGGGTCAGGTGTCTTCTAAGTATATGATTCCCCCTTGTGTTTGAGCAGTTGAGGGAAGGGGGTGCCGGCCATCTGGCCTTGGTCCTCTGACCATGCGATAAAGCAGTAAATGAGAAGGGAGCACGCAGACGTGCTTGTGTGCTTGACACAGGCAGGTGAAAGCATCAGCTGCTGAAGCCTGAAAGCAGAGCGCTGTAATGCAGAGTGCCCGTCTCAGCAGTGTGCAGTTAAGAGACTGTGCAGGAGAGCCTTGTTCTTTTAAATCCATGGATATTGGCAAAAAGAGTGTTGAGAACCAGTGAGAATAGTCATTTCTTTCCTCTGTCACACGTTTCTAACCTTTTGACATTGTTCTGTGACATTGTCACACACCTTGTTCACTCTTGAGAAATGTATAATCAACAGTTTCATGTCAGGCCACTTTCCTGAGTCTTCCCAGCCACATTTGTGTGGGGATGTGTTTCAAATATAATAAAAACATTCTCGGAGATATCAGAGGGATCTACCCACAGTCAGTCTAGGAGGATCACACTGTGGTAACTCACACCTTTAATCCCAGCACAGGGAGTATCCCAGGAGTGGTGACTTATGCCCTTAATCCATTCTGAGTTTGAGGTCATTTTAGTTTACAGAAGGAGTTCCAGGCTCCCAGGCAGACAGTGGTGGTGCCAGTGAGTGAAGAAGGTATTTAAGGCAGGCATAGAAAGACAGAGCAGGCAGAAGAAGCCAGGAGGAGGGAGGCTGAGGAAGCTGGAAGACAGCTGGGTGAGATCTGACTGGTGTTTCTTCTCTGATATCTCAGTCTTTCCCAGAGATCTGGCCCTGAGTTTCGTTTATTTGTGCAACACCTAAGTGGATGTACTTTTTCCTCAAAAGCCATGCTTCAAGGTGGAGGGAAATGAAGTTACTCTAATGTCATATAAAAACTGAGGCAAATGAGGCTTGTCACCATGAAGACTTCATAATAATCAGCGGTGAAGCTGGAGCATGATACAGATGGTCCAGTGCACAATCACCATTTCTAGACTCAGGGCTTTAGTCTGAGATCTGGCTCTGAGTTTCCTTCATTCCTGCAACACATTTGTAGTAATTCTTAGCTGCCTGCGGCCCCTGGGCCATCAGTTGGACATGCCTGAAGATCTGGCTCTGAGTTTCCTTCATTCCTGCAACACATTTGTAGTAATTCTTAGCTGCCTGCGGCCCCTGGGCCATCAGTTGGACATGCCTGAAGGGTCTTGTCACAAGTGAGTTCTGGTGAAAGGGCATGGCTCTCAGGAACCTGCACAAGAGCTCTTTCCCTGGCCCTCCTGGCGTTAGTAACTTTTGGAAGGGATGGCACCTGACTCATTTCTTGTTGATTACTTTAAGATTGGATCTCACTGTGTTCTTCAGCTGTTCTTGAACTTTCTGTGTGGCCTGGATGACTTGATCATCCCGTTTCAGCTCCCGCAAGTGCCTAAGGAATCTTATAATAGCCTATATTTCCTTAAAGGGTGAAAATGGAGATGCCACTGGGTAGATAGAGTTTTGTGCTAATGATTTATTTTAGTGGTAGATCTTAGTGATGTCCTCTGAGGGACTCTTGCATGCTAGCACTTGTGGAAGTACAGTATTTACCAAATTTAAACAGTGTGTGTGATTTTTCTTTTTAATAGAGAATCAGCTTGTGCCTTCCCCAATACCTAGGCACAAACCGACTCCAATTTCTCCCTTGCTGCGGTCTTTGCTGATCCTTGTTTGATCTTGGCTGAGCATTAGCCAAGGAAGGAAGGAGAAATGTTTGTCTTAGAAACCTGGCTTCCCACACTTCCTGTGGCAGTGGTACTTTGAAGGCAGTCAAGTTTTTCGGGGAAATCTGGCACGGTTTGCCTTTTCAGTTTAGTCTTTTCTTAAGAAGTTACATTAGGAGCATTTACAGTTCCCAGTTGGAGATTCTAAGCTTTAATTGAGCTGTGTGACTGGGTAGAGAGCTGCTATATCATACAGCAGTGTCTTGGCAGACTTGATGGGACATGTGGAGGCTTCAGAATTGATTTACTTTCCAGTTCTGACTGCTGGCACAACCAGTTTGTTTTTAAAGGAGCACATCATACATTTATCTGAATTTGATGTCCTGTAAGTAGAGACCTTTGTGGGCAACATTTCCACATGAGAAATGAACCATTAAAATAACTTGCTTGGGGCTCCATAGACTGTTATATTGCACTGTAGAAGTGACTGGGAACACATGAAGACGTGTCTGTACTGCATCCTCTTAGTCTTGGATTATTAGCGCCCAGTCCTGTCTCTTAAGGTAGAGACCTGGAATTTTATTTTTACCCTACTTTTTAACCAAAAACTTGACCTGCCATAATTTGGTGGCTTCTTTGAGGAGTCTTGAGACTTCTGGGTCCAGGACAAATAACAGTCTGATAGACTCTTTTCATATTATTTATTACAGATGATTATTCTCAAAAGTATTGGAGTGAGTGTGCCTTCACACTACTGTCTTGCTCCCCACCCCTGGAGCAGCATGACAGAAGGCAGGTAACAACTGCACATGCAGTATTTTGTATTCCAGGAAAGGAATCCTGAGTGTGAGACTCCATGGAAAATGACAGCCCTGCTTTCATTTCTGTTGCTGTGACAAGATATCCTGACAGAAAACCACTGGAATGAAGGGGTTTACTTGGCCCCCAGCTCCAGATTGTAGGCTGTTAGAGGGAACTCAAGACAGCAGGAGTTTAAAATAGCTAGTCCTGTCACCTTCTAAGTCAGGAGCAAAGAGAGATGTTGTGTGCATGCCCACTTGATTGTGCACAGCTAGATTTCCTATCATCTTTTAAAATGGCTGTAAAAAAAACTGCCCAAGTTGACTTTTAAGGGAGGCATCCTTCCTTTGTGTGATAGCAAACTACACACTGCTGTTGGAAGAGACTATATTCCAAGTTTCTGCAAACATCCATGACAAGACAGTTCAGAAGTCTCTGCATTTGGGATTTATCTCCCAGAAATCTTTGCTTAACTGTGTATTTCTCATGTCAGTGGAAAAGTGCGTCACTGTTTTATGGACAAATTGTCGTGGTGTCCTGTGGCTGCCACCATTGTTGAGAGTAATAATTTGGTTGGTGGGTGCTCTGGATTTTCTCTCTCACCTGCTTATTCATTGGATTTATTCTTAGAAACTGGGGGCTGGAGAGATGGCTCAGAGGTTGAAAACATTAACAGTTCTTCCAGAGGTCCTGAGTTCAATTCCCAGTAACCATTGGCCCACAACCATCTATAATGAGATCTGATACCCTCTTCTGATGTGCAGGCAAGCATGGGTACAAAGCACTGTATGCAAAATAAATAAATAAAGAAAAGAAACTGTGAGTGACCTCATCGGTCTCCTGATTTCCACAGCCTCAATGAATCTCTAGTTCACTGTTGGTGTTCATCTAGTCCAGAAACCTTCTGAGTGCCCCGACAGATCCAGGGTAATTGGGGTAAAATGCTGTATTTGATTAAAAAAAATTATTACATTATAAAATTATAGACTTGGAAAGACCTTTAAAAATCATCTCTGACAACTTTTCACACTTGACATATGGAAATTTACAGTTAATTATGATTAATCCAAATGAACATTATTGCAGAAGCAGATGTAGAAATCAAGTTTGTTCAGCTCATGGACCAGTGTTCTGCCACAATGAAAGAAAGAACTAGGTCTTACTCACGCTCCATCTCGTTCATTTTCTCTCTCCTTCACCCCTTTTCCTCTTTGCTCCCTCCCTGTTAGGAGGTTATCTGACATAAGGCAAATTCATTCTTTATAAAACACTTTTCTCACTGTGTTGTACACATCTCATGGACCTTTTGAGAAGCACAAGGACAGCTGGAGACAGGTAACTCTAAATCGGCCTAAATGGGCCCCGTGGCAACTCTTAGGAGCGTTCTGAGCATTTACCATTTGTTTTACATTTCTCAGTTTCATCATTTACAAATAGGTAAAATCCTGCCAGAGCTGTTGTAAAGAGAAAATGGTTTCATATATGTAAAGTGGTAGCATAATGTCTGCTGGATAGCAGTCGCTAGCAGTTATTAGATATAGGACAATCTGTCTTGTTAGCGAGTACCTACCTTTGTCTTGTCAAGTAGATCTGTGAATGAATGGTAAAACTTGTTTAAAATGCCCTGACTATGGCTAGAGGAGCTGCTGTACCATGCAGACTTTCTTGTTTGCACAGCTGACACCTGCCAGCTCTTATTATATTGCTCTGTGCTCTGTGGTCGTAGGGAACCACCCAAAGACCTGATGTCACTCTACCTCTTACTGTCCTTACTAGGAATAATGTATAGTAAAATATCAAAGATATTATTGAGTTGCCTAGTTATGTCTATTGTTTCCACTTTACAGAGAACTAACATTTAAAATTCAGCAGTGGCTTATCTAAGGAAAATAACCGTACTGGGATTTGAATCTGCACCTGTGGGCTACCCACTCACTATCTTGCATCGCCTTCTATTGTCAAATGCCCCTTTTTGAAGACAGGGTTTCATTGTGTAGTCCTGGATGGCCTACAAATATGTAGACCAGACTGCCCTTGAACTCAGAGAGATCCACCTGCTAGGAAATTGTTCGCTGACCTCCACACACATGCCATGGCAGGAGCATGCATGTGTTCACATACACACACTGATAAATAGAATTTTTTTTATAATGCTTGCATTTAACCTTATCTTATTGATAGTACCACATTGTCCTCCCTACTGTGGGTTATTTTTGGACAATTCCTGACATTATTTGATTTATCAGGATCACATTATAAAAAGATAATGAGTATTTATGAGCACCCATTTGTCAGAAATTTCTTTATGGTTTATTAAAATGCAAGATCCCATGCACAAATATTAAAGAACAAAATGGGGAACCCAAGCCGAATCATAATCCACCACCAACACCCACCATGTCCATCCATCTCCAAAGAAAACATTCCTCTTGATTACCTAGAGGACCTGTGACAGAATTCCCATAACACCCATTTACGATTTGGTGCCTCTTCAAGTAGTAGAGGGGAAAGCCAGTCTTTAGCCCCACCTTTGTGCTGAAGTTGAATGTCAGCTGTAGTTGGTCCATTGAGGGTTCACGTCATTACTTTCACAGCTGGAACAGCTGTCTTGAATGTCACTGTAGCTCTCTAAGAGCTTCTGTTTGTGTAGAAATGAAGAAGTGGAGGCCAGAGGTACTGTAAAACTTACTTCGGGTCATATAGCTTAGTGTGTGGTACAGTTTCAACCCAAGCTTAGAACTAAGTTTCTTCAGACTCAACATAGATAAGTACTGAGACAGTCTCTCTCTCTCTCTCTCTCTCTCTCTCTCTCTCTCTCTCTCTCTCTCTCTCTCTCTCTCTCTGTGTGTGTGTGTGTGTGTGTGTGTGTGTGTTTGTGTTTGTATTCATTCTTTTGAGACAGTATCATGTTGGCCTTGAACTTGCTGTGCAGTCAAGGATACCATTGACCCTCCTCTCTCACCTCCCAAGTGGAAGGGATTATGGCTGTATACCACCTGGCTTAGGTTCTATTTTGATTGAATGAAATGCTCACTTCATGGACTTGGTAATTCTTCATTACTTCAACACAGTGTTGTTCCAAGTGTGGTTTATAGGCCCTGGAGGGTCTAGAATCAGACTTCCTTTGCCATTTTCACTGTAACAATCATTAACAAAACTGCTAAAGCCTTAGTAGCCCATCCACACTGTCCTGGTGCCCACTGTGTCTTCCA
Organism: Phyllotis vaccarum; assembly: GCA_033318265.1. Classification (NCBI taxonomy): domain Eukaryota; kingdom Metazoa; phylum Chordata; class Mammalia; order Rodentia; family Cricetidae; genus Phyllotis; species Phyllotis vaccarum. The sequence goes on along the minus strand of JARWLC010000009.1, from coordinate 14,101,080 downwards.
TAAAAGCCGTAGCATAAACCTATCCACACTGTCCTGGTGCCTGCTGTGTCTTCCCTCCACACACGCTTGCAGCAAGAAAACAACCATTTTCACTTAAAATATCCTCAACAAGATTATGTAAAAGGTGAATTGTAATGAAAGTTGACTTGAATGCTTGTGGTTTTCATGTCTTATATGATAAGAATTCCCACAGCACACATCTGCATTAAGGGATCATCTTCAGAGAAAGCACACATGTGACAACTAGCCACTAGTTGGGTGGATGGTCATTTTCTCAAGAACCCATAGCAGTAGATGCTTATTTAGATCTGGCATTTTCTTGAAAATGAACTAAATGAGTTCATCACTTCAAAGAAGACAACTGAGTGTCATTTGCAAATAGCTTTCAGAAGAAATAAGAATATTGGAAAACATACCTGCAGTGTGCGTTTGTAATATCAATGATGATGATAATATATGAGGAGTTTGGAATGTACTATATTATTAAATATGTCATCATTTAAGAGGTCTTTTCTGAAAACTGAAGCAATATTTTTAGATGACTAAAGAGTTATTTCTCACTAGCTATTTCATTTATGTTAGCATGTGAAGCTTTTGTTCTTATATTTAAGTGGGCTACTTCATATTTTAGATTACTCTCAATTTTAAAACCTATCCATGAAATCCAGGTATAAAAACATGTTTGGAGTTCTCAGAAATTTTGTGAGAACTAAAAGGGTTCTGCAGTGGAGTGCGGTGCTTCTGCTCCAGGGCCCTTTCAGAAGGCAGTGTGTGAATTACAGGCCCACCGTAGACACTTCTAAATATCTATTATTTCTGAATTAGTTATGTCCTTACTTCCTTCCATCAATATAATCAATATTTAGCTATGTTTGCATTATTCATTCTTCCATTTAATAAATATTTATTGAGAAGATACTTATCAGGGACTTGGAATAGAAAGGGGCTATATATAAATCATTTTTATTCTCTGTGGGAACTCATGGGCTCTTAGAGAGTTATTGATGGCAAGCATTTTTAAGTTTTCTGCTCATCTTGCCCTTGGTATAGCCAAAATGTGTTTGGGTTGTTTATTTCTGTGTACTAAACCACCTGATGAAGCAGAGACCTAAAACAAGAATCTAGTGATCTCTCCCAGTCTTGTGGGTACTGCGTACTTGAGGCTGCTTGCATGTTTTCAAATAGAGGGTAGTTGAGTGGGATGCATAGTGGGTTGCACTCATGGCTGACTCTTGATGCTAGCTGTCAGCCAAGAGCCTGTTGAGATATTGACTGGAATGCCTCAGTTCTCTGGGTGACCTTCCCATGAAGGGAAGGTCATTGTAGTATAGCCAGATTTCTAAGCAGGACTGTCCCAGGAACAGCAGAGACTAGATAGTTTCTTGCAACCTAGACTGTTCTCTGAGACCATTGTTTTTACCACATTTTTTCAGTCAAAGGCATGTCATAGGACCATGAGGTGCACAAATACAGATAGCATGGCTACCTTATTAAATTTGGTTTCATAAATTATTCCCCAGTAATTTAAGTGGTGGTCTTTACACTTTTCTTCCCTTGATTACTTTTGACATAAACATTTTGACTGTGACAGCTTCCATTTAGAAAGAAATGCCCACTGCATACCAAGGCGCCTTCATTTATGGCCAAGGTAGTCACTAGGTATCTGAGAAGGTCAGGGCTGTGCTGACTAGATGCTCATTCTTCCAGGCACCAGTGAGCCTGGTGAGTGGTGTGTGAAGAAATGCTTGAAGCCCAGCTCAGGCTCTCACTGTCTCTGGTTAATTCTGCCTTCACTGTGGCTTGGGAACCTTGAGGGAGGAGCCGGGATCTGGGTGCTGCAGCGAAGTTCCCCTTGGTGGTGCTATTGTGCTGTAGCTGCCAACGAAAATAGCTCTGGATGGTCACCTTTTCCAGCAAGCATTTCATTTGATGCTGGCTGGGGTGACTGGGCCTCATGTTAGGCTTGAGAGAACTAATCACACTCAGTTACTGTCTTAGAAGTAAACATCTAAATACCTAATTAACCAAATTCAAGCCAGATCCATAGCTGCCTTCAAGTACCCATGACCTGGCTTGCCTAAAACAGTGTGCTGATCAGTGCTGATTTTTAAGGCACAGTTTCACTCTACACAGAAAAACTGCAGTTACAAACTTGACTGATGTGTCATTTTTCTGTCATTTTAGGGAGACCTGTTGCTAGGATCTGTGGATAGAAAAAGACCCTCTCAGACTCCAGTGCTGCAGATTCTAGTTCTGCTACCCTTTGGCAATGTCTATGTTTATTTGTGGAAATATTTGTATCATACTTTTCAATTTTCTCAATGAAGACACGTATGATTTGGGGCAGAGCACAAAAAAGCAGAGTGCATATTCACAAAGAGTATCTACTTCATCTAACCTGTCCCTACTTATAATTGTGCATGTTGTGTTCATCTGCTCCCTTGAAGTCAAGGAGTCCACATGTCCAGGACTGTGAAGGTGCCTTTGGGGACAGTCACTTCATAGTCTCTCATCTACTTCCACTGTTAGGTTTGGAAGGACCTTTTTTTTTTCCCCCCAATAATTGTTTCTTAGATTTAGAATTTATTTATCCCAGCCTCTTTTTCTTTCTGAGCTATCATTTATATAGTTTCTTCTCTCCACACCCTGGTTTACTTAGAGGGGAATGTAGTTGATGACGCTGGAGCACTGCTGAAATGCCTATAGTGTGACTGAAGGTGACTGCATGCTTTGTCACACACGTTCACATATTCACAGACCACCCTCACAGGATGGAAGGCCTTTCTAATAGGTCTTGAAGTCCGATTCATTCTCTTGTCTCTGAGCCTGTCCCTTCCTCCTCTTTCTCCCCTCCCTACCCCTTTTCAGTGTTTTAGAGTTCTAGCACACTGGACCTTTAGCATGCTAGGCAAGTGCTTTCCACTGAGCCATTTCTCTAGCCTTCAAATGGTTTTAAATTATAGCTTTACATTTTAGATTATTCAAAACAACACCTGAAATGTCAATAAAAGATTACAGGGAAGAAGTGGTTAAATTACTATACTATTTATGTTTTTAACACTATTTATTTATTGTGTGTGAATATGACACATGGCATAACGCATGTTAAGGACATTCTACCATGTGAGATTTAGATACTGAGCTAAAATCTTCAGTTTGGCAGCAAGTACCTTTGCCTATTGAGAATTGTTTCAGATACATTCTAGTCTCAGGCGGCTCTCCAACTCACTGTGTAGCTGAGGATGACTGAACTGTGGTATTTCTGCCTCTATGTCCTGATTAAAAATGTGTAGAACCAGAAGCTTCATGCATTCTAGTAAGCACTGTACTAAGTTGCATCTCCAGCTGTACAAATTATATTAACTCATATTCCTGGTACATCTAAAAGTTAAGTATCTCATGTTGATTTGGTTTTTTGAGAAAAAAGTTTGGCTTGCAGGAGATTTCCTTCATTATGAAATGAGGTGAGTTCAAAGACTCTAGTCTGCTATATTACACCACACTCACTATTCCACACTGCACTCACTACTCCACGCTGTACTCACTGCCCTACACTGCACTCACTGCCCCATACTGCACTCACTGCTCCACGCTGCACTCACTGCTTTTCACTGCACTCACTGCTCCACGCTGCACTCACTGCTCCACGCTGCACTCACTGCTCCACGCTGCACTCACTGCTCCATGATGCACTCACTGCTCCACGCTGCACTCACTGCTCCACGCTGCACTCACTGCTCCACGCTGCACTCACTGCTCCACGCTGTACTCACTGCTCCACGCTGCACTCACTGCTTTTCACTGCACTCACTGCTCCACGCTGCACTCACTGCTTTTCACTGCACTCACTGCTTTTCACTGCACTCACTGCTCCACGCTGCACTCACTGCTCCATGATGCACTCACTGCTCCACGCTGCACTCACTGCTCCACGCTGCACTCACTGCTCCACGCTGCACTAACTGCTTTTCACTGCATTCACTGCTCCATGATGCACTCACTGCTCCACACTGCACTAACTGCTTTTCACTGCATTCACTGCTCCACGATGCACTCACTGCTCCACGATGCACTCACTGCTCCACGATGCACTCACCACTCCACGCTGTACTCACTGCTCCACGCTGTACTCACTGCTCCATGATGCACTCACTGCTCCATGATGCACTCACTGCTCCACGATGCACTCACTGCTCCACACTGCACTCACTGCTCCACGCTGCACTCACTGCTCCACGCTGCACTAACTGCTTTTCACTGGACTCACTGCTCCACGCTGCACTCACTGCTCCACGCTGCACTCACTGCTCCACGCTGCACTCACTGCTCCACGCTGCACTCAGTGCTCCACGCTGCACTCACTGCTCTACACTGCACTCACTGCTCTATGCTATACTTACAAAGAATAAGCTTATGTATGATTTCAAAGTTTTAGTTATTTTTCCATGTAACATGTATTTTTTTCTTTCACCATAATGTATACCACTTACTTAACTGTTTCTCTCTTTCTTTCTGAACCATCTGCATATATCTTGATGCTGTCTACTAATTGGCCTTCTGGCATCCCATAAGTAACTACTAACCCTTCCATGTCCAAACATGGGTAGCAGTGTGATCGTGTGTCAGTTTTGAAAGAAGACTTAAAATTGGACCATAGACTACATACTAAGTTTGGAGTATATGATGTACCTGTCTTAAGAAGTGAGAACAGATCTCATGAAGAGCATTCTATGTGTTCTCACTAAATCTTTAACAATCATTCCCAGGTTCAAATGGTATTTTTCCTTTAGCTTTTTTTGTTTGTTTGTTTTGTTTTCTAGGTTGGTAGCATTTTTGCTTTGTTTTGTTTTTATTTTAGACCTAAACTCTCTATAATATAGCTCTAACTGTTGTGGAACTTGCTGTGTACACCAGGCTAGATTCAGAGATAGATTCACCTGCCTCTGCCTCCAGAGTGCTGGGATTAAAGGAGTGTGCCACTATGCCCTGCTCTATCTCTGTTATTTTTTAGCTGGCAGTAATGATGCTGTTACATGCTGAAAGTATTTCAGCTAGTGTAGTCAGATTTAGAGCCACCTGTCCATGACAGAAAAACACAAAACTAGTTTTATGAGCAGGAGGTTCTGGCCCAGAGCACTTGCTAATCTCCATTTGCAACTACATCAAAAGACCTAGCTCCATCAGCTCTCCAGAACAGACTGGTGAAATCAGACTGGCGCTTGGCTCGGCAATTTTCTCTGCTCCAGGTTCTACAAAGTCACATGTCCTTCTGAGCTCTTCCTGGGAGGCTCTGAGAAGAACCTGCTTCATAGCTTGTCCCAGTTGTTGAGAGAATGTAGAGCTATGGTCCTCCTTGGCCAGCTACTCGTGTTCAACCTGGTGGGTGGGGGCCACTCAGAGCAGACCACCACAGGGCCCCTTGTGGCCATGGAAAAGGGGTTGTATGGCTGGTAGATCTGGATCCCTTAAGCTGTTGGGGTAGCTTTTTAGGTGTGTCCTAGGACATCAGATGGTCAGGGTCCGTAGATGTCTCTAGTAATGGCCATCAGTGGGTGCAGTATGAGCTGGCCTCTTTTCCCTAGTGTTGTAGTTCTTACACTGGGACTGCAAGAGATGCCCAGTTCCCCAGCTGTGAAAGGGACTGGGGGTTGGGAGGGGAGGCTTCTTTTTTAATCCTCTCCACACTGCAGGCCCTTCTTGGAGGGTTGATCTCAAGAGATGAAATGGCAGATGTTTAGTGCCTTGCCAGTGCTTCCTGTATTTTAAGACCAATGAATGTCTCCATACTCTGCTGTACCTCTGCCACATCCCCACTGCACCATGTAGCTGTGCTTTGCACTGTTGTAGAGGGAAGTACACCAGACTCCTGCCTATACTGCAGTCTGAATTACATCTGTTATCTCTGCCCCCTTTGTGATGTGTTAGGGATATCATGCAGGCTACACAAGTACTCTGCCACTAAACTGCACTCCACACCCTGTTAATTCCCTTGATTCCCGACTTCCTCACATTTTCTTAGCACTGGGACACAATCAAATTTCCTCAGACTCAGACTCTTCAGTGACTTCCATCATCCCAGGCCTCGTCTTTCTTATGCTTCCAGTGACATTTCAGATTAAGACACTGGATAGAGTGGAGACAAAGAATGAAAGATGAGAGGAGGCTCTGGGCTGAGCTGTAGTAGGCATGGGACCATCTCCGTATCTGTGGAAGCTGAGAAGGAGTCTTTATCCAGCAGTACCCAGCCGAGAAGTCTGTTAGAAGATCGGGAGAAGTGCGTCATCAGGGAACAGCAATCAGCCTCTGCCTCACCAAATGCGTTTATCTCACTGGAAACCCAAAGACCAGAGGCTCAAGTCTTCATGAGTAATTAAAGGCCCTGAGGGTCACATTGGAATAAGATCAATAAATAGGCAGTATATGTAACTTGGCAGGTGAGCACCAAGTTTCTATCCCTAAAAGAGCATCCAGCCTGATTTGTTTTTCTATTCTTGTATACATGGCACAGTGCTTTTACAGAGTAAATCTTAGTAATTATTTTTGAATGAATCAAAATGTTACTCCCCGTGTGACATTTTGAGTGAGATAAGCTCTTCATAAAGCTTCAGAGGATGCTTTTTTCATCCAACTGTGCTGTGAATGGCATGTTCTTGGATATTGTATTGAGTCTGCTAAACCCCCAGGCTGTAACCAGTCCGTGCATTTTGCACCATTTGGATCTATAATTCCTGCAATGTCTTAAGATTTTATCTTTTGAAAGAAAAATTTGAAGTGCAGTTTAAGAATTAAACATTCCCTTTAATCTGGGAAAATGCTTGGCTTGCTGAAGCAAGTCTGATGGTAATGCATAGTGTACAGCTTGTTGGCAGCAGGGCTAGCAGGGCTAGCTGTGGAAGTTCAGGTCAGTGAAGGAGGTCTTAGCCTTACAGCCTATTTCAGTAGGTACAGTAACCAAAACCATCATCAAGCTGGCATTAACAAACTTGAGAGCATAAGTAGAACTGATTATTATTGTAAAGGAACTACTCCTTTTTAATTTGATGTCATGAATTTTGTCCCTTTGCCCAGCGGCAGGGGTAAAGCAGGCACAGACACTGCCCGTTTTGTGGAGCATGCTGCTGCGGTCCACTCCAAGTCTACTTGGTGCTTAGTTTGTGTTTGGACTTTGACTAAGATTCTCTGATGAGTTCTCAGTTCCAGTTAGGCTAGTCCAGATGTATGCCACAATTAAGCATTTCAGTGGCTGCTTATCTCATTAGAGTTGATTCTAGATTGCTGCTAGCTCTGAGGAACCAGTACAAATTCATCCACTCCACCCTACACTGAACAAGTTGGTGTCATTCTCACATCAGTAACCTTCATGCTCAACAGTGTTGAAAGTGTTAGCTGTGACCTCCTCTGCCACGCACACATGCATACACACACTCACACATGCACGCGCACACATGCACACATCTTTCTCCTGTGAACAAACTAGGAGGACTTAGGCCATAGGAGAGATGGTAAAGCAAGAGCACCTCCTCCTCAGAGGGGAGCCCAGTGTAAGATTGCTGTTCTTATCTTAAGGCTTGGGTCTGTGCTCTCTTCTGGAAATATCTCATTTTCTTTGTTGGTGACAACAGGGACAGAGTCAGGGCTCTGGGACATCCTCCCTAATCCTCCCAAACGGCTATTAGGCCTTTCTTCTGCTGTAAATATTGCCGTTTCATACCAATTGCACTTGAAAAAAGGTGTGTCTGGGTGTGTGCGTGTGTGTGTGCATGCATGTGTCTGTGTTTGTGAGTATGTGCACATGTGTGTGAGTGTGCATGTGTGAGTGTGTGTATATGTGTGCGTGTATTCTCAGATGGACAGACAGGAGTGAATAGCTCAGGGGTAAACAACACAGTTTCTGAAGGACGTCACACTAAACTCATTCTTTAGATTCATCGAGCTTCTCTGTGGATAGCATCCTTAGAAAAATTAGTATTCTTTAGTATATTTATGAAGTCTTTGTTTTTTAAAGGTGATGTTCATTTGACTAAACTATGTGCATTTTAAAATGTATTTGTAAGATATAAACTTTTGTCTCTTATTTCTGTGTACCGGTTATTAGGCTTTTTTGCTTGGTTTTGTTATTTAGTCAGATATGTGCTCTGTAGAACTTTATCTGTTAGGTCGAATATGAATTCTTCTGGAGAAAATCTGCTTTATTAATTATAAGGTATCTATTTCAGACTACCAAACCAAGTATAGTGAGTGTTTGAATTAAATATTTAGTGCCTCATTGACTATTTCCTCTGACTTCCATTAAGACCTTGAGAAATAATTCTTCTTTAATAAGCCTTGTGTTTGTCTGGATGCACAGATTGCTGTGGGATGATCCACTGCAGTATCACCAGGGTGTGGCCAGTTCTCCTTTATTCTTGTTTCAGCATTCTTCCCTTTTGGTAGGAAGCTGGGAGATTTCTGTGCTTACGGTGGGCACTCGGCTTTCTCTCCAGTTGTCTGATAGAGCATAGCTCTGTTGTGAGACTAATAAGAATAATTTGAGGTTGGAATAGAGTAAGAGATGGGAATAGTGTACAGACATTGAAATGGCTTGATATTAAAGGTTTTTCATTTAAAGGCAAGTGGTCTGTGCTTGAACAAGACATAAGGAGCTGAGTATACACTCTGTATCCTGATATACTTTGTATCCTGAGTTTCTTCCTCCCCAGATTGAGGGATGTACTTGACTAGCAGATGATAGCTCTGCCATGGACAACCATTGTTTCTAATTCCTTTTTAATATTTCTTTTTAATCATGCATCTGTATGTGAGTGCAGGTGCCCCAAAGGCTAAAGGCCCTTGGAGTTAGAGTTCACAGTTTTCTGTGAGCCACTGTCATGGGTGCTGGTAATCCAACACAGGTCCTCTAGAAGAGCAATATATGTTCATAACCACAAGCCATCTTTCATCTCTATTTCTAAATCTTCAGGATGGTTAAAATTTATTTTATTTATAAGAAAACATTTCCCTCTTCAGTGTATAACTGACCAAAAGAGAAAAATCACAAACTAATATTTGCCACCACAATCAAAATAGGAACAAGTTCTGTCTGCGAATACTCCGCTCTGCTGCTCTCTATTAAACCCTCTCCACGCCCACACCCCTTCTGTGTGTGGTTTCCCTTGGCCAGTTTGTCGTAAATGAAACCTTATAATATGTAATCTAAGGAATGTGGTACAATATCTCTGTTCTTATGTGCATCATTTTTTTATTACTGAGCAATAATCTATTATATGGTTGTGCTGTTTATCCATTTACCCATTGAAGGACATTTGGGTGGTTCCCATGTGTGGACAATTGTGTATGAAGTTGCCATAAATATTTATATAGAGATTTCTGTGGGAACCTAAGTTTCCATTTCTCTTGAGTAAATACTAGGAGTGGTGTTTGGCAGTTGAATGGCAATTGCTGTCTCTAATTTCATATGAAAGTACCAAATTCATTTGTAAAGTGGCTGTTCCACTTTAATTGCTGTTAGCATCTGTGGGCATTCTAGTTACTCCACATCTTAACCAGAAGTTAGTCTCGTCTTTTTGTGAATGCCGTTTTATAGCTATGTGGTGCTACCTTGTGACTTTTGTTTCCATGGTGATGGATACTGTTAAACATCTAAGGTAGCCAACCTCCAGTAGACCTTTTGCATCAGTTTCTCTGTCAGAGTTGTAGAAATTCTTTATATAGTTGGCATCTAAGTCGCTTTCCTCTGTATCTTGCAAATACAGTTCTACCAATATGTGACATGCTTCTTACTGTCTTTCATTTTGATCCTGATATTTAACTCTTCATGACCTACAGTATTCTCCTGTCCTTCTTCCTACAGCTTGTATCATCCTAGATTCATTATCCTTTCGTCAATTGTGTAGTCATTTCAATTTTAGGATGTTTATATCACCTAATCATAACTACTTGGTAACGATTGGGTAACTTTTCTCCTGAACCATAAAAACATGGGGATGAGAAGGAAGAGTCTGAACGCTGATAACTTCAGTCTCTCCCATCTGACATAGGTATTCCTTGAGCAAGCTTTTCTCTGTGGTAAGTCCCCAGCAAATGCTTGGCCTTCCATTCCTGTCTGCACATAATCCCCCTCCCTTCATAATCTTTTCTACACCATCTTGCCATTTTCTAGTCCTACATCTACAGCTTCTGTATTTAAGGGGCTCTAGACCACTATAGTGCACCTCCGTTTTAAATGTGTGAAAAACAGTACTGATTTTGTGTCAAAGTCCAAAATAACTCCTCAGACGAGATTAGCATAGCTAGTGTACATTTCGTGTCAACCAGTCATAAGGTACACAGGGCCTCTGGTTTTCTGCTTTGTAGGAGACAATGGGAAGCTGCTAAAATGATTAAATCCTGTGCATTTCTGCAAAGCAGACAGACCATCGGTTTGCCTTTTTGTTTTGTTTTTAAAGGCTTAAAAACCAAAACTAAACAATCGACAGTAAGGCCTTTGAGACTGTCACTGATTTATGGATCTTTGCTTGGCGCTGAGAGGTAGGAGGTAATTTTCTGTTTATGGTTATGACTCCAGCTCGTATCCTAACCTGAACTGTGGTTGTCAGAATAATCTAAGAGTAACTGTGACGCATGAAACTCTCATAAGCAAGCTAGTTTGTAGACTGAGTATAGATTTTTTTTTTTAACCAGTTTTCCTCCTGTGAATCATAAACAGCACACCATTGCCCAGCTCTGTGCCAGGGACCAGGTACTAGGGATACAAAAATAAAAACTCAGAATCTGTCCTCAAGTTTATGCTTGAGTGTAGCAGAAAAGCAGAGGGCGAGGCAAGGCAGTCTCGAGGAGGGCAAGCGCTAAGGTGTGCCTGAGGCGTCAGGGTCCCAGTGAAGGGCTGTGGGTGCAGGGGCTCGCTGGGGTGAGATGGAGAAGGACGCTTCAGAGGCAGGTGCAGAACCTGAGCTAGGAGCTTTAGCTTCCTGTTTTCCAGAAGTGTAGAATCTGAACCTAATCTTAAGTATTCAAAATCCTTTTGTTTTGTTTGTTTGTTTTTCAAGACAGGGTTTCTCTGTGTAGCCCTAGATGTCCTGGAACTCACTCTGTAGACCAAGCTAGCCTCAAAGATAGGCCTGCCTCTGCCTCCTGAGTGCTGAGGTTAAAGGTGTGTGCCACTAGGCCTGGCTAAGAATCTTCAAAGCCTATATTTTCCTACAAAGGCTCCAGATTATCTCACGTCACTGATCTAATTCTTGAGGAACATATGGTGAAGAATCACAACAAGTTTTTGGAAGAATTTTACAATAGCTATAAATCCCCTTGTCAAGAGGGAGTTTGTAAAATATAATGACTTTAAAAGTGAGCAAGCTTTTTGATGCTCATATAATGTGTTGAATAGCTATTTTGTGCCACTTCCTTTGTAAACCCAATCTTTCTATTGCGTTCATGGTTTTTCTACCCCAGATTATTCAGTGTAGACAGATATGCACAGGCTAGAGAACACTTCTGAATCAAGTCCACAGTCAATGCTAATGTTCTCCCCTGACCAGATTTTATAAAACAAATATCTGGATTTCTTTAGATGACTCATCAAGGTAAGGAGCGTGTTAGACATCAGGCAGAGTCTGTTTGACAACTGCTTCTGTAATGCATGTGTACCTTGTCTCACTTTCCCCTTCTTCCATTACACCCTGGCTGGATCCAGTTTGGTGGCTGTGGGAGTCATCTAAGGTGCCCTCTGGCATATCAGAGTCACATTGAAACACTTTTTTAAAAGATAAATTGAAAACCAATTAATCAGAAAATCTGCTTAAGTCGGTTTAGTGCTTTTCTTCTAAAATGCTTTCTTCGTCTTAATTCAAGTTTTGGAAGGGAATCTGAAGTTTTAGACTTGTGTACTAGGCTACGAGTAGAATAGCCAGTAAGGTGCTGTTAATACATTGGACCTCAGGACATATCAGACTGCATGCATTGCCTGGGAACCCAGCCAGCTTCCCATGCTGCCAGGTACTGTTGGGCATTTGCAGAGCAAGTGTCGGTAATGAAGAGTTGTGACATTTCTTCTAAATGGTTATTTTGTCCAATAGTCAAAGTTTTTTTTTTTCTTGTACACATGCCACGTAGAAAGGAATGCCAGCAATAATCTGACCTCTTTACTCACACCTGTAAATGTACATTGGAGCATCTTTAAATCAAGGGACAGTGGTATACTTAATGGGTACTAAGTTAGTTTCCACGCTTACTTAGTATTTTGGGCACCTGGCGTATATGACACTGACTATAAGTTTTCTAAAATTTTCAAATGTTTTATCTGCTTTGGTAGAATATGAAAAACCAATGTATGCAAGTATTCCCCCCCCCATACATGCATGCGTGTGTGTGTGTGTGTGTGTGTGTGTGTGTGTGTGTGTGTGTGTGTGTGTGTGTGTGTTTAGTTTTGCAAGTGAAAACCTAGATCAAAAACCTAAAAGACAAGTTGAAATTCTCATATTCTTGGAAACAAGTTTAAGACATGGCCAGTTCTCTTTCTACTCCCAGGTTTATGTCTGACATGGCAGAATTTCACATCAGTAAGCTTGACAAAGATGGCAATATTCTGTCTAAATTTTTTGTCAATTTTTTCACTCTCTACAAATGTTGGTATAAGCTTTTTATTGATAAGTTTGCTTCTCAGATAAGTGGCTTAAAATAGGACAAAAGTACTTAATGGAAAATTTTACCCAGCACAGAATTTTATTAAATATCATATTGGTAATATCTAATTTTTACTTAACAACTTGAGGCTATGAGTTTGGGGCTGTCTGGAGCTGGATTTCCTTAGCACACTGTAACATCTCAGAGAGATAGTTTTGTCCTGGAAAAGTTGTACTTAATTTTATTAACATAGATGGTAGTGTTTTGTTTAAAGATTTTTATGTTTTAATTTGTAATTATGTGTTTTTGTGTGAGTATGTGCAAATGGGTACAGGTTCCTACTGAGGACAGAGGTATCAGAGTCCCTGAAACTAGAGTTCCAAGCTGTCCTCAGCCACGCTACGTGGGAGCTGGGAACTAAACTTGTGGCCTCTGCAGGATGAGCTCACACTCTCTCCTAAGCCATCTCTCGAGACACTGTTGCTTGTTTAAAACGTTCTGTTTTTATTTTCTCTGCTTCTTGTGATCTTTGGCTACTCAGAATTCTGTAATGGTCTATTCCCCTCTGACTATATTTAAAGTAACTGGGATGGGGCATAATTTAGTGGCAGTGTTTATGATAGGCTTTTAATCTCCAGTACGGCACTAAATAATAAAAATTTAAAATATATGTAAGTTTATTTTATTTTTTTATTTGAGTATTTGGCTTCATATATGTCTGTATGTATACTATGTGTGCGCTTGGTGCCTGTGGAGTCAGGAAGAGGGGTGTTAGATCCCCTGGAACTAGAGTTAGAGATGTTTGCAAGCTACCATGTAAAATGCTGGGAATCAAACCACTATCCTCTGGAAGAGCATGTGTTCTAGATGGCTGAGCACCTCTCCATCCCCTAAGAGATGCATTTGAAGTAATCTTAGTTTTTTTTCATCACCTTGTCTTACTTTGAGTTGATAACAAAATGCTTTTGTGTGGACATATTATAAACAAAAAAATTTATTTCTTATACTTTTGGACTCTGGGAAGTCCAGGATCAAGGGAAGAGTGGATTTATTGACTAGTTTAGAACCACTTTCTGGTTTTTGTTATTCTTTTTTCTTTGTTGTTTGTTTTTTGGAGTTTTTTCTTCTTGCTCTCACATTCAAAGAAGCCAATTCTCAGGACTCTTACAAGGATACTTCATCTAATTCCAGTTACTTTACAAAGACACACTTCTTTAACAGTGTTAAGAACAGTTAGGATTTGAGCATCCACACTTGAGGGAGATGTAAATGAAACAGAAGTGTGCCCCCTCACACCTCCAGGTATAGTTACTATTGCTGTGTTGAAACACCGTGGTCAAAAAACAAGCTGGGGAGAAAAGGGTTTATTTAGCTTATACCACATCACTGGTCATCACTGAAGGAAGTCAGGACAGGAACTCCAACAGATCAGGAACCTGAAGGCAGGAGCGGATGCAGAGGCCATGGAGGGGTGCTGCTTACTAGCTTGCTTCTCTTGGCTCACTTAGCCTGCTTTCTTGTAGAAACCATGACCACCAGTCCAGGGATGGACCACCCACAATGGGCTGGCTGCCACCCATCATCACTAATTAAGAAAATGCCTCACAGGCTTGCCTACAGGATCATGTGGAGGCATGTTCTCAACTGAGGCCCCTTTCTGCTCAGATGATTATAATTTGTATCAAGATGACATAAAACTAGCCAGCACCCCCCCATCTTTCCTACCCCCTTTTCTGGGTGACTTCAGCCACTCCCACCTTCAGAACAATGACATAGGGGCACACCCTCTGGGCTCTGTGGTCTGCGGCCAGCCAGACACTTGATAAAGTCCTGAATCTTTTCAGGTTCACCTCAGATTCAAAATGGAAACCTTCCTCCTTCCTGGTCTTTCTTGACCGTCTTTCCTCATTCCTCTCCGTATATGACATAACTCTTCATGTCATCCAGGAACCTGGGACTCGGTTCTTTTCTCTTGCCGACCATGTCTAATTCACTGTCAAGTCTCATCAGTGAATACATCTTTGCCATCTGTTGTTTCAGTCTCTTACCATCCCTGTAAACTTTCTGGGTCTGCTATCAGCTCTCTCTCTCTCTCTCTCTCTCTCCAGGGCACAAGAGGACTGCTTACTCTAAAAGTGGAACTCCTCCTTAGCGGCCTGGGCCTCCGATTGCCCCGCCCTGCCCCGCCCCGCCCCCTTGTCCCTCAAGGTTAGCTTCTGCTGCACCTCCCTCTACCTTGTTCTCTGAGGTTCTTTCTGTCACATTCCTTCTCCTACTCAGCTCTAAGAGTCCCTGAAATTTCCGTTAAATATTTACTTTTATAGACAAATCTGTTACCTATCTGGTCAAATGAAGGCTGTCATTTGTAACACTTTTTAAGCTTCCCAGTCCAATTTGATTATCTACCTTCATTTGTCATCCTGAGAATATTGGCCGCAGTTCCTTCATGATATCTGAGAGCAAATTCACATCCACATTATGGTTGATAACCTAAAAAAAACCTTAATTTTAGTTATTTTAGAACAAGATCCCCATATGGTACTCACACGCTATTTTATTATTTCTGTCTTTTTGATATTTGTGAGACAGATGAAGAATAGGTATTTGCTATCTAGTTCTTTACGAAAGGAAGCTGTCGCTTTATCGTCTGGTGCATGGCCCCTTCCTTCCTTGCTTGTCTCTTTCTCCTTTTCTCCTCACAAGACAGGATCGTTGGTTAAGTTAGGCTGCCTGACTAGGGAGTCCCATGGACCTGCCTGTCTGTGCCTCTCTAGCAGAGAGTGCAAGCACATGCTAGCTTGACATGAGGTCCTGATACTTGCAAAATAAGCCCTTTGCCAACTCAGCTGTTTCCTGAGCCTTTTCCCCGCCTTCTTTAACTCACATTCTTAACTAGTTAACAACTTGCTTGTCTTACAAACTCTAAGTTTGTGTCTTTGCTTCTTATATTCTTTATATTCTTTCTCACTAATCTCTCCTATGAACTGAAATTAACTCCAAAGACATATTCAAATTCAGTTTTTTGGCAAATAAGATAACAAGTATTCCTATATTATCATAATGTAAGTGCATACTAATTATCTTGGATTTGAAGAAATGTATCAGCAGTTACACACAATGATAGTCTAGGCCTTACAGTCTCCCTTCATTCTTTCATGTAATGCCTTGTCAACTTAGTGATCTTTGGGTCACTAGTTGTTTCGGGCTTATAATACTAAGTACTTAACTTCTAAGGTTGAATTCTGTAAAGAAGAAATTTTCCCCAACAGCACTGCTAAGTTGAATAGCTAGGATTAGTGCTTAATTTTTTTCTATTAATATTCAATATTTAATTTCCAGAAACATACTGATTTCTTTATTACCTCTAAAAGTAATCAGTACATTTTAATTTGGAATTTCCCATGTTTGTTTGATTTTGTTATGAATTCTTAGATTTTTATGTGTAGTATGTACATTTTGATTCCTTGCTGAGTAACTACTCATATTCCTTTAGTCCATCTCTGCCTGCTGGGGGCTCTTGGTTCTCTTGTGGCCGTTATGTTTAGAAAGTCTTTCATAGAACGCTTTCCTTTTGTTGGCATCATAGTAAATGGTTGCTTTGCAACAATCTTGTACACTGTAAATAAGTGTTTCTCTCATTGTTAATAAAAAGCTGATTGGCTCATAGGGGGACAGAGAGAATGCTGGGAAAAAGAGGGGTAGAGTCTGAGGAGTCTCGAGAGATACAAAGAGAAGCAAGATGAATGTGCCATGTTGAAAGAAGGTAGATAAGAAATATGGCTTAATTTAAAATTATATGTTAGATAGTAAACACACCTGAGCATTTATGATTAATAACAAGTCTCTGAATGGTTATTTGGGAGCAGCTGCTGGGACACAGAGAAACTACCTACAACTAGTGTTGCATGAATCCTAGTTGGTCACAGAGTCAGATATTGGGTAAATGCTTAAAGATCAGAGAAGCAGAGGAACAAGCCACTAGGGAAACTTCTTACTAGTACTGAATCCTCGGGATGAAAGGGGTAGATCCTGTCCCTGTGAATCCTCAGACTGAATGCTCTGAGTCCTCAGCCAAAAGGAAGGGATAGACCCGAAGCTCAGAACTCCCGTCTCCTCCTGCCTCATATTCCCTTCTCTGCCCAGCCATATCACTTCCTGTCTCAGCCTTGCTAGTGCTGGGATTAAAGGCCTGAGCCACCACAGCCTGACCTCTGTGACTAACTCTGTGGCTGGCTCTGTCCTCTGTTCTTCAGGCTTATTTCTTAGATTACAAACAATATATCACCACAGACTGGTGATAGAATTATGTAAGTGTTATATTTAGAAGCTAAGTATATCTTTTACTTATTTTTTATGTGTTGCCTAATTGCTTTGGCAAGGACTCCTAGTATTGTTGAAGAGAAATACTAAGGTTGGGTGTCTTTACTTTTGCTAGACTTGCAGTTTCCCTTGAAGTATATTGTTAACACTGGGTTCCCTCTATTGTGTTGAGGTGCATTCCATTCCCTCTGTGCCTAATTCCATGAGGGGTTTTGTTTGTTGTTTGTTTTTGAGACAAGGTTTCTCTGTGTAACAGCCCTAGCTGTCATGGAACTCACTCTGTCGACCAGATTTGCTTCAAATTCACAGAGATCCCCCTAAATGCTAGGATTAAAGGCATGCATGTACCACCTCTACTGGCTGTTTTTGGTTATTGTTGTTTTTATTTTTTTATCAAAAGATTGTTTTTGATGTTTTTTCTACATGTAATAAGACAACTATGCATTTGTTTTTCTGTTCTTTGATATAGCATAGCATATTTATTGGTTTATTTATGTCAAACTATCCTTGCATCCCGGAGATTTTATCATGATGAATTATCACTTTTGCATACTGTCAAATTCCATTGTTAGCATTTTATTGGGATTTTTTGCATCTGTTCATCAAGAATATTGGCATGTAATTTTCTTTTCTCATAATGTCTTTGTCAGAATATTCCGTGTGTTGGTGGATATGTTAAACTTCCTTGAAGGAAGAGAGATAACAGGATGGAAGAAATGGGAAAGGAGGGGAGGGGAGGAGGGGCAACTAAAGGAAAAGGAGCCCAAATATTCTGAGCATTCTGAGTTCAAACTCCTTTGGTAATGTCAGTTTTTCTTTGAAAGCTCTGCAAGCTCTTGAGTAAAGAAGAAAATAGGAAAAAAGTTGCTACAAAAATAGGAAAAAAGTTGCTACAAAAAGGTTTGAATTTTATTGTCAATGTGCAGTAGGATACATTGTTAAGACTCAACTGTAGAGTCCTCTTTAAACCCTACTTTTTGTGTGTGGTTTTTGGCAAGCTTTGCAGACTCAAATGTTGTTCTAGGGCAGAACATTTGGGAAGGGTAATGATATAAAGCAACATGTCAGAACTGTGCATTGCATAATCTGGGACATTTCCTATAAGAAGGCACTGGGAGATTTATTTTTTATGAAAGTGTAATATTAAGCAACAGCTCCTTTTTTTTTTTTTTTAAATGGTCTGATTCCAGACCACATTTGCTTATTTCCCACGATGTAGGTTTTCTTGTTTCTAACACTTAAATATAGAGTTCAGACCGACAGGCTATGGCTCTAGATGTGAACCCCAAAGTCAGTAGTACATATTTGTGAAAAATAGTACTTCTGTTTTCTTTTTTTAATTAAAAATGAATTTAATTTTTGTGTCTTAGTGTTCAATTTATTTTCTAAGACTTTTTATCTTGAAATTGGACTTATGAAACATTGCAAAATTTGTATAAATAATTTTCATTCACATTTTACCCAGATTTTACAAGTGTTAAAATCTAACCACTGTTTTTCATCATTATGTCCGTCTCTCATTTCGAAGTGTTTGAAGAAACCAAAAGCCCACCACAAACCTTGAAGTCTGTCTTGCATTGGCCAGCTTTTCCTACAGTGGCTCTGCCCTGGAGTACACTCCTTTGGAGAAAATTGGTTTTTCCTTCCCCAGCAGGCAGGTGCCTATTGCGAGTAGCTTCTTGGTTAGGGATGGGACTTAGTGTCCACCACCCCTTCTCTGTGCTGGATTTTGTCTGATGAACCTATGCATACTGTATCCCTCCTGTTGTGTCTGGAAGGCATTTATGAACATGGCACATCCTTACCACGCATTCTCAAAATAAGATGTAGTGGGAATCAGCTGTTAATATTCGTCTTGACCTAGAGGCGTGGTCTTTAGGTCTTGAAGACCCATGTACAGGGCATGGCCAGCCCTGTCTAAGACCCGACTCATGCCATTCTTTCTTCCTGCTTGTTCCTCGAGTTCTTAGGCAGAGGATCTGAAACACTACCATCGCCACATAACATAGACCAGTCCAACTTTCCAAAAATTGCCCTGAGGTTCAGTCTTTATATTAATAAATGTTTCATATAAACCCTTAGTAAATATTAATCCTTTTATATAATTAGTTACTAATAAATAACTCCTGCTTTACTTGGCACCAACATGGCTTCGGGCCTAACCCAGCAAAAGGCTGTTAACAAAAAAATCTTTCTGTCCTCAGCAGAAGCCAAGGTCCACTCATGTGGTCCTGAGCGGCTTTAGTCTAAAACCTCTTAAGTTCCACAACAAACTAAAAGCCAATCCTCAACTGCTTTAAAAAAAAAAAATCCTGTCCATCAGAACAGGCTACCACTAACTCCGCAACTTGTCTCTTGGCGAACACATAAGAAATTTAACATTTCCAGGCCGTATTTGGGAAGGAGAGGCAGGAAGATCTCTTGGAGTTTGGGGGCAGCCTGGTTTACAGAGTGAGTTTTAGGACAGTCAGGGCTGTGCAGAAAGACTGCCTGAAAAAAAAATAATAAAATAAACAGTCAGAAAAAAGCTAGCACTAATTTAAAAAATATATATATATATTCCCACATATATGTGCTCATAATTAAAGTTTTTCATTTGCCCACTGTTTCTTTCTCAAAAAATAAAATCCAAAATTTAAAAACAAATTTAAGGAGCTAGAGAGATGGCTCAGGATTCAGAGCACTTGTGGCTCTGTCTGAAGACCCAGGTTTGATTCCAGCACCCACATGGTAGCTCACAGCCACTTGTAACTTCAGTTCCAAGGGATCGATCTAGTGCCCTCTGCTATGCACCAGGCACACACAAGTTTACATACACACATTCAGGCAAAACATTCATATACGTAAATAAATAAATCTAAAAAAATTTTTTTTAATTCTCCTTGCCCCACAGTGTGGGATCCAAGCCACATGTTAGAGTTAGCGGGCCTCTCAGAAACAGCCCTCAGTTTTTGTCTTTATGGTTCTCAAAAGTTAAAGGATAGTGACCATTTAAGAAAAACAGAATGCCTGTTCATTTGAGCTTGTGTGATCCCTCAGGGTTAGACTCGGGATATGCTGTCATCACCATAGGAGACACATGATGTTTGCTTTTCACATTCTTGGTGAAAATATCAGCTGTGGTCACTCATTTTAAATGATAGCAAGTTATATTTTTAAAAAGCAAAATTTTTATATTTTCTTGAGTTTTTTATTCTTTAATGCTTGAGTCACAGAGTCCTTTATAATATCCCTCACTACTTCTAGCAACTTTTAGACCATCTTCTGTTGGGTGTGTCGGCATCCTACAACTCAGTTTTGGTAGTTTTGTTCTCTAGTATGCTTTTCCTCTAACAGTATAACAACAGAGATCTGTATTTTGTGCATCCTTTCTTCACAGCCAGGACAGAAGGCTGGTATACAGCACGGTTACACATGGAGAAGGCTGGTATACAGCACGGTTACACATGTAAGAAGGCTGGTATACAGCATGGTTACACATGTAAGAAGGCTGGTATACAGCAC
This sequence comes from Phyllotis vaccarum, assembly GCA_033318265.1. Taxonomy (NCBI): domain Eukaryota; kingdom Metazoa; phylum Chordata; class Mammalia; order Rodentia; family Cricetidae; genus Phyllotis; species Phyllotis vaccarum. The sequence continues at coordinate 14,080,638 of JARWLC010000009.1, read as the reverse complement.
GGTTACACATGGAGAAGGCTGGTATACAGCACGGTTACACATGGAGAAGGCTGGTATACAGCACGGTTACACATGGAGAAGGCTGGTATACAGCACGGTTACACATGGAGAAGGCTGGTATACAGCACGGTTACACATGGAGAAGGCTGGTATACAGCACGGTTACACATGGAGAAGGCTGGTATACAGCACGGTTACACATGTAAGAAGGCTGGTATACAGCACGGTTACACATGTAAGAAGGCTGGTATACAGCATGGTTACACATGTAAGAAGGCTGGTATACAGCACGGTTACACATGGAGAAGGCTGGTATACAGCACGGTTACACATGGAGAAGGCTGGTATACAGCACGGTTACACATGGAGAAGGCTGGTATACAGCACGGTTACACATGGAGAAGGCTGGTATACAGCACGGTTACACATGGAGAAGGCTGGTATACAGCACGGTTACACATGGAGAAGGCTGGTATACAGCATGGTTACACATGTAAGAAGGCTGGTATACAGCACGGTTACACATGGAGAAGGCTGGTATACAGCACAGTTACACATGGAGAAGGCTGGTATACAGCACGGTTACACATGGAAAAGGCTGGTATACACACAGTTACACATGTAAGAAGGCTGGTATACAGCATGGTTACACATGGTTACACATGAGAGGCTGGCATACATACAGTTACATATGAAGAAGGCTGGTACATAGTACTTGGCACACAGTATTTAGCTATTTAATTCATGATGGGCTAGTGCTTAGTGGATGAGTGGATTGTTCATTTATCAAAATTTGAAGAATTTCAAACCTCCCAACATATTTTAAAGATACCTACTGTCCTCTTGGTAACTGTATATACTTTTAGGTATAGTTCTTTAAAAAATGGTTTTAAAGCTTAATCTCAGTGTGTTACTTGATATGTACATCATTCTGTTGTTTGCCTTGTCATATCAATTATACATTTTCCTCTTTCAAACTCTTATGTGTGTGGCATTTAGTCTACATGTATATCTGTGCAGCATGTGCCTGTACGGCAGAGGCCAGAAGAGGACATCAGATCCCCTGGAACTGGAGTTAGAGCTGTGAGCTGCCATGTGGGTGCTGAGAATTAACCCTGGATCCTCTGCAAGAGCAATCATTTCTCTTAATCACTGAGCCATTTCACCAGCCTCTAAACTTGTTATGTTTTAAGCCGCCAGTGAAATTCTGACAACAATAATAGTTTGTATTATCCGTCTTATTACTTCATTTTTTTGTAATATAACATCAAAAGATTATAGAATGGTAAGAGTTTTTCTTTTTTGTTTTGTTTTGGTTTTTGGGTTTGTGTTGTTTATAGAACCAAGGATTAAAGACATCAAATACCCAGTGTTCTAAAGCCTGCCTGTGGCCACACTAGAGCCAGCCTTCTGAGATTTCTGATCCCATTCCCTTCCCTTTGTCCTTCATGTTGTCACTCAGAATTGCATCACTGAAGAGAAAATTCCTTCTGTCACCTTATTCTTCCAAGGCAGACTTCATGTGGCTCACTTGTGTGTGTGTGTGTGTCTGCGTGCGATATTATATTTTGAGAATTTTCTCTCCACCTTTTTTAAAAACAGCAATTTTAGGTTCACAGCAAAATCGAACAGAATGTGTAGATTTCATGAACCCCCTGTCCTCTTCAGCTTTCTCAGCTGTATACATCCTTTCCAGGGGCTCACGACCTGTGCCGACATGCACCAAAGTCTGTTTACATTGGGGTTAAGATTATTTGGATTTGGGCAAATGTATAAAGGACAGTATTCATGGTGATCATATGAGATAAAATACTTGCGTTGTCCAAAAAGTTCCCACTGCTCTACCTTTGAAACACTGCCCTCCCTGCAGCCTCTCACAGCTGTGATCTTCATGGTGACGGTAGTTTTGTCCTTTCAGGCCATCTGAGGCCACAGTATATGTACCCATGGGTTAGCTTTTTCTCAGTAATCCACATTTGAACTCTCCTTTGACTTCTCACAGGCCTATTTCCTTCTAGCACCAAATATCCCATTGTGTAGGATACCCCAGTTTATGTAGTTGCCAGTGGAAAGATACCTTACTTGCTGCCAAGACTTTGCAGTAGAATAAGGATACTTACTATAAGCATGCATGTGCACAATTTCATATGTACATAAGTTTTCTATACCTTTGTGCAAATTTCAAGGAACATGATGCATAGTCTTGTAAGAAACTGCCCAGTTGTTTTCTGAATTGGCTGTGCCATTTTGGATTTCCTTCAACCAGTGAGAGTTCCTATTGCTCTCTGTCATCAGCAGCATGTGATGTCATCAGGTAGATATTGGGTATTCTAATGTCTGTAGTGATGTCTCATTGTTTGTAATTTTATAATGACATACAGTGCAGAGTACCATATGTGCTCATTTACCTTCTGAAAGTATCTTTCCTGAGGAGTTTGGGCAGATCTTTGCTCATCTTTACTCTAGGTGTTTATTTTCTTGTTTATGTGCTTTCAATAGTACCCCTGTCCAGCCACCCACATGCTGCCCAGTGAAGACACAGAGCTTTGAGGATATAAAAGATGACTTACTTTTTCAAAGGAAAACGCCTCTCCTCTCTCTCCTTTTGCCTTTGTCTTTCAGTTATACCTGCCGCCACTTGCGGAGATATGTCTATGTGTTGGACAAACTGTATTTTCCCCACCCTCACTGTTCCACGCGGCATTGCTTCTCGACCCTCAGTGACAATGGAGAGGAGCTCTTGTCTTTAACTTGCTCTCACATTCTCAGATCCTATGCTTCCAGGTTATTAACCTCTGCTCTCCATTTTTTGCATGCTGCATGTTGTGTGCCCCTGACAGTTGCATGCTTTTGTGGGATACATGGATATTAATTGATAAAGTTAAAATTTTATATCTAAAATACTACTAAAATAATCGTGTGATGCCTTGCATTTGTTTTCTTGTAAATGTCTTCTTGAGAACTTTATGTTCCTGGGTGGCGAAGAAGCTTTGCCCAGCACAGCACTGTGCACATTCTGTGTTTCATTCCCTCTCTAGATCTTTTCTTTAACTTACAGATGTGCTGTGTCTGCGTTGTGTTTGAGCTGGGCTCTGCTGCAGGTGTCTTGACTCATAAACGAGTTCTCTTTCTCGGTATGCAAGCACCTCTGATGACTTGCTGCAGGGCTCCACTCTTCTCTCATGAGTGTGTTTTGTTGATCAACCTTTACTCTGTAGAATGATAGAAATGATACAGCTTTATGTTCATTACTCATTTACTCCAGAGAAATTAAAAAGTCAGGTTGCACTGAGTTTCGGACAACTATCAATTAAACATGCTGGTAGAAGTATGTATAAAGAGACAAGTTGAATATCTCATGTATCAGTGAAAATCGACACCTGCTGTTTACTGTGCATCGTGAACTAAAGTAGAAGGCAGTGTGACATGCCTCTTCTAACATACATTTTCTAAGTCAGAGATGGCTTGTGCCTCTATGCTATTAGCTGGAGAAGTTTTAAGGCAGTGTCTTCACTGCCAAGTGTTTTAAAGAAGGAAAAACTCCATGACAACCTTAAATTGAAAATGGAAAACATCTGAATTGCAATTAACCTTTGCAGATGAAGAAACATAGAGAACCTTTGAACTGTACATGATACCTAAGTGAACAACACTTATTAGAAAAGGAAAACCATGTGGCTTCAAGTTGGCTGATTTTTCCAACAAATTGTTTTATGCACTCATGGTGATGGTTTGATATAGATGCTTTTCGGGGCAATAAAAGCAAGAGAAAATAAGTTTTTCAATTTATAATATAGGAGCATTTATTCAGAAAGCCAGGTTTAATTGCAGTGCTCAGGAGGCTGTGGTCATAGAATCACAAGTTAAGGACCAGACAGCTACATAGGGAGACCCTGTCCCCACAACAGAGAAAAAAAATTTACTAGGCTGAAAGCTAGTATGATTCTTGGGAGATTTGGATGCAGCCTGTCTGATTGTGGAGAATGGGAAAGCTACTGCTGATCATTGAACCCCTAAGTTGTCAGGGTAATTGACCTTGCCCCTGTTTCCTGGCATATCATTTGGCAGGGCTCTCCACAAAACTGATGGGAGAGAGGGGTGGGGAGGGAGATTAAGAAAGAGAGCATGTTGGCTCTGTGACTGTGTTGGCCAGGATATCTGTAAGGCAGGTTAACCGGCTGGCAGTTGAGGCACTGATACTGTAGTCCTGAGTTCCAAATCCACAGGCAGGTTTTTTTTGTAGTCTGGAAGCAGGGCTCCTTCTTGAGGACCCTAATGACTGCTTGGATGAGGCTTACTCACACAATAAACAATAAACTATTTTCTGGAAGACCACAGATCTTAAGTGCCCATCACAACTGCAAATACCTTTACAGCAACATCTATTACTTAAACCAACAGGGCACAACCCCTTAGCCAAGCTGAACATAAAAATAACCATCATAATATGTTTCGGTTTTCTTTGTGTGTGTGTGTATCTTTTCTATGGCCCTACAGCCCCCCTGGATCTTATGCATTATTTTACATCTGGTAGTTTATCAGCCTGGCAGCAGGGTCTACCCTCTACCATATGTGACGGAGGCCAGTATGTACTTGCCATTTGATTATAGCTCCTGGCTTACTGGAGCAGACAGGGGAGAAATCCAGCATTAACAGAGACGATAGAAGACAGTGAAGGGAGGAAACCTCAAGGGAGATATTGTGGGAGGGATGAGAATAAAGACCAGAGTAAGCGGGCAGAGAAGGGAGAGTTGCCATAGGACCAACTGACTCCTCAGCCTGGGCCTGGGAGTTAACTCTGTACTGCCTAATACAGAATGAATTTCACGTGTGCTTTCCATTTACTCAATGCCTTCACTCTGCTGACCTCTCCCTGTCTCCCTCCATAGCTTACCTGTCCTGATTTCTTTCCCTCTGCTAAGGTGTAAGATGTTAAGACTCTAAGGGGTTTTTGATTTTCACTACAAAACCTTCCTGAGGCTGATGCAACCTTGCTGTGTTTCTGTAATGAACTGCCAGGCCTGATCAGCCAAGGTCGGTACTTGAGGAAATTCTGTAGGGCCAGAAAGCTTTCTAGTGTCTGGAAACATGTTTTGACTGCTCTCCAGCAGTTTGCATCTTCTTGTCTGATTCCAGGGCTGTTTACCAGATGTGCTGCTCTAGGCCTCTGTGTCTGCCGGGCCTTGCCAATACTAACACAGTGTGATGGCTAGAGACATGGACTCTGCAGTTAAGACCTCTTTTCTCTCCACCAGCTCTCAGCTTCAGCTGTAGGTGGACTTTTCTGTCCTGCCAGCCAGTTTCCAAATAACCACACTGTGGCTTATTATTAATTATAAATGCTCAGCCAATAGCTCAAGCTTGTTACTGGTTAATTCTTAATTTTAAATTGACTCACATTTCTTATTTATGCTCTGCCATGTGGTTGGTCCCTTGTTTTAAGTTCATCTTCTCTCCATGTCTCCTCGAGATTCTGCGACTCCTCCCCTTTCTCTTCATACTCTCTGTCTGCAAGTCCTGCTTAACTTCTGCCTATCCAGTTATTGGCCAGTCAGCTTTATCAAACCAATCACAATGACATATTCACATAGTATAAAGGAATATTCTACACTCAGCCCACCCCTGTAATCTAACTAGTGCTTAGGAGACTACTTTATTCAGGGCAGACCTGAGAGTGTGCATGTGTAAGAGAAGGTTCTGGTCACTTGGTCATGCTGTGCTAATTTGCAAGTGACTGACATTCTGTATCTGCATTGACATATGGTCAAGTATAGTTTAATCCCAGTAGTAGAGGCTCAACAGAAGCATTTTACAGAGGACAGACTAAGCCACAGTCTGAATAGAGCAGTCACAGAAACTCACAAAACCACATGGTTTTGGGTTATGTAGCATGCTCACCATGTGATTCCATTCCTAGATAGCAGTGTAAGTGTGTGTGTTCAGAGGGAAGTTAGTTGACTTGGTCTAAGGGAAGCCACTGCTGTAAGGACTGATGGAAAGCTCAGTCATTTTGCTATAGTTCCATCCTGATATAACTCAGAGAAGGAGGGTTCTGCTGCTAGGTTTACAAAGATGCTAAGCCTACCTGCCAGTGTTTTCCAATGGTCCCCACTCTGCTTGAGAGAAACACACAAATGCCTGACAAGAAGCATGGTTCACATGCCTTGAGGACTGTGAATCCACATGTCATGACTCTCAGTTTTTAGTACCTTGGAAGCTTTAATCATTTCTTACAAGAAAGGATTTTGTTCAGTCTTCTCATCTTGCTAGGCAGTCTGTATTTGATAGTATTCATGAAAGAAGTTGATATCCAGGATTGAAGTCAGTATTTCAGTTGTATTTTTTTATTTGGGCCTTTATTTGTGTGCTCATAATTTCTCCTCACAGCACAATTTTTGAAAATGAAAATGCTCTGGTTTATATAAAATTCCCAGATCCCTTTCAGGAAATATATCTTCTTCGATACATGTATTTGTCTGATTGTCTTTGCGGGGCCTTGTATTTGTCTTTATTTAATGTGGAGCCTCTTTAGGGGAATGGCAAAGCACACAAAGCTCTGTTCTTACACACCTGAAAACTCTTCCGATGCCACCCCCCAGGAGCCTTTGGATCACTTCTCAAGATCCCAGTCTTAGATTTCATTTCTCTTGAAACCAGATTTCAAACTTTTAGTAATGGAGGATTTGAATTCATTGCTAGTAATTGTACAAAGTTACGTGTAAGTTGTCTAATAGGGTGGCAAATTTTATGAGAAATCTGTGAAGAGAAAATCTGTTTTTTCTTCTTAATTGGCTTTAGGACATTGTGTGTGTGTGTGTGTGTGTGTGTGTATACACATACTTATATGTATATATACACATACATGTATGTATATACATATATATGTTAAAATATAGTTTAGTATTGTTTCAGTTGAGGCAGAAGCAATGAAAAGTTTAAGGTGTTGTATGTTAAGACACTTTGTCGCAAGGACATAATTTATTTTTGTTACTGTTAAGTTTTTTGATGCTTGATTCTAGAATGTTGAGAAAATAAATCCTTTTTAAGTATTAAGTTCCCGTGTTAGTTAGGTTAGCACTGAATTCTGTCTTTGGTTAGTTAGTACTTAGCTGTGTGCAGTGATCATGATTTCTGGGGATCATCAAACTGTCCATAAGACAGAAAAATATCACCTAAAATATAGGTTTTTCGTGAGCTCATGTAGTTAAAAAAAATTATATATAGCTGGTAAACAAAACCCACCTCCATAACAGTAGATTAGGCTCACATAAAAGCCTGAGTAGGGGTGGCAACTATGCCCATAAATGTTTCAGACCCAGAGTCTTCCTGCCTCAGCTTCCCAAGTGCTAAGAATTATCGGTGAGGACCTCTATGCCCTGTTGAGGGATGACTTAGTATTGCATCTAGGGCCAAACACCTAGCAGCCTTGGGTGACAGACTGACATTCCATATGTATGTGTCTATTTTCTTTTACTTTTGAGTATTTTTTATTTGTAAGCAGTTGAGTTTTACTTGATGGTTTTGGTCAAAGTTTATTTCTTTCTAGGGATTGTAATGCATTTAAAAGACTTTTTAGAACAAAGATTCTAAGTTACAGCAATATGCCAACACTGAGACTGTTTGGTTATAACAGAGAGATGAAAATGTCAATTAAAATGAATTATTTAAAAAATACAATGTGGGGAACTTTGAATTCTTTGTCCTATGGCTGAGTTCAGAACTTTTTAAAAGTCTGAATTGGTTTATAATTCTAACTATTTAAAGTATAGCACTCTCAAATTTAAAAGGGTTGGTTTTGTTTTGTTTGCCCATTTGGTGTCTTTTTATACTTGGTTTTTTGAAAAGTCACATCTGGTGCCTCTTTTTTTTCTTTCAAAAGACTGCAACTTCATCTGAAATCTAAGACAGTTTCTAAAATGAATTTCCTCAAAAGAGCTTTTTAAAATTGCTAGACCAGTCCTGCCATAGTCTACCACTCACAAAACCTGTAATGTATAAATATCTAAAACCATAGTGGTAATTTCTCATGCATCTGATACTGTCTTAATAATTCTGTTGTGGCTGTATGCTTTATTGATTTCTGGGCCACTTTTGTGGCATGAAATGAAATGTATTATCCCACTTACACCATTATGGTTTCCTTTTGAATTACATACTCAGTACTTGATCTTGTCATCAGGCCTCTTCCGTGCTCTGCGATGCGCTGTTCAGGCCTTGGGGTTTACTGCCTTCTATGTAAATCAATATTGGACAAGTAAATTCAGATTAGAAAAGTTGGAAAGAAAAGACAAGTCAGTAATCAATTCTTAGGAATCATGGTATATAGTCTGAGTTTTCTTCTCAAGAGTCCTAGGAGTGAGTGGTGTTCTGAAGACAGACAGCAGATCCTGAGACATTCAGCTGTATCTGTATTGGATGTCACTGCTAGAGCCATAGCTCTCACCCACCCTCTTCACTTGGAGTCTGCCTTTGCCATTTCTTTTTAAGGCCCCGTTGGGCGCCATCTGTAGTAGCGCGGTTTCTTGGTCCCGGGCAGCCAAAGGCCCAGACCCACAGACCCCTTAGCCTCCCACCACTGCTCAGGCCCCCAGAAATGACTCAGACACTTATATTAACTTTATGCTGTTTGGCCTATGGCTCAGGCACATTGCTAGCTAGCTCTTACATCTTAAATCAACCCATTTCCATTAATCTGTCTGCCATGTGGCCCGTGGCTCACCTGTGTTCCTTACATGTTTCTTCTTGGGCATCTGGCTCGGTCTGTCTGACTCCACCCTACTTCTCCTACCTATTCTCTTTCCCCACCTACTTCTTCTATGGTGCCTGTCATGGGCCAAAACAGCTCCTTTATTTAAAGATTGATATTCACAGCATACAGAAAGACATTCCCACATCATTTTTTTGTCCTAAATATTAGAATCCCTTAAGGTGTTTTCTATTCCTTTTGTCCCCACTCCCAAGACTGTTGTGTTGTTGTGTCTGTTGCAATATGGTTTCTTGGCCCCGGGTGGCCAGAGGTCTAGACCCACAGACCTGCAGTCCCAGACTGCCTAGCCGCCCGCCACTGCTTAGTCCCCCCAAAATGACTCAGACGCTTATATTAACTTCATGCTGTTTGGCCTATGGCTCAGGGACATTGCTAACTAGCTCCTTCATCTTAACTCAACCCATTTTCATTCATCTGTCCTGTCACGTGGCCCGTGGCTCACCTGTGTTCCTTACATGTTTCTTCTTTGGGTATCTGGCGCAATCTGTCCCTGACTCCACCATCTTTCTTGTACCTATGCTCCAATTCCTCCACTTACTTCTTTGGTGTCTGCCATGGCCAAAACAGTCGTTTATTCACAACGTATAGAAGGACATTCCCACATCATGTGCCTTCTGTGTCCAAGGCTGACCTCAGACTCACTTATAAAGCCAAGGATGGGCCTCAACTTCAAATTGTTCTGCTGGGCCTGGTTTATGTGGCATTAGAGTCTGAATCCAATGCTTCTTTAATGCTAGGCAAGTGTTCTACCAGCTGAACTATGACCCCAGTCTCTCAAGAGCAAGAAGTGTGTGTGTGTGTGTGTGTGTGTGTGTGTGTGTGTGTGTGTGTGAGAGAGAGAGAGAGAGAGAGAGAGAGAGAGAGAGAGAGAGAGAGGTTGATTAGGTGATAGGGGTTGAATTTAGAGTCTTGTGTATGTTAGGCAAGTGTTCTACCAATATATTGCTTACCCAGACCCATGCATCTATTTTTAATCACTGATCCCAAACACCTAATGTGATAATTGGCTACTCAATAGATGTTTTATATTTGTTGTGAATGAATGATTTTAGGTTACTGAAATTAACATTTGTGGACTTGCTTAGCTTTCTGATCACCATTTTCTCAAATATTATCTCTTGTCTAGTTATAAAAACGTAGCTGTCCTGTTATACCACTATGACATCATCAGAGTATCACTAAGGATCAGTAGATAGTGGGAGAATCTAGTTAGAGTTCTCTCTCACACACACACAGAGAGGGAGAGGGGGGGTGGTTAAAGGATAAAGTAAACTGTATGGCAAAGGGTTTTTAGTACTTCTGGAATATGTAAGTTGCAGATTTTCCACTTATTAAATATCTGGTAAGCCATGGCTACAGAGGTTATTTCAACATACTTTGAAAGATGCCTTCTAAAAAAAACATGTACTCTGTAGCTCCAGTAAGCAAAAGAACCTGAAGACAGAAATAACATTATCTTAAATTAAATGTCTCATAAAATTTAAACACAGCACTAAGTGACAGTTTTCAAACAGGATCACCCTAACAAGCTTTATACTTTTCCCCACCAAAAAAGAAAAAAAAAATTGTTTTGACATTGTAAATTATGGAGGCAAATTCTATAAATTTCAGTTATATAGTTAAATGTCTTGCTGAGGTTTCTCATGCTGTAACAAAACACTATGGCCAAAGCAACTTGAGGAGAAAAAGGCTTATTTGGCATATACTTCTGCAGCACTGAAGGAAGCAGGGCATGAACTCTTAACAGGGCAGGAACCTGGAGGCAGGAGCTAATGCAGAGACCATGGAGGGGAGCTGCTTACTGGCTTGTTCAGCCTGCTTTCTTATAGAAGCCAGGGCCAGTATCCCAGGGATGGCACCACCCACCATGGGCTGTGCCCTCCCCCACTGATCACTGATTATCAACATGCCTTACAGCCAAATATTATGGAGGCATTTTCTAAGTCAGCGCCCTCTTCTCAGATGACTCTGGCTTATGTCAGGTTGACACTAAACTAACCAGTACAGCAAGTAATAAAATATGTCAGTGTGTACACTAAAAACTTCTGTGTGTGTGTGTGTGTGTGTGTGTGTGTGTGTGTGTGTGTGTGTACACGTGTACATGTGGGCACAAGAGAGTGAGTGAGTGCAGAGACCTGAAGAGACACTGGTTGTCTTCTGTTGCTTTCCATCTCTTTTAGAACTGGGCCTCTCACTGAACCTGAAGTTGTATTTTAGCTAGGCTGTCTGGCCAGGGAGATCTCTGGGTTTGCCTGTGTCTCCTTCTAATGCTGGAGTTACAGGTAAACTCAATCATGCCTGACTCTCTTTAAGACAAAATTAACTAATAGAAAAATGAGGCTTACACTGTGCCTAATTATCAATGTTTAGAAAAGTATCTTCCTTACAAGAAGATTGATAGATTTAATGAACACCAGAATATCAACTTTGCTCAACATAATGTTACAGTAGTCCATCCTGGTGACCTTAAAAGACTACCAAAAATAAAAAAAGACACCCAGCTGTACTATACAGTTGATCATCCAAAAGGAAAAAAAATTGTATTTAAATTAATTGTTAAAATATAGCAAAGGATACTTATTAATGATGTATATCTTCATACTATGGAAAGAACATTCTGAGTATTATAACCTGAGGGAACAAGTTAAGAACGAAATGTATGAAATTTCCATTTGCTTTTAAAAAGTAGTAATCTGTATTTAACCACCACATGCTCCTTAGGTGGAGGTCTCTGTTCGTAAGGAGACACTGTAGCCATAGCTGACATGTTCTATAAGTGTGCCAGAGTTAGAGTTCCTTTGTTATGCAATTTAGACTGTGTGTATAGACCATTGGAGTGGATACAAAACTCCCCATGCTGAATGCTCTTCTCCTGCAGCTGCCATTTGTAGGGAATTTCATGTGCACATTCAGACATGCAGACTTGCACAACTGCTTATTAGAGAAATATTCTTGGTTATTGAATGTCTCAGAGAGTTAAACATACAGGGTTTCCCATATATGGAAGAAAAGTAATTCCACCCACTTGCCATGCCTTAGCATGTCATGATGCCATCCCTTCACATTTATTTGACTTCCAGAGCTTTAATAGACAGTGATGTAAATCACCAGTTAAAGCTTCACCTACCAGCACTTGGTGATGGTCACACCACAAGGAAGAGGGGAGATCCACTTCAGTTGGGCTGAGGAATGGACCTTGCATCTAGTCTAACCCTAACCCTCTGAGTTATGATGACATGAGTGTGTATTTCTGTGCTACAAAAGATCAGGAAGCAAAGAGAATCGGGGAAGTTAGATGGCTTGGCAGAGATAGGAAGATGGAGATGGAATCCAACTCTCTCTCTCTCTCTCTCTCTCATCTTACTGAGTGTCACAGCATTATAAAGAAGTGTCTCACCACACATGTGCTTAGAATTCTCAGTAGATATCTCCATTCATTTTCAATATTTTGAGCTGGGGGTGGTGATGCACACCTTTAATCCCAGCACTCTGGAAGCAGAGGCTGGTGAATCTCTATGAGTTCAAGGCCAGTCTAATCTACATAGTGAGTTCCGGGACAGCCAGGCTACAGGATAAGATCCTTTCTCAAAAAAAAAAAAATCTCATTTTTTGAGATTCACATTTTTCATTTCAGTTACATCTTCTAGTGTTTCCTGTTTGAGCTGCAGTGGGAATTGGAGAATGATGTGGGCATGTTTCCTGTGTGTTCTTACCTTGATCTTAAACTAGGGAGCACCTGTTTATCACAAAACAGCTGTTTGTAAGGGCTAGTTTATTGAAAACTCATTTTAAATAAACCCTAGATGTACCAGTGAATTTTTAAAGGCTGAACATAATACAGGGTATCTGTGTGCAGTGCCTCTCCATCTAGCATTGGTAATAGCTGGTATTTTCTGATCTCTTTAACAAATCAATTCCAATTATTAATTATTTTTGCTTTAGTCTTCAAAGTAACTGTAAGATGTTAACCCATCCATCCTATTTTATGGGTTAGGCACAGATACAAAATGGTACAGAACTGGACACAAGTGGAAAAGTCCCTTTGGGGTTCAAATACTCTGGCTCCAAAAGATGAATTTCCAGCATTGTCCTGACTCCTATGCCTTTCCTAAGAGTATGAATCCATCAAATAACTCCCATGTGACCATTTTAGTCTACCCTAAAGCCACTTTAAAAACCTGATTTATTATACATTTTAAGCTATATTGTATCTAAATTTGAACTTACATTTTGTGCCCACTTACAGTTTCCTTTGGAAATACTTTATAAAACTGGGACTTTTGAATCTGGATGTAGACTGTGTAAACAGGAAACAAATCTATTTTGCTCTTTAAACTTCTGTGCAGCATCCTAGAGACATCTGCTCAGTCAAGATGCCTCTTCTCCTGTGGTGCTCTGTTCATACAGTTACCATAGACTTGTAGCCCGAGGGGTAGAGGTTTGAGTTACTTTGGTACTCAAGGTAGAGTGAGTAGATATAAGATATTCATGTTCTGTCCTTGCCCCATTTACTTCCTCCCACCCCATAATTGCTCTCCCTGCCTGCATTGGCTTTTGTTTGGGGTTGGTCATCCCTGTCCCTGTCCCTACCCCCCCCCACACACACACACTGTACTAGGATTGAAACCAGAACCTCATACGTGTTAGGAATTGGCTCTACACTGAGTCACATCATCATCCCTTTCAAGTGTTTTTAACCAGACTTTAATAGTAATAGACTTACAAAGTAATTTGAAGGATAAGTTTTGTTTTTTACCTATTACTAGGAGGAAACAGCAGGGAAGTTAGGAACTGAGCACGATTTGGAATGGTGACTGACAGTCATCCAGTGTCCTTGTCATTCCTCTGTTCAATGAATGATAATTGTGCCAGTCCTCAACCTTAAGTAAACAGGCAGAAGTGGTTTTCTTGGGGACTTGGTGTGTCTCTAATGGCCCCTGAGCATACATTTTTATACAAGTAGCAATTAAATAGACTTAAAGGTGCTTACTTATTTTATTCTTGATGCATTTCGTGCCGGTCATTTACCTTCTTGTTTGCATGTGTTTTCAAGTAGTGTGTACTAAAAACCAAAAGGAAATTTGAGCCTCAGTCTTTCCCTCCTTGGAAGCTGTAGGCACTCCAGGCGTGGTCTGCATCCTAGCACTCAGTGGTCATAGCATGGGGTCTGTGGTTCCATTAGGTTTCATGTAGTCTCCTTGAGTCTAAACTTCTCAGATCACCTTTAGAGGGAAATACTGGAGCAACAGTGATGCTTAGTATCTTTTCTGAAAAATGTTAAGAAGTAAATAAGATTAGTAAATTAATCTCAACTCTGAATTAAAAGCTGCAGAAAAATATTTTCCTAGGTATTTATTTTTTTAAAAAGCGTGTCTGGGAAGGACATGTGATGGTTTAGCTAATTGTACCAAAACTTCTGGATTTTCTTTTCAGGTCCCTAAGTAAACTAGTCAGAGATCATGGCTGTACATTAAATGCTCATCTCTGTAGCACAGGGCTTTATCTGTCGCGTGGCGCGTCCTGCTTGCTATTTTCTCATCTTGCCAACCCTGCCATCACTGCATCATGCAGGTTCTGTAAGCATCATATTTTGACTGTCTTGTTTGAAGAATAGAATTCCCATCTTCCTTAACTCTAATAATCGTCTTTCTAGAACCACAGTCAATTTCTGTGCCTGGCACCAAGCAGCAAATTCAAGAGGTATCCAGGCTACCAAGTTTTGTTTAACAGTTGGTGTGACTGTTGCAAGAATCTGTAGTATTTCCCATTGCCATGGTTGCTTAGAGAGGTTTTATTTCGTACTCACTGCCTCAGCCAGTCATCCCTTCTTCTTAGGGATGGAATACTGACGAGAACAAGCTGTCTGTCCATTGGCTGTGTGCACAGGGAGAGTGTGCTTTCGCTGAAGGTGTTCACTCAAGCTCTTTATGCAGTATAAACCTTGGCTTCCAAGCTCTAGGAGGAACACCCCTGGCCTGTGCCTTTCAAGTTGTTTGGTCGCAGTCTCAAAATGCTTCTCCTGCCCTCATGCTAGTTGGTTATTATTTCTATTATTTCTATTTCATAGAAAGTATAGTCACTTGGTTTCTGATGTGCTTTGCATCGAGAGTACTAGAATACCCTGTTATCTTACGCTTCTTCAGTGTTCTATATGTCATTTAGTAGTTTGTACAGAATCTAAACATACACACAAAAGCAGAGGCAGCTGTACCTGTAACTTTAAAAATAATATATATATATATTTAAAATATATATTGCTATATACCCTCATTTGCCCTGGATCTCACAGTATAGACTAAGGTAGCCTTAGTCTATGCCTTATGGGATTATGGTGTGTGCTGCCATAACGTATCACTATTCTTCTCAAGAGCAGAGAGATCTTAAAGGCCCATTCGCCACTTCTGTTGTCTATATGTCATACTCCCTCCAGATAGCAGTACCTCCTACACTCCCCCATCCAACTCCAGTGAAGTAAAGGAGACAAAACTAACTGGACCAGGCAGGCTCCCTGGAGGGAGAGCTTTACATTCTGTCCTTTATGCATATTTTCTCTATGTGAGAACATCTTCAGTCAAAATGGTGGTAGTCTTGCTCTGTGGTGATGAGTGCTATCCCAAAAAGCAAGATGAGCTCTTGAAGTGGTTTCTTATATGCAGCGTGCTCTGAAGTGAAATTTATTGGTATACAGAGAGCCACTGCTTTCCTTGTGCCCGATGAGTACTCCCTGGGGTAGTGTTCTCTGACTTCAGGAATGAAAGGAACCAGTAAGTAGTCTTAGCAGTCCAGTGGTCGTTTAGAATATATGGATGTGTGTCACCAGCCCACAGAACCAAAGCTACAGAATTCATTCTCCCATACGTGTGCATGCTGGTACTTAGTGTAGTCATCCTGTCGTATAACCTTGCTATACAGATGGCATCCTCTGATGTTGCACATTTAGAAAAATTGAGTTTTCCCTCTTAAATAATCAGTGAACATCTTTTCTGACCCCTATATTTATGGTATTACAATTACTTCCCAGCCTGCTGATCTTTGTTTGTTTTGTTTGTTTTCTCAAATATTTGAAGAAGGTCTACTTTTCATTTTTTAGATGTATTGTTTTATTAAAAATATCTTTTTGGAGTCTTCTTGTTTCAGCTTTGCTCTTTAATTTATTGTTTTAAATAAGCCATGGCCTTCAAAAAACTGTCTAGAACTAATTACATTTTTGTTTATTGTACAGTTCTCCTGAAAACACAACATATGGGGCGGGGCCTCTTATTCCAACATTCAGGAAGACAGGGTAGAAAGATTGCCACAAATCTGAGGCCAGTCTGGTCCAGGTAGTGAGTTCTAGGTATGCACTACATAGCAAGACCCTGGCTCATCACGAGATAAAAATAAATAGCTTGCTAGTGGGGATGCTGAGGCTTTAGTTCCTTATAGCAGAATGCGGCTCTTGACCCTGTGAGATGGCTTGTCATGTTTCATCTTATTTTTCCAGCTTTCCTCTGTTCCTGTATCACTGTCTTAGACACAGAGTAGTTCTTAGAATCGGGTAGGTGTAGGTGACAGGAGCAGGGTGGGCCAGAGCTCACTTCACCTATTCTTGCATGGCACTGAGTGACTCCTTTTTCTGAGCACTGTCAGTGACCACCCGTGTAAGTCTGTCTTTGTATCCCATGGGATGCTGTTTGGATTTCTGATTTTCACAAGATCCCCCTGCACTGTGCATTCATTTAATAGATGGAGGTGGAACTGAAGCTCATTATCTGTCAGACTTTTAGGAATTGACATCCACTCTGATATAAGAGAATATGGTGAGACACATAGTAAGTTAAAATATTTCAGATGTCCTTTGAAACATTTCAAATTTGAGCCTTAACAACTTATTGTAAAGGGTCCCCTTCATAAATAGAACATGTAGAGAGATGGGTGGTCTCAGGTAGGCTTCTGACTGGCATAGTTTTTAAACAGCAAGTGGAAGACAGACATTTAGAGGATTAGTAAGTTTGTTCCAAGCATAAGGGTGACTTGAAAATACATCAAGAGTGGGTGAGAAAGAGACAAAAGATTGTTTAGGTGAAAAGAATAGGAAATGGAACAGGACGTAGGAAGAGATGAGATCAGGCGTAGGGATTAGAAGAGTTATGAAACCATTTGAAATCAAGAAAAAGTTGTAGTTCACATATTTTAAGTATTGAGAGCCAATACACCGAGGTGCACTGAATGGCCCGCCCCATAAGAAAGAATATGGAGAGTTGAGTAAGTTTCACTGTTTAATAAGATCACGGGAGAGCAAAGATGGAAAGGATTAATAAATAGTTCATCGTGTAGTTTATCATCCATTCCAGGTCTCTATGAAAAATGGGTAGTGAAATGGAGACAAGAAATATCCATGAGACTATCCTAGGTAGATAAAGTCATCTGCCTTCTCCATTATCCTAATTACTGGTACTTCATTAATAAAGTACAAAGATAAGAAAAAATTAAAATCCTTAGTACTGGAAGTATTACCTTGTGCTGAGGGTATACTCCGTGATATTAGAGCACTTGCTGGTGTGCACAAGAACCTGGTCCAGTCCTGAAACAATGCAAAGACCAAAGCAAAATTAAAACTGCAAAAGTTAGGTATTGTCACTCACTCAGGATGTGTGTGAATAGCCTGGCGCTGATGGACAGATGCTGGTGTTTCTTTGGTGATGCCCATGGCACTTAGATGTCACCGGGCACCAGGCTTGAGATCTAGTTCCTCTCGTTCCGTCACTGAAGCTGGTGCTCTTAACAAGTAAGATGGCGTTCTAGTTTTATTTCTGGGGCTGGGATAAAAATATCCTGATGAACAAGAGGAAATCAGGGGAGGAAAGTGTTTAGTTGACTTTCAACTCCATGTCCATTCATCTGGTCCAAATGCCAGCCCATTGCTGCAAGGAAGCCAAGGCAAGGTCTCAAGCAGCTAGTCACATCACATCCAGAGGAGAGAATGCTTGCTGTTTTATGTCAGCTGCCTTTCTGTATTCTTACACAACCCAGGGCCCAGCCTGGGGAGTAATGTAGCCGACAATATGGACTGGGTTAATTAACAAGCAAGGCAGTCCCCCACAGACATACCCATAGGCCAGCCTGATCTAGATAATTCCTCAGTGGAGACTTGTCCTGGTGATGGTATGTTGTGGCAAGTTGATATTTAAAACTAACCACATAAAGAAACAGTAGGGAAACCTCCCTTCCTGGCTTCAGGTCAGATATAAAAGAGATAATTAATGCAAAACACTTAGCATAATACCTGTTAAATGTCAAGCACTTAAATGCTAACTATGGTTATTTTCTCTCTTACTGTAACACTGAATATTATTTACACGTTGGTAGCTAATACGGCCTATTTCACACCTAGTACCATCTAGACCATTCTCACTTCTCAAAGGTAGACAAGTTTTCTCAGTCATATAACAAATAAGGGACTGTAATAATTCTCACATTGTGTTCAGGTAATTTTTAAGATCTTCACTAGCATTGTTTTGTTTTCAAACCCAGTTTCTATTCTGCAGCAGATAAATTTCTTAGTCATTGTAAGTGACAACTGAATAAGTTAACCATTTCATTTACATTCTCAATAAGAAACACAAAACTTTGCTAGAAAAAGGTGTTCTTGGCATATAGAAATAGAGAAATGATTTAGATCTTTTAAGATTTAAGCAATATTCTAAAGAGGTTTATTATAACAATATTTATTTGTAATATATTATGTAAAGGATTAATATTTATTGAGGAGTATATGGACACTTATGATATAATTTGAACCTTAAAACAATTTTTGGAGAGAGAAACTGTCTCATGACAACTGCTGATCCGCTCCCCAGAATGCAAACCAAAATAGGGGCCGAACTCGGTGTTTCTCAGGTCCTAATCAAATCTAGCTAACCCCATAGGAGTCTTGAACTCAGTAGTTACATGCCTGGGCTTTCCTGAGTAATGCCTGACTCCTACTCCCCCCTTTGTCTAACTAAGAAAGTTTTAAACTAAGTATAAGACTATAATAGGAATTATTATAAGGTAATTATCTGGGGGAGGGAGAGGCAATAACATAAGCAAGGTCAGCTGTAACCAACAAACAACATACATGGTGTATCTTCAATATCTAGAATATCAGTAAGTAGCAACTTATAGGGATTACTTTAAGGCTGTTTATCTTGAATAATAATCTAATATTTGAAATTTTTTTGTTAAGATATGAGATGGTAGTAACTTTAATTATCAGAACCTGAAAGGGAAAATATATTATCTGAAAGCTGGAAGCACAAGAGAGTAGCTTTTAAGATTTAGGAGAGGACAGCGATAGTCAGCTGTCTGGACAGTCACCCACGGCTTTTTTGTGTAGTTGGAGCATCTACTATTTGGGCTTCTGACATCTGACAGATTTCATTAGAAGCAGGGCATTTTTGGAGAAATTGTTTTCTCTTATCCAGGCAGAGGTTTGTGATGTCATCAGTAGTTGATGTGAACATGTCATTCTTTGGCCCCTATGTTTTCTTGTTTCTTTTTCCTGAAATCCTCTTCCCTTAATATCCACATACTGTATACTTCATCCTCTTCCAGTCTTTGCTCAAATGGTACCTCCTCAGTGAATCCTTTCCTCACCATCCAGTCAGAACCAGGCCTTCTTCCTGGCACCATCTCATCTCTCCTTAGCTTTCTTTTTATAATTTCACAGATGGTTGTTTCAGAAGAACTGTGGTAATTGTCTACAAGTAACAGAGATACTGCTGATGAACTCCAAACACAGCCCCATAGTAGAATACAGATTTCTGCTTCTCTGCTACTTCCATAGCCAACCCTTAGATGTGAGCTTTTCTTTAGAGTTAGTTTGCATGCAAAAGAGTTTATTTAATGGTCTTAGTTTGGAAGGGATTTGGCTGAAGCCATAGCACTGTCTTCTGCAGCCCCTTTCCCAGTCACACAGAACAAAAGGGAAATTGGGGGCTGGGGGAAAGGGAAGAGACTGCTATTGTTTTTCCCACAGAAGAGAAAGTTGCCACTACTGGTCTTGGGGACCCAACAACCCTAAGTTAACTTGTAATGAAAAGAGAGTGTTTGCTTTATCTTGACCCCAAGGCTTCGTGTCCTAGTGAGCTCTAGCTGCCTAACAAAACCATCTGAGTGGCTGATATGAGACAAAGCGAGTTCCGGAGACTGGCAGGCTGAAGTTCAAGGTGCTAGTAGGGCTGGTGTTCTGGGCTGTCCCCATGGGTTCTCAGTTGGTGCTCTCTCACATAGCAGACCTGGAGAAAAGCACTCTATTGTCTCTGCTAAGAACACTGTATTAGTTACTGTTCTGATGCTGTGATAGAACACCATGACCAAGGCAACTTATACAACAGCTTATTTTAATTTACAGTTTCAGAAAGGTAAGGTTCATAATTGTCTTGGTTGGGGTCGCTATTGCTGTATCGACACCCCATAACCAAAGCAACTTGGGGAGAAAGGGTTTATTCAGCTTATGCTTCTACATCACAGTCAATCAAAGGAAATCAGGCCAGGAACTCAGCCAGCAGGAACTCAGAGGCAGGAGCTGATGCAGAGGCCATGGAGTGGTGCTGCTTACTCACCTGCTCACCATGACTTGCTCAGCCTGCTTTCTTATAGAGCCCAGGACCACCAGTCCAGGAATAACCCCACCCACAATGGGCTGGGCCCTACCCCATCAATCAGTCTCTTTAAGAAAATGCCCTGCAGCCTGATCTTATTAGGACAGGTTTTTGATTGGGGTTTCTTCTCCAGTGATGCTAGCTGGTGTCAACTGACATAAACTAGCCAGCACAATAATGATAGGACAGCATGGCAACAGGGGAAGGGAGATGGTGATGACTGGAAGTACCAAGAGGCTTTTTACTTTCAAAGCCCATCCCAGTGACCTGCTTCTTCCTGCAAAGCTGCACCTTCTAAAGCTCCCTACACAGTGCCATCGCCTGGGGAACAAGTGTTTAAATATCCAAGCCTGTGAATGACACCCCCCATTTAAACCACCATAGACAGGTCTACTAATCAGAACAACACCACCGCCATCTTGTTACTTAACAGAGGTTACTTCTTAAGCACAAAAACACCCGGGGGGTTGAGACTTCAGTATCTGAATCGGGCAGAATCGTACATGTTTCAATCCATGAAACAGTACATCCTACATTATTTCTGAGTTTAATTCAATTAAATAGCCACTTTTAGGGATGCTATTCAAAGCAGAGGCACCAAGGAGATGAAATAAATCATACCATACTAAAGACCTCTGAATCTTAATGAGGGAAGTAAACAATACCACCTAAAATGTGAAATATGTTTTTGTGTTTTGTTTTTTAAGCTAGACATGAGGGATTTGTGATAATCTGCCAAAACAGCAATATGAGCCTCATAACTAGTGTGATAAAGGGATGAGTTTCAACACAATTGAAAGGGACATATTCAGTGTCACATCTTTTTGAAATGCTGAAATTTAAGATATTGTGGTTACCATAAGTAAAAAATATGGTACAATTGTAACGTGTAGTATAGCAAATATTTAAAATGTTGCTTTTATCCAATATCCTATGTATTTCTGTTTTTAAAATATTAAGCACTGGTGTATTTTCTATACAGTTGTTTAAAAAAATCATAATTTGTTTTCATCCAAAAATGAAAGCAGAGAAACTGTTTTCCTCTTCTGCCTGAAGAGGCAGAACCAGAAACAGTTGTTTTCAAGACCCTTGACAACATATAACAGTCTCATATAGAGAGAACAAATGAGAAAGCCCTTGGGGTTACAGCTTACAGTTCTGAGAGTTTCCAGACCACTGTCCAGAACTGGAGCTAGTAAGTCAGCAAATGGTGTCATAAAAAGTACTTGAGAGATGGCTCAGTGATTAAGAGCAGTGGCTGTTCTTCCAGAGGACCTGAGTTCAATTCCTCTCACCCACATGGCGGCTCACAACTGTCTATCACTCCAAGATCTGACACTTTCACACAGACATAAACGTACAGGACAAACACCAATGAAAACGAAAATAATAAGTTATATTTTAAAAATAGACTCAAAAGAAGACAAGAAAAAAGGAAAGGGGAAAAGAGAGCCGGCAGGACCAATAGAAAGTGAGTATAAAATGGCCCGCATCCGCATCACCACGTCAGTAGTGATGATCGAGAGAGGGTAGGTGTGGCTTCCTAAGGCCAGAGTGCCAGCAAAACAGAATTGACTTATCAGAGTAAAGAAATCGATTTCATAGTGACAAAGAATCAAATCAAGAGGATTTTTTAATCCTGAATTTTTATACAAAAACAAGTTATTTTTATACAAAAAAAAATAATAACAGAACTTTAAAATATATAAGGCAGAAGCACAATTGAAATTGCTGAAAAACAGACAAACCTACAACTAGAGCTGGAGATTTCAATCAGTAGCTCCTTTATAAGACTTTATTAGTGCCTCCTTTTTAGTGATGAGACATGCCTTTAATCCCAGCACTGGGCAGGTGGGCAGGGGCAGGCAGATCTTTGAGCTCAGGGCCAGCCTTGACTACAGGGTAAGCTTGAGGATGACCAAGACTACACAGAAAAACCCATTCGTGAAAAAACAACAAAACAACAACAATAAAAATCTATTTCCGGACAGTGGTGGGCGCACATTAATCCCAGCACTCAGGAGGCAGAGGCAGGCAGGTCTCTGTGAGTTCGAGGCCAACCTGCTCTACAGAGTGAGTTCCAGGACAGACAACTAAAGCTACACAGAGAAACCCTGTCCTGAATAAATAAAAAAAAATGAGTGGAATAAGCAGATAGGAAATGAGCAAGAAGATAGAAGACTGAATACTCTGAACTGACATTACAGCATACTCCAACCAGTAACCACCAAGTAAACTTCTGATCCCATTTGCACATGAGAGAGGTCACATCAGACAAGACTCACTAAGACTCAAGTCACAAAGTGTGTGATGCTGTAGCTACAGTAGAATTATAGCAAACCAGAAGCCAGACCTCTGGAATGCTCTGCAACACTTGAAGATGAAATGGCATGCTTCTGGACAAGCTGTGTCTAACCACCTGTGTCACTGACCGAGCAGCTGACCTGAACAACAAAGTGGGGAGGGGCTTATTTTGACTCACAGTTCCAAAAACCTCAGAGTCTGGACCTGTGGTGGAGCAGAGTATCAGGACCAGGGGACAGGCATGCGACTGCTTCCTCCAGCTGGGCCTCTCCTAGTTTCTAGGACTTCCAAAATAGACCCACAGACTGGGACAAAATCTTGACTCCGAACCCTGTAGGGACATTTCACGTATAATCATAACATAATGTAGCAAGTAAGCATAAAAAGATCATTTAAATTCAAATACTATGTATCAAATGTTATAGAAAAACATTTATAGTAGAAAGTAGGTCTTGGATCAGTTTGTTCCTTTAAAAATTAGAAAAAACAAATTAAGCCTCAAACATGGTGAAGGTCATAGTAAAGGCTGGGACCTGGTGATGTAGAAGAGAAAAGGACAGTAGAAAGGCAAACCAACAAAACTCAAGCCCCATTCCTGGGAAAGATTAACAGGATCAGTACTCTCTAGACAAGACCGTAATAGAGTAATTCTGTAAGCTGAACTACGAATGTTCTTCTATTGTGGAGATTAATTCTGTTGTAAACGGTTGGACTGTCTCTTATGGAACTAAGGGAGCCACAATCAAGTGGAGATAGACATGTATCCAGATTAGATTTTAGTTGACATGTCTGAGTTTTTTGCTTGTGTGTATATATGAGCACTAGCTTCAGACCCCTTGGAACTGGAGTTTCAGATGATTGTAAGCCACCACGTGGGTGCTGGGAACTGATCCCAGGTCCTCTACCAGGATAAGTATTTTTAACTGCTGAGAATGTCTCCAGCCCCACATGTCTCAAAGCCATTGTGCTGGTCTGGTTTTTTTGTCGACTTGACAGAGTCATTTGGGAAGAAGGGGAATTTTAATTGGGGGATGCTGCCCCCAGATTCCAATGTAGGCAAATCTGCGGCATTTTCTTAATGATTTCTGTCCACTGTGTATGGTACCGTCCCTGGTGAGGAGGCCAGTAAGCCATTTTCTTCCATGGCTCTTGTCTCTGTTCCTACTTGAGCTCCTGCCCTGACTCGGCAATGGACTGGGGCTGCACCAGGTTGCTTTGTCATGGTATTGATGGCAGCGATAGACTGCAGACTAGAAGAGCCTGGTTTGCCGTAGGCCGCCCTCTCACTTCAGCAAAGCTGCTATTTAACTGAGCAGAGGCTTCTTTGCACACTGTTTTCTGGTTCAGTCCTTTCCCAGGCTTCCTTCCCCTGGAAGTCAAAGCTAATCACCTCCAGATTCAAAATGAAAGCAGATTTTAAACTTCATGTTGAGTAAAAATTGTGCATGACTGAGATAACAATTTACATCTTTGATTGGGAAACAAATGTTTCTTCCCCACAGAGCTAGACGTGTATATTCTAGCTGAACAAATATTTACCTTTAGTCTGAGCAGATTAGATTTTGTAATCCCAGACTGCTGGTGTCTATCTAAATAATATTCCTATCAGACTAGTACTATGCTACCAATTTCCCCAAACAAGTTACTTGACAAGTAAGTAAGTATATTACATAAAAGCAACTTGGAATTAAATATTATAACCTATACTGTGGGTTAGTGAAAGTTTCTGGTGTAGCACATCTATCTTACTGTAGTGAAAATAAAGATTAATTCTTTCTACTCTAGTATAAGCTAAAATAGCTTTCTGCTGGGTATCTTTTGCCCAAAGCTTTCATTTTTGTAGGTGGTGGGGGTTTTTGTACTGAAGACACCTCCAGGAGTCAGTTCTGTCCTTCTACCGTGTGGCTCTGAGAATCAAATGGGTAAATACTTGGTGGCACTGAGCCCCCAGCCCTAAGGATACTCTTGTTTATATTTTTAGAGACAGTGTTTCTCTGTGTATCTCTGGCTCTTGGAACTCACTTTGTAGACCAGGTTGGTCTTGAACTCAGAGATCCACCTGCCTCTGCCTCCCAAGTACTGGAATTAAAGGTGTGGCCACCACTCAGCCTTAGATACTCTTGATGGTAATTTCTTAGCTGTCTCAGCTACACTTGTTAAGAGTCGTAGATGCCGCCTAAATTTAGACCCTGCTTTTCTCCTAGCGGCCTTCTCTATTTCAGTATCAACAGAATGACTGGGTGGAAGCCACAAACTGTGACGTGGATTTAAATAACAGTTGAAGCATATTAGGAGAATTGTTAAGTATTTGCTGAATTGAGAAACTCTCCAGTCACTTTTTGAAATGGGCACTGTCCTCTATTGGTCATATTCCCTTATTAGGCATAACTAAAACAGTAAACATCTGAGTTCGACAGATAGGAAGCTTCAGGTTTTAGATAACATGTAAGAAAGCTCTTGCATTGTGCTGAGTCAAAGGCCAGCTGTTCTGTCTCAGAGAATATTGTTACTTCAGTCACATTATGTCACCTATCTGTTCCTTAGACATGAAGAAGAACTGATACCTTTAAGACCCCAAAGAGAGCAAGCTAGTTCCTTCCAGTGTGTTCTAATGAGATTTCATAGAGAATCTTCCATCACTGGGGTTGGCCATAGCTACAGAGCCAGCAGAGGGAGCACAGACATGGAATTTTTTCCACAAATCTTGGATACTCAGAGGTGGGCTATAGGGGCCAAAGCTAGCTACACATCTTAAAACAGGCAGTTGTTTTCATGTGATCCTGAGCATGAATTCAGCTATAACTTTGTCTTGACATGATGTTTCATATATTTGTTAATAAAATCTTGTCTTTATAATTATTGGGAGTTATGGTAATGCTCTATATTTTAATCTGCCTTTTTCACGTGGGTCACTGTGGTTGATTTTTGCTGTTGTTAAGTGTATTTTATTGAACACCTACAGTGTCACATGAGAAGTATTCCGTGTGCTTTTGCCCACTTGGCTTAGGTAAGAGTTATGGAGAGGGCAAAAGTACACTTCATTAAGTACTGCCTCAACAATGTTTGGAAGGCATTTTGAGTAGAGGCTTACTGCTGCAGGCTTCAGGGTTTGCTGAGTGCAAGGCCTCACATGCTGAGTGTTCTCCATCCTGCAGCCTGTTCATCCTGAGTTTGTTCTGACTCTCAAAGGCCGCCACACCCCTCCACCCTCACCCTCCCTCTTGACAAAGACTCTGCTAAGTGAGCTTGTTGGGAATAAATGAAACAGAACTATCAAGACCTAATTAAGACTGAGGAGTTGTATGTATAGCCTTGTCTCAGGCTTCGATGGTCTTTGGGGACATGGAGATCTTGCTTTGTGGTTGCCACAGAAGGCAGGAACGGCTGTTCTTCTGTTTCATGGTGAGTCATAGTTGAGGTGGGTTTCCTGTGAAGCTACTGTAAATATGGTTGGTTTTATGGTTTTTATAGAAAGTGTTTCTAAACTTTAACTCAAAGGATATTTTATACATGAATACAGCCAGGAGTTGTTCTTTCTTTCCCTAAGGGAAATAAGGACCTAGAATAGCTAACATACCACAACCACTGGTAGGAGACAGCACAGAATAGTTGAGGCAAGAGGAAGGGAAGAATGGGCATATAAACCCTTCAATATTGGTTCACATAAATGGGATAAATATATAGAAAATGTATATGCGCAGAACAAGAATCAATAAGTAATTATATGAAGGCTGAAAAGAAGAAGATATAAATACAGAAAGTTTTTTCAGATCTGAGATTTTTTTTTTAATAGTAATGCAGTTAGCAAGAATTGGAAAAGAATTTACCAGTGCCAGCAAGATGGCTTGGAGACTGCAGATACTTACCTACCAAGCCTGGGGCACTGAATGCTGGATTCCACACAAGGAAGGAAGGAGTTCCACAAGGTTGTAGGACCTCCACATGGACATGGTGGCAGATATGTACCTTGTGCATGCGTTGTGTGTGCACACCACACACACCAATTACCAAGTTTTAAATTTGAGTTTATCAGTAAAAACCTCTAATTCCAATTAAGACTTCCTTTTCCTATTACCCTCACAAAGGCTCCAGGCAAAAGTATTATAGCTAGGTTAAACAAGTGCCGGGCAAAGAAAACCCAAAGTTCTGGTTGGATGGACTCCAGAACATGTATGAACTACCTTTCCTATAAGTTTTGTATATGACATAGGTGTCCATCTCTACTGCGTTCCCTGTGCTTTCCACTGCCCTCCTTCCTGTGACTGTCTGTGAACTCAGGAAGAGTAAACACTGTATTTGGAGGTTGCCGGGAGAGGAAATGTCTTCACACTTAGGAAGCACCTTCTGACCTGCCTGAGTAATTCCTCAACTGGCACTTTGCCCGATCTCATGCTCACCATGAGGTAACTCCTCTTTCCAGGGGTGTTTTCTCCTTAAATATTATGTGAATTCCAACTACTGCCATAAATTAATGGCATGTACTATGGAATTTTTTTTTTCAAAACTGTATCATTATGCTACCATCTGTTTTGTGGTTTTTCTCAAGGGACTAAGAAAATATGACAGGAAAAAAGACAACCTAAAATATGTTTCTAATAATGTAGGGGAAATATCATAATGCTAAGAAATGTATGCTTAACTGTAAAACACTTAAAGTCTTTTGTTATAGTTAAATGTATATGAGATGTGTATTGTTAAAGTATACAACTCACGAAATAGGTATCTAATGTATTCCCAGTAAACTGGGAATAAATATTATCCTTGAATTAAATCAGACTACCAATGTTAAATTTATTCTTACTAAATAGCATGTTAGAAAATTTAATCAAAATTGGGAAAATTTGCTTTTAAAAACCTTTCCACATTATATCTACTTAAATATTTTCCTCACCAAATTACTTTGAGGTTAAAAACACACAAAAGAAATGTACAAGAATGCTTTTGTGAGGGGTGACAGTGATTGTCGCTAATGAGGAGTCTGTTTCACTCACTCACATTTTTGGTAATACAGTTACCAGATCATGTATTGACAGGTCTAGAATTTTACCCATTTTTCTCAAGAGATCTTTACCAGTAATAACTATAGTAATTATGTAACATTACTCTTAAAACTGTTAGTGGTCATTCCACTTTGCTTCTGTCTCCTTTGAGTCTTAGTCTGAGCATTTCAAAGCAAACACAAACATTGTCCAGTTGTGTGGCTCCCCGTGCACTGTGATGGGTGGCTTGTGCTGTGGTCTCTCAGACTTTGGTTATGTGTAATGAGATGAAGGTCAGACTGAACACTGAGCTGCTGTACAAATTCTTGCTGAGATATGTTGTGTAGGCAGCAGTGGGATTGAATTCCATGTTGCAATTCAGGTATACTGCCGGGTGGGACGTTATCAGTAGGTGTTGTATATTATATCCTCTTTCAAAGACGGTTTGAAGGAAACAAGTTATTGGGTCTGCCTTGTGGTGTTGAATATGGAACAATACACATCCCATCCCAGCGGGCCCAGTCTGGTCGTGATTGTGATGGGCACCTCTCTTGTCCATACACTGTTCCCTTACTTTTAGTGCAAGAAATATATCAATTTAACAAGCTTTTGAGTCACCTACCAGAAGTGCTGAGATTTCGTATTTTGTTTTCCGACCCCTGTGCCTTACTTATCAACACCATTTTAGCATTTGTCTTAGATAGAAATGAATTTTAAGCTGGTTGTTTTGTATCTCTAAGCACCCTTACAGTTACTGAGACAGTGAAATCTTTATGTTAATGTCACAGTCCTTAACAATAAGGTTTTCTTGTTTTACTTTTTCTTGCTGTTGTTCCACTTTCTCAAATTTATTTGCGGCCCTACTATATTTGTCATTTCTGATAACATACTTCCATTTCTAAGAATTCTGCTTTGTTCCCAGTTGGTCCTCTATAGACTTGCCTTCTCACTTGCATGTAGACTCCACTGACTTTCCCAGCATGCGTTCTTCCCTGCACTGCCTTGGTTCTGTAGATCTGTTCTGTTTCCCCATACCTAAACTGTACTAATTGCATTCTCTGAGCCCATGAGACAGTTGAAGCCAGAAGTTTCCATACTGCAGTTTCTTTAGCAGGTCTCTGGCATATACACAAGACCAGTCTCTTGACTCCACCCATTTGGTAAGAATAAGCATATCCTACCAAAATACAAGAAAGATTCATGGGGCTGAATAGTCAGTCATACTTTCATTTGGGACCAACACACCACCACCACCCTTCCTGATCTCTAGCCTTCCTAGAATTCTAACTATATATAATATATGTAAAATATACACTTCTGCTACCGTCCACCTATCTCTTACCTGAGACTGTTCTCATCTGTTGCCATGACTTTAGATTCTGGTGGTAATTTACAATTGCCATGTTTATATCTCTGCATGAACCCAGACTCATCAGCTCAGCTGCCTCCTGAACTCTCTGCTTGAGTAAGGGTAGACACCTCAGACTTAGCATATCCAAAAGGGATATGGTCTTCCTGAAGCTTCTCCCAGCAGCTTTCTTCACCTTGCTTTTCTCAGAAGAATACTTATCATTCCTAAAAATAGAATCCAAGAGTGAATCATAGGAAAAGAAAACGTAGCCACTGTAATTATAAAATGATTCTCCAGGTAAGAGACAAAGTTTCTATAAGCTAGATTTCTAAGGTGAATACCCTGATGTTGCTGTTCAGGTACCTTTGTAATTTCTTAGTCTCTTTGTATACAGTTGGGGATGGTAATGGCAATCTTTTTTTTTTTTTTTTTTTTTTGAACAGACAGCTACATATTGATTTATTGAGTAACTAAAGAAAGCTAGACGTTTACACAGACTATATTCTCAGTCAGTGCTAGTTACCCTGATTCTATCTATCCACATCATCATCATCAGATAAAACGATTACCATCAGGATCTATTCTAGGAATATTAAGCTTATAATCAGTAACTGCAGTCCACTGCTTCAAGAATGGAGGTGCAACTCAGCAGTAGACCACTCGCCTAGCATGCCCAGGGCCTTTGGTTCAATCCTAGTATCCCCTGGGCAGAAAAAAAGCAAAAAAATACTTAGCATAAAAAGGAAACTGCATCATCTTAGTAAATACAGGAAAATAAGCAGCATAGTTGAAGATGAATTAGATTAGAAAAAAAAAAGTTTAGATAACAAGCAATAAGGCATTCTTCAGTAGACAACATCTATGGAAATCATATTATTGGGCCAAGATGTGGTGATGCATACCTTTAGTCTCAGCACTGACCAGGTGAGGCAAGAAGATCTCTGTGACTTTAAGGCCAGCCTGTTCTACATAGTGCAGTCAGGGCTACGTAGTGAGACCTTGTCTCAAAAAAGAAAAATGAATAAAATCTTACTTCTGAAATTATATTTAATAGATAGATGTTTTCTATATGCACTAGAGTGCTAAGGATATCTGTTCTGACATGTTTATACATAAAAGACCCTAAAGACATCACTGCAAAGCTCTTAGGTCTGGCACATACTTTGAGCAAAGCAGCCATGTACAAACAACATACAAAAATCTTTTCAAAATGCTAAGAAATAGTAAAAAGTCATCTTCACAATATCTCAAATAAAAATAAAAAGGACTCCGGTAGCACAGGGAATAATTCAAATAATTGAAAAATTGGATTGCATGAAATTAAGGTGCCTCTGCACAGCCAAGGAAGCAATCAGCAGTGTGAAGATAAGCCTTCAGAACAGAATTGCATGCCAGTTACATGTTAGACAGGGACTCCAGAGCTAGGATAGGTAAAGAAAAGTCAAACACTTTAAAAAAAAAAAAAAAAAAAAAAAGGTCATCCAACCAGTAAATGCAATTTAGTAAGCAGACATGTTCTCAAGAAGTACAAATGGCCAAGAAATGGATGAAAAAATGGTCAGTATCCTAGCTATCAGGGAGATGCAATCAAAACTACACCAACTCTGCCTCAGCCCAATCAGGAAGACAAATGACAACAAATTCTGGTGAGAAGGCCAGGGGAAAGGAATCCATATGCACGATGGATGAAAATGAAAATTAGTCCACCCACTATGGAAATCTGTGCAGACATGCCTCCAAAACCACAACTAGAACTAACAAATTACCCAACTATACCTCTCCCAAGTCATGGGTTCATGCCCCACGTTGGGTGCCAGATCTTATTACAAATTGTTGTAAGTCACCATGTAGTTGCTGGGGGAATTGAACTCTGCAACTCTGGAACAGAAGCCAGTGCTCTTAACCTCTATACTATCTCTTCATGTCAGAAAAAATTTTTTTCAGGGTGTTTTCCTTGATCAAATCATATTAGCCTGGAAGTAATCCACAGGTTCTCATCTTCTGTGTAAACAAAAGTATAACCTCTTTTCCAAAGCAACATATCCTTAAACCCAAATTTCAAAGTCAAGGTACCTTTAAGGTATATATTTTTGTTTAACTTAGCAGCCTTTACAATCAAATGTCTTTCTGAAGTTAGCTCATTAACAGTTAAAAGATTAAAAGAAAACACAACAATAAACGTAATCCAGACTCTGTGTATTTTCCACCTTTACGTGGCTTATTACATTTTTTAATTACTTCTCATTTTAAAGGACATTCTCTACCCTTTTTCTTTTCTCTCCCAGCCTACGTATTCTCTTTCACATATATTGTAACCCATTTAGAGGTTTTCTCCATCTAATTCTGTTTTATTGTGTATCCTTAATCATTTTCTAACAAGGAGAGTTTTTAAAATGCTAAGCTGTAAAGCACTGCTCTGACTTCTGGTTCCACCCCCTTGCTTACCTTCCTGGTTCTAGGAAGCAGTATTAAATATTGTGGAGGTATGTTTTTAAGCCCACAGTTATGTAGCCGAACTCAAAAGCAGCAGCTGGGAGAAGCCTCTCTGTACCACAACCCTTAAGAGAAACTGATCAGCCACGCTGATCAGCTTATGGCAGCTGGCCATCTCCCAGGTTACTTCCAGAGAGACACATTCAGCTTCCCAAGAAGTGATATGTAATGGAGTACAGGTAGCACACGAGCCACGTGGCCAAACAGATTAATAAAAATGGGTTGTGTTAAAATGCGAGAGCTAGCTAGCATTAAGCCTGAGCTATAGACTGAACAGTGTGTGATTAGTATAAGCCTTTGTGTGATTATTTGGGACCAAGCAGGGCTTGTGGGTCCAAATCTCGGGGCTAGGCCAGACCAGAAATTTCTTACAACACAGTAGGGATGCCTGCATACCTGGTTATCACAGGACTATTCATAACAGTCAAGTTATAGAATCAGCCTAAGTTAAAGAATGAATTAAAAGCATGGTGCATATCTGCACACATATAAAGTATTATTCAGCTCCAAAGAAAATGAGCTTGTCATCTGGAAGAAAGCAAATGCAAATACAAATCATAGTGTTAAATAAAACAGACCAGGTAAAGACTCTAGATGTAAAAATGACATGAATAGAATGAGGACTGCGGGGAAATAAAGACCATCAAGAGGCCAGGAGGAGGCCACGGAAGGAGGCCACGGAAGGAGGCCACGGAAGGCTGTATGGGTGTGATGTGTGCCATAGTGAGAGCCGTTGTTTTGTACAGTTCCTAGATGTTTTCTGGAAAAAGAGAATGTTCTCATGGTCATTAGCATTTTCCTATCAGTGTACTATCAAGAAAAAGAAATTTTAAAATTCATGTTGTGAATTTTAGATGTGAAGCTGTCCTTTAATTCTATTAACTTCTTTGTCATTGGCATTGAACATGTTTTTACAGTCCTAATGGGGGATTGGAGAAGTGTCTCGCAAAGGACCCATGTATCTTTCCAAGCACCTACATGGCAGTTCACAATTTCAGCTCTAGGATCCGTTGTCCTCTTTGGCCTTTGCAAACACTGCATAGCACTCAGAAATATAAATAAAAACTAAGCTTTTAAAAAAAACTAATGAATCTACAAAAAGTGTACTAGACTTAATAAGCGAGGTTAGCAAGGTCATTACTAGCTGGGTGCAGTGGTACACACCTGAATTTCCACCTTGGGAAGATTGATCGAACCAGGGGAGGGAGGAGAGAAAGCATGAGAATGTATGTTTATTATATACATTTAAGACCTATAAAGCAAAAGTATAAAATATTGCTAAAAAGCATACCTAAGCAGGGTGATTGCTTCCTTGTGAATTCAGAGCTGTGGCGTGGTAAGACCCTGAAGTCGTGAACACATGTAGTGCAGTGTTTATCATTTAATGACTGTTAAGTAATAACCAGCAGGTTGAGGATAAAAATTTGCAAGGAAATAACAAAGAAGGCAAAATAACCAAAAGCTATTTTGACAAAACAGAAATTGGAAGACTCCATGGCTGGTTGCAAGCTTACTGTAGAGCTAGAGTCGGAACAGTGGTGTCTGTGTACAGCAGGTTTGCAGACCAGCAGGCTAGAGTCCAGAAATAGACCTGCAGTCATTGACATTTCAGCAAAGGTGAAAATTAAATACCCATATTCTCCTCCACCCTGCAGAATAAACAGACACACTTTTAGTGCAAATGGGGCTTAAACACAAGAGTTACAACTATGAAACTCGATGGAGAAACCATAGAAGAAAAGCTTTGGGATTTTAGAAGGTTTTTGTTTGTTTTGGTTTTTGGTTTTTTTTTTTTTTAAGGCGACACACACACACAAAATACAGCCCATTCTTTTAGAGTTTGGTAAATTTATCACATGTAATCTGATTTTAAAATTAAGTCAGTTGTGGTACTTTCTTCCAGCACTTGGGAGGCAGAGGCAGGCAGGTCTCTGTGATTTCCGTGTGTGTGTGTGTTTGTGTGTGTGTGTGTGTGTGTGTGTGTTGTGTGTGTGTGTGTGTGTGTGTGTGTGTGTGTGTGTGTGTGTGTGTGTGTGTGTGTGTAGCACAAATTCTGGTTGTTATCAAATGAAAACCCAGAGCCAGATATCAGGGGAAAAGCTAGATTATCAGAGAGAAGAAACAGACCACACAGTCAGTTCTCACCCAGCCAACCTCTCAAGGTAAAAGCTATCTTCCAGCTTCCTCAGCTTGGCTCCTCATTGCTTCTACAGAATAAATCCCTGTCTTCCTATGTCTGCCTTCAATACCTTCTTCGCCCAGTTGTTTCACTTCCAGGTTCAACTCTGCATCATATTCTAGAGTTAAGATTAAAGGTGTGAGCTACTACTATTTGGTAGGTCACCACTCCCAGCGGTCCGGTGCCACCGCACCTCCCACCCCCATACTGGGATTAAAGGCATGAGTTACCACACTCTGACCCTCCTGGATTGACTGTGGGTGGATCTGTTCTCTGATATTCCAGACTGATCATTGTGTATGTGTGTATTGTGTGCAATAAAATAGTACATGTCTGATAAAATATTTATACCCAAAGCATATTAAAAAAACAAACCTCTTACAACTTAAGAAGAAAAGCAACGCATTGTTCAACAGGTAGATTGTATAGATACTTTAAGAAAAATGTACATACAAGCCAAAGAAAACCCCTTTTCAAGGGAAATGTTCTTCACCCCCTAAAACACCAAAATTAAAAAGACTGAAATACCAAGCAATTTGCTGAGCAAGAAGGCCGAACAATTGGCAGCTCGGCATAATGCGGCAAATGCCCGACAATCCAGCAATCCCTCTAGATATCTACTCAGGAGATAGAAAATGGATGTTCAGTCAGGTTAGTAGCCTTGTTTATAGCCCAGCCCAGGAAGCAAAGAGTAAATAGAAAAATTGAGGTACATCCACATAAGGGAAAACTACTGAGCTTTACAAAGGGATGAACTGTGAATATGTAAACCATGGGACAACCTGAGAAGCACTGTGCTGAGTCAGAGACACAGACCCAGGGAGTGTGTGTGGTCTGATCTATTCGTATGAGATTCGGGGTTAGAGGTAAAAGAATCAGTGGTTGCCTGGAGGGAAATGGGATAGATATATTACAGAAAGATACTCATTGTGAAAAACCCAGGGGAACTTTCAGAAGAAATAGGAATGTTCTCTGTCTAGATTATAATGATGGGTTATGTGAATTGTTACATTTTCAAAACTTACTGTGTTGTGTACATAGGTTATTTCTTTATAAAGCTGTTTGAGCATGAGCTAGAACATAAAAGCATATTTGGTGCCAAGTGAGCACAGGAGTATCCATCAGAGACAGGGCGCAGAACATCTCTCCAGAGGGGTAGGAAGCTCCTACTGGACTTAGGCTTTGCCACCCACTTCCTGCCTCTCCTTCCCTCTAGAGATAGGAATGCCATAGCTGGTTTCTTTCCTCATACCAAATCCAGGGTCTTTATTGCATTTCTTAACCATTAGACACCCTTTTAATTTCCTAAAACGACTCTCCCAGGCCCCTGCCCTTTCACTAGATGCCATTAGTGGCATTTACCTTTGCTTGCTTATGGTTTAGTCTTAGTTGTTCCCCAAGCTCTGACGTACATGCCTGCTTATACTCCATGATACACTTGGGTGCAGACCTCCACTTCTGTGATTGCACCTGGTTTAGGTCACACACCCCACCCCCACCCTCACCTAGGTGTCTTCTAGCCCAGGGTGGGGATGGGGGTGGGAGGGAGAGTTCTCAGGCAGAATTGCTTATAGATACAGGAACCAGCTTGCCTGCATTTGACTTTTGACTCTCCTGTTGAGTTGCTATGTTCCTAGGGAAGTTACTTAACCTGCCCCTTGCTGCAGTCTGTCTTTCCTTGGGGGGGGGGGGAGCGCATGGAAGTTACCCATTACCCAGATTCTGTGATGGACGGTGCTGATGCAGGGCATGTACTCCATCCATCAGGGCTGCCACCGATGCGAATTGCTTTGTCTTCCCAAGTCTGTTCAGTTACCTGTCCATCAGGCAGGGCTTTCTGCAAAGCTCCAATTACCCGAGTCCCTTCTTTCATTCTCTGCTTTTCCCTTTGCTTCCCTATGGTTCCTGACAGCTTCCACTTAAGGCTCCTTCTTAAGAAGGTGAATGTTTCCTCAGGGTGTGTAATTCTACTTCTGTTCTCTTGTATATGCCTTCCATTTAGGGGAATCTTTCTAAACTGAGTGTGGTTAGTGATTTTTCCTTGGTCAGTCAGTGTTTTCCAGATATTTTTTTTTCTATAACCTGGGATTCCATGGTGTGGACAGTACAGCCAACATAAAAGGCAAGAGTTTAGGCAACCGTGGTGAACGGTGAACGGAGGTGCATGAGGAAGAGCTGTTACCACTCACTACCCACTGACTTCCAGACACAGTGCTTGACTTCTGTCTCTTTCTGATGCCCTGCTGTCATTGGACATCTTGGGCTCTCAGGGTGAAATCCAAGGTCTGTGTTCAGTAATAAGATGAGCTGTGTGAACTACTGTGTTGCTCTGCATCCAGCACTTTCCAGGTGTGGGGCTGTGCTGCATCTCACTTGGATTCCTTTGTCTAGTTGGCTTATCTATGCCTGGCCAGTGCTCAGTTGTTACTTAAAATGTACCTCACAGGCAGCACCCAGAAGTGCTTTCCTGTTCTCCTTCAGGCACAGCCCTCATCTGCATCTGCATCAGGTGACACTTCTGCCCTCCAAATAGGAGTATCCTCTCTTGTCCAGCCTATTCTCGGGGATTTACTCCAGTCTCAGGTAGCTGGACAGTCTCTCAACACACCTTCCTCTGTATAATTCCACCTTTCCAAATTGCTCTTCATTTTCTTTCCTGTTCTGGTTAGCAAACTCTAAGCTGAAGGCCACAGCCAGACCTGATTTCCTCTGTGGAATGTCCCTGTCCTTCCTCTGTGCCCAGGAGCTCCCTGGAGTGTGCTTCAGAATGTGTACCCCAGTAGACTGGGTTGGGACCATGTCTATTTCAGCCTTTTGCACTAGCTTCTCAACTGTACAGAACAAAACCTAGGGTTTTTGATGTGCCATGAGTGTCCCTTTCAAGTCTGTCTTCAAACTGTCTTTATTCTGGTCTCTTCTGCTGCCATCTGTGCACCCTCAGCTGCAGTATGTGTACCAGCTTGTGATCTTCTCAGCATGTCCCAGCTTGGGCTGACCACACATTTTTATTTACATGCTTCTTTCCCCTGTGCAAGGGTGTCTCCTGGCAGGGCCTCTGGTTTCCTTGGGGAATATTCTTTCATGTTCTTTCTTAGCAGACTTTAATATAGAATACTCCAGCCTCCTCTTCCTAAAGAACATGTAGCAATTCCCTCTGTATGTATCCAGTGTCATCAGAACATGTGTGATATGATGGGGGGGGGGGGGGGAGACACCAAGAATATCAAATCCCCTGACTATTCCTTTCTCACTGGGTTCATTTTCTTCCCTCCTCATAAAACTAATTATCCTATATGAAAAGTCTGTCATTCAATATTTATTTCATATTACTCAAATTACTATACCTTAAAGAATAAATAATAGTATTTTTTATTTTAGTTTAGCAGCGTTTTGAGGTTTGTCCATATTAGTACATGTAGCTTTAGATGGTTTAAATTGTTGCTGAGATCTCATGGTGTCTGTATTCCAGCTTCCTTATTACCCATGATCTCTTAATTGTTTTCAGTTTTTCACTGAATATCCGGTTCATAATGGATATTGTTGTACTTAAAGAAAAGCTAATCTTTCTCTAACTTTAAAGGGTGTTTTGGAGTTATGCCCCTCTGACTGAATACTAATCTCCCTGAGGATCAGCTTCGCTGACATCTATGATCAGCTTTTCCTGTACATGGAGCCACCCTGTATCTCTGCTACTTTAACTAGCAGGAAGCCAGTGCTGAGCACTTGGAATGCAGAGCTTAAGCAGAAGTTACATTTCTCACTCTGTAATTTGCAAGTCATTCTCATATAAATTTAGGTCATTTTGCCTTAAAAATGCTAAATGAAAGCCAAAATTAGAATTTTTAAAAAAGCACACACAAGATTTTGCAAGCAGCAGCTATAAAGTGTGAGGGAAGCCTATTAAGTTATATGAGAATCACAAGCTAGAGTAAGTGTGAATTCTGTCTCATTCATGGTAGAGAACTGGAAGACCGCTCACATTAGCTGTTCTTGTACAAACTTTATAAAGCTGGAAAGCATAGCCACATCTTCTTGGGGAAGTGGCTTTCCTACTTGATGTCCTTAATCGGCAGCTTCTCCATCATGCTCAAGTGAGCCTTATGTTGGGATTGCAGCACATTCCCTGTTTGGTCTCCTAACAAGGGAAACAGATTGCTAGCATTCTTTTGTAAAGTAAACAAGCAAACTGGCCTATCTTTTCCAAAGAAAACAATTTCAAGTGATTTTTCCACACAGAGAGGGGGATGTGAATCTCAGTGTCCCTGGTCTTGTGACCTGATAGAGGAGCCTGTGTTCTGTCTTCAACAAGAGACATGCTTTGTTCCTCTTGGCTGCTGCTCTTGCACCGAGCTCACCTCTGAGCCCCTTCTACTGTTGTGGCCTTTGGGGACACCCAGTTTATACCTCTGAGTTGTACCATGTCCCATGATAGAACTGACTCAAA
This sequence comes from Phyllotis vaccarum, assembly GCA_033318265.1. NCBI lineage: Eukaryota > Metazoa > Chordata > Mammalia > Rodentia > Cricetidae > Phyllotis > Phyllotis vaccarum. The sequence continues at coordinate 14,042,497 of JARWLC010000009.1, read as the reverse complement.
TTTCTTTAGACTCAACGTCCCTGGGGCTGGAAAAGATGGTGCAGTCAGTGATGTACTTGCCTTGCAAGGTCAGGAACCCAAGTCTCATCCCAGAACCCACATTAAAAAGCTAGGAATGTTTGAACTGAAGGCTGGGTGGGACTGGAGCCCTGTCGTAGGATGACTACCTAGAGTAAGGCTTTGAGTTTAATGTTCAGCACTTGAACCGCAGGGAAGAGAATGGGAAAGGGAAATCCAGTGCATGGGATCCTTGGGTCAATCCCCGTGTATTGCCAAAAACAAAAAGCAAAGAAAAAAAGATAGACAAAAACGTCCTTTAATCTAGAAAGACGGTTTAGTGCTCTCAACTTCTTGAATTCTCCCTCTTGATTGATCTGAAACAATTAGGGCCTTTCCAAAATGGATATTCAAGTCAATGTTCTATTTAAAAGACCATCACTAAGAAATACTAAAATCATAGTTTTAGCATTTAAAAAAAATATGGCAGATCACACCTCAAGTCTAAATGGAAAGTAAATAGAACCAGAACTGCCTTTATCTTTAAGCTCCCGTCTAACACAGGGTACTAGACATCTGCATTCAGAATCATTTCTTCCTAGTGAATTAGCTCTCGTCATTATGCAATCTGTTTATCTCTAATAACATCCATCATCCAACCTATTGTGCAGTACATGGCCATCCCAGCTTTCTTATAATTAGGAACTCAAATATGTCTCTTTAGATTTATAAGTGTTTCTTTTAAAGAGCACATGATTGGATCTTGATAATCTATCCAGTCTTTAAAAACAAAAAACAAAACAAAAAAAAACCTGCCATTTAGTGGGAGTGTTCTGTCCATTTACATTTAATGTATGTCACCTTTGTTCTTTGAAAAACGTTCACTTATTATAGCTTTGTTAAGATGACTCTTAGATCACAGTAATCCATATTCTGAAATATTCCTATTCTAAAGTGGCCATTTGAGAACTTACCTTAATGCTCTTGAGACAGGGAGTTTTATCCACTGGCTGGTTGGACCACCTGAAGTCTTCAGTCTATTACCAAGTCCAAAATCTGTTTATTGTATAGGCCCTTACCAGTTCACTGTACATCTTATGGGATCTTGCTCTCACTGGTACAGCTCATGCTTTTCCAGACATTTAGATTTCTAGACCTTTCTTGCTGTTTCTTCCTATCTTATGCAAGTGACAAGCTCAACCATTGTTGGGTTCTCGTTCTCTCTTGTTTTAGGAATCATGATCCTATAGTTCTGCTTTATCTGTCTAAAACAGTTGGTTCATATATTCCCTCTAAGTTTTCATTGATTAGTGCAGGAAAGTTCATCTGTCACCAGTTAACCCATCATGAACAGAAGTAGAAATCTCATTAAATGTATCCTTAAAATCACTCTTCTTGAAAATGGCATCTGTGGTCTGTGGTCCTGTATACCAGAGAAGCAGACTGAGCCGCCAGCATACTTACTTGAAAGAGCGAACAACTAAGATCTGTGAGCCCAAGTGACTTTGAGGGGGTTACGTAGAGGCTGTCACCAATTAGTTCAGTCTGGACCCCAGTTTTCTTATCTCTTTCCTGTTTTTATCACTGTGGTGATCTTTTGAGAATTCTTCCTGTGTTTAAGACAAAATTTCAACCTGTGAAACTTTTTCAGTGAGACCCTTATTATTTAGACATCCCCTTATTCCATCTTGTTAAATAAATAACGTTGTTGGTCCTACTGTTCACATAGGCATAAGAAGAATTACTTACATGCTCTGGCAGTACTCAAGTTACTGCCTTGCCAGTTGCTTTTGTAGTCCAGTCAATCAACCTGTTTTGTTCCTGAAATTACTTCAAAAGAGATTTCAGAACAACGGATAAGCTATAGAACTATATGAGCTCATATTAGACCTTTAGTTTTCTTAACATAATTGGGTTTCCCTTTGTCTTTTTCAGTTTGTTTTCTTTGCTGTCTAAAAAACACAACAAAGTTCTGGAACAAGCGACCCAGTCCTTGAGGGGGTCCCTGAGCTCCAGTGATGGTCCTCTCCCAGACTATGTAAGTAACTACCCTATCGTTTCCACAAATTTCTCTGTATTAGATTTACAAATAGCAGTTCTTCTTTCAAAGTCTGACTGTGCTCTTAAGAACCTTCAAACCTTTTCATGGTTATTATGAAATAGTGGAAGAAAACCAACCTAACCAGTAATTGTTAACCAAGAATCCTAGTAGTTGAGTCAAAAAGAGAAAAGAAAAGAGATCAGATTCTCGAACCAAGTACACAAAAATAAAAGGGGACATCCAGAACTTTGTAAAGAGTCCCCACCTCAAAATAAATTAGGAGGGAAAAAAGAAGGAGCTTGACTTTGGTTCATCTGTATGCACTTATCTTTAGACAATATGATTGAATCATGCATCAATACTATGTCATTTATCCTGTAAAAATGTGTTAAATTTATGTAGTTTTGGAATCTCCCTGCTCGTATTTTTCATTCATCACAAACCTATAAAATTGATATTTCTGAGAGTAAATGGTCATGTTTAATGATACTTGCCAATCACAAATGTGACTGTAATGGTAGAATAAGTTTTGTGAGATACATTTGAATTCTATATTGAACTTTCCAGTTTTTAGTCACCACTTAGCAGGTTTCTTCATCCGTAAATTCAGTAAATGCCTCTGCTCCCTAGAGTCCCTGGGGAACTCTCACTTGGGACCTGTCACTGTTCCTTGCTCTAACACTGAGCACATGAGACAGCATCTCCCACTGTTCCTGGCTGTCTGACTGCCTTTGCCCAGAGCTAATGGAACAGGAACGCCTGGAGCTGAGTCACTCCTGTGCCAGGGATCCAAAGGATGAATTAAGAAAACAGCAGTGGGCCTGCAGCTTCACTCAGCAGATAAAGAGCTGGCTGCCTAAGTGTGATGTCCTCAGTTCAATCCCCAGAAGCCAGTAAAAGTGGAAAGAGCGGCATAATTCCACAAAACTGCCCCCTGACCTCCATATGCACCCTATGGTGTGCTTACACACACACAATAATAATGAACAAAATAAAACTAATTTTTAAAAAGTGTAACCTTAAAAATAAGTACTACATATACCTCAGCATTTTATTAGCTGTTCCCCTTGCCACACACTGTGTGTAAGTGACTTGCACATTTGAAACCAGTCTCTGTCATTTTCTTTTAAATTAATTATTATCTAGGAAATGGATGTGTTTCCCCCACCCCCACCCCCTTTTTAAAAATATTCCTCAGAATTTTAACCTGTTAGTGTCCTTGGCAACAGCCACAGAATGCTATGTTCTAGACTAGCCCCAGAGGGCTTGTATGTAAGGCTGAAAAAGGAGAAGGAAAGGGCCTCTGCAGTACTCGAGTCCCAGATGTGTGCTTCCTACACCAGACTGGAGACACTATATTAGCAGAGTTTAATAAGTGCTCAAAATAAGCCTATGTTTGCCTTCTTGCTGTAACACATAGAACACTCAGGGTCGATGTAGAGGTTTTTGAGTTTATTAAGAAAATGTTTATACTCATTACACTGTATAATTCACAAGTCAGTTGAGTAACAACATAAAAAGCACATTGCAAGTTATAAAAATATTAGTCTTAGTACTTTAGTACAACCATGTTTGTCTAAACACCTCGTGGGAAACCCTTCCAACAAGTTTTAGATAATGAGGAAACTGCCCTGGCTGCTTAAGGGAAAATAATACAAAACCTGTACTCTGGTCCTCTGTAGAGTGCACTCTGGGGGCATTAGAGGTGGGAAAGAACAGCTCATGCTCCATGACTGACATGTAAGTGTCCCTACGTATGCTTTCATAATTTAATTCAGCGACTGAAAAGACAGGAACTTTGAACATCTTTTAAAAATCATATGATAGTGATTCCAAGCATGAGCCCAGGGTGTCATACAGGCTAGGCGGGCCACTCTACCAACTGAGCTGCATCCTTCGCCCTATGCGTTTTAACTGATAAGCCTAAAGCCCAACTCAGCAAACCCATATTGGTTGGAGATGGTGTGGGTTGAAAGTCCTGGGCCCATTGTATCTATATGGTGTGAAATGAGAATTGTTTGGTCATTGTCTAGGTGAGGATTAATTTTTAGTATGTGATAGACATGAGTCACTTCTATGTTTGTTATTAAATTTATTAATTACTACATGATCTGTATGTTAGTTAGATTCTTGAGGGAATCTTTATATGTATTTACTCAAAGGAGAGTGACATTAACTAGTATATTAGTCTTTAACAAGTCTTCTCTTTCGGAATTGCATTAGTATGGTTAAAGTGAAGAGTACATACTATTGTACATAAAGCATTTCACATGTACCAGTAAAATGAAATTAAACAAATGGATGTTATTAAAAATAATCTATAACCAAACCTAAGGGATATCCAAAGAGAGATTCCAGAAGTCAGCAAGAGCTTATGGCAGCCACCCTCCCACACCCCCTTCACTCTCCCCACTCCCACCCCCAGCCCCACCCCCATTAAGGGAGCTGATACTTGAAATAGATACTATTGCCTTGTTGTGTTTTGATTTGAATTTGGAGACAAAATCTCCCTATATATCCTAGGCTGGCCTTAGAACTTACAGCATAACCCAGGCTGGTTTCAAACATGTAATTCTCCAGCCCTCAACCCACAAGTGCTAGGATTGCAGGCCTGTAACACCATGGCCTACTTGGGGAATACTTTTCTTCTTTTTTCCTTTCCTTTTTTATTTTGTATATACATGCCCGAAGAAGGTACCAGATTTCATTATAGATGGTTGTGAGTCACCATGTGGTTGCTGGGAATTGAACTCAAGACCTCTGGAAGAGCAGCCAGTTCTCTTAACCTCTGAGCCATCTCTCTAGCCCAGGGGATACTTTTCAAAGGAGAGATCAAGGTGAGAAAACATTCTGGTAGTTTCTCCATTTGAATAGTGGCATACATGTTAAAAGGGACAGTGTACTTTTCATTGGGTGCTTTACACAGGTGCTCAAAAATCATACATCAGTCCTTTGATGTCATACACAGCAGATAACTGAGTATGTGCTATAGACCTAACCATAACAGCCAAACACTATGCAGTACTTAGAGGAAATATAAGTAAATCATCAAGAGTTTGGATCAAGCAAAGACTCTTAGCTATACCAAAAGCAAAAAAACAAAAGAAAAAGAGCGAAATTTGACTTCCTCAATATTTAAAACTTTGGGTAGTTTAGGTAGAATGCTTATCTAGGATTCACAGGGCACTAGGTTCACTCTCCAGGATCATATAATCCAGGTGTGATGGTGCACTCTGGGAATCCCAGCATGTGGGAGGTGGAGGAAGGCCGGAGGATCAAGGTCATCCTGAGCAGGGCCAACCTGGGCCTGAGACCCTGCTCAGATACGACATTGAGACAGTTAATAAAAACAAAAAGTAGCACTGGGGAGGCAGAGGCAAGCAGACTTCTGTGAATTTGATGCCAACCTTTTCTACATAGCGAATTCCAGGAGAGTTGGACTGTCTCAAGAACAAACTCAAGTGTGAAAAGATAGACCACAAGCCTACAGAATGGGAGAAAATATTTTTAAATCCTGTATCTAGAATATGTGAAAAGTTTTACAATTCAATAGTAAAAATATAAACAACACTCTTGAAAACAGAGTAAATAGAACATTTGCTAGCTGAATGGTATGCCTCAGGAGATACAGAAGTACTTAAGAAGTCCAGCTCTCGGGGTAGGGCGGTTTGAGCCTGTGAGTGTCAGAGAATGAAGCTGTCTCTGTGTCTGGTAGTGATAGGGAGAGACTGTGGCAAGAAGGGGCCAGGTACAGCCTGAATGCAGACCTATCCCTAACAGAGCTACCATTTACCAGCCTCAGAGGAACCTTGCTGTCTGTGTGGGGACATCTGAGTTGTTACTTGACACCAAAGATGACTACTTCTCAGGGTTCTCCTTGATGATATGATTGTTGACCAGTAGCTCACCATTCCCTGCAGCTCCAGACTGAACCAAGCCAGAGTGACCATCAAGAGCAAAGTACATGCCCTGTTGGCAGGCTTCCAGTCATTCATCTGCCTTTCCTGAATGTTTTGGGTGAGGCAGACATTTTCCAACTCCCCTGCTTCTAGAACTGAACTGTAAGACTGGCTATAGTGTAGGATGTGAAGAAAGTGCTGTTTATCTATACAGTCCTCCCCTCCCCTTCTCCCCATCTGCTAGCTAGATATGGGAGACCCTGTGGGAGATTGCAACACCCCCAAGATCGTTTTATGAAGGGCAGTTGGGTTCCTTCTTAGTATGTGATGCAAGTTAGCTATGAACTTATTTTGCAGTATTAAGTGAAAAAAGGTCTGTAAGACATTTCTCCAAGAGTGTAGAAGTAGTGGAGGTCATAAAAAAAATTGTTGAACGTCTCCAGTCATTAGGGAAATGTGAATCACAATCATAGAGGGGTACCTCTTCACATCTACAAGGATGACTGGAATCCAAAAAGCAGATAATAAGTGTTAGCAAGGATGTGAAGAAGTGAGAACTCTCATAGACCGCTTGTGGAAATGTGAGAAAGGATACAGTCCTTTCAATTACATATGAGCCAGCAGTTATGTTCCTAGTAAGATACAAGTAAATTGAACACATATATCCACCTCAAAATATAAATATTCATAGAACCATTTTATAACCATCAAAATGAATTCAGTTTTAATGTCCATCAGCCTGTAAAAGACTAAATATAATGTAGTGTTAGTCGCCAAAGAAAAGAGGGGAAGAGATGTGTTCCACAATACAGAAGAAAACAGTATGCTAAGGAAAAGAAGCCAAAAACCTGGATCACAAACTGTACAGTCCCACTCATTTAAATGTCCAGAACAGGGAGACTCTGGTAAAGCAAACAGCAGATGCCTGGGTCTAGAGATGTAAGGCAGAATGGGATGGAACTCCTGGTGGACACTGGGTTTGTGTTGTGGGAATTCTGAAAATGCTTTCAAATGAAGTCGATGTGGCTGTACAAGTCTTTGAATATACCAAAAGTTCTGAATTACACACTTTAAATTGGTGATGTACATGCAAGAAACACCTCAATGACATTACAGTATAACCGCATCATTGTTCTTCTCTTTCCTTTCTTCCCTGTGGCCTACCATATAATGTACTCCCACCCTCCGATCTCTTTCAAATGCATGGTCTCCTTTTCCTTATTCTTGTTACATGTGTTTCCGTGCGTGCCCGTGCCCGTGCCCGTGCCCGTGCGTGTGCGTGTGCGTGTGCGTGTGTGTGTGTGTGTGCGTGTGCGTGTGCGTGTGTGTGTGTGTGTGTGTGTGTGTGTGTGTGTGTGTGTGTGTGTGTGTGAGGGAGAGAGAGAGATTCTTTATATATAAATATAACCTGACCAATTTGTGTAATTTACTAGTATGTACATACATATATATATGTTTTCAGGAGTGACCTTTTGTTATTAGATAACCAGTGGTGTCCTTTCCTCTGGGAAAAGACTATTTCTCCACTCTCAGCATTCCTTAGTTGCCTGTAGTTCTTGCTTTATTGTTGAGGCCTAATGTTCCCCTCTTCCGTGTTACCATGTGTTTTAGTTTGGGTTTCTATTGTCATGGACAAACACCATGACCACAGCAACTCTGTAAAGAAAACATTTCATTGGAGTGGCTCACTTACAGTTTCAAAGGTTCAGTGCACTATTATCATGTCGGGGATATTAGCAGTATGCAGGCAGATGTGGTGCTGGAGTAGTAGCATCTTACAGGCAACAGGAAGTTAACTGAGCACTGGGCAGTATCCTGAGCATAGAAAACCTCAAGCCCACCCCACAGTGACAACACTTCCTCCAACAAGTCCACACTCACTCCAACAAAGCCACATCTTCTAATAATGCCACTCCCTATAAGATTATTCAAACTGCCACAGCATCTTTATTGATGTCTTCTGTAGCCAGAAGTTTCTGACCCATCTGGGCCCATGGTCCAGACAAAGCTCTCCCACCTGCTGTCCCACAGTAGCTTATAAAATATTAACTCAGATGTTTATATTGATTACAAACTGTTTGGCCTATGGCTCAGGCTTATTGCTAGCTAGCTCTTGTGTTTTAATTCAACCCATTTCTATTAATCTATGTTTTTCCAAATAACTCGTGGCTTATTTGTACTTTTACATCTTGCTTCTTCAGGGAGCAGCTTGCAGTGTCTCCATTTGACTCCACCCTCCTTTCACTTTATCTATGCTTGGATTTTCCACCTGCCTATAAACAGGCTTGCCGTGGGCCAAAACAGCCTCTTTATTAACCAATGGTATTTACAGCATACAGAAAGACATCTCACATCACTTCCCCATTTTTGGCTAATGAAAAAGGAAGTTTTTAATTTCAATATAGCAAAATTATATATAACAAAACAGCTATTGAGCAAAAAATACAGTTATAATATCTAGTCTATTTATATTGAACAAAATTAAAGAAAATATTCTATCATCTACCTTATGAGTCCAAAGTGTCATATCTAATTTACCTTTTATTATAACTAAGTAAAATTATAACTATCTTCAATTCCATCAAAGACCACAGAAGGATAATATGTTACCTAAATAAACAGTATATTGTAAGCAACTCCAAATTCTAAATATTTCAGAGATATATGGCTCTTTGGACAGTTACTCAAAGTTCCTTTGTAATGTTGGGGCATCCATCTGCAGCCTACAGGCTCAGAGTCTCTGGCAGACCTTTCAGTGAAGCAGGAAATTTTGCTCACCCATTCTGACATAGTTTGTCAGTCACTTCTTCCTATGTCTTACAGAATGTCTAGCAGTTTTCTCTGCAAAGCAGGAACCTGAAGGATCATCTCAGCTTGTTCTGGCAAAGTTCCGGAGGTCACTTTCCTATGGATCCTGCTTGTCCAATTTAGAAAGTATGCTGTCAGTCAAGGCAAGAGCAATTTCTTGCCCATTAGTTAACCTTTGCCACAAAGAAAGTAAATTCCATATGGAGTTTCTTCTATGCCTATCATCCTCTTGAGGTAGATTGGTGCTATCAGAAGCAGACATGTATCAATGTCCAGAAAAGTCTAAGTTCTTAAAATATTTTAAATACCATATTAAATAAGAGTTCAAATATACATACAGTCTAACAAAATTAACCTTAAATTTATATTAGTAAACCAAATTCATACCAATGAAAAATATTTTGAGATTAACAATTGTTTTTAGATCAAAGTAGATTCAATAATCTTTCTTATCATTTATATATCATATCTTTCTTTTTTCCATAGAAAGAGATTGACTATGACCTGTTACAATGTGGTTTCTTGGTTCTGGGCAGCCAGAGGCCCAGACACACAGACCTGCAGCCCAAGACGCCTTAGCCACCCACCGCTGCTTGCTCAGGCCCCCAAAATGACTCAGGCACTTATATTAACTTCATGCTGTTTGGCCTATGGCTCAGGCACATTGCTAGCTAGCTTTTACATCTTAAATCAACCCATTCTCATTAGTCTGTCTGCCACGTGGCCCGTGGCTCACCTATGTTCCTTACATGTTGCTCCTTTGGGCTTCAGGCTTGATCTGCCTCTGACTCCACCCTTCTCCTACCTATTCTGATCCCTCCTCCTACTTTTCTATGGTGCCTGTCAAGGGCCAAACAGCTCCTTTATTTAAAGATTGAGATTCACAGCATACAGAAAGGCATTCCCACATCAATGACCATTAACCATTTATAATGAAAACAAACATTCATAAACAATATTTTGGGAATTTGGGCATAGCTTTCCATTACTACTTCCTGCTGATTGGGCAAGCTAGAAATCTTAAGTGGTTCCTGAAGCTAGATCATCTTAGTTGGCAGCTTTGAAGCTGATGTATGTGGTCATCTCTTTCCATCTGGGATTTTTCGGGGGGGGGGGGATCTTCCTTGAACCTCATTTTCTTTAATCCAGAATGAATCCCCAGCCTCTCATTTTCTGTGGAAATAAAAACAAAACCTCTTTTCCAAAGTAGCATACTTTTGATTTCAATTTGGAAGTAAAGGCATTTACAAAATGTATAGGTTAGATTAATCCAGCAACATATATAATCAAATGCCTCTTATCAGCTCTTGCTCCTTCCTCAGCAGTCAGACAATTCAAAGACAACATGACATGCATTATCCAGACTCTTTGTGTATTTTCCATCTTTACATGGCGCATGCACGTGTGTGTGTATGTGTGTTACTTTTTTTTTTAATGATTTTATTCTTTCTCTTTTTCCCTTTTCTACGTGTATTTTTTAACACACTGTAACCATTTAGAAAGTTTGGTTTTTGTTTTTAAAATCTGTCTTATCTTTTCCTGTTTCTGACCACACCTCTAATATGATAAGGTGTGGCTAAGATTAAAGGCTTGGTTATGGCTGTTTGGCAGAGGCACTAACAGGAACCACATTTACCACCCCAACCCTGGGGAACTTTAGGATCCACAATGTTACCAAGCAAAGCACCACTGCCTGCTGCTCATAAACCTCATTTAAATGTTTGGCAGCAGGGCCTCTTAAAAGAGCCTTATGTGTATTTTTGCTGTTAAGCCTGAGTCAGAAAGCTTCACTTAAAGGAGCAGTGCCTCTGCTTACTGCCAGCAAATAGAGCCCTTTGAGAAAATGCTGCCAAGAAGCCATGCTTGACTCTGTTCTTTTTTATTTTTTATTTATTTATTTATTTATTTATTTATTTATTTATTTGTCTATAAGAATAGAAACCTTACACCTGTCAACACCTGTAGCTTGTGCCCTGGGGCTCTTGTGAGACTTTGGGAAGCAGCCCTGTTGCAGCTTAAGTTTTACTTTGAAAGCCTGACATTTTGTAACTCAAGCTGAACAACACTCTGTACCATGGTCCACTTGAGAGAAACAACTCAGAAGCTGTTTTAGACTCCATTTCTGTCTTCTGCTGTTCTGTGTTCTTTTTAAACCTCCTCAGACTTTATGTAGATGTAAGTGCCCCACGTTGGAACACCATTTGTAACTCAAAGTTTCTGATCCATCCTAGCCCTGAGATCTGGCCCAATGGTCCCAAATAATCACACAAAGTCTTATGTTAATTACATGCTGTTTGGCCTATGGCTCGGATTCATTATCAGCGAGCTCTTACAATTTAATTCAACTCCTTTTTATTAGTCTCTGTCTTTCCATGTGGCTCATGGCTTACCTGTACCTTAACATCTTGTTTTCTCATTGGCAACAGAAGCATCTTTGTCCAACTCTGCCCTCCTTCCCCTTTATCTATGCTCAGATTCCTTCCTGCGTCTAAGATGCCTGGTCATAGGCCAAAACAGTCCTTTTATTAACCAATGGTATTCACAGCATACAGAAAGACTTCCCACACTTGTTTGGGTCATATTTAGGCAGCCATGCTGGTATGAGACTTCATGGGTATAGCTTCATTGGCAATTTTAGAAGATACAATCTCACAGCAAAATTCCTGTACCTCCAACTCTTAAAATCTTTCCTCTTTCTCATCTTCAGTGATGAGCCTTAGGTTTGGGAGTTGTGTTGTAGATCTATCAGTTGAGCCTGGGCTCCACAGGTCTGCATTGTGATCAGTTATGGCATTCCATAATGGTCTCCATCTGTTGGAAACCACTTATCTGTGGTGTTAGGACAAATATATAGAGTGTATTTAGCAAAGTGGTGGTGATAGGTTCTCCTCCAAGACTTCTCTAGCCCTGAATAACTAAATTTCCAGTACCAAGCATGGTTTCCATCTTGTTTAGTGGGTGAAGCCATTTTTCTAAAGTAGCATTTGGATGAGTGGGACCAAAGAACTAGATATTTTCAAGGAGGTAAAACATATTTATTGGAGGACTAGCTGAATTTTAGAGACTGCTCAGCAGTGAGCTTCGCAGGCACACAAAGGTATGTGCATCACTGTAGAGCAAAAAGAAACAAGCATAATATACATCACTCACCACTGATTAGGCTCCAGTAACATGGCTCTGTAGGGAAGGATGCTTGCTGCCAAGGCTGCTCACTTGAGTTCCAGCCCAGAACCCACATGATGGGAGACACAACCAACTCCCACAGGCTGTTCTCTGGTCTCTCTCTGTACCATCTCATGCCCCCAACATGAATTTTTTTTAAATCACTTGCTAAAGTATATTTAATTGATTTCATTATTCTGTGGCTTTTTAAAAAGAGATTTATGTGAAAATATCTTAACTTTATATAGCCTTACACATACATGTTTGAAAATACACATTTCAAATTAGAATAATTGGCACTGGGACGTCTGATAGGGGAGGAGAAACGGCCGAATCCCTTTGTAGGTATAGATCTTATAGTGTTTGCCAGCGCACAGATGAATGGCTTTTATTCTCACCTGGCTCCCATTGCCTCGATTTAAAGTGTTTTATTTAAAGAGTTTCTCCTTATGCTTCTCAGTTTCTCCTTTTGTTAATATCTTTATGAGTATGTAAAATTTCCCAGAACTAAGAAATGACTAAAACACACACGGTAACGTTAGCACCCCCATCCTTTTCTTGGGCCCCACATTGAATTGTTTGTCTGTCGTGTCTCCGCAACATCTCCTGGTATTTCTTGTCCCGTGCTTAGGAGTACTGAGCCACCAGTGAGTTATTTGGAGACTGTGCCTCGATTTGGATGTGCTGTTTTCTTGTGGCTGTCCTAATGCTGGGCCTCCTTGGGTAGAGTGTTCTCCAGCTGTGTGTGGGAGCACACAGGACTGATGATGTCTGCCTAGATTAGTGTTCTCCAAGGTTTTTCCCTGTGTAATTACTCTGTTCTTCAGGCGTTGCTTAGACTATAGCCTGTACATCACAGATTTCCTGGTATCAGTTTGTCTCATTCCTTCTCATTTATAAACAGGGACTAGTTTAATATACACAGCAAAATGCACAAAAGCCTGTGCCCTCTGAGGAACATCTGCTAACTGCTCTTGCCTCTACTTCTGTGAGTTCAGCTTAAGGTTCCATACATAAGGGGAATCACACAGTATTTATTTTTGTCATTCTTACATAGCTTATGTGTGTGCTATTCTGAATGGCAGACACTCCTCTACGCTGAGCAGCATCTGTCGGGAGGCAGTCAGGTAGCTTGTGGCCTGAGCTCTTGGGCATCATGTCACAGTGATTGTGAAGGTGCTAATAACAGCTCTGGGCTACTAATTTCATTTTCTCTGAGTGTATACTCAGATGTAAGATTGAGGGTTTTCACATTACAATAATCATTTCTTTTTAAAACTTCTACATTTCTATTCTACTTATTTGAACACAATTGTTTTTAACAATCAGATAAAAAGTTATTTTCTATCTAGAAAATGCTACTTGACTTCAGCACAAGTCCAGTCTCCTTGTTATTCTGTTCTGGCTGGGAACTGGAAATTTTGTTTTTTCTGAAGACAATCTGCTTCAATTGTTATTTGGGAATTTTTAGTTGGTGGGCTCCTGTTGTTTGTGTAAAGACCAGTTTCCTCTAGAGAGGCAGGTGTGTTGAAGCATGGGATGTCTCCTCGGTCATCTGAAGAGGATGCTTTACCAGTGCTTCTGCTGGAGTGTGGTAGACGATTCTTTTTAAGGATTTTTAAGAAATTATTTAAAATACATAATTTTTATGTTCCTTCCTGTGGCTTCTAAAAAGAAATGGGCCATGTTTTCATGGACTGTAGCAGTGACTAATTAGTGTTCTAAGTGAAGTTTAAAGAGCACAGGAAAAATAATCCATGAATATTAAATTCATCACTAATGTGTGGTACTTTTTTTTTAAAAGAAAAACTTAATCAATTTCTTTTCCCTTTCTCCATCCTAATGAAAGCAGTTTTCTTACCCTACCACTGTGTGGAACTGGTACAGCACACCTTTCCTGCCGGTGTCCTCAGTGTCCTTATCTTTGGTCAGGAAACCCCGTTTCGCTTTTCTGTTTGCTCCATTCTGATTGCTTTTTTTTTTTTTCCTCTCTCTCTTCCTCCCTTTCTGTCTGAATTCGTTGTTCCTAATGGGGGTGGGGGAGTCTACTTGGAATTTTCTTTGATTTACCCTTGATTTACATGGCAAATAGAAACCAGCTGTCCACTTAAGCATCCCATTCTTGAAACCATAGTCCCCTCCAGCGTCATCTGGAAATAATGTAGCTTGTAAAACAAAGCTAAGAAGAAAAGGCAATGTTTGTTTTATGTGGGATGAATGATTTCTGTTGGGGTCCTTTAATTCGGCTATTATGAGGGTTATTAAAAAGCAGTATTACAAAAGAGGCTTAAATGAAAAGAATTTTTCTGAGCTGGTATCTTATTATTACAGTTGATTATAGTCAAAGCTACAAATGTCTTAGAAATGGCACTTTATTTTAGTTTCTCCAAATAAGACCCAAAAAACCAGTAATCTTACTTATTGTGTGAGTGAAGTTCAATCTTTTCCTTGATTGATTTAATTTCTGAAAACAAATTGTGTTTGAGAATTAAGTTCTAGCTTTTTTATGAATTTTTCAAAAATTCTTACTAGAAAAATCTTTGCAGAAATATTTGAGGCTCATCATAGAAGTGTGGAGAAGAGCCTCGAAGCACATCAGTCCTTCTAGACTTAAGACATTATTTAAGTCAGTGCACTTCAAGTAAAACCTTAGCAACTTAATCTATTCCTGAATTACTTCAGTTTCTAAGATATTGATATATAGGTTTTAGTAATGGGAATTGGCTTGCTTTGGGAAGTAGAAAAGCAAGGTAACTCTTGCTTTGACCATCGTCAGAGTCCATTCTGATATTGGACTATGTCCACTTTTTATGTATTGGCCAATATAATGGCTGCTTCTATATAGCTACTGTTCAAGAACCACACTTTCAGTACATGTTCCTGCAATTCAATAGGACAGGCAGGTTTGACTATTTTCTTATGGTTGAGTAACCTGTGGTCTCGTCTGGTATTTTCTGAGGCCTTCAATTTCTATTTTGCCAAAGGACCTAAGGAGTGTGGTGTTCCCTTCCACACAGTGCTGATGAGCCCATAAGTGACTCATCTCTCCAAGGCCGTGATTTCAGCCTATATTGTTGGCTCAGGGATCTTAACAAAGTATAGACTGAGCGACTTAAACACTAGACACTTATTTCTCACATTTGGAAATGAGCACACTTGCTTGTCCAATGCACTTAATGGGTCTTTTGTTGGCAGCTGCACCCAGCTCTTCTTGTCCTGCTGACAGGGCACTGGCCAGTCTGACCACTCTGCCCCCTCACCCACTCACCTCCCAGAAAGTCATCCTCTCCACCTTATATCCATGGAAAACAGTGGAGAACAAACTTGAGGAATATTGTTGTTAACTGACCTATGAAGAGTGAAGGAATTTGGTCAAACCAACAGGAATGAAACTAGATTTGAGTATTTTTTTTGTCCTGTGATATAATTTATGAACTATACATGATTAGGAGACAGCCAAATAGATCCAGTTGGTTAACAACCAGACATCTATCTAATGGCTCAGTCTTCTCTAGTGACTGTGTCATAGTGATAGAGGTGAGAAAGACATCTTTCCTGGAGCATTGTATAGAAGCTTTGGTTTTGTTATTTGAAGATACATATTTGTGTTCTGTGAGAAAAGGTGAGTAATTGTGACATATTCTAATTTTGTTTCCCCGTTGTCCTTGGAACCTGAGCTTCCACAGGAAATCATTATATAGAGATGTAAAATAAAAGCAATTAAGTAAAAACCTTTGATCTTGAGTTTGAATAGGAGTGATCTGTATGGTTTTTGTCTCTTCATATTATCGCTATGTCTAGCTATTTTACTTCTGTTCTTTGATCTCACAAAAACAGTGGCCATCCCAACCAAATAGCTTTGATCATCTCAGCAACAAGCCTTTGCTAAAAGAAGCTAAGCCAGTCAGCCCCTTGTGGAGGATGGTAACACGAGGTAACAAAATAGGAAGGGAGGCTGCTCCCTGGAAGCCTGAGGGTTAGTTACCAATAGTGAGACATTGGAGTATTACCAGGTTGCCAACTCTAGCAACATGAGAGTTTGTGCCGCTACTTACAGAGAGAAACTACTCTGGGTCTTTCTTCTGGGTGCAGAACACACCCACCTGTGAAGTGGTTTTGCAGAAAACAAAGCACAAACAAAAACCCAATCTGTTTAAGCCTCTAGGTCTGCTAACCAGTTAAAAACCAAAAAGGGCTTATTACCTAGTATGAGCAGATCAACGTAGAACTGCCTGCCTTCTTCACTAGAAACTTGAATGTAACAGATTCTCCTCACAAAATTGCTTTAAAGCCATCCTGGAAATAGGAGAGAGGGGACTATGCGGGTCTCTCTCTCTCTCTCTCTCCCCCCCTCCCCCCTTTTCTTTTTGTTTCGTTTTATTTTCCTGGTTTGGTTTGGGTTTTGTTTTATGTTTTGAGATAAGAAATACTCTGTAGCCCATGCTGGTCTAGAACCCACAGCAATCTTTCTGTGCTATTATTACATATTCCATTTTTTATATTACATTA
This sequence comes from Phyllotis vaccarum, assembly GCA_033318265.1. Classification (NCBI taxonomy): domain Eukaryota; kingdom Metazoa; phylum Chordata; class Mammalia; order Rodentia; family Cricetidae; genus Phyllotis; species Phyllotis vaccarum. Next base: position 14,026,081 of record JARWLC010000009.1, on the reverse strand, counting down.
AGAACTATATAAAGAATTTGAATTTACAGTTTCACAAAGGAGAGCTACAAAGATGGAAACTGGATATAGAAAAACTATATTCTCCATGCATGAGTAATAATAGATATCTGTTCTCCCACTTCTGGGGGGGGGGGACCACTTAATTCTATCAATACTAGGAATGCTGGCGCTCCCAGTACTTCAGAGGCTGAAGCAGGAGGATCACCAGAAGTTTGAGGCCAGCCATGGGTTACATAGCCTGGGTTATATAGTGAGATCTGTCTCAGAAACAACAACAAATCCTGTTAACTACTTCTCTGTTATTTCTCAATTAGACTTCTAGTAACTGAGTAGATTGGACAGCATATTATCCATAAACATGCATCTGAAACATTCATTTATTCAAGTCATGTCCCCACAGCACTTAGTGAACATCGGTGATGGGACAGATGTAGGAATCCTGCCCCATAGATGGGGATGGGGAGTGTCTCATTTAGCAAGCACATAAATGCATAACTATACGTAAGTAGAGCTAGGGAAAGTACCAGGGACATCATCCAAAAGGACCTTAAAAATCCTAATTTAGACTTAGGGACATAAGTATATCATAGATACCTCTGATATTTACAGATCTGCTAGGTGAGTAAATAGACCATGGAGCTGGCCGGGGAAAGAATGAGAATACTGTATTTAACATGTTCAAAGGCCCTGAGACAGAAAGATGACCAGTATGTCTTAGAGAATAGGGAGATAGTAACATTAAGGGACTAGAGACATAGATCTGTGCCAGATCGTGATGGTTCATAAGAAATTAGGATATTACCCACTGTTCAGCGTGACCTCACTGAAGAATTTTGAGGAGTGGGGTAATCAGCCTTGATGTATCTGTGTAAGAAACAGTACAAAAATTGTCTCAGGGTATGACTTGAGGCCACAAAGATGAGGGTGTGGCAGACACAGAGAACATTGAACTGCAGGTGCTTAACTAAGATGCACTGAGCTGTGGGGAGAAGGACGTCAGAGAAAAGGGGGGACCCCGCTCCCAGACTGAATGTCCAGCCTCAGGACAGGAGCTGGATAGAAAACAGAGCTAAGAAGGAATTGGTGGCCCCAGGATGATACATGGTGCCGGGGAGTTTGTCACCTTGACACGGCTGTATTTTAGAAGAGAAAATGTCCACTGAAAACACCGCTCCCTCTAGACTGGCTGGTGTAGAAGCCGGTGCTGCATTCTCTTAACTGGTGATTGATGTGGGAGGGCCCAGCTCACTGTGGGCTAGTGGTGGTTCTGGGTACTGTAAGAAATCAGGCTGGGCAGGCAGCATCCCCCATGGCCTCTCATCAGCTCCTGCCTCCAGGTTCCTGCCCTGTTAGAGTTCCTCCTGTCCTGACTTCCTCATGATGAAGTGTAACCTGATAGATGTAAGATGAAATAAGCCCTTCCTTTCCCTCTCCAGGCTGCTTTTGGTTATGGTTTATCATGGCAATGGGAACCTAACTAGGACAGCAGGCGTGTCTTACAGAGTTCTTTGTAGTTGAAGACTGAATATAACTTGATGATGAAAACGTGCCCGCTGGATTTGGGAAAGCAGATGTAGCATCTAGGCACTTAGAGCTTGGGAATGCAGTGTTTGACTGCTATTCACTGACAGCTAAATTAGTACTCAGGCTGTTTAAGACTAGAGTGTTTTAGTTGGGGCCTAAGAGAAGGGAGCAGCATTGGTTTTTCCCACTCTTCTGTTTAGCCTTTCTCACTGTATCTGTCCTCTGTCGCTGTTGTCACTGTTTTACCATCTCTCGGACACTCCTGTATGGCGATGCTTCTGTAAGGCACTAGTTATATCAGGTGAGCTTGCTTCAGACACACTCTAGGGACCAGGAAAAGGAAGAGCTGAGGAGAGCCACACAGTATGAGAATATGAGTTCAGATCCCTAGGGCCTGAAGAAGAATCAGGGCACCGTGGCTTGCACTTGTAATCCCACTTTCCAGAGGTGGAGAAAGAAGGATCCCTGGGCCTTCTGGCCAGCCAGTCTAGCCAAATCAATTAACTCTGGGTTCAGTGAGACAACCTGTCTCAAAAAAAAAAAAAAAAAGCTGGGGAATGACTGAGGGGGCAGTCAGCATCAGCCTGCAACCTCCACGTGTGGTGGTCAGCCTGTGCGTAGTTCAGAGAAAATACCCCTTAAAAGCAAATATCGACGTGTTTTGACTCCACAAATGTTAGTCGTTTTCCTATCAGAGGATAGAGGTGGAAAAGGCTTGGAGAGGTGAGCACCAGGGGAGGAAGAGAGACCAGCAGAAGATGGAGCTAATGACTCCGTGTGTGTGTGTGTGTGTGTGTGTGTGTGTGTGTGTGTGTGTGTGTGTGTGTGTGTGTGTGTGTGTGTGTGTGTGTGTGTGTGTGTGTGTGTGTGTGTGTGTGTGTCTGTGTGTCTGTGTGTCTGTGTCTGTGTCTGTGTGTCTCTGTGTGTGTGTGTGTGTGTGTGTGTGTGTGTGTGTGTGTGTGTGTGTGTGCTCAGAAAAGCTGCAGGTTGGTTTTTTTTTTCTTGGGCTTTTATCCCAGTGTCCTTACTATTGTATTACTTCTGTAGAGCCTTCTGTCCAATGAGTTCAAAGCACTTACAGTCATCAAGTCATTTATTCTTGGATTTATTGAATGGGCACCCATTGTTCAAAAGCCTGTGGGCGTAAGTACAAAGTTATAAAAGCACACAAATTAAATGTAATAGCACAGGAATAAGAGAGAAAGCCTGCAGGATTGCCGCTTTGCCTGTTAGGAATGCTGTACTCTTTAGAAAGAAAGAAAAGAGTAAAATGGGGACCAACAACCTAGAACTCATCTTGTTCTAAGAGCCACAGAAGAATTTATCAAAGGAGTGACCATGGTGCGCTGTTCAGAGACGCCTAACTGCAGGAGCATTCTGGAACATTTTCCTGCTCTCCCATACCTGCTCTCCTGCTCCACAAAGCATAAGAAATGTGTGCTCCCTTCTGTCTGTTATAGATATTCAATGGACAACGGGTTGACAGTCCTTGTCTCAAAGCTGTGTCATAAAATGTGTGATATAGTCCTTAGTTTTAGAGCCCCAGCTAAATCTTAGGTTCACTTCTCTCAACTTTTTAACATGCAAAAGTTCATGTCTCCTTAATGTTTCCTGTATTCAAAGGTTTAGAAAAGGGTATTTTCAGTTTAGTAAGTTAGTTTTTTAAAAAAAAAAAAAAAAAAAAAAAAGTAAGTGATTCAAAATTACTTTAAAAGAAGTAGAGCTTGGATTCTCAAAGTAAAAAGTCAATTAAAGATTACAAAATTAAGAATTCAGAAATAGCAGTACATTATTTCTGAAGAGGCATGTGCTGGAGGAAAGGGATTGGCCGAGTACTTGTCCTCAGTATCCATGCTGAGGGAGGAGCTGGTACAGGAGCCACTTGGTTTCTGTTTACATACTGGTTTTCTTTTATTTTAAACTGTGCTCATTTATTACATTTGTGAAAATTTTTTTGAAAATTAAGAGAAAGAAATATGATCATTTATAGGCAGACCCTCATAGGTAGTAAATACTTGGAATCATTTTCAAATTTCACTTTGTATGTGATTCCCAAAGTTCTGGTCCGTAGGAACAAGCTTGTTGGCCCCACTTTAGAAGGCATAATTGGGTTTTGGTTGTTTGGCACAAATTGCTGATACATTTGTATTCTACCTTCTAGAATGTCCTTTAGCTGAAGGTCATCTGGGAACATCATGATGGTCACCACTGGGAGAAGTGAATAAATCATATCACTTAGCTGGTGATCTGGAATTTCTAATAAAACTTCCCTGTCAGCCCAGATGACAGTGAGTTTTCCTAAGGCCAGATAACAGAGAAGCACAGCATCCTGGGCACATGCTCATGCAGTGTCCACATCATTAAAGTTCTTAAGGGCTGTGTGGCATGTTTGGCTAGCAGCTGCCTTGAATGGTTTTGTCTATAGCAGACTGCACCTGCTGCATTGCATATGCAGCTAATACACTGGGTTTTCTTTCTGTGCTCCTGTCTGCCTTTTGCTTTTCATATTCTTTTTGATCAACTTGTCTAATTTCTCATACAGTTTACACAAATTTTAATAGACTTAAAATTGAAGCCACTGAGAAGGTTACAATCATTCTTTAATTTGGCTTAACGAGCCAGATAGCTGTGACTTTTGAATAATAACCAGCAACTTAGTCCAAATAATGTCATAACACATTTCTTACATATTAATCAAATGTGCAGGAAAACGCTGCCTCAAAATGCTTGCTTAGAAAGGCATTGTTACTTACTTCACTGTGCGGTGAGATTCCTAAAATTGGTTTTTACTGCCATCACCTGACTCCTGAGGCTGTGTCTTAAGAAATCTAAAGTGCAGAGTCTTACCCAGAACCTTGCTTATTATGCTGGGCAATGTTGTTCCACTAACAATATATATTTAGGAATATTTTAGGTGAAGTTAGCTTTGTTGAAGGGGGTGTACATGTGTGTACATGTTTATGTAGGGACCCAAGGTCAGCCTGCAGTGTCATTTCTTAGACTAAGCTGCCCAGCTAGTGAGTCCCAGGATCTGCCTGTGACTATTTCTCCAGTGCTAGGATTACAAGCACACACCACCACACCCAACTCTGGGGGTAGGGGGAGTGTGCACACATGGGAGTGTGCAGAGGTCAAGGCTTTGAGTCAGTTCTCTCCTACCCTTGTGTGTGCTCAAAGGATCAAACTCAGGTCCACATGCCTGCATGGCAAGCACTTTATTATTGTTTCCAGAATTAAATTCAGAGCCTTGCTGTCTCCCCAGCCTTCACTGCCTTTGGTGGTAAAAGCAATCTTTTTCTATAATTGTTCCTGTGCATATTTAGGTTCTTGCCAAAGTTAAATGAGTGACATTCATTATAAAAAATACTTTCTGTCATCCTGTCTCTTGTTGAGCAAGAGACAGGCGTTGAGATAATGTGCCATCTACCATCTCTAACTCTGGGTCTCAGGGAAAGCATGGTTTGCCTCTAACTAAACAAAAACCTGAAACTGCCTATTTCTCATTTACAAACTTATGAGACAGCTGACCAGAGAATTTTGACAGTTTGCCTGATGCTGACTTCTTTTCTTAGTGCTCAAGGCCATAAGGTCAGACTAAAAACAAAATGGTTTGCTCGGGATTTGGTTTTTGGGGGTTTTTTTTTGCTGAAATAAGGTGTAGTTCAGACTTACTCCAGCTCAAAGTCATCCTGCTCCTGCCTCAGTTGCTTTAATGTTGGAATGACAAGCATGTATGACCACACCTACCTAAAAAGTCAGTTTTCATTAGCACACATTTCCATGGCTCAGACAACCCAGTAACTTAGCAGCATGAACAGTTTCCTCGGAGGGTGAAGTTGTTTACCTCCGAGTACTCTCACAAGGGCATAACTATGAACACACACTGTTACTCTTACCAAATACCATGCCAGGTCCCCAGGGCCTGCTTCTCCTCTTCAGTCGTCAAGGCATCAACATGGGGTAGGTCAGGAAGGTTTGACACTTTACTTACAGCAGAAGCCATAATGTGACGGCCACTTCAATGGATTCTAGTAATAAGTGACAGAAATAAGCAAATGTTGTTTAAAAGCTTGACTCACTGTAGAAAACATCATCATTATCTTACTTCCTATCGAGGTCACTTTGCTTTGAGAAATGCCACGAGTGAACCTGATGGCCATGGATACAGAACTTGGAAGCTTTCGCTTACGGCACACTTGTTTCCACAGTGTTTTCTTGCAGTTAATTTCTTCCCCTAAGCACAGTCTCTTCCTTATCCCCAAAACAACCCAGGTAAAGCAAAGAGCTGCATTGGAAGGGACTGGGGCCACAGGCTTTGGGAAAAATGTATGCCATGCGAGCAAAGACCTGAGTTGGGCTCCCAGTACCTCCAGGAAGGACTAGGCCTAGAAACACACGCCTGTAAGATTACTGGAGAAGCAGACAAGAGGGTCCTGAAGCTGACAGGCCACAAGCCTGGCTGAATATGCTAGCTCCAGGTCCTTTCAAGAGACCCTGCCTCCAAAACCAAGATTGAGAGCAATAGAGGATGCCCACCGTTGATCTCTGGCCTCCATGTGTGTGCGCAGACATACACACAAAAGAGGTGCATTTAGCAAAGGAAGGCCAGGAGATCACATGGCTCTTTACAAGTAAATGTTTATAGAGGACACTCCTGAATAGACTTGTTCTACAGTGAACCCTTTCTTCTACCTCAAGGGGTTACCTTTATGTTATGTAACAGCTTGTTTGCTTTTTATTTTCATCTTAGTCTTTTATTTTTTGATAATTTCTAAAATCTTCTTCTCAGGAAATAAAAGTAGATACCTGTCCCACCCCCCGCCCAGTTGATGTTGATGCCAGTAGTGTAGTGATAGGCAGTCCTGACTCAGGGTGAGAGAGACAGTTGGGATATATCATTTTAAGTTGAGTCCTTTGAAGTCTGACCTTACTTAGGCTACAAATACTCAGTTCCAACTCCCCCACAATTGACTTCATAGCATATGAGCATAAAGACATTATACAATGAATGAAAAGTTTGAATTTTTAGCATATAATCACAAACACCAATAGTTGAAAATGGATTATGTATATTCTTTGGGTCCCTTGGAGGTTTAGAAAACATAAACCCACTCACATTTGTACTGGAGATATCTTGACATTTGCTGTTGCAAATGTTCCTTGTGAACATAAAGATCTTCAGACTACTCTTGAAATAAATTTTTGCCATAAGAAATAAATTGCAAATTTAGTGTACAACCACCTCCTGAAGTTTTTGAATGGTAATTGCTGGGCAGTAGACAGTTCCCATGGCAACATCAGTGAGCCCTTGCTCTAATTGTAGATACAGACTGAGTCACCCCACTGCCACTGACCTTGACTGAATTGTGGGTATTAGTAGTTACCTGGACAAAAAAGTGGGTGTTGGTTCTGCTTATTAGGCAGTTGTAACTACAGCTTTTTATCACCACAGTGGAATATAGATGTAATGTAGCAGAGTAAGTCAGGCTGTCTTCAGTTAGGGTCACCTATATCAGCTAGGATCACAGCATTAGACTTGGAGTATTTTTTAATCATATTTCTAAGAAATTAACTATTTAGTGTAAAAATAATATTTAAATCTTTGAAGTTCTCATGTTAAGAGCTCAGAATTTTAATAGACATTTTTTACTTGAAAAGCTGAATGTTTCTTAATGTTTTGCTCTTAAATGTTTCCTTAATTTGTATTTGTGTCCATTCTGCATTTTTTAAAGATTTTATTATGCTAATTATGTGTGAGTACATGGTGATCATGCACTCACACATACACACACTCACTCACAATAGAGGTCAGAGATGTCAGACCCCTAGAGCTGGACCTAGAGGCTGGAATTGTAAACCCACCCCCAGCCCTACACAAGTGGTGAGATCCAAACTCTAGTCCTCTGGAAGAGCACCCAAAGCTGTTAGTCACCGAGCCAACTCTCTCACCCCAATTCTACACTTTCCCTAAGGTGTCAGTGCACCCCTTTCTCCTATTTCACCGGCTTCCAAACAGGGGCAACTACTGGCTTCTGTGATTTCTTTTCTGAATCTAGCAAATAACCAGAACTGCTATCTATTGTTGACTTACTGTGATGACATGTACAGGTTAGCAACTCCCACAGCTTCCAGAATTCTTGAAAGGGTAACTTTTTATTAGAAAGCTGACTCTAGTCTGCAGTGTTTTAATGACATTGGTTTTTACTTTTGAGTGGACCTTATCATATTTTGATGTCACAATATGTTTCTGACTTAAGAGAGAACAAAATGGGGGTTGACTAGCTGGCTCAGCAGGTTAAGGTGCTTGTGGCAACGCCTCACATGTGGGAGAAGAGAACTAACTCCTACAAGTTCTTCTCTGACCTAATGCTCACACTGTGGCATATCTGTGCTCCCCCATATACCTATTAAGTAAATAAATAACAATAAAAAAATTGTTCTTGGCTCTAGAAGGATGGTTCAGTGGTTAAGAGCATTGGCTACTCTTTCAGAGGACCTGGGTTTAGTTCCCACTACCCACATGGTGGTTCACAACCATCTGTAACTCCAGTTCTAGGGGAGCCAACAGCTTCTGGCCTCCAAGGACAGCAAGCATGCATATGCTACACATAAACACATGCTGACAAAACATCAATAAACTAATTCATTTTTAAATGCTTCTGTAGTCTTATATATTCTTTACATAAATCTATTTTTGCTAATAACTAAACAGTAGTAGCTCACACCTTTAATCTTAACTCTAGGATTATGCTACAGAGTTAAACCAGGAAGTAAAACAGCTGGACAGGTAAGATATATAAAGCAGGAGAAGGCAGAAATTCATTTATTCTGTAGGAGCGACCAGTCAGACTGAGAACCCTTGAAGACAGCACTTACTCTGTTGGGCCTGGGAAGTTGACTGGGTGAGAACTGACTGTGGTCTGTTTCTTCTCTCTGATATTCCAGACTGATTTTATTAAATATACAATATATCACCGCAAAAGTATTTTATAGTAAATCATGAAATTTTATCTTTTCATACTTGGATATACATCTCCAAAATTAATATCATCTTCTAGTATAATCTCACAGCACGTCTTACTTGGGAGTTCTATTGCTGTGAAGAAACACCATGACCATGGCAACCCTTATAAAGGAAGACATTTCACTGGGACTGGCTGACAGTCCAGAGGTTTAGTCCATTATCATCATGGCGAGAAGCATGGCAGCACACAGGTAGACACGGTGCTGGAGAAGGAGCTGAGAGTTCTACATCTTGATCCGAAAGCTACGGGGAGTGAATGGAGACACACTTCTCCAATAACACCATACCCTCTCCACCAAGGCCACACCTCCTATAGTACCACTCCCTCTGAGCTGATGGGGGCCGATTACATTCCAACTACCACACACCATTATCATAGTTCATTATCATAGTTCTCCTGAATCCTTAGAAAAGGCTGTTGGCAGTGTGTTGACATTAGAATTATGTTTCCTAAGACTTTAAATTAGAGCAGTCCACTTCCCTTTTCTTTCCCACCACTGGATCACAGAAGCCCAAGCACCTGGAAAGGATCTTCTGCGCTCTAAGCATGTTTGTTGTTTGTCTCTCATGGGTCCCCTTTGACTTGTCTTTTTCTCACACTCACTGGGTCTTTTCACTATGCAGCAGATCACACGGGATTGTCGTTCTTGGCAGAGTTCTTCAGAGGGGTCCGGCTTGCTTCCCACACAGACTGGACCATTTCTTTTAGTCCTTCCCTGTGATGGAGACTTGACTGTGTCTCCCCAAACTGCAAATGTGTTTGAGACCATAAGGGAAGTGCTCTCATGCGATAGGGCTGCTGGCCTTACAGGGAGAGGGAAACCCCAGAACGAGGAACACACTGGTGGCTGTCTGGCTGTCGCCAGGCTGGGAAGCTGAAACTGTCCCTCGCGAGTGTCATGTGTTCGCTTTCTCATCTCCCTAGTGTTTTACTTTTTCTCATCAGCATCATATGTCTATTTTTTTTTGTTTGCATTTAACAAAAACAAATATGCTCCTTTCATTTTCTACTCTGTTCACTTAGGTTTTGCTATTATTTCTTCCATCCTGCTTTCTTTGGTTTTATTTTGTTTACTATCTAACTGCACTATTTATGAATGACTGTGTGATTTTTCATTTGGAGGGAGCTGGAGAGGGAGCACACCCTGTTCCCAGAAGCTCACAATGACTGGTAACTCCACTTAGGGCCTCCTTGGGCGCCTGCACTCACGTGCACAAGTCCACACAAGACACACAATTAAAGTCGGTGTTTGTGTTTGTTTTTAATTCTCTGAGACAGGGTCTCCCTATGTAGTCAGGCTGGCCTCGAACCAGGGTAATCTGCCTGACAAGAAAAAAAATTAAGAGATTTTATTTTTCGTTATTGTATTTATTTATTTAGGTGTGACACACCACAGAGCACATGTGAAGTCAGAGGACAGCTCTGACTTGGAGTCCCTTGTGTCCTGCCATCTCATGTGACCCATATTCAGACTCAGGTCATGGGCCTCCATGTAAGTGCCTCATTCTGCTACACCACCTTCTGGGCATACATTTTTCTTTGAAGACTTTTTTTTTTGTTTTTTGAACTGCAACTTTTCATTACCAGTTATATTTGACTCTGAGCTATTTACATTTTCTCAGTGGTTCATCTCCGCTCACTCTTTGTGACATGATGCTGATGGTTTTCTTTGTTGTCCTTAATCAATCTTTCCTGTATGGAGTCCCCACTTCCATTTAATTAAATTTCTCTCTCATTCAAAGCTGTTTGTTGAAGGATTTTGAAGCAACACCCCCCCCATGCGCCCTCCACACACACACACACACACACACACACACACACAATCCCTTCCTTCACAGAGAGCTATGAAGGTTATGAAAATGGTTTCCTTTTTTTCTTTTCTATCCCTTTAAAATTTTCTTTCCATTAGGGCTGAATTGATGGCTCAGCAATAAGAGCCTTGGCCGCCCCTTCGAGGACCCAGGCTTAATTCCCATCACCTACGCGGCAGTTCGCAGCTGTCTGTAGCTGCATTTCTATCTCCAGTGCCCTCCTCTGCTCCTGAGCACAAGGCGCACGCGTGGGTCCCAAGCGGACATGTAGGCAAAATACATAGTAAAAGTTATAATAGGAAAAAAAAGACATATGGTCTAGAATTTTATTTTTTTGGACAGTGAACTGGAAATCCCTCCTTTATGGTTTGTAGTTTTTTGTTTTTCTGCTTGATTGCTTCTCAGTTAGGCCGGATTCAGTGCTCTCCCTCTGGCAGGAATTAGCATTTGCTAACTTCTCATTCACTAGTGTTCCAGGGCCCTTGCCTGCCTTTCTCTTCAGCCTGTCAGACTGCCATTTCTCATCACTGGAGTGGCTATACCCTGCAGGCTGCCCTGGTAGACATGGCCTCCTAGGGCTGCTCTCCCGTGGCCACTTAGTTCCCTGGTGCTCTTCATCCTACCGGAGTGGGCTTAAATAGCCCTTGGGCGCTCATAGCTGGGAGATCCTGCGGACCCTGAGGCCATTCCCTGTGACCTGTGACCTGAGCGCTCTGAGTCCTGTGTCTCTTCCAGATCCCTGCATTTGTAGTCCAAGCCAAACTGAATTTCCCAGCCGTGCTGTGTTCCCCTCCAGTGCTAAGCTTTCTGTGACTGTCCTTCCCCCCTCCTCACCCCTCTCCTACAGTTCCTGTAGGTCTCAGCCTATTCATAAAACATATCACTCATCATAATAGCTACTGAAATGAGCCATTTTTATCTGCCAGGCAAAACTGAAAATGTTTCAAATATATCATTCATTCTTCACTTCCTATAAAACAGGTAGTACTCTCATTTTCAGATAGGCTCAGAGGTCCCATGAATTACCTAAGAACATATTGCTATTTAAACAAGGAATTCAAATTGGCTGGCCTAACTCTAGACTTACCCTCACTCTGCCATAGCCCCAACCCTAGCCAACCTCACCCCCAGGGTCTCCAACAGCATCCTGAGATTCCACCCTATGAGCCAGTGTGAAGCTCTGTCTGGATTAGCACTCCATCTCCAGCACTCCATGGTGCCTGCAATTGTATACTTCATTGTACTTCATCACTATATGATTGACATCATGCATCTCAAGAACTTTTGTTTGGATGCTGGCTATTGTAACTAAAACAGAAATTGAAACTTTTAAGGTATTTGCTTTTAAGTGGGTACACCTCTGCTGAGATTTGGCCCCATTAAGGACTTGTGAGATGACCTTAGGATTCATATCTGGAGTGTGCCACCTGCTTCAGATTCTCTCAACAGTTTCTTTATGTTTGCAAAGGGGGGGGGTGGTATGTCAGCACTTCCCAGTGTCCCATTATTACCCTCTTCTTTCCACTGTCCCTGCTGTGGGCTTGGAAGAAGGTGCCTTTCATAGCATAGCCTCAGACCTTGTTGAGCCCCTCTGTGCCTAGCTCTTAGAAGTAGGGTTTTCCTTCCCTCCCCAGTGATAACAGGCCTCTCTCCTGCTCAGCACCCTAATGGGAATGTAGGGCATTGGACACGCTTGCTTTCCGGCCTCAGATCCCAGTGCCAAGGGCGTTCTTTTGTTTTGTCGGCATCTATTCCTCTAGCAGCATGGATGGATGCTGCCCATGTCCCGGTAATTAGAGAAAAGGTCCCCTCTCAAGTCCGGGGCTGAGTGGTTTGGATCCTTACTTCTCCCTGGCACAATGGAAGTTTGCCTGAGTGCTCTAGGCCTGGAGGATGTGCTGCCTAGGCTTTTGCATAGCACTAGAGGATGGGTACCACCTCCACTGTATTCTGGCCACCATGCTTAGCTGGCCTAAATTCCTGTGAGTCTACAAACCCAGGTGAGAAGGCACTAATCTGCATGTCTCCTTATAGGAGGAGTCTTTCCATGCAAATCATTTTATCTGGTTGATTTACATAATCTGGCTTTTCTCATCACAAAGTAAGAGAGGCATTCATTGGCAGGTTCCACATCCTTCGTGTGTTCTCTCCCACCATACCCCTTCACTTCACTGAAGCCCAGGAGAGTGCTTTGCCTAAGTCCATGCAAGCCAGCAGCTAGAATCCTAAGCTGCCCCATGCACCCTGAACTGTCCCCAGCACCACTGATTCTGAGATGGTTGTTCTGGCACTCACAAGTCACTGGGGTTCTGTCCTCAAAGCTGCCAGTGGCTGCATTCAACATGGAGAAATTGAAAGCAAATTTTTAATTGAATTGGTTTGAGGTCACTCTGTGGTGATTATACAATATATTACCACATCACTCTGAGGGATTTTTTGTGTTAATTGTATTTTTGGTAACTCTAAGAAAATTTTCTTTCTGGGTTCATTTTCATGGAAGCTGAGACTTGAGTGAGAAAGGATTTTTAAAACTCACATAAAGCACTTGTTTTTGCAAATAACTAAGTTAGCTGACTCAGCACCCCTTTACTGCAGTGGTGAGAGTGAGTGAGCCTGTGTCTCTCCGGAAGTCAAAGAATAAAGATGGATAGAGGGGTTTGTTTGTTTGTTTGTTTGTTTGTTTGTTTGTTTGTTTGTCTTAGGACTCATCTTCCTGAGGTGGTGTTTTACTGGAGTTTACTCAAGATTTTACTTTTTATAGGATACAGAAAGGTATTTCTTAAGAAGAATGAAAATAAATGCTGATTCTGAAGGTGAATGTTTAAATTGTCAGATTCTGGCTTATGTGTAGTTTGGCTGCCAGCAGAAGCCTGGAGAAGGTGGCCAGCTCTGCCCGGAATGTCACTCATGGCTGCTGGAGCCAGGTGGGCAGAGGGAGCCTCTGCAACCGCCAATCAGTGCAAACTGCCCCAGCCTGAGTTCTGGTCCCCGAACAGCACCCTCTCCAGCTCCACGATACCGGAGGCCTTCGGTCAGCAGACAACGGGGGACCTTGATCACAACATTCTTTTTTTATGAATTGTCTGGCCATTTGCCAGTTACAGGAAACTATGTAATGTTATGTCCCCTAATAGCCACAATTACCCTGCCACAGTGCCACTAGTGTGATGTAAATGTGGGACACATTCAGACCATGCCCAAGGAGAAGTGAGGAAGACCACAGGATTTTACATTCTCTCACAAGAGCAGCACGCCAGAGCTCTGCTTCAACTCCACCTGCTTCCCCTGATTTATTGAAATCACCTATTGTCTCCTTAGTACCAAGATTTATTCTTGGGCTATGATTTGTAATATAACGCCAGTTCTTTCTATCACAAGCTGGGATGTTTTGGGACAGATCCATTCCTAGCCAGATAAAAACATGGTCTCAAAGCCTTTCAATGTGTGTGCCAGTGAATTAACAACATAAAGATAACAAGTCTATCACCAAAAGATTGCCTTTGAAGGCCAGGGAGTCATGCCTGTGCATTTCCTCCCCCTCCCTGCCTTTGGCAAAGTCCCATTAATTTTGTTGAAGGTTTTATTTTCTGCTGAAAATGCAGGAAATTTAGACAACTTTCTTGGAATCCCCCCAAAACTAATACAAACAAGATACATATGCTTCTCTTAAGGAAACTAAAAATAAATTATTTGAAACTGTATAAATTCCCTTTTAAAAGGGAAAGGAAGTTTATAAAATGAGAGGCGACTCTGAGTGTTGTTAACTGGGTAAAATATTCCCACAACTGCCGGTTTAGCCGTTGATATTGTTACTACTTAACATTGAGTTGTCTGTGTGTCAGGCAATCAGAAGTGCCACACACACACCTCGGCCTGCTGACACCTCGGCCTGCTGACTTAATCTGAGTTTCATTCCTGCCATGCAGGCTTCGTATTCTGAAAAGAGCAGCCTGTGAGTTGAAAATCTAAAAGGTCCCGTTTTTGTTGCCTCTGAATACTTGGTCGCTCTACCCTGAGCCATCACATGGACTTTGCATCTTGAAATAGGGGTTTCCCCTGTAGCTCACACCAGCCAAAATCAGCAGATCTTCCTGCCTTTGCCTGAAATAGGATTTTGTTTTGTTCGTTTTTCTGAGGTAGGGTCTCAAACTTTGCTGTTCTGGAACTCACTATGTACTTAGTCCAGGCTGTCCTCAAACTCAGAGATTCACCTGCTTCAACCTCCCAAATGCGAGGATTAAAAGTGTGTGCAAGCACATCCAGATATCTTTCTTAGTTTTAAATGAGCCAAATTTTACTTTTATTATTTTAAGATTTTTTTTTTTTAATGTGTGTGTATGCCTGAATGCATGTCTGGTGCCCACTAGTCAGAAGACGGGTCAGATACACGTGACTATGAGCCTCCATGGCATCCTCAGAACTAAGTCCAGGTCCTCTTCGAGAGCAGCAAGTGCTCTTAACCACTGAGCCATCTCTAGAGCACCATACTTTTATTAAATTTTAACTGGTCCTTGGGGGATGGGGGATAGAAAACTGATTTACACTGTAGAATAAAATAGGTTTTATAAAAACTATATATATGTACATATATACATATATATATTTTTTAAAATAATCATGTTACCCTAATCTCTCAAAATCAGCTTTGCCAGAGATACAATTTGAGCTGGCTGTGGGGCTGGTGGTCAAGCTAGCATGGTAAACTACATTTAAATCCCAACATTTCCTGAGTTTCAGGCTCGCTTGATCTGCAGAGAGAGAGCCAAGACCAGACAGAGAAACCCTGTCTTGGAAAAAAGATATGATTTTGAGTTCTTTGCCTTTTTATTTTTCTCATTTAGTAGTAATGTATAAAGTAAAAATTATTTCTCTCTTTTTTTTAAGTACTTCAAAGTCTACAAGCTCCCACTTTGGAGAGAAGTTGTGAACTACTTCTCATGGATTCCCCTCCTCGACCCCATGTCACAGTTTTAAGGGCTTTACAAATGCTACTGAAGTGGCGCTTCATGCAAGAAAAAAAAAATATCTTCTAGGAGACTGGGGGATTAGTTTAGTGGTACAGCTCATGCTTAGCATGCTCAAGGCCTGGAATTCGACCCCTGGCACCATTTTTAAAAAAGAGGAAATCAAGTTGTTGGAAAAGCATGACTAAATAACCTTTGAGATCAATCTAAAGTAAATTCTGGGATTTGAGTGGTACTGTCATCAAAAAGCATCACTCCAATTAATTTTATGCTAATTTTTTATCCTTTTACAAGTAGCCTAATAATGCTCTGTGGGGATATGTTTCAAATTTAATAAAAACCAGTCTGAGATGTCAGAGGGATCTACCCACAGACAGTCTAGGAGGATCAGAGAGTGGTAATTCACACTCCCAGCATAGGGAATATCCTGGGAGTGATGACCTACGCCCTTAATCCCAGCAGATCTGAGTTTGAGGCCATCTTAGTTTACAGAGGGAGTTCCAAGCTCCCAGGCAGGCAGTAGTAGCCCAGGCCTTTAATCTTAACCTGGATGTTAAGCGAAGAGGGTATTTAAGGCAGGCATAGAAAGATAGGGCAGGCAGTAGAAGCCATGAGGAATGAGGCTGAGGAAGCTGGAAGACAGCTGGGTGAGATTTGACTGTGGTGTTTACTCTTTGATATCTCAGCCTTTCCCTGAGATCTGGCCCTGAGTTTCCTTCATTGTGCAACACTGTTCTTTAACATGAAACAAAAGATTTCCTGTCATGTCCTATGGATACCTGCCTCAGAATCTAGTCAAAGTGGCAACTTGATTCAAATTAAATTACAGGTTGTACTTATTGGGATGGTGTTCTTGGAAAGTAGAATTAACCAAAAGTTTGATACTTTTGTTTTTAGCAAATCTGAATTCCCCTTGGCATGTAATTTACCCTGATTATTTCCTGATTTGCTTGTGCCTGGAGGCTGCAATTGATCTTCCAGCGGGATGCACAGACCCACAGAAAAGCTTCTAGCAGGAACTCTGGCTGTTTGCTAAAGGATAGTTAAAATGGTTAGCAAGAACTGCTGCCACTTGAAATGGAAGTGGACCACTTGCCAGAGCTGTAGTGTACTCAGGAATGGACCACTGCCTGGGGTGGACATGACAGGGAGGCTTGCATTGCAGTAGCTGAGGCCTTAGTGCCCAGGAATTCCAGAGCACTCTTTAGGATCCTGCTGTAGGCTTCCTCACTCATGACCAAGCTGAAGAATTGCCAATTTGAATAAAATGGTATATTTAGCAGTTCTTGTACAATTTTAGAGGCATAATTAAAGCCAATCAATGTAGATACCTGACTTCAAGGCAACATCATTTATTTCTCAAAAATTAGTATCTTTGAGAGCCCTTATGGGAATAACTATAATTGTCATCCAACTGGCTCAGCCTAAGGGCTGCCTGGGCTGTGTGCAGCCTTCAACCAGTAGAACTAATGATGCATACTAGTTAAATATTTAGAATTTCACCAGGCTGTGTGGGAGATTGTGTTGTTACATTGTAAATAATTGTCCCACCCACTGGTTTAATAAAAAGCGCTGATTGGCCAAAGGCAGGCAGGAAGTGTGGGCAGGGCTACCAGACTAAGAAAACTCTGAGAACAGGAAGCACAGAGCAGAATGCCAGAGAGAAGCCAGAAGAAGCAGAGGACAACTATGCTGCTCTAAGAAAAGGTACCGAGCCGCATGGCTGAACAGGATGAGTCATGGGTTAGATGAAGGGTAGAGAGCTAGCAAGTTATATGCCTGGGCCTTAGACAGATCAGCCTAAAACTATTATAAGCATCTGTGTGTCTCAGCGCGTCTGGGGGTCTGCAGGCCTAAACCTAGAGGCAAGGCCCAAAAGTCCAGAACAGAAACCTCTTACTTCAGGCTGTGATCAAGAAGAAAACTGACCTTATCTCATGTGCTGTGATTTAGAGTCAACTTTATTTTGAAATTTTAATAATGTAAATTATTTACACTGTTGCATGTTAAAAGAGATATTGATAGAGTTATTATAGTTAATGACTCATTCTAAGTTAAGCTTGAACTTCTAAATTATATATAATTTCCTTTTTGTTTCCTAATCAACTCACAACATTAAAATATCAAAACTGCTTTACAATCTAGCAAAATTTTGACATCATGTAAAATATCTTTACTCTATTTCCCCAAAACGTATTTCTAGTTAATCTAAATAATAATAGAACCTGTATTTTTTACCACTTTATATATTAAGTATATATGCAGCTAAACTATAATATGTTAAAGGATAGAATTTACCAGAGAGCCAGGTGTGGTGGTACACTCCTTTAATCCCAGCACTTGGTGGATCTCTGTAAATTACAAGACAGGTTGGGTTACATTACAAATCCCATACCAGCCAAAACCATATAAGAGAGAGCCTCTGTCTCAAGATAAAATGAGAGTTACAGTGCTATAGTATGAGAAAGTTATATAGACTACCTAGTAATTCCTTTAGAGATGAGAAAGTTAGTATAATTCCGAAAGATCCTTTTGCTGAGATTAGTCACAGTAAACAGGAATTCCCAGCATAGTGGTAACACCTGTAGGCCCAGCATCTGAGAGGAGGAAGTAGAGCAGCAAGGCTGGCCTCATTACAGGGTGAGTTCAAGGCCAGCCTGGGTTACTTAAACATATCTTTAAAAAATCCATGAAGGGCATGCTTATTCATTTTAAAGTATTAAAGCTTTCTATTTCCCTGACTTGTTCTAGCTTGAGTTTAAGTGAACAAGTCCTGATTGTTTCAGCAAACTACTTAAACATTGGGAATAAATTAAGTTATCAGCACAGAAGATGGAAATGTGAATTAAATATTTCAGGACTTACACTTAACTAAATTAATGTGTAAAATATTCATTAGCATAAAATCAGAAATCTAGCATCTTAATGTTCTTGACACACTTCTGAAATAATTAACTGTCAGGCCCGGTTTTTCTTTTTCTTTTTTGGGGGGAGGGGGATTAGATATGTTTGGGGTTTGGGGGTTTTTTGTTGTTGTTGTTTGTTTGTTTTGTTTTGTTTTTTTCCCCGTGACAGGGTTTCTCTGTGGAACTCACTCTATAGACCCTGCTAGCCTGGAACTCATAGAGATCCACCTGCCTCTACCTCCCAAGTGCTGGAGCTAAAGGTGTGAATCCCCACCACCCATCTCAGGCTAGGTTTTTCTAAAATGACTTCAGAAAATTCTGAAACTCATTCCTCATCTAAGCAGGAAGGCAAGACAGCTAAAAGGATATTCTAACAAATGTTGTCATTCATTAGTTATAACATTGAAGGCTGTTTTTCCCTTTGTTCTGAAAACATAAACTTACAGATGCTCATAAGAAGGCATTTAAAATACATAACTGTGCCCAAAATGAGGTCAGTATTTCTCCATGAGCCCAAACAGAACAAACATTTTTGGTAGAAAACAGATTGGCCAGTGCTGCTGGGCACAGGACCTAGGAAGTCAGTGGTTGGTGGTACAGCACAGGGGAGCCTGGGCTCCCTGCTGGGAGGGAGCTGAGCAATTGGCTCAACCAATGCCTTGCTGGTCACTCACTTTGACTTTTGCTGTCTTCAGGTCATTTCACAGGTTGTAAAAGACTATGTCTTAGTGAGTGTTCTCATCTCAAATTCCTACACGACTTTCACTTATCCCCTCCCCCAAAAAAATATCCAAGGAAAGAAGTGTTTGTTGTGGCTCACAGTTGAGAGGAGCACAGTCCTCTGTGGGGAAGCAGGGTGGCAGAGAATCGGGTGTCAGTCAAGCTGACAATGAAGATGAGGCATCACAGCTGTGAAGTCTGAAGAAACAGGGACAAAAGAGCAAGCAATGTATCTGTGATGTAAGGCTGAGATGGCAGTGTAGACACTGGGGTCATGCTCTGACTTAAGTCCTTTCCCTCTGGGCAGACTTCAACTGTGTCTAATGATTTAGGCAGAGGATACAAATAAATAAGGATCTCAGAGTGGAACCCAAGTAGACTGCACGTTTTCCTCTAGATTGGCTAATATTTAATTTATTATACGAAATTCCAATTATCCCGTACTGAGTTAAAACAACTTTTAACTCCCATCCTATAGTAACTGGTGAACCTAATTCTAAAATTCTTGACAAAATCTTGAAGGGCATTCCTGCATATCTTTCCAGTACAGTTAAAATTGTCAGTGGTCACCTGTATTCTGGTGTCTTTGTGGTAGGAACAAACACTGACTTCCTGTTGGGGTTTCCTCTCTTCATAAGGCACAGGACCTCAGTGTCATTGAAGAAGTGATCCGAATGATGTTGGAGATCATCAACTCCTGCCTGACAAACTCTCTTCACCACAACCCAAACTTGGTATACGCCTTGCTCTACAAACGGGACCTCTTTGAGCAATTCCGAACCCATCCTTCATTTCAAGACATAATGCAAAATATTGATCTGGTAAGTGTACATGCTGGCATTTAATCTCTGTTGTTTTTATTATTCTTTTTTTGATGTAAGATCCACTGAGTAGCCCATTGTGCTCAAAGTCAGGATCCTCTTGCCCTCCTTCCCCCCTCCAAAGCACTGAGATTTATAGGTGTGGATACCACACCCATCATGATTCTTTTTTAAGTAGTAAAGATAAGAGCGCTCAGTTTAGCAGACTGTGGTATGAAGGATCTACCAAAAGTGAATCCCTTTGGGTGTGAACTGTGTGTACATGCTTTGACTCAACAGTTGTATTCTCTCCGCATGTGTATTAAATGCCCATGCTTAACAGAATTGAGTTCATGGTTTCTTTAATACAATACAATATTATTCATCTATTCATCCCACTAACATTTTCTATGACATTATCAATCCTTTTAATATGTCACAGTTTAATACCTATCTGGCCTCTATTGTAGATGTCCTAAAATATATTTAACCATTATAAGTGGGGATATGTTTCATATGTAATAAAAACCAGTCTGAAATATCAGAGGGATCTACCCACAGTCAATCCAGGAGGATCAGAGAGTGGTGATTTACACCTTTAATCCCAGCATAGGGAATATTTAGGAATGGTGACCTACCCCTCAGTCCCAGCAGATCTGAGGTTGAGGCCAGCTTGGTTTACAGAGGGAGTTCCAGGCTTCCCAGGCAGGCAGTGATGGTGCCACGCCTTTAATCCCATAACTTCAGAGACAGATCTTTCTGTGTTTCTGTGAGTATAAGGCTAACTACCAAATAGCAGTAGCCCAAGCCTTTAGTCTTAACCTGGATGTGAAACAACTGGGTGAAGAGGGTATCTAAGGCAGGTGTAGGAAGACAGATTAAGGCAGTAGAAGCCACGAGGAGGAGCAAGGCTGAGGAAGCTGGAAGACAGCTGTGTGAGATCTGATTGTGGTGTTTCCTCTCTTTGATATCTCAGACTGGTTTTTATTAAATATGAAACATATCCCCATAGTTATTACATTGGGTTTTTTTTATCATTTCCGGTGTTCTCATCAATTTATAACTAATGAGCAACTTGCAAATAATCATCTCACATTTAAAATTTACAATTTTGGTCTCTTTTTGTTTGTTGAGCCAGGATTGCCTCAAAGTCCCTGCATAATTGACTCACTCTGATCCTCCTGCCCCCATCCACCTCTTAAGTTCTGGGGTGATAGATGTAAGCCATCATGCCTGGATTATTTTGGGTATAGTGTTAAAGCTGGAATTTTACCGATTCGCACCATCAGAGATTATCTATATATTTTCAAAATTCAATACAGGCTGCCAAATTACTTTCCAGAAAAATAATAAATTTGTACATCTGTGTATTGTCATGTTTCCACAGGTGACCCATGGGATACTCTGTGGTTTTGTAGCTTTGAGCATTACAGTTACTAATATTTGTCATTTTTATAGCAAAAATTGGTATTTCATCTTTTTGCTTGTTTTTTGAGACAGGGTTTCTCTGTATAGTCTGGAATTCCCTCTGTGGGTCAGGCTGGCCTGCCCCTGCCTCCCAAGTGCTGAGATTATAGTGTCCCACCGTACCCGGCCTCATCACTATGATGACTTCACTTAGTATGCTTAGACATTTGATATGCCTGACTACTTCCTGTCCTCTCCAAAACCAGCTTTGCTTACTTTTTTATTGTGATATTAGTGATTTCTGATTCATTGTGGTCCATAAATAGTTAAATAGCTAGTATGTTTCACAGAGTATTCTTGTGTGGGTTACATTTAGGAGAAATTTAATAGTTAAATTGTCCTACAAGCATGAATATACAGTTTCACTAAGGGTGCCTGCACATGTTCATTTCTACCTCTAAGGTGCCTGTCTTCATTACGTAGCTTTTTGTCACTGTGACTGACATGCCTGAGACAGCAACGTAGTACGATGCATTTTAAGTCACACTTTCTGGGTTTCAGACCTTAGTCCTCACCTTCGTTGACATCGTAACAGCCAAAGCATGTGGAAGAGGGGGTTATCTTCATAGTAAATAGGAATCAGAGGGTAAAGAAATGACTGAGGACCAGGCAGAATCTTCCAAAGCTCAGCCCACACCTCCTAAGGTTTATACACCTCCCAGAATAGCAGCAGCAGCAGCTAGGGACCAGGCATCCAGCCTCTCACACTCATGGGTTTGCTAGGTGATGGGTACCAAACCACAGGGGTTACCATGGGACACTGCCATCTCAATCCTGAGGCACATCTAGTTTCACCCATTCTATAATGTCACTTCATTATCATTTACCTTGCAATTCCTTGATTGCTAGTAAGGACAGGCAAGTCTCATGTAGATTCAAAGTTCAGATTTCCTGTTTTGTGAAGCTCTACTTAAATTTTTTGCCAGGCTGGGTATGATGGTACACACCTTTAATCCCAGCATTGGAGAGGCGGGTCTCTGAGTTATTCCTTGCACATACCACAGTTATGCTTCAGATTTGAGGCCTTTCTTGGTGACATGCAGCAAATGTGTGGTCACTAGCACAGCTTGAGACTTCCTGACTGAACCAGAAACTCCTCTCCAAAGGATCAAGCAGCCAGCACTTTGTTCCTCTCTTCCCTTAGGCTACTGCTGCTTCACTCCATGCTGCTGCTTCTAAACTGCTGGGTCCCTTATCTGTTCTCCCTTGAGCTGGCTGATTCCCGTGCCATCCGTTTACTGTTCTCTGCTGTCGGGGGAGCATATACACTAGAGCAGTTTTCTGGGGGAAAGGTGATGTGAGACCACTTTTTAATTGACAAATAATGTACTTATAAGATAGAGTGTGATGTTTCTATATATGTATATATGAGCTGAGGACATGGTTTACTGGTTAAAGCATATGCCAGGCAAGAGTGCTAGAGTTTGGATCCCTAAAGCCCATGTATATGCCAAGTGGGCCATGACAGCCCTCCTGTAATTCCAGTCTTGGAAGTCAGAGACAGAAGACTCCCTAAAGTAAGATGGCTGGAGAGATTAGCCTCATTGATGAGCTCTGGATTTGATTCAGAGACTGTGCCTCAGTGAATAGGCATAAATGTGGTGCTTTGAATGAGAATGGCCTCTGAAGGGTTACATATTTGAATACTTGGTCCCCAGTAGAATTATTTGGGAAGTATTAGGGGCTGTGACCCTATATGACAGCCCATTCCCAGTGACAGTTTTCTCCCCTCCCTCTCTGTGCCTTGTGGTTGTCTCTCAAGATGTAAGCTCATGATACAAGCTCTGCCTTGCCTCCCTGCCTGCTCTCATGGTCCCTGCCGTGAAAGCCATGGACTCTAACCCCCTAAAACCTTTAAGCCCAAATTAAACACATGTATTATTTCTTTATATTGAAACCACTCATAGTTTTCATTTCTAGATATTTTGAAATATAATTTTTTAAATATTTTAATTTCTGATGTGTAAAGATGTTTTTATCTTTTGTACATGTGTGTTTGTATATGAGCAGGTAAGCACGTGCCACAGTCAGCATCTCAGGTGCTGGTTCTGTCTTAATTTGAGACAGGGTTTTTCTTCACGTCTGTGTAGCACAGGCTCCCTGACTCCACCTGTCATCTCAGCGCAGGCGCACTGGGATCAGACTTGCACTACCATGCCCACTTCATTTGTCTTCTGAGAATCCAGACTAAAAGGCTCACCCACTGAGCCATCTCTGCAGCCCTGAAAAGGTTTTATTCTTCCATGTCTTCCAGGATTTCTGGTGTCTCCAATCCCTTGCTTGTGAACTGCCATGATTTTCTGTGCCTTGACTGTCACCTGTCATTTTAGACTAAAGACTGATATCCATTGGTGTCGATTTGGGCGGAGTTAGGTTACTCTCCCTTAGAGTCTTGTTCTTGGGAGCCTTCTCACATGAGCATATCATCAGACCTCTTTCTTAGGCTAGCCCTTTGTTCTCAGTGAGAATCATCAGGCCCCCACCAGGGCTCCACCCACCAGGGCTCCACCCACCAGGGCTCCACCCACCAGGGCTCCACAAGCTGTCTGCAGGTTTAAGGACTTGAATTAGAAGGTTGAGTTGAGGTAGAAGTAGGAAATGGTTTCTAAATGCTTCTTGGCTTTGTGAGTGATACCTGAACATGTGCATAGTTTCTGGCCAGGCTTCTGATATTTAATACTTTCTCTATCCATCTCCATAAGACAGTTTAAAAGTTGTTCCCCTTACTCCGGAGTCTGCTGTAAATTGGTGAGAACTGAACCAAAGTCAACTTTGGGCCTTAACTCCGTTCCAGTCTCTGACTGCACAAGACATAACCACTGCTGAGTGCTCTGGAACCCTCAGAATAGTCTGAATGGAGCTCCAGTGGAGAATGCTGTAACAAACTAGTCATTGACCTGCTCAACAAAACACCTGACAGAGAAATTTAAAAAAAAAAAAAAAAAGTCCTTCTTGATGTAGTGGTGCAAACCACTGATCTCACCAATCAGGAGACTGAAGCAGAAGTGTCTTGAATTCAAGACCAGCGTCAGAAACATTAGGAGACCCTGGAAATAGGTAAGAGGGAGGAAGAAAAGAAACACAACTCTTTGCTAGTAGTTCAGTTAGTGATTTCCTGTGTCCCTCAGTGTTGCAACTGGAGCAAAACATGGGGCTGTGTCTCCTTTTCTGAAACTTGTGTATCTCAAGTGTGCACCAGCATCAGGCATTTTCTAGTTGCCACCGCTGCAGCCATAGTGCAAAGACCCAGTATTTATTTCTTCAACTGAGACTTGACATTTTAGGCAGTTTTTGAAATCCTCGCCATTATGAGCTAGTATCCCACGTAGATTTGTAGGGATTCGCATACATGAGAATCTTCTCAAGTTATATCTCAATGTTTCTTTTCTAGAGAGCAGAGGGATAACCCAGAGGCAGTGTTTGCTTCATGTACAGGAAACTTTGGATTTGATCTCTTTGATTGGGAGCACAAAAATAATTTTTGGTTCCAAATCCCCCTTCTTAATGCCGGATTTAATTTCCATAAATGCCTACTTTGGTTTTTCTTTTCCATGTATGTGGCTGTTCTGCCTGTATGTGTGTATAGGTACCACATTCATGCAGTGCCCAAGGAGGCCAGAGCGCAAATTGAATTCCCTGGACTGGAGTTACAGTTGCTTGGGAGCCACCATAACCACTGAGCTATATCTCATCCCATAAACTAATTTTTAAGTTGAGGACTATTAGTATCAGTAAAACCACAAAACAAGTTATTACCATAGGAATACCCATCACAAATTGTCTCTGCCTTCTGTAATAAGCTAGGTGAAAACTGTAGACTGTGGTTTACAGTCTCAGGTTTTCTGTTCATTGTATGCTTTAGTATAAGAAAAGAGTGT
The DNA here is from genome assembly GCA_033318265.1 of Phyllotis vaccarum. Taxonomy (NCBI): domain Eukaryota; kingdom Metazoa; phylum Chordata; class Mammalia; order Rodentia; family Cricetidae; genus Phyllotis; species Phyllotis vaccarum. Next base: position 14,000,986 of record JARWLC010000009.1, on the reverse strand, counting down.
AAACATCAGGGGTGGGAGAACAGCCCCAGCTCAGATCCTAACTCTCAGAAGAAGGTACCTAACCCTAGGTGTTCGCACTCCTTTGCACCAGCCACTCTTAATGGCAGTGTTAAGGACTGGACTGTTGGGTAGAAATTGCTCTCCCCTTGGCAAGCAGCTTTGTAGAGCAGAACTCATTTGACAAATTCATTTCTGTTTCTTTTCAAAAGTGAAGCACTCATATTTAAGAATCGCGACACTCATGAGTTAAAGGGATAACAAAACCCTTTCTCAGTGCGCATTAGAGGTTGTGCTAAGCTGCTTCTAGCTTGGTTCCCTGGAAAGCTAATGAAGGTCGAATGTCAGCTCTGTCACCAAGCAACCCTGCTACGACACAAAGCTATGGTAAAATGACGTTTGATTGGCAAGCTGAGTCTGCACTGGGAAGAACTATAAATACATAGTGAGAAGCAATCGTCTGAGGCTTTTAAAAGATCTCATGACAAAATGTGTCCTTCATAAGGACCCGGAAGCTTAAACCGTTGGTTTCTCTTGGACACCTGTTTACTAAGCTAGGATGGCTACTGCATCCACCCGAGGTGGTCTGATTCTCTTGCATCTGAGCTGATATTGACTTTCAGTGGGACCTGATGCTGCATGTTTGTTATAGCTCCTAAGAGGATCAGTCAGTAAGAAGGCAAGTTCAGGGCCTACCTGGGTACCAAGGGAATCCTGTGTGGCTGTACTGATGGTATGCTCTGTTTTCTGCCCTTTTATCCCTCTAAATCAGTCTAGTGCCAGTTGTGGCCTTTTATGCTTGGGACACTAATGTATGATCATGGCCCAAGCATGGACGTTGCAATGGTGGAATAGTCTTTTCTTGCATTTATTTCTAAGTGTGTCTTTCTCAAGCTGCAAGGTAGAAAATAGTCTTTGATTTCCAAGTTTATCCAGATCTTCGTATTATAAAGATGTTTAATGATGAGAATCCTTGCCAGCCTCCCTATCTCCATTCTGTGACATCCCATTTGCTGCGTCTGCCCATCTGGCTGTCCTCTTCCTAACTTGGCTTTTGCTTTCCTCCAGTTTCCTTTTATGTAGTGTCGTTGTTAAGGGTCACTATTGCTGTTCTGAAAGACTATGACCAAAGCAACTTGGGAGAAACGGGTTTATTTCACTCACAATTCTATATGACAGTTTACTATCAAACACAATGAGGGCAGGAGCCCAAAGGCAGGAGCTGGTGCAGAGGCCATGGAGCAGAGCTGCTTACTGGCTTGTTCCTCCTGGCTTGCTTGGCTTGCTTTCTTATAGAACCCAGGACCGCCAGCTCAGGGATGGCAGCACCCACAATGGTCTGAAGCCTCCCCCATCAATCACTAATTAAGAAAGTGCCCTAAAGCTGGATCTTATGGAGGCGTTTTACCAATTGAGGTTCTCTCCTTTTAAATAACGCTAGCTTTGGTCAAGTTGACATCAAGTTAGCCAGGACACATACCTTCCCATCTTCTTCCTCCCTTGCCTTTCCTTTCACTTCCTCTTTCCTCTCTTCCTTTTTTGGGGGGGAGGTTCTTTTAATGCGTGTAGATGGATGATTATATATACTCCAGTCAATCTCTGGAGGGGAAATACTGTTTAATTAAATACAGACTTTTCACTGTGGTAGCCAAGGCTTTCTTTGTGTTTTTGGCAACCAGCTAGCCCAGAACCTGAATCTGTGCTCACAGAGGTGGAGACGGTAGGTCTTCGTGAGCTATGGTTTAGTCTTAAATTTGCATTTAAGCCATTTTTATTTTCTCTTTTTCTTCTTTCTCATTTTTGCTCTTATTACATTCTTGCCCAGCATTTCCATGTCTTACCTCAGTCTTCCTTATAAAGTAAACCTCAGAGGTGTGTTCAACTTAACCCCCAATTTACAGGTGATGAAGCAGGGTTAGAAAGATCAGTTGCTCACAGCCATCCAGTACAGAAGTGATAGAGCCAGATGGTCCTGAACAGTCAGTTTCTCTTTATTTACTCTTTATTCCCAAGAACCTTCTGATCTAACCATGCACACAAGCAGGAAGCTCGTACTGTTTCCTCTCTCCTTCAAGATCCCACCCTAAGAGTCCAGAGTCTCCGAGAGCTGGGCTTGATAGCTCATTCCTATGATCTCAGCACTAGGAGCCGGAGATAGAGGATCACAAGTTCCAGCCCAACCTGGGCTACTTGACAAAAAAGAAGACTAAAAAGCCCTGAGGGAGTCTTATCTTAAACCATCTACATAGTTGAACTATAACCAGTTGTAATTCGGTGTGTCTCAGAAAGGATGCAGAATGAGGGGAACAAGCGAAGCCTTACTGCAGAGCGCAGCATGGAAGTAAAGCAGAGTGCTTACTTCCAGCATGTCAGAATGAGCCATTTCATGGCGCTTAGCCTATACTCAGCAAGTATGCAGTGTCTAGATTTGGCAGTACACTGCTTTCTGGTTTATAAAATCATAGTAATATCTAGATCACTCTGAACAGAGCTCGAACACGCCTATTCCTGTTAATGATGTTCCAGTGCAGATCTTGCTGACTGCTCTACTCCAGAAGGAAGACAGTCTTGGGAGAGAGTGGAAGTGGTTGGTATAGAGTCGCTTTGATAGTAAGTCTCTGCCACTTAAGTGAAACTCTTGTCATTCTAAATCCCATGTCTTCAACATTCATTGGAGAAACCTAAGTATGGCTCAAAATGAATAAGATTTCCAACAGTCCACCAACTTTTTCCTGGATATTCTAATCCACAGTAGTACTGGGCACACTGAGAGTCCATTACATTTAAGAGCCTTTGACACACAGTGACAAGAACTCTGTAATGATGTAGCAGTAACATCTCTCCTCTTTGCTCTTTTGTACTTTGCCTCTCCTCCTCCTTAAACACCCTTGAAACCAGGGCTTCAGCAGACCTTGGCTGTTGAAAACTATTGGTGGAGGAATGTGGCTGATGGAGTTGAAAGTTGGTATTTTTCAGTAAGATTCAATAACACCAATAGCTCAGGTGGGGATGACTGAACTTCAAACACCTTTAATGTCTACACAAGGAGTTGACATGTGTCTTCAGGTGCCCAGATTTGCATCACCCACTGTCCATACTCTTTCTGTCCAGAAAAGAAAACGGTGTCATCCAACTGAACTAAGGAACAGGATGAAGTTAGGACCACACAGGAAGGCATGAGTGACTTCCTAAGTGGCTGAGGCAGGAAGTGACTGGAAGAGCATGATAATCTCTGGATGACATACATTCTACTATTCACATTGAGTTTCTGGCCACAACCTTCCTTGCTGTACTTCAGACCAGCACCTTGAGTTGTTTCTTTGACTGCCTCACAAATATTCAACTGATTAAGTCATAAACTTTTCTTTTCTCCAGAAAGTGAACACATTGTGTCTTTCTTCTCTCAGTCTTTCAGATAAGAGTAAATAGCGTCAATATCCATCCAGTGGCTTAAAGGGGGCAGGGAGGAGGGGGTAGAGCAAATGGAATGGAGGTTGGAAGTTTCAGATCTATAGAGCGTGGTTAGAAGGCCTCCCTGAAATGCATTTGAAACTGACTTGGGAGGGGAGTAGATTGTGAGTCCCAGTCTCTCTGGGTGCAGAGTGTTCTAGGCTGAGATCAGAGGGGTGAGATGAGGCGAGGGAGAAGTGTCTGGGACAGAACGGGCCTAGACAACTTGAGAAGATGGGTGAGGCCAGATAAAAGGCACTCATTTGTCAACCCACTCAACTGAGTGGACTCTTTGTACTACCTGATAAACTGTACCTCACTTAACTTACTACTAAAAAGTACATTTCATGACGGGTTTTCTGCCCAAGAAATTAAAAGAATTTCCACTCTACAAAATGTAAACTACAAAAGCATGGGAGGGGTCAGTGTTGTTGTTTAGGGTTTTGTTGTTGCTGTGGTTTGGGGGTTTGTTTGGTTTGGGTTTTAGTCTTGCCCGTCATTTAGCTGAGGTCACAGGGCAGCCAGAACACCTCTGTCGCAAGGAGTAGTAGGCTCACTCCTCTACTGTTCCCTTAATTAAGGTAGGATGCCAGGACTGAATCTCCTGTGCCACAGCACAGAAGGACCAGATCACAGGCCTACAGGTCAATGAGAAGTCATGTGTTGTGTCCCTTTAAAAGTTTGCCTCAAGATAAGAATAACCTGAGACAGAACACCTAAGACACCCAAACATGAATAGTTTATACTCAAATATGTTTTATAGTGAAACTGGTAGTTTCCCAGGGAGCTGCAGATGTGTCCCCATGACCCTGCCAGACCCTTTTCTCACAGGTGTGGCTGTTATAGGTACCACACTTTGTTGCCCCCTTGGCTACCAGGAAAAATTGAAGAAAACGACACCTATTTGGGAGGAAGGGTGAAGAAACTCATTAGCCTCTAAGAATACAATTAGAGGTATCTGTCTATCACAAAACTCACCATAGGGTTACTTGGCTGCCATGGAAAAAATAGAATCAAAAGGATGAGGGAAGATGTCTCAGCTGGCTCCAGACATACAACCTGCTTAAACACTGTCTTAGAATAGCAGGTCCAGGGTAACTCTGAGCCCACTGCTTTCTGCCACTAGCCTAGCAAGTGCTGAGTCATAAGCACCAGCCATCCAGGGCTGAGAAAGGAGCAACAGCACGGGTAGGAACCAAGTTCCATAGCCCAGACAAACAGGGATATCCAAAAGCACATGATGGGGGTGGGGGTTAAAACATGTATAGCTGTAGGTCCTAAAAAGAAGGCTCATAAATGGTGTGGTACACTAATAGGAACCATATCAACAGAAATCTCCACTCCAATTTACCCTCTGAATAAATTAGTTCATCCTCAAATCTGGCCCAGTATTAAGGTCACTTCAGTCTCTATAGATCTCCACACAGTGTCCAGTACTGAACCAAACACAGTGAGACAAAAAGTCCAGAAAAGGATATTATCAAAAAACAAATTAGACTCGGTGATGATTCAGATGTTAAAACTATCAAACAGGCTCTTAAAATATGATTAATGTCCTTAAAATGTCTCTAGTGACTGTCAACAAAGCATGACCCCCCCCCCAACCAATCCAGACTGAGGCCTGCCTTGTACAGCCTCTGAGCGGAGAACAGCGTCATCTACAGTTTTAAAGAAGACTGTACAATGAGCCTTCATTGTGACTCATGGAGCTTGCAGTACTTTCTCCCTTGTCCTTTATAGAAAAAGGTGGCCAGCTCCTGAGCTGGTAGACTAGATGACAGATATATAAACAGCTGGAGAATCCCAGAGACGGACACTATAAAAAATCAAATGCAAATGCTGTGGCAAAAATTGCCATGACTTTCTCATCATAGGCTTGAGTGTAGCCAAGGGATAGGGGATATGAATTTTTTAAGGATACATCACTAGAAATAGCAAATACAAAGAAAATGTGGGCGATGAGGATGGAATATGTAGTAAGAAGTTTCTGGCCCAGCCTTGCCCCAAAGCTGCTTAACTCTGCCTAGCCCTGAGGTCTAGACCAGCAGTCCCAAAGTCCCAAAGAAACACAAACTGTTTGGCTTAATGACTTAAGTTCATTATCAGCTAGCCCTTACAACTTAACCCATTTCTATTCATCTATGTCTTGCCATGTGGCTGGTGGCTTACCTGTACTCCATTACATCTTGCTTATTAAGCAGCTGAATCATGTCCCTTGTGACTCCATCCTCCTTTCCCTTTATCTATGCTTGGATTTCCTGCCTGACTATAAGCTGGCTTGCCATAGGCCAAACAGTTTCTTTATTATCCAATGATAATTCACAGCATATAGAAAGACATCTCACATCAGGAATATCCAAGAGCTATAAGATGACATCAGATGGTCTAACATATGTGTAATTAGTGTCAGAAAGAAAAGAGAAAAATCAGATTTAAAAAAAATAAAAGGGGCCAGGCAGTGATGGAGCATACATCTTTAATTCCAGCATGTGGGGGCAGAGGCAGGCAGGAGAACTACACACAGAGAAACACCATCTCAAAAAAACAAAGAAAGAAGAAAGTGTCAAAGATCCATGACTCTCAGAGAACTCCAAGATAAGTTCATTAATACTCACACACTATTTAAATATCTAAAATGTAAAGAAGAGAACATATTATATAGACAAGCATTTAGAATGAAGGAGGACAGACAGTAACAGGAATCTCCTTGTCAAAATTTGGACATACAACAGTAAATCATGCTCTAAAATGAGATGGGGAAATCTTGGTGACCTAGAACTATACTCCACACAGACAATCTTTAGAATCCAGACCTTAATGAAGGTATTTTCAGACAGAAAAAGGCCACACTATTAGAGATACATTGCAATAAATCCTAAGGAACTTCTCTGAACAAAAACCCATACTTGACAAAAACTTGTCTCTACAAAAAGAAATGCAGGGGGCAGCAATGGCAGTTTTGGGCTGAGTTTGATTCCCTAGCACCCATGTAACAACTAGATGTGCTGGTATGTACCTGAAGTACCAGCACGGGGAAGACAGGCAGAAGGATCCATGGAGCAAGTTTCTTTTTTGAACTTGTTAACAAGAAAAACTATAACTATTAAGTCTTCAACTCCATCAGAGATCTGAGAAGGATATAAAATTACCTAAGTAAACAGGAAGTACAGAACATACAACTTCCAAAACTAAGAAATGACAGAAGCAGCCAGCTGCCTGGACATTCCTCTGCCACGTTGGAGTATCCATCTTCAGCCTACAGGCCTAGCATATCTGACAGTTTTCTGTGAAGCAGGAATTTTGAAGGACTGACCAACCTTGTCTTTACAAAGTTTGGCAGTCCTTTTGTATCCTGCTTGTTCAATCTGAACAGCATCCTGTCAGCAGTCAGGCAAGGACGGTTTTTTGCCCAGTGGCTAACTTTGCCACAATGAAAGTAAACTCTATATGTAGTTTCTTCAATGCCCATCATCTTCTCTGAAGAAATAGATTGATGCTTCCAGGAGCAGACATATCTCATTGTCTTTGTGTGTGTGTGTGTGTGTGTGTGTGTGTGTGTGTGTGTGTGTTATCTCACAATATGAAATCCTGCCTCAAAGAAATAATAATAATAATAATAATAATAATAATAATAATAATAATAATTGTGTTTTCTAAAAAAGGGATTAACAGATTGTTCTGTAAATGGACAAATAGTAAATCTTTGAGGGTTTGGGGGTGTAAACTACTCCACCATGAGGTTGTAATTCTGTAGTGGATTTATGATGCTACATTGTAAATAATTATCCTGCCTATGAGTTTAATAAAAAGCACTGATTGGCCAAAGGCAGACAGGAAGTGTGGGTGGGGCTACCAGACTAAGAAAACTCTAGGAACAGGAAGAACAGAGCAGAAATGCCACAGAGACTCCAGAGTTGCTGGACAAGCCAGAAGATGCAGAGGACAACTATGCTGCTCTGAGAAAAGGTACCAAGCCCGTGCCTGAAAAGGATAAGAATGATGGGTTAGTTTAAGGGTAAAGAGTTAGCAAGTTATATGCCTGGACCTTAGGCCTATCAGCCTAAAATTAATGTAAGCATCTGTGTGTGTCTCTGCAGGTCTGTGGGTCTGCAGTTCTAAACCTTGAGGTTAGACCTGAAAGTCTGGGCCAGAAACCTCTTACTACAAAATTCAGTAGATACAGTAAGAAATAAAGAAACCAATAGACATGGCTGCTTCTTAATAAAACTTTATTTGCAAAAACAGATAACAGGCCTAGATTCGGGAAAGCATTTATTTAAAACATTTTATAATAGAAAAAAAAAAAAAACACATTCAAATAAGTATAAAGAAAACTGCCTGAATCTATGACTAATTTCTGATTTTTCTGAAAATAACAAAACTCATGTGTATTTTGAAAGAGGAGATTTTTATGTAAGGCCATGTAAAAATTAAAGAAATTTCAGCTGGCCTTAGCAGTATGTTAAACTTATGGTGATGGTGTTGGTTTTAATGTAGGAAACTTTCCCAGAATCTGTTCCAGACTTCATACTGTGCTGCCTCTTTAAGTTAGGTGACCTGTGTGACAAAACTTAGCTCTTACAAATCATATATGCAGTATAGTCGGGATCTAGAACACCAAGAAAGGAAGTACACTGATTGGCTAAATGCAGCAGTGGGTACTCATGTGCATCACTTAATAATGCTTTTATCATTCTTGATTCTCCTGTGACATAGATGGAGGGACTTTGTCATTCTGTAAACCAAAGCACTAATATAGACTAATGATGACATCCTGTGAGCACTTGCTGTATGTAAGGCACTTGTCACTTTTCAGATAACCTAATTCTCATAGCCAACCATCCAGGAGGCACTATATTACATCACTTACAGATCAGGACATTGAGCATAAAGAAGTAAAATAACTTGCCAAGACTTTGTAGAGAGCTAAAAGCCAAGCTGTCTGTCAGCAAGTGTGTTCTCTACGCCACTGCATGACGCCACCTTTGAAAGCAGTTGAGCGTCCCACAAATTACACTGTTGGTGCACATCCAAGACAGAATCCAGACGTAGGCATCCTCATCCTGAGCAGTTTTGGTCTCTGTTCCCATACACTCTCGTCTCTTACTTCCCCCGTGGATGCCATCTTTCCCTAAAGCAAAAAACAAAATCTTATATTGAGTAGGTTCTCAAAATATATGTTGATTAAAACAAAAGCTCACACCTCTAATCCTAGCACTGAGGAGGCAGAGGCAGGCAGGCCAACCAAACTGCACAGTGAGCCCTGTCATCCTCCCCCGTTCTCCCACCACCACCAAAGGACGGGGGGTGACCAAAACAAATAATAAGGAAATACATCATTTTTTACTTTTTAACACGTTTTTTAGTGCCTTTTAAAAAAAACCAAACAAGCCAGATGTGGTGGCCCATTTCTTTATTCCCAGCATTCAGGAGGTAGAGGCAAGTGGATCTCTGAGTCTGCGTGGTGAGTTCCAGGACAGCCAGAGCTAGACAGTGAGATCCTGCCTCAGTGACTCTTCTAGATGTCACCAATGTCAGAACTACTGGAAATAGAATTTGGGTCCCACAACTGCTCATAACAACAGCTCCAGGAGGCTCTGGCCTCTTTGGTGTACACATACATGCAGACACATACACATAATTAAACATAATAAAAATAAAAAAGAACTCAGCACTGCTCTTTTGATCCTTGGGAGAGAGGCTATCTTGCAAGGAAGAATGTATGTGCAGTTAACATCCTGGCTCCTCCTTACCTGCCCTAGGGAAGCTGTTCATATCTGTAAATCTGTGCTGCCCAGATATTTACTGCTCTCACAACTGGTGCTTAGATAGGATTGTAGTTGTATGAGTTGATGGAATCACACCGTCTGTCATAGGCATCATCACTGTAGTTCTCTTCAAACTCCAAACAGCTAGTAGAAAACACAAGTTATCTGAAATTTTGGGGCCAATAACCTACATTATATCTCTCATCTTGAGTATGTCCAGCTTATCTGGGCATATCAGCACATGTCTGTAATCCCAGCACTCAGAAGCTGAGACAGGAGAATTCCAAGTCCTAGGCCAGTTTGGACTGTGTAAAGAAGACCCTAGTTTTCGGTTGGTTGGTCAGTTGGCTGAATTGTTTTGTTTTGAAAACATGCTTGGTGGTAGAGCACTTGTCTGTCATGCAAAGAAGGGTCCTGTGTTTTATCCCTAGTGTTAGATGAGGTTTCTGGCCCAGACTTTCAGGCCTAACCTCAAGGTTTGAACCCATAGACCCGCAGTCCCACAGACTCACGCAGATGCTTACATTAATTGTATGCTGATTGACCTGGGTCCCAGGCCTATAACTTGCTAACTCTTTACCCTTAAACTAACCCATGATTCTTGTCCTGTTCAGACATGCGGCTCAGTACCTTTCTCAGAGCAGTATAGTTGTCCTCTGCTTATTCTGGCTTCTCTGGCATTTCTGTATCATTTCTGCTCTGTTCTTCCTGTTCCCAGAGTTTTCTTAGCCTGGTAGCCCCACCCACACTTCCTGTCTGCCTTTAGCCAATCACTGTTTTTTATTAAACCAGTGGGTGGGACAATTATTTACAATGGAATGACATAATGCCCCTACACCCTAGCCCTAGGTCAGGGGATCAGAGACACCAAGCCTGAAGCCTGGTCTCCTTTTGTCACCTGAGAATTGGTGGGGACTCGGTGAAACTAGGAGCATCGAGGTTCCTAACATTCTCGTCTGCTCACATCCCTCTCATCTCATTTGTTCATCTGTAGGGAGAGTTTTTATCATCTCATAGACTCACTGAGAGCATTAGATGAACATCATGGGGAGAACTCTGTTCCAGGATAAAGACCCAGCACCAATTCCCTTCCTTACCCCCGGTCTAGAAAGTGTACTTCTCTTCTAGAAGTCATCCTTTTATTATTTTTAAAGTAGTGACATTCTGAATGCAAAGACATTAGAATGTCAACTTTAAACATTCAAATGAGACAGTTTTATAAATAAATAAACAAACAAACAAACAAATAAATAAATAAATAAATAAATAAATAAATAAATAAATAAATAAATAAATTTACTTGGAGCTGGAGCCCCCTTTGTTCTAAAAATAGATTTATTTACCAGCAGTATCAGCACTGGGCTCACGCTGTGACTTGGTGGTCGAGCCCTTTCTTTACACTGTTGGCTCTGACACTGTGCCAGGGTAAAAGGCAGAACTCCAGGTCCTCTGAGGGAGCAAAGGAGATCTCAGTATGCAGGCTTTGGCTTCCCCTCTGGCTCCATTACTCTGTGTAAGGTGATCTAGTGTTCTGGTGGCTGGGAATATCCCTCTTGGGTAGCATATGTAAAACTTGGATTCCACCATGAAAAAGAAAGAAATGGAAGGGAAAAGAAAAGCATTTGCTTTCTATAGGATCTGAGTTCAATTAAACAAATCTTTGAAAAATGTCATATTTATATCCCAGGTTGAAAGAAATACAATAAGATGAGCATGTGTGACAAAGGACGATGCAAAGGTAGCATCTTCTAGGACAGGGGCTACCTCATGAGACAGAAGAGGTGATGTTCCTACCGGCCTCACAAGCAGTGAGTCCATCAGTGTGACTAGGGAGATTTCTGTCTGGTGCTCCTGAGTAATGTGTCTGCCAGCTGTAGCAGCATACACCTTTCATTCCAGCACTCGGAGGCAGAGGCAGTCACATCTCTGTGAGTTCAAGGCCATCCTGGTCTACCAAGTAAGTTCCAGGACAGCCAAGGTTATACTGAGAGACGCTGTATCAAGGTAGACAGATATGGGTAGGTAGGTAACTAGACAAGTAGGTAGATAAATAGATAGAATTAAAATCAACATTAAAACAGGTGTCCAGGAATTGTATTTTGCTTGCTAATGATGTGAAGCCTTTGTAATTAGCAAAACATATGATGCCAGCTACCCAAGTTTTTCAATAATATTTTAATGAGTATCTAAACTATTTTGAATCATAAAGTAATTCTTTAAAATTGAGTTCATTTTGTCTTTACCTCACCCTTGTTCATTTCCTTTTGTATTATATTAATATGTGCTGGAGAGATAAATGGCCCAGAGATTAAGATCACTGGCTACTACTCTTTCAGAGGTCCTGAGTTCAATTCCCAGCAACCACATGGTGACTCACAACCATCTACAGTGAGATCTGGTGCCCTCTTCTGGCATGCAGAAATACATGCAGGCAGAATTCTGTGTGTGTGTGTGTGTGTGTGTGTGTGTGTGCGCGCACATACATACATATGTGTGCATATATGGTGGCCATGCCATGGCACATATATTGAGGTCAGAGGACAACTTGTGGGTGTCAGTTCTCTCCTTCCACAACATGGGTCCAGAGAGTAAGTCACCAGGCTTAGCAATAAGCGCCTGTATTCACTGATTCCATTCGTGTCTTTTTATGCCCAGTTTATGACATATAAAACATTAATGCTGGACTGGAGTGGTTGCTCAGTGGTTAAGAGCACTGGATGCTCTTGTAGAGGACCAGAGTTCAGTTCCCAGGCCAGGCAGTTCACAACCACCTTTTACTCCAGTTCTAAGGAATCTGTTACCTTCTTCTGACTTGATTGAGCATCAGAACATGCACGCTCATACACATAAAAACAAATTTAAATCCATTTTTAAAATTAATACTGCAGTGTGTTGCATGATTTGTAAATAAATGGAAAATATTTCATGTACATACCTTTTCTTAAACTTGTAGGCATAGTCAGAAAAGTTTGAAGACCTCTGGCCTAGATTCTGGCTGACATCAATCTGGGGGTCTCTGACCAGGCCCAGGGTTGGTATTTCACGAGGTTTGGTGGCTGCTCATGATAGTCTGTGACATTTGAGAGCCATTTGGTGGCTGCTGTACCTATACTGTATGCTGACTGTCATCCAATGGTAAAGTATAAGCCTTGGGTCTCCAGTCTGAGTTTTAGTCATAAACTAGTTCATTAGATTTTGGATTTTGTTTTTTCTTTTTCATTTCTTAGAATGTTTTGAAAACATGTTCTTCTTACTCTTTTAAGTATTTTTGGCCAACGAAATTAATTTGTACATGAGTATTAGGTTAAGTCACATGAAATTGACAATATTTATCTTTTTTAACCATTTTGTATATCTTTCTTACTATTTTATTTTTAATTATCATTGTTGTGTGTGTCAGGTATGTGTGTGACATTTTTGATGGGCCCCAGGGATCCAGCTCAAGTCACCAGGTTTCCACAGCAAGTCCCCCTACTGACTTAGCTAGCTCACCAATCCTTCTGTATATCGTAAAGTAATAGTTTTTTGTTCTGTTTTGTTATTCTTTGTTTTATGAGACGGGGTCTCTCCTTGTAGCTTTGGAACCTGTCCTGGAATTCTCTCTGTAGACCAGGCTGGCCTCAAACTCAAAGAGATTGGCCTGCCTCTGCCCCAAATGCTGGGATTAAAGACCTGTGCACAGTCACCCGTTTAAAGTAGGATTTTCATGGACCTTTGATAAAGTGTTTTCTTTTTGTGGTGTGTCTGCCTTTTGCTCTTTGCTCCCCACATAATAAAATCCCTTTGGATGCCTTGGACACTGTAAACAGAACTTTAATCCAAATCCCAGAAAAAAACTAAAATTCTGTTTAACACACAGTAAAAAAACAACCTGTTGTGGGTGAAATAAGGAATTTACAAAGTAGCTGTCAGCCTTTTGGTGACTCCTGGCCTGAATTGGGGGATGCACACTTGCTGGTGGCCCCAGAGCAATGTCTTTCCTTCCCAGGGCAAATACATTCCTATGGCATTTGAGCAGCATGGTAACTGTCCACTAGAATAGTTAAGAAAAATGTCAGTACTCTGCAGGAATAAATAAGAAAAGTATTTTTTTTAAAACATGCAAACATTTTCAAAAAGTTTAAGATCTGCTTTACATAAAAAATAGAAGTCATGTAGGAAACAATAGAAAAGGGGAAGTTCAACTTCTTAATCTTTTTTCTTTTTACATTTATTAGGAAGGGGGTAGCACGTATATGGGAATCAGATGACAAGTCCAGGAATTGGTCCCTTCTTTCCACTGGTGGGCACAGAGATCAAATTCAAGTCCTCCCAATGCCTCTACCTGTGAGCCATCTCATCAGCTCAATGGTCAATCTTTAGAAGTCAATTTTCCTATTTTGGCATGTCTGATATAACACTGTTCCCTTTTTGAGTGAAAAGGGTCAGCAGTCTTCCTCATCTGTAACATTGTGCTTTTATAGTAATTTCTGGGAAATGACATCTGTAGTGGATTTATGATGTTATATTGTAAATAATTATCCCGCCTATGAGTTTAATAAAAAGTGCTGATTGGCCAAAGGCAGACAGGAAGTGTGGGCGGGGCTATGAGACTAAGAAAACTCTGGGAACAGGAGAAACAGAGCAGAAATGCCACAGAGACTCCAGAATTGCCAGACAAGCCAGAATAAGCAGACGACAACTATACTGCTCTGAGAAAAGGTACCGAGCCGCATGGCTGAACAGGACAAGAATCATGGGTTAGATTAAGGGTAAAGAGTTAGCAAGTTAATGCCTGGGCCTTAGGCCGATCAGCCTAAAACTATTGCAAGCATCTGTGTGTCTCTTCGGGTCTGTGGGTCTAAACCTTGAGGCTAGGCCCAAAAGTCCGGGCCAGAAACCTCTTACTACAGACATCATTCTTTGTGTGTTGTTGGACTGGTTGGTTGCCATGGGTCTACAGAATTCAGATCGAACCCAGGACTTCATATGAGCTCCCGAGCATTCTAACACTAAGCCACATCCCCTGTTCCACTTCCAGTTGGTTTGGGTTTTATTTGGATATGTGTATTAACATTTCTGTGTGCAGATGCACATATGTGTGCCTGCACATGTGTGGAGACCAGAGGTCATTCTTCAAGTACAACATCTTCCTTGTTCCTTTATTTCTTTTTTCTTTACTAAAATAGAGTCTCAGTGACCTGAAACTTACCAAGAAGGGTAGACTGGCTGGTCAACAAGCCCTAGGAGCCCTCCTGCCTCCCCAGCATTGGGGTCATGAGCACTGGCCGCTACATCTGGATTTTTTATGAGTTCTGGAATTGAACTCTGAGTATGAGACTCGTAGCCCACTACTTTTAATTTTCAGTGATCTGGAATGGGGCTCTGTTAACGCTTTACTACATAGTTCAGACTTTATAATGATATCACATGGAAGTGGTGGCCGCTTGCTGTTGATAACCCTGGTGATGGAGGATAGGAATTCTGCAGGTGGCTAGGTTGTGGTGGCACACGCCTTTAATCCAAGCACTTGGGAGGCAGAAGCAGGGGAATGTCTGTGAGTTTGAGGCCAGCCTTGTCTTCAGGGTGAGTCCCAGTACAGCCAGGGCTGTTACACGGAGAAACTCTGTCTCAGACCCCCCACCCCCTAAAAATATTGTGGATGAATTGGAATAATAGATAATCCCCAAATACCATTTGAGCCATTAACTTAAGATTCTTCTTCTGTTAAGACTTCTTCTGAGGTTTCTTATTAAACTTGGAAATTGGCCTGTTGAAGATTCTGCATTCTCTTTTCACCTTCTGCTTGGCACTACTTTATAACAAAGAGCCAACAAAAGACAGCAACATAGAGGTGATGGGATCACGACTCTTCATTCGCAGCATGAATAGGAACCCGGAGACACGAGGCCAACTCTCACTTGGCCATCAAACCCTATAAAGAGAGGTCTATGGCTAGGAGGTTCCTTTAGAGTAGGAAGCCCTGCCTTCCAGGTGAGCAGAGCCTCACTGAAAATACTTCTGAAGCAGCTGCTTGGCTAAATGTACACCTTTCATGTCACAGCCCTTTACCCCAGCTACGTGAGAGGTTGAGGCAGGAGGACTAAAAAAAAAATTGATAAACCATAACTTTGGGACTGGAGAGATGATTCGGAGGTTAAGAGCACTGGCTGCTCTTGCAGAGGTCCTGGGTTCGGGTCCCAGCACCCACATGCTGGTTCACAGCCATCTGTAACTCCAGGTCTTGGGGATCTGACCCCCTGTTCTGACCTCTGTGGACACCAGGCATGCATGTCATGCACATAGACACATCCATCCAGACAAAACACGTAAACAAGTCCTTTTCTTTGCCATTCTTTCATTGCAGGTGATCTCCTTCTTTAGCTCACGGTTGCTACAAGCTGGAGCTGAGCTGTCAGTGGAGAGAGTCTTGGAAATCATTAAACAAGGGATTGTAGCACTGCCCAAAGACAGACTAAAGGTAAGCTGGCTAGAGAACTGTCGCGTGATGCTAGCCGTTGACCATTTCATGCATGTACAGCACCTCACAGGTGTTACTGGGAATCATACCACTTATCCAGTCCTCTTATGTCAGAGAGACTAATATTTGCTCTGCTCTATCCCAATACCATAACTGCAGTTCTGAAGAGAACAGCCTGTACACTTTCACATGACTGAGAATCCCATGAGTAACCCCCACATACCCCACAAGCAGCTCATATTGTTAACAAGTGTATTTTTAATCCAGTCAAACAAATTGAATCTTACAAACATCACCAAAGGCTAATGGGAAGGTGAAGGTGGTGATGATGCCAATTACTGTGGGGCCTGATGCTTGTGTGTGCCTCCCTGTATCATTCTGGGGCCCTAACATCGGAGTGGATTACATCATTCAATACTCTTCTCAAGTAGCTAGTATTAGCAGCTGAAGCCATCAAGTGAAGAAACCAGCATAGAAAGGTTAGTTACCCAGAGCATTAAAACTAGAGAGTGTTTGAGCTGATTCAGGCCCAGGCACTCTGAGTTCAAATTCCTTGCTTGCAATCCCTACACTGCTTACAGTATGCCTCCATACATGATGGAAAGAAAAGTACTTCATGGAAAGAGGAGAATACTGCATTTTAAGATAATACTTTGTTAGTGTGGCAGAGGCACTTGTGAAGTGAACTTATGGGTGAAAGACCACACCTCAGAACTGACCCCTTAGAGTAGGATTTCCCAACCCTCTTAATGCTGTGACCCTTCAATACAGTTCCTCATGTTGTGGTGACCCCCCAAAACATAAAATTATTTTGTTATCACTTCATAACTGTAATTTTGCTGCTGTTATGAGTTGTAATGTAAATATCTGTGGTTTTTAGTGGTCCTAGGTAACATCTATGAAAGGGTCATTTCACCCACCCACCCCCAAAGGTTCATGACCCACAGGTTGAGAACTGCTGCCCTATGGCCTAATGGGGTGATTCATGCCTCTAAGTCATCTCACCAGCATTAAAATTTAGATTTGTAGTGACAGTTTTCTCTCTTGGAAAATATAAGAAACTATAAAGTTCAGGATAGTTTATCCGTCAAAGAAGACAATTCACTTTTCAGTTTATGGTAGCAGAGAACATGGTAAGATCTGTAAGCTAGAAGCAAGATGTTTTGCTGAAAGTATATGTAGTTTGTTACAAAGAAGAATGAGGGTAGAAATTAAACAAAGCTGTTGCCCACCCAGTCGCTAACAGTCTCATGCAAAGAAATATGAGAAAGGCATTTGCAGATCTACATCCCTAGCCTCTCCTTACTCTCCTCAGGCAATAGAGGAGAGCCAAGGTCGTTGTATTTCTCCCCACAACGCCACAGCTGCTGGAGATTTGGAGGGGCTGCTCTCTGGAGTGTTCATCAGCTCTTCATTACTGTAACACGGGGCCTGAGGGCGTCACCTGACCAAGGGATTGTTGTGGTAGTTTCATCCTATGGATCATTGACCCCGTTGCTTTGTGCCAGTCTTGAGACAGAATGTTTTTACAGAAACGTGTGACCAAAACAATCTGTCATACCTAGTTCAGAGCCCAGGAACAGAAAAGGAAAGAACTGTGGCTGCAGTGCTCCCCAGTAACCTACAAACCTCCCTAGTCCCTCTCAGTGCTCCCCCTAAATGCTCAGCTGTTCCATGAGCAGGACTCTAGTCCTTAATGTCTGGGCCTTTGGAGAACATTCTGCATCTAGACTGTAGAGCCTATCCTGCAGTAGGTGACTGAGGTTGTCAGTGGCCCCCAAAGATGCTGAAGTTCGCAGCAGCTCACAGAAAGCTCTGGAGCACTTCAGTGATATTGACTATCATGTCGCAAATTCTTTGTTACATGGCTCTCAGGAAGTCGTATGCATTTGACCGATATAAGTAGCTTCTGTTTACCTTACCAAACCTGTCAGAGAAATAAAACCCCTGATTTCAGTTGATAATGGATTAACGGAAAGAACTCAAAATATTAGAAATACCTGAAGGAACAGTGAAGGGAAACCACAGAAGCTACCAGGACGTCACCACCAGCGTTGTGCTGATGGTACATCAAAATGATCGTCCAGAAGCAGCTGATAAGGTTTCAGCCAAAGTGCACAGGCCTGCCCACCCCTGGATTTCCTGTGTCCTTCAAGATATATATGCACATACCACCTTCATTGCCATAGTCTAAGACCAAAGCCCTGCAGAGCTCTGCTGGGAACTGCCACACCAGGTTGTAATAAGAAGTTTCTGGCCCAAACTAGCCTCAGGATCTGGACCAGTAGTCCCAAAGTTCCAAAGAAACACATAGAAACTGGTATTAATTTTGTGCTGATTGACCAGTAGCTCAGGCATATTCCTAGCTAGCTCTTTCATCTTAACTCAATCTATTTCCATTCATCTGTTTAGCCATGTGGCGTGGTACCTTTTCTCAGAGAAGCATGGCTGTCTTCTTTCCTCTGAGTCTGCTGCTGTCTCATCTGGTGTCTCTCTGATGTCTCTCCTCTGCTCTCCCTGTTCTCAGAGTTTTCTTAGTCTGGTAGCCCTGCCCACACTTCCTGTCTGCCTTCAGCCAATCAGTGTTTTTATTAAACCAGTAGGTGGGACAGTTATTTACAATTTAATAGAACATAATCCCACTACACCAGGCCTCAGCCATTGCCCCACTGGATACCATGAAGGGGAAAGAGAGGACTCCGTGACCCACATGCAGTGCAGCACAGGATATAAAGACACTGGTGATGCATTATGAGAAGCAGCTGGCCATTCTGTGGACTGTGCATAAGCAGCAGAAGGAGCAGTCTGAGCCTGCTCAGGCAGCAGCAGACTATTCTAGGAAGAACATGAATCCAAGGAAGCAGGGAGCATCTGGGGTCTTGAGTCCAACGAGAAGGAGGTTACCTACTTACACATCCTCCCCTCAACATGGCTTTGCTTCTGTCTCCCTTGCTGAATTGGTTGAGTGTGTCCTTTAAACAGAATTGAGGCCCATGGTAAGTACATGAATAGTAGAAGAGGTACTAGCCCCTTTATTTGATTTTTACTGTATTTTTTATTTGACACAGTAAATGTGTATATTTCATTTTAATGCAAGTGTTCATGTGTGGAGTCAGATCAGGGTAGTAGCATATCTGTCACCTCAGACATTTGCTATTTGTTCTGAGAACATCCAAAAACTCTACCTTCAAGCTGTTATGGAACATTGACTTGATCAGTGCCAACCGTAGTAGTTCTACTATGCTAAGCATTATTCACTCCATATTCCCATAAACTGTCCTCCCATGCATCCTTGCTGGGCTCTGGTAACCACTCTACAGTCTGCTTGTCTGAGGTAAATCAGGACTGCTCTTCCACATATAAGTAAGAACACACGTTTGCCTTTGTGTGCCTGACTGATTTCCATTCCCCATCCAGTTGCTGTAAATGGCAGATTGCTTACAGTTGAGTACTATTCCATTGCGTGTGTACCACATTTCCTTATCCATCCACTCATCTACACCCCTGGCCTGTGAAGAGTGGGGCATGCAGGAAAGTGGGGGTGACTATTTTAGGTACATATCGAATACTAAGTTGGTTAGGGTTTCTATTGCTGTGATAAAACACCATTACCAAAAACACCTTGGAAGAAACAGTTTATTTCATCTTACAGCTTGTATTCTATCACCCAAGGAAGTCAGAACAGGAACTCAAGCAGGGAAGAAACCTGGAGGCAGGAGCTGATGCAGAGGCCATGGAGGGGTGCTGCTTACTGGTTTATTCTTCATATCTTGCTCAGCCTACTTTCTTATAGAACCTTGTGTGGCGCCCTCTGACATCAATCATCAGTTAGTAAACACCACAGCTTACCCACTGGCCAGTCCTATGGAGACATTTTCTCAGTTGAGAGTCCCTCTTCCTGATTGACTCTAGCTTGTGTCTAGTTGACAGAAAACTGGCTGGATCTATTTCTAGTTTTTCTAGTACAGTCTCTGTACTGATTTTTTCCATACTATGCCAGCCTTTTTAATCTATTGACACTATTTCTGAAAATTCTGGCAAATGTAACTTGTAAGTTTCAGAGCTTAAGATCTACAGTAAGTAGTAACGCTCACTGAACGATATTTTCTAAGTATTATGTAGCAATGAACCGGCCCTGTTACCACCTCAGCTTTCTAGGTTGAAGCAGCTAAGACCTTAAGACACTGAGTGATGATCAGGTGCAGAGCTGGGCCCAGCAACACGATTCACCAAAGCAGCCTTTCTCCAGGTGATATTTTCACTCTATGCTAGCCCGGGCTGTGATGAAGAACACTTGTATGTTAGGGTTAGTCTGAGATGGTTAGCTAACATTGTTAGTAAGCCCAAATGTGAGCCGGAGAAGCAAGTGAGGTTACAGTACAAAGCTGTGTATCACATGAGGTGAAGAGGAGAGGGTGTAGAATCTGAGGAAGAGAGAGGATCCCAGGAGATACAGGCGTCTCCAGTGAAGCATGACCATTTGGTCCTTTGTAAATGGTAAACATCTTGGGAGTGACATCTTTACTGGTACCTTGTTTCTCCTCAGCTTTTGGCCACTGATTTTATACCATGTATCAATAGGACTGGCTGACACCATGAGGAATTTACCCTTGTGGTGTTTGCCAAGTGAAGACTTTATAGTTCACTCTGTAGGTTATATAGTTCAGTGCTAACATTTGTTTGTTCTGGCCCAGATTCTTCTAGCTTTGGCCAATGGACACCTGGGGTTGCTTCCCCTGTTCTTTGACACTCCCCACCTTATTCCAAGTAATTTTTGCCTCTGTGTAATACTGCAGATTAGTCTTGTATCTGTTGTGGTACAGACCTGGCTGTTTGCCAGGCCTTTCTGCACCTTCCTTTCCTTCCTGCCTCTCTTCCATTAACAGCTAGTGCCTTGTGCTTTACTGATTCCCACCTACCTTCCCTTTGTGTATCTGTCTCTTCCTGGTATGCCGCAGCTCTTCCTTTCGCTCCACCCTCACTACCTGTGCCCTTGATTTTCTACTTCCTTTAAGAAACGCTCTTTGCCCAAGAGCCTTCCGTGGGTCATAGAAAATAGTGACGGTTTACCTATAATATTGACATTGACCTTAGAGCAAAGTGAATTATAGTGTGCAGGCCACACACTCGAATGTGGATGTATTGTCTTTTATTATACTGTACTCAAGACGAAATGGCTCTTTGAGACAGTCACATATACATGGAAATGCAGCCTTCTTCATGATTTTGGTCAGCAGAGAAATTGGTTGATTTGTGGAGGTCCCAGAGACGTTAACCCTTGCTTAGACTAATATACTATTAAGGACAAGGTCATGGGTAAATCCTTTAAGTTAAATGGGTAGTTTTGTTCTGGAGTATGGTTTTTTGTTTTTTTGTTTTTGTTTTTTTTAAAAAAGAGACCCCTAATCTCAGCTTGCCACTGCAGTCAGTAACTATGGAGGTTGGAAGATGGATGGTTCAGTTTAACTGGTTCCCCCATACAGTAGAGAAGCTGGAGTAGTGGGTTCGTGTTCTGTTGATCTAAATGAGAACCCGTCATTACTGGGGGTGGGGGAGGGTGCTGTTTAGCCATAGAACCAAGCCTCGTCTCAATTATTTTAATTTATTTTGGGGAGAGTCAGGTGTTTATATTAAATCACCTAAAATCTTGAGAATCTAATTTACAGGATACTACAGTATCTGAAGTTTATTGGAAAAGCTGTATGGTGAATAGTGTTAGTATACCACATGAGTGTAATTCAGTCATTCAGGGTAGTTTACATGTATATATTAATATATAATATATATTAATATGATATTGGTGTACAGTAATAGCTTTATATATGTAAGAGATTTATAGAAATTTATTTCAACTGAAAATACTATTTTCAAAGTTTCAAAGTTCAGTATTTTATTTGGAAGCATGGAAGTGTCTACATAGTGATTTACCATATATATTAAAACATTATGTTGCAGCTTTTCTACTACTTTGGCTTAAAAGAATCATAGAATTGATGAACTTACTCATCAGCTAAGCAAATGAGCCTGAAATTTTAAGATTTCCTTTATTGAAGAACAGACACTCAGTTTGTAGAATTCTTTTTTAATTTTGGACTAGACATTCTAGTAGATCTAGAAGCCTATAGCACAGTAAGAGACATTCAACCAAATAAAATGGTTTCCAGTCAAATGTTATTTGACATAGTCTTCTAAAATATTTGCATAATAGTCTGTGTGGGAATGTATACTCATTGGCTAAATTTGTCTATACAGTTAAACAACTGGGCTGTTCAAAGTAAATAGTATTAATATAAGTGTAAACATTCTCTTTTTGCTGGTGTTCCATGAAGTCTGGGAAGGCAGCACCAGGTCATCATGTTTCCCTGACCTCTGTGCTTAAACAAGAGAATAAAGAACACACTCTGACACCCTTTTGCCTGTTCCTCATCCAGGGTTTGGTAGGAATAACGCTTGCATGTCTTTCTCAGACTGTGTCAGTGGTCATGGCTGCTCCTGCTTGTGCAGCCACAGCACAACAGGGTCCTGGCTCCCATGACGTGGATGACATAGGAGTGGAACACAAGTCATCCAGCCCCAGGTTAATAAAAAGATAACTTCTCTTTTAGTGCAAATAGGAAATTGTGAAATAACTTGATAAATCATAATAATTAAAAGTAATAACCAGCTCACACTAAATGAAGCATTTTGTGTGGTGGGGGAGTATTAGTCTGTATGTGTGAGTGTGGGCCTGGGTGTGCCACAGCACATGTGTGTAGGAGGCTACCATCAGATGTCAGTCTTCTTGTCTTCCTTATTATATGCTGATGTGCATACCAAGTGATCTGGCCCCTGAGCTCTGGATGAGTTTCTCGTGTCTGCCTCCCACCTCCCAGAAAGATTAGACACCTGCACTACTATGTCCAAGCTTCTTCTGGTTCTGGAGACCTGACCTCAGTTCATCAGGCTTGTACAGCAAGCTCTGTACCCACTGGTCTGTCTCACCAGCCCATAGATGAGTTTTAAAGCCTTCGTCCTTTAAATATGATACTTCTTCATTGTTGTTATTAACACACAAAGTTAGATTAATTTGTCTGAAGGGCTTTTATTACATTTATTCTTTTTATTTTATGTATGAGTGTGTTGCCTACATGTATATAGGTACATGCTTATGGAACATATTTTATAGATTACTGATATGGAATTTTCAAACATCCCCTTTTTCTTATTGGGAACCTTCTCCTTCTCTTCCCCAAATTGTCGTATATCTGATTCCCGTGACATACAAATAGTATGTTGTAACTTCATTGTGGTTTGACTGTTTACTTTACTCAAGTAGTTATTTTACCCCACAGGAGCATAGTATTGCCGGACATCTTTGAGGGAAGAAAGGCACATACATCATCACCCAGCCCTCAGGAGAAGGGTACATCCTGGCAGAGGCAGCTAACAAAAGAACAGTTCACCCTGTTTGTCAGGTGGATGGTAAAGAGAGCAGGTTATGGAGGGAAGACATGACAGGACTAGTCCTAGTCAGGGAGAGTCAGGAGAGACCTAGACTTCTCCGTGTCTACCTTGAAGAAAGGTGGGGTTCACAAAGGCTGGGGGAAGAAGAAATCTAGGCAGAGGATATCTGAGGGAGAGAGAGTCCAAGGCACATTTAGCTTAGTGTCCAGTGGAAACAACTGGACTCATGAATTCCCCTAACAAGTCAATGTGGCTTTTGTCACCTAATGATACAATAAGGTCATTAAACTAGTGCCTTTAAAACTACGGTTTTTTGAGACAGGGTTTTTCTGTGTAGCCCTGGCTGATCTGAAACTCACTCTGTAGAACAGTCTAGCCTCATACTCACAGAGATCCTCCTGCCTCTGCCTCCAGAGTGCTGTACTTAAAGGCATGCATCATCACTGCTACCTTTCAAACCTTTTGACTGTCATTCCAGATAAACCTGCACATTTACACCATGTATAGCTGTAGACGAGTCCATACAACTAAAACAAATTTGTGTAAAACAGATGGGATGGGCTCATGATCCTCTATCTTTTTTAGCTGCTAGCCAGGCCTACTAAATTGATTTACTGATTGACTGCTATTTAATGTTAGGGTTTTATTCTTTGACTTTAGAGTCTTTAAAGTTTTGTGCATTAAGTAAGTAGTTTCCAACTGTGGCCCTTAGAGTGGAGAGGGGCCATCACTGCCCTCCAAGAATATGTTCAAAATGTAGATCCTTGGGCTGCATCCAGATCTATGACCCGGTTCCCAGAAACCATATCTGAGAAATGTTGTAACTCTTAAGACACCATTCCTGCACATGTAGAAAGAAGCAAGTGGGTGTGAATGGCTCAGGCAAGTAGGTGCTTGCTGCATACATGAGTTCAGTCCCTAGAATCCATACAAAAAGCCAGACATCATAATTCATGTTTATAATCCCAGAGCTAAGAAAACAGAGACAAGATGAGTTCTAGCATTTTCCAGCCTACCCTATGTAGGCAGAGTATACCTGTCTAGCAGCCATTCTCAAATAATCACTCGGAGGCTTACAAATGCTCAGCCAACAAGCCCAGGCTTGTTACCAACGCTTACATTCAGATTAACCCATATTTCTTATCTTTGCTTTGCCATGTGGCTCATGGCTTATTACCTCATTTCTTACATGTCCTGCTTCCTCGATGGCTGGATGGCATTTCCTCTGACTCTGCCCTTCCTCCTCCCAGCATTCTCAATTTGGCCGTCACCCCAAACTTTATCCTGTTCAGCTATTGGCCAGTCAGCTTGTTTACCAAATCATAGTGATGTATGCACACAGTGTGTAGATGGAGTCTTACACAGCAGTAGCAGCACTGCTCTGGCTCTGCTTAGTAAGTTCTAAGTTAGTGAAAACCCTTTCAGAATATAAGGTTCAGCTTGGCGGTGGAGGCTCAGTGGGTAAAGAGCACTCTCAACACAAGTGTGAGGACCTGCATTCAGATCCGCAGAGCCCATGGGAAAAGCTGAGCACAGTTGCATACATATGCCTGTAAGGCCTCTGTACGCGCGCACGTGCACACACACACACACTCACAGGAGGGAGGGGCAGCCAACCAGGTCTGAGGAACAACACCTAAGATTGTCCTGCTCCTGCATAGGTATATACCCACAAACATAGGGATTTTAGCCAAGCACGACTACACATCAATTCATTAGCAGTAATTTCTCAGAGCAGAGCCTGCAGGGAAGCACCATAGACCATTACGATATGAACACAAGACAGGAGTCCATACCATCTTCTCTAAGAGCAAACCCAGTCCTGCTGACCTCCAGCTGTGAGGGCTTTGAGAGAATTCTATTATGTAATGGAAAGTGGCTCCCCCGCCAGAGGTGGGGCCTCATGAGCTGTGGTGTTGACCCTCCAGGTAGGTTATTGGTCGCTCACTCTATCTCAGGCTCTGCTGGGTGTTTTGTAACGAGGTGAATACCTTCCTAACACTCTGGACATGGGGTAACTTCCATCTTAAATCTGAAGAAGGTAAGGCTGAAGGAAGCCGCCTTTCTTCTCCGAGAGTGTTGCAGCTTGTTGCTCTGAACCATAAGTCCCAGCTGCTTCCTGAACTTTTTTAAGATTTATTTCACATGTGTGAGTGTTCTCTCTGCGTGTTGGGATGTGCTCCATGTGTGTGCCTGGTGCCCTCAAAGGTCAGAAGAAGGTATAAGATTCCCTGAAACAGGAGCCACAGGAAATTGTGAGACCTGAGGAACCTGGGTCCTCAGCAAGAGCAAGTGCTCTTAAGCACTAAGTCATCTCTCCAGTCCTATAGCCGTTATTTTTCTAAAAACTGTAAAAATCCTAATTCCTGTGACCCATTTGCCTATCAGATGAGTTATTCAGCATTTACAACAAACCGGATTCAGGTCTTGGTGAGTGTCTACACATTGTTGATTGCGAGCATTGATTCCGATCCTGCTTTTAGACCTTTGCACACAGAGCATAGACACCCACTAGACATGCAGAGGTCTCCTGACAGTTACTTTTAGGGTGGCCATTCCTGGTGAATAGTCACGTGACACTTGTCATTTGTGCTGTCTCCAGAGTTCAGCCTGTGTTGCCTACTTCTCCAAGCCATGGCTTCCAGTGACAGGAGGGTGGAAGCTTGCAGTGTGAGCACATGTCTCCACAGGAAAGGAAAGGTTTCTTCTTTAAATCACTGCTGTTCGTTAGGTAGCATTTTCTTTGGTTTGTGATTAGCGAACTAAAGTTTCCTCAGCAAAGACTATATACTGTTGTGGCTAGAAAACTGAAGTGGCTGTCATGTTTTCTCTGTCCCACCCTAACTCTCCTCCTGAACTGGCCCCATGTCACTGACCTCTCACTGCTGTACAGTTACCAGTCAGCCCTTGTCAAACATACGTGCTGCCAACACTAATAGTTCCACATAGTATAAGATCATTTTCAGTGGGCCGTGTAAGAATGAATTATTTTGTGTAAAAACTAACAGATTAAAATTTGTTCTGTAGGTTCTGACATTTTTATTCTCAATTCAGCTTTTCTGTATACACTTATCAAAGTAAAAATGTAAGAAATTAAATAATTGTATGTGGTTCTTGTGAATTTTTTTATAGAGGCATTATTTTGATTTGCCACAGCTGCCATATCCTCCTCCCCCTCCCTTCCTTCCCTTCCCCCTTTCCTTTCCCTTCCTTTCGCCTCTCCTCCTTCTTTCGCTCCCCTCCTTCCCTGCTCCCTTTCCCCTCCCCTACTCCCCATCCTCCTCTTTCTTTTTATTTATTTTTGTTCTGTGGTTTTTGATACTGGGTCTCAGCGTGTAGCCTGTGCTGGCCTAGAACTAATACACTGTGTCACTTAGGCTGGCCTTAAACTCCTGATCCTCCTGCCCTGCTCTCCCAGGCACACACTCTCACCAAAGAGTTCTTACCTAAGCATCTTTCCAACTCAAGACCTTCTGAAAACTTTGGAAGGGGTGAGACCAGTAGTCATGCAGCAGTGCAGCAGCTTACACAGAACGAAACTGATTGGGGATGAGGCCACTTTCCTTACAGTGATTGTCATTTCCAACAAGGTGAAGATGACATTGATTGACACATAGATAACCACAGTAGTGATGCCAGGAAACATCTGCCTGTTTCACTTAAGTTTCTTGAGACTGAATTTGTTGGTTTTAGGAGATCTGAGGCCATGAAGTCTAGCCTGGTTCTTTGAGGAATCTGAGTATCAACAGTGTCTACCAGTCAGTGTGAGACAGTTGACTAACTCATGGAACTTTCTGTCTAGCAGTTCAAACTTCACACTCAACCTGATAAGAACTAAATACATTTGGAAAACTTTAAAGTAGTGATAAGGGAGCATTAAAATACCTTAGTGGGCAAGGATGCCTGCCAGCAAGCTTGTCTAACCCTGGGATCCACGTCTAAGGGAGAGAACTAAATCCTTCCTATAAGGTGTTCTCCCGACCCCCCCATGTGCATTCCCCCCACCCAACCAAAGTAAGCAGAAAGCGTTTTTTAAAGCTCTAAAGATAATGGTTTGGTTTGGTTTGGTTTGGTTTGGTTTGGTTTGGTTTGGTTTGGTTTGGTTTGGTTTGGTTTGGTTTGGTTTTGCTTAGACAAAGTCTCTGTTATGTAGCCCTGGCTGTCCTGGAATTTGCAATATAAACCAAGCTGGCCTGGAGCTCACAGAGATCCTGCCTGCCTCTGCCTCCTAAGTGTTGGACTGAAAGGGGTGTGTCAACATGCCTGGCCTGGTACAATCTTTCACCCAGTCCCACTTCAAAATATGAGTTTAGGTAAATATTTCAGAGGATTTACTAATCCTTGACTTTTCTGGACTGTACAGACTATCATGCTCTACTTAAAGGGTACCCCTTATATAACCCTGGTCCTAAGTATTCCTATATAGCCCTGATCCTGGGTAGCCCCTATATAGCTTACCTAGTCCTGGGTACTCCCTATAAAACTCTAGTCCTGAATACCCCCTATATAACCCTGGTCCTGGGTACCTCCTATATAACCATCATCCTGGGTACCCCCTATATAACCATCATCCTGGGTGCCCCCTATATAACCATCATCCTGGGTGCCCCCTATATAACCACTATCTTGGCTATTCCTTATGTAGTTCTGGTCCTGAACTTAATATCTTACTCTCTATCCAGAAGTGAACTTTGTTCATGAAAAGGTTACTTAGATATACTTTGAAATGGAAATATGAAAGTTTTATTTGTTATTGGGGGTGACCTTGGCATGGCAGGGCATGCATGTGTGGAAATCAGACAACAGTTTTCATTAGTTGGTTCTCTCCTTCCAACTGGGAATGCTAGTGATTGTACTCTGGTTGTTGGGATTTGTTGACAAGCCATATTATCAACCCCTAAACAGTTGTTGGTTTTTTTTAGTAATTACTTATTTATGTATACAGTGTTCTATCTGCATGTAGGCCTGCACACCAGAAGAGGGCACCAGATCAAATTATAGATGGCTGTGAGCCCCCATGTGGTTGCTGGGAATTGAACTGAGGACCTCTGGGAGAGCAGCCAGTGCTCTTAACCTCTGAGCCATCTCTCCAGCCCCAGTTGTTGTTTTAACTGTATATTTGATGGCATTTTGCCTGTGCATATCTGTACACCACATGTATACCTAGGCCCATGGTAGGCCAGAAGAGGGTGTCTAGACCCTGGAACTGGAGATACAGGCAGTTGTGAGCTATCGTGTGGGCTCTGGAATAGAACCTGTATCATCTGGAAAAGTAGCCAATGGTCTTAACCACTGAAGCATCTCTCCAGATCCCCCAAAACAGTTGTGAAAAGCACTGGGATCATTTTTTTTCTTTGGCCTCAGGTAAATTGTCGTGTATCTGCCCTCAGTGTATGTAGTTGCTCACTAAGTTGAGAGGGCCATTGAAGGGCTGTGTTTCATATCTAGCTTTCTATTTAAGTCCCAACAGTGATGATGTGTTCTAACAAAATACATTAAAAGAGAGTCACGAAATCATCTACCAGTAACATCCTCGCCTTTCTTACTATTGTGGAAAAGGGGGGGAGGGGATGTAGGACAGAGGTCAAGACCTGGAGTGCCATACCCATACCTCTGCACTGTCCACCTTGCTTTATGAGGCAATGTCTCTCACTGGCCATTCACCACATGGGCTAGGCTGTCTGCCCAGTGAGACCGTAGCAGCCTTCTGCCTTTACCCACACACCCCACCATATATCCCTGTTCTCTCAAGTGAGTTCTGGGGATCGATCTCAGGCATTCATGCCTGTATAGGAGCCTTTTACAGATTAAGCTACATCTCCATTCCTATTTAAATTAAGAAGGAAATCACATGTACAGATGATTGTAAAGTATAAGGATACATTCGTGCACATACATTAAAGGAATAATTTATAAGGTGACTATTCAGATCAAGAGTTTGGGTGTTCCCTGGAAGTCGACCACCCTGACTTGGGAGAGAGGTTCGTCATCGCCATCATTTCAATGCCTGTGTGTTTGCTTGTTTTTGTTATTTTGTTGTGTTCTAAGCCTGGGTTTCTCTGTGTGGCCCTGGCTGTCCTGGGAGTCAGCTGTGCCCACCCAGAACTTCCCTGCACCTTCTTTTCCCCAGCATTGTATTTGTGAGAGGTATTCATGTCACACAACGCTTCTTTTCACTGATGCAGTAGCACTGCCACATTGAATCCTTGGCAGGTTAGCCTTTCTCCTGCTGGCAAGCATTTATATATTCCTAACTTTAAACTTCTAAAAATAATAAAAGCTAAATAAATGAAGCAAAACCTCACAAAGCTAAAAACAGTGATAACTCAAAAATAATGGAGTTCGGTCATCAGCAACAATACCAACTCTCACAGCTTTCTGAACAACAGCAGTACTCTCCCCAGTGGTAACAGGGTGCAGAATGTTTTATTTTTTATCATTTTATTTATTAGTTTGTTTGGAGCAAAATTTCACTCTAGCCTGGTTTGGAACTCTGCACAGGCCAGGGTGCCCATGAATTCTCAGTCTCCTGAGCACTGAGATTACAAGTGTGCACTACTTGGCTTCATTATAGAATTTCAAAGATTATGCCAGGTCATATCAAAGAAGTCTCCGATTTTAAATTTGAAATAATTGGCACTGGAGGGGCTAGAGAGGTGGCTCAGCAGTTAAGAGTACTTGCTGCTCTTGCAGAGGACCCAGGTTCAATTCCCAGCACCCACATGGTGGCTTACAAAATCTATTGCTCCAGTTCCAGGGAAACACAGTGCCTTTTCTGACCTTTATGGGAACCAGACACACACAGTGCACATACAAACACTCATACACATGATATAAAAATAAATCTTAAAAAAATCATTTATATTATGCAAATATGTTTGCTGACCACAACCCAATTAAACTAGCAATAAACAATGAAATAATTGAGGGTATATCCAGATATTTGATAATTACATGGCACACTTTTAATGATTCAAGGAATATATCAAAAAGAAATCAGAATCACTTTAGCCTGAATAAAAATGAACACATACTTATGAGAATGTCTTTATTCAATGAAGCTAGCATTGCCTCAAAATCTAGACAAGGTAAGGCCTATGAAAAAGTCAAGATGAGTGTCTCTCAGAATAGTCTCAAAAAAAAAAAAGTAGTAGGAGCTAAAGCCACCAACATATAGAAAAAGTTATATACCATGACCAAGTGAAATTATCTTAGGAATGCAAAACTCTAATGTAATAAGCCATATCAATAAAGGAAGCATAGAAATGACTGTGCCCTACTTAACTTGGACTGTCAGCGTGACACAGCTCAGAGTCACCTGAGAGGGGAGTCTCAGACAAGGGGTTGTCCAGATCAGGTGATCCTGTGGGCAGTTCTGTGCAGCACTGTCTCAATGTTTAATTGATGTGAGATGGCCCAACCCAATGTAGTCAGCACCATTCTGTGGGCAAGTGGTCCTGGGCCAAACCTGGGTGAGTGAGCAAATGGACTCGAAGCATTCTTCCATAGTTTTTACTTCAAGTTCCTGCTTGAGTGTATGCCTTGGCTTCTCTTCATGATAGACTGTGGCCTATAACTAAGATGAACTTGCTCTTCCTTAAGTTTCTTTTGGAGGTTAGTATTGTTCTTGTTGAAGACATAATCTCACTGTGTAGACCAGGCTGGCCTTAAACTCACAGAGATCTGCCTGCCTCTGCCTCCCAAGTGTTGGGATTAAAATGTGCACCACCACATCAGGCCCTTTATTGCTTCTGATCAAAATATTTTAGTACATTCACAGAAAGGAAGCTAGAACATGCATGATTGTCATACTAGATCAACAGACAATAATACCACATGGGCCAAATTTAGCCTACCACTGACTCTCTTAAGTTTTATTTATGCATTGTCTGTGGCAGCCTTTGCACTAAAGTGGCAGGATGGAGTAGTGGCAGACTCAATGCTTACGAGGCCAAACTTGTACTATCTGGTCTTCACAGAGAAGTTTGTTAATCCCCATAATGGACTTCTCAAAAAACTAGGAATGTACAGGTGCTCCACTTGATGAAAGAATACTTGAAAACCCTCCAGCTAACATTATATATGCATGATAATGAACAACAGCATTTATTCCTGCATGAGCAAGATGAAGACAAGGATATCTATTCTTGGTACATCAATTCAGCATTGTATTAGAAATCCTCAGAGATGAAGACATAATGAAATCAAATTTCAGCAGGGGACTGGCAGTGTAGTTCAGTAGAGAAAGCATTTACCAGGTGTGCACCAAATACTGAGTTCAGTCCCCAGCACAACAGAAAACCTCAGCACTGGTACTCAGGAGGGGAGGATTATCCTCAGCCACATAGTTCAAAGCCAGCCTGGTGTGCAGAGACCCTGGGGCAGTGGGGATGGGTAAGGGGTACACAATTCAAAGTGAAGAAGTAGAGCTGTCTTCTTCTGCAAACAAAGTGACCCAGTGTGCACAGATCTGGAGAGATCCAAGATACCACCAGAGCCAGTACATGATTTAAAAGGTTGTGGGATATGGGACCCATGTGCAAAAGGCTCAACATTTCTTTATACTAAAAACTAATGCTTGAGAGACAATGGCATACTCAGAAGTGAGCTTATAATATACCTATGTTCAAATTCAGTGATAAGCTGCTTCTTACAATTGCTGTCTTCAATTAATACCTTCACAACATTGTCTAAAAGTTCTTATTTTGTCAACAAAAAAGAATGCCATGCCTCTTGTTGTATTAGCCCAGTGAATGTATTGAGGAACTTCATATGGCCATATATATCGTTCATATTCTCCTTCTTAGAATTACCCTGTTCACCTCTTCTGGAACTGCCAGCTAGGACATTTCTCCTCCATTGAGTCCTCTGCTGTCTTTGCCCCTCAACATGGCACCCACTGTCATTATCTCTCATACTTGGCCATGCTCATCTCACCTGAAGCCTTTTCTGTATGCACAGAGATGGGCACTGTTGGAAAGCAGAGCTTGGACTCTTTAGGCTCTGCTTCCTGTCTTTTCGGTGCTGGCTGTTGCAGCAGGCACAGGCGGGACACCACTCCCCAAGTCCTCCTTTAAACCCACCTGCACTGCTTGGATCCCATGCTACCCTGTGGGTAAGTGTGTGTATGTTCACGTCTCTCCTGTGCTTCCCTGTGTGTAAATGTATATGTGTGTTTGCACTTCTTCATTTTGGGTTCCTTGGTGTGTTTTCTGTTACTAACCCCATTCTGACTTCTCCAGTAAACTGCCTTGTACAGAGAAGACACTCTCACTAAATAGTGCTGGGTGCTTAAAATCAGCTTGAGAATTAAGTTTCTGCTCTCAGGATCAGTGATCTGAGAACCAACCAGTTGATAACCCCCATAGAAAACCACTACAATGTCTAAACAAATAATTCAATACTTCTCTACTCAAAGGAACTGACCAATGAGGGAAGTGAACTCCTGGGGTCTGCACTCATTTAGGAGGGAGATATAGGCTTTATGTGTTTCTGTGTCTGCGACATTTAGCCTGGAGCCAAGTATAGCCCAGGTAGGCACAGCAGGGTAGGAGAGCCTCTTACTGAGGACTTACAGAGGTCAGTCTGAGAAAGATGAATACTGAGGGGGGTCGTAGAATTCTGAAAGGCATCCAGGAGAGTCCCAAACCATGCCTGCTTACTGAGCAGTTTTAAGACACTAACTTAAAACAACCAAGGGCTGGCCAGGCAGTGGTGGCGCTGGCTTTTAATCCCAGCTCTCAGAAGGCACAGGCGGGGAGGGGATCTCTGTGAGTTCAAGGCCAGCCAGATCTACAGACTGAGTTCCAGGACAGCCAGGGCTGTTACACAGTGAAACCCTGTCTCAAACAAACAAAACAAGGGACAGAAATTTGAAGTAAAACTGAGAACCATAGCATCTGGGGATCTGGAAGACTGTCCCAGTGGAAGAGGAGAAACAGCAAGCTGTATTCTTGTCATTGGACCCTTTTGAAAGCTTGGTCTAACTGTAGTCCATGCCCACACAGCAAAATTGGGGAATGCATGGACAAGTGGCAGGCTCTCTGGCCTGGAGAATTAGTAAAGAGAACGTGAGGTCTATAAACACCAAGAGTTATAAAGAAATCGCAGAAGAGGAAGAGGAGCCCCTGAGGCTGAATACCCACAATCATAACTGGACTTGAACCACACCTGCAGAATCAGCTCTTACATCTCAGTTAATGATGGGGAGAGCTGCCCAGAAACCAGAGCTTGCTCAAAATACGGAGACTCTCAACAACTTAACATTAATTTTATTCAGGATACAGTCCAAAATTTTCTGACATCCAAAGAATCAAGAAAAGGAATACATTCTCTACATAAAAGAAAATCAATTAAGCTCAACCCCAAGATGAACCAGATGTTAGAACTTACAGACAAGGATATTTGAAGTAACTACTAATAACTGTTCTCCATTTTTTCACAGATGACACATGTTTTCAATGCATGAAAATTTTAGTAGAGAGATGAGATGTCTCAGGCAAGCAATAGAAACTATACAAAAGACCCAAATAAGGGAAAGACGGGTTCCCAGATAGGACATGCTAATAGCAAGCACTTGAGTAAGCAGGGAGAAGCAGAGTCAAGATACATTGGCATCCAAGAGTCCACAGCAGTAATGTGGACCCAAGAAGAGACCTCACAACACAGCACACAGCAGTGATAGACACTTAACATCCCTGTTCCTGTGGGTATCCACATGGCCTCAGAGAGGCAGGATAGACTTTAAAGTGCTAAGAGAATTCTCTGTCGGGTAAGGAGAGCCCTCGAGGGTGGCCACAAAGACACTCCAAGGCAGAGGAGACTTGCTGTCAGCATTCCTACCTGCTCTATAATTCAGCTAAGGGAAGTTCTTTGGGCTGAACAGAAATGAACCAGATGGAAATTCAGATTTTCAAAAATTTAAGACTATTTACAAGAAATGATAAATATCCAGATTATGTTCTCATCCACTGTCTTCCTTCCCTTCTCCTGATTTTACTTATCAACTGTATAGGGTCCTAAAACTAAAAGTACTACCTTATCTTTTAAGATTGTTAATGTTTATAGATGTAGATCTATAAAATCTACAGTGTGAAGGAGGGAAGGGAAATGGTCCTGTATGGTTATGAGTTGTGTATTTTACATGAGGTAGTATATTACCATCCTTGTAAAGACCAAAAAGTTACAGATATATTTTGTAATCTATAGCAACTGCTATGAAGTCATATAAAAATGATTGGTGAAATAATGGCTCAGCAGGTAAAGAGCCTTGCTGTGGAGGCCTAGCAGTCATAGCAGCCCCTCCTATGAAGATGGAAGGAGAGAGCCACCTCACAGTTGTCTGACCTTCACATGCTGGGTTGCACATTCACTCCTCACATATAATAACAAGTAAAATATTTTTAAAAGCCAGCCAAAAAAAGTACACTTAAATAGTACCATTGTCACCCCCACCAAGGAAGGAAGGAAACTAAAAATTAAAAAAAAAAAAAAAAAAAAAAAAACAGGTAATAAATACATTAAACAGCAATACTCCAAGCACTCTTTCCAAAGGAAGAATTGTCAGAATGGATGAAAGAAGACACCACAATAAACCATTTACCGAGGATGCACTTTAGCCATAAGAACTGGGATGGAAGTAAATGAAGAGGGCCTAAAGAGATGGCCCAGTGGTTAAGAGCACTGGCTGCTCTTCCAGAGAGGACCCAGGTTCAATTCCCAGCACCCACATGGCAGCTCACAACTGTCTGTAACTCCAAGTCCAAGGGATCCAGAATCCTCACACAGATACATGCAGGCAAAATACCAATGTACATAAAATTAAAACCAATAAATTATTTTTTTAAAAAGAAAGTAAATGGAAGAGGGCCTGGAAAGAGGGCTAAGAGTTAAAAGCACTGGCTGCTCTTCTAGAGGACTTCATTTCAATTCCCAGAACCCACATGGAAACTCACAACTTCTGTAACTCCAGTTCCAGAGCATCTGACACCACCTTCTGGTCGTCACAGGCACCGGGTACACAAGTGGTGCACATATATACCTGTGGACAAAACACTCATACACATAAAAGTAAATGGAAGAAAAGATGATGATCAGAAAGCTGATGTAGCAACTACATAGATGTCAAAGCAAACCTCGTTCCGAGTGTCATGTGGCCATGACCACAGCAATTCTTATGAAGGAAAAACATTTAATGGGGTGGATTACATTTTTAGAGCTCTAGTCTATTACTATGGTGGGACATGGCAGCATGCAGACAGACATGGTGGTGGAGAAGTAGCTGAGAGTCCTACATCTTGATAGGCGACTGGAAGTGGTCTGTCTCACTGGATATGGCTTGAGCATAGGAGACTTCAGAGCCCACCCCCAGAGTGACACACTTCCTCCAACAAAGCCACCCTTCCCATTAGTGCCGCTCTCTTTGGGGGCCATTTTCTTTCCAACCACTACAGTCATGTGACAAGAACATTGGCAGGGTTGATGAAACAGATCAGCCCACTGCCTTTATTGAAGATTTGTATCCTTCCCTCAGCAATTGGTAGAAGTAGACCAAAAATCAGCAAAGACATAGGAGATCTGAAAGGCTGTCAGCCACCTCCCCCTGAATGGTATTTATAGAACATCTCACGATGGCAGAATTCACTTTATTTTGAATGTGTATGGTACATTTATCTAAGTATACTCTATTTTGAACTTTATGATTCATTTCCATAAAATTAGAATCATCAAAGTAGAGTTAGATGATCAGAAATTGATAAGATGCCAATTGTGACAGGAAGCAAAGGTGTGGCTGCCTGTGCCAAGAGGAACAGTGCAGGCAATCAGATGTGACAGGGAGCCCTTTAGCACAAGGTGTCTGCCTGCTTTGTGTCTGTATTAATGGTCATGTTATATGCAGATAAGAAAGTTTATCAAATTAAACACTTGAAATTAGTGGATTTTATTGTGTAATGTCAATACATGAAAGGGGTGTGTGTGTGTGTGTGTTTAGAATGTTTGCTCATTTTTATCTAACAAATGCCACAGTCCCAACCCTAAATTGGAGAGCAGAAAACCATTGCCCAAAAGGAACATGGTTTTTCTGCACAGGCCTCACACCATGCAGGGCCCCATGTGTCTGGCTACTGGAAGAGAAGTCAGTTGATGGGTAAGGATTAGAGCAGCTCCATGTGACAAGGAACTAGGAGTGCCCTTCCTTGTGTACTTTCACTCAGCCCAGCACTAGCTCCAGTAATGACAGAAGCCGAGAAGCGAGCTACCTTGCCATCTAAGCAGAGGGCCTGTGGGAAGGCACTTGAGGCTGACAGTGAGGTAGGCTATGTGGCATCCATCTCACCTGATGTACCAGGGACATCCTTGGCAGTAACTGGTGTCATGGTTTCACAGTACTTTCAAAAGCTGTTTTAAAAACAGAATACACAATTGACTTCTTCACAAATGCCTTAAGGAAACACATACTCTGCACTTTGTACTGTTACTACATTTTATGTGATAACCATGGAAAAGTCAAATGTCTCCAGAGAAATCAGTTTGCATTTCTGATGTCTCTAAACAAACCACCCAGCGCTTGCTGTTATAGCAGAATTGTGAATTACTTGAACAATTACAACTGCATGTTTTTATGTGTCACCAAACACACTTCAGTAGTTTCTTTTGGGCTTAACCTCTGCAGCATGGAGAGTAAATCAAAAGTAGGAAATGATTTATGTTGTCTAGAAGTAGAATGGCATGACAGTCTTTCTTAATATGTCTTCCAGACTCAAAGTTAAAAGCATAATATTTTTCATATGATTGCAACTGTGCTCATTCATGTTAGAAGCATGTACTCACATAAAAGGAAGACATTCCCCAGCATGCAAATATTTCCTGGGAATAGAAAGCTTAGGGCGGGTTGTTTTGTGTTTGTTTGGCTTTGCTTCGTTAAATGTTTTTTCAATGTCATTGTCATCAGTGACACCCTGCTAGTACACATAGAGCAATGCCTGCCCAGCATCAACACAGGAAAGTGTGTGCTGGCAAGCTTTGAAGTGTGAGGGGTGGGACTCTTCTCATATCAGATCTGTGCTATAGAACAGAGCAGAAAATAACAATCATGTCTTCCACTGGAAAGAACACTTTACAGAACATTTGCTCTATAAAACAGAACAAATAGTCTTTGCTCCCTTGGGCCCTCCCAGCTCACAACCTCAATTCACAGCAGTAAATGTCTTGAATTCTATTGCACTCCATAATGTCACCCATGCCCCACCACAGGGTGGATGGGACAGACACCTCTCTATCTAACTCCTGCCCTTTGGTAGTTTCCCAAAGAGGGCTCTAGAATGTGAGCTCTGCTCTAAGCCTCACTGGTTCCCTGCCCTGCATCACACTGTACCTGCGTTTGCTCGCCTCTGTTGTGGACATGTTTGCTCATTTTAGTAGTGCATGTCTGAGTGACCCTGCCCTTACATGAAATATGGAGAAAGGAATGAGAAGACTCGTGGGTAAAGTGCTCACTGTACAAGCATGACACACGTACCTATAATCCCAGTGCAGGGTTGAGGATGCAGAGGCAGGAAGATCCCTTGGATGAGGGTTACCAAGCAGCCACTGTAGCTGAGCCAGGGAAACGGTGGAGCCAACAAGGTAGATTAGCAAGTAAAGGTACTTGCCATCAAGCCTGACGTCCCCAAAGCTCACATAGTGGAAAGAGAAAGCCAACTCTTTTTAAATGACCTTAAACTCTTTTGTATACAGTGTTCTGTCTGCTCGTATCCAGCCAGAAGAGGGCACCATATCTCATTATATGATGGCCCGTGAGCCAGCAGGGAATTGAACTCAGGACCTCTGGAAGAGCAGTCAGTGCTCTTAACCTCTGAACCATCTCTCCAGCCCCTGAAAGCTAACTCTTACAAGTTGTCTTCTGACCTCCACATGTGTACACATGCTGTGCGTGCATGAGTATGTATGTGATGGTACATATGTATATGTAAATGTAAAAACTAATTTTAAATAACTAGGTAGTGATAGAAGAAGACACATGATGTCAACCTCAGCCATGTGCGTACACATACATGGATACATGCACTCGTACAAATGCATAAGAAACACACAAACCTGAAGGATAGTGGTTGGAGTAAAGGGTATCCTACAGAGTCATGGGAAAATGCCTTCTGCTTTCCAGCTCCTCTGCAGACAGTGTCCCCTCCTCCATAGGACCCACTCCTTGGCCCTCACAGTGAATGGTACTGGACTTGTAAAAGTCAAATCCATAAGGAAGGAAAAGACTGAGAGAGGCTTTCCCTGACTCCTGTTGACAAGTGCCCTGTGCTCTTGTGTGTCCAGATCCTACAATACAATGCCAGTCTTCTCCAGCACAGAGACAGAAATCTAAGCCGGGGCCCTGGCCTGGGTTGTCGCTGATGAGTACCTGAAGGGCCTCAGCCTCTTCTCTGGAGCCCTGAGCCTAGCTACATCAGAGCTTCTCTGTGGCAGCCTCAGTATTGCCCCTCTTGGGTCTTCTGCTCCTCTCTCCCTCTCTCCCCATCTGGCTTCTGAATTTGAGACTGTCTGAAAGCAGACATATCCAGAAGAAACAGAAAACGTTTGAGTTCTCTTGGAATTTATTACATAAGAAACTCATGTGCTTTGCAGAATATTTACAAGGAACAGGTCTGGATATTAATTAGAGGTCTCGGATTTGCTTTTGGCCATTAAACTCAGTAGTCATTTGTGGCCGCTCTGCAGAGCACTGCTGACTGCCGCTCTCAGTGTGAAACCCCCCAATCCTACTATAAGAAATCAGCCCTATTTTATATTGAGCCTCTTAGTTTTTCTGGTTTTGCTCATTTTCTGGACTGATCGTACACTGCACAGTTAATAGACATGTCAATCGTTGAAGTTTGAGGCAGCTCAGAAGCATAATGCTCTTTGTTTGTTTTGTTCTTTGTGCTACTCCAGCAGAGTTCTAGTGTGGTGCTGGGCATCCTCTGCTCACGTGACTGTGCAGGATCGCATGTCAGATGAACCTGTAAAGAACCTGGAAATATCCTGGCTCTTTGATCTTTTCTTTTTTATCAAATTGCTTATCCATAATAAAGCAGATTTAAAGCCAGGCTGTGGCCTGCACCTTTAAGGCAGAGGCAGGCCAGGCCATCCTGGTCTACAAAGTGAGTAGAACAAAGCGGGACAGCCAAGGTTACACAGAGAAACTCTGTCTTGAAAAACCCAAAAAAGAAAGAAAAGAC
Organism: Phyllotis vaccarum; assembly: GCA_033318265.1. Taxonomy (NCBI): domain Eukaryota; kingdom Metazoa; phylum Chordata; class Mammalia; order Rodentia; family Cricetidae; genus Phyllotis; species Phyllotis vaccarum. The sequence continues at coordinate 13,961,642 of JARWLC010000009.1, read as the reverse complement.
AAAACATGTTTACTTCTGACTCCCTAGGTCTGGGGACACGCCTTCTCAGTGTCACCAAGACGATAAAATAGAAATAAAAGGTCCCAAAGCCATGTGCAAGAAAGTTGATTCCGTGGTCACAGTGGAGGCTTCCGGCCTCTGGAATCCCCTTCTCCTCTGCTCTCTGTATCAGTTTACTGGTGATGGAGCCACTTGGCCCTCATGGATTGCCAGTGCATCCTCGGTGCTGTGGGGTGTGGTTGCCAGCCTGAGACTAATCAGCTCCAGGCTTCCCGCACTAGCCAAGGCCACAAGGTTCAGACATTGTTGTCTTTATTTTTTATAATTAAGAGCCTGAAGCCATTATTTCAGACTTTTCCCTGCCCCTGCCTTTATGTGTTCATTTGACTGTTTTATGGGTTACTTGTGTATACTTTGTAAGCAAGCCCAGAGTACATGTTAAATCTGAGAGGTTAGCCTTTGACAGAAAGTTACTCCAGTTTGGTCAATATATTTTTAAGTGTATGCTTTTACCAGTTCTGAGTTATTATGAAAATCTTCTTTATTTTTTTTAAGTGTAAGTACATGTAGAACTATATTTATGACAATTGATTTTTTAGTCTGCTTAAACCCAAGGATGCTCATTTTCAGCTTTAAATATAAATGGTCTCATCCTTAAGGATGTTCACGTTTTAAATAACTGTGTTTCAGTACTTTGAGGTGCTCTCTATTCCTTAGAACCTCCCCAGACTTTCTGTGTTTTTAATCTTATGGAGCTGGCTGTTTGTTTTTATACATTGCGTTTCTCCAACTCTAAATCTAAACTGGATGTTCAGGCTGTTTCATTTGGAGCTGGGTGAGGGAGGTTAAGTTAAAATGAAGACATCAAGCCTGTTCTCCTAATGTCATTTCAACAGGCTTATGTTTGCAGCCGTGCAAGTTAAAAAGCCTTGTCTAATGGACAGGACACCCATGGCAGTGTCCTTTCTTGGAGGACCGAATGGTGGTGGAGCCGTAGCCTCCTGTTCCGTCAGAGATACAATGGAGCCTCCCTGCTTCCTGTTCAGCATGCTGTCTGGCCCCTCAGTGATAAGCAGAGACACACTGGCTCCTTGAAGGAAGCTTTTAGTAAAGTTCCCAAACTCACTGGCCAACTTTCTCCTGTGGACCATTTATTTATCAGGAAATGAAATTGGTTACAGGGTTTCTCACGTTGCCAAACCTCACTGACAAAATCTAGTTTCTTCCACAGTTCAGAAGAAGCATTAACTCTTTCTTGTTAGTCAACACTTCGTGCCTCTGTCCCCAGAAAGCCACATCAGGCAGGGGTTGGTGGTGGGTAGGAGTGCAAAGCAGAGGAACCTGAGCCCAGGAGACTCCATTCATAGATATCAAAAGATGACCCCTTGGGAATGTCTTTTTATTGCATAGTGACATAATCATCTTTCAGAATAAAGTGTCATTTTTCACAAGACTGATTTTTCACTTCCAAAAGTAAAAACTTTCGACCATGACACAAATCACCTTATTGTCATTAGAGCCTGCTGACTTAGACCAGTAATTATTTTTTTAAACTCAGTGAAACTTTAAGAAACAGAAAAATAGAGGCCCATGTGGTGGTGGCAGAGAAACTACGTGGGTGAGTGAAGGTTAAGTTACTACAGAGTGTATAATCTAGTTCATATGTTTAAGGAGGAACTAGGCTAAATTATCCAAAATATTCTGACGCATGGAACCATTTCATTTTGTGAGGCAGAATTGGTGGCGCATAGCCTGCCATTGTAGGCTAGCCTGTTCGGTGCTGTTTCCAACTCCAGCCTCCTGTGTTTGGAATTAGCAGGCCCAGAGGTAACACACAGTGTGCATGTGGCAGTCATTATGACTGTGGAAGTGGTTGCTGGTTAATTGGTAGCAGTAGCAGCTAGAGACAGCCTTATTTAATTTTCGGTAGTCCCTATGACAGGACGCTGTAAACGGGTCCCTTTGTAGTTTTGCTGTTACTGTCCTCTGTGTGCCATTAAGTACGTGACTTAATATATGCACTTGATAAAATTCAGGAGTGAATTTCTTTGACTCTCCTCCTTTTGAGACTCTCTTCATTTGATGTTAGTCTTGATTATCTTGGAACCCAAAATAAGTAGACAGTTCCCATCAGTGTAGCCTGCTGCCCTTGTGTGCCGTGGCTTCTGTTAGCTAAACGTGCTTATGGTCGGTCATAAGATCAGTACTCAGCCTGTGCCCACTGGTGGCTCTGCTCATATCTGAGCCCTGAAGAGGCTTACTGGTTCCATAAAGGGTGAATGAATGAATCATTCTCTCTTCTCATCGCTGGGAGATAAGCTTTTGTGAACAGGAATTGCATTTAGATCATTGTATCTATGGTTTCAATTGCTAGCTCATAATGTTACACAGCTAAACCTATTCTGAAGGATGATCTGATTTTTCTTTATTCCATTTTAATATGTTTATAGCAAAAGACCATATTTTTGGGAATGAAAACAGCCTTTTGTTAATAATGGGTGTTAGAGGAATTTTGTTAATGGAAATGTTCAAAGAGTGTGTCTACTTCCTTCCTGGTGTTCCTTATAACCTCCCATGAAATAGAAATGTCAGTCATAGCAAATGTGTGCATTTGGCATTCCCCTTGGCAGATAGATACTGAAGGCTTTGCCCTCGCCTTCTCCTGTGAATGAAATATCAGTGAATGTTTCGGTCCTTTGTACACGTTGTCCACAGTCCGCCATATAGACTCTCATGTTAGCAGTCCTGGTTGAAGAGAGAACCCCAAATCCAAGTCATGGTTTTTCAGATACAAACACTGTGTATGTGAGGAACCGTATGGGCTCCTATTTATTTACCATATTCGCCCAGTCCTTCTCAGACCTCTGAAGCCCTTGAGTAAATATCTCCAGCATCCAGTGACTAATGTTCCTTCTTTTACAAAGCTACTATTTGCAGTAGGGATTTCCTTGTCTTTGGTTTATTTGTTCGGCTGGTATTGATCAAGTGCTGCCTCTGCAGCACCCTGCTAACCCTGTGTCTTAAAGGACCCGCCTACTCAGAAGGGTTTGCTTTCCAAAGGAGCATTCAGAAACCACTTCCCACTTCTTTTCACACAGAGAAATCCTAAGCTAATTAGGGCTCCAGAAGCAAAGGAAGGAAGCTGCTGTGCTAAGTGCTTTGGGATACCTGGATTGAGCAAAATGAGAAATGGCTGCGGGTGAACAGACTCAAACCCAGCAGCATAGAACATGAGCGAAGAGGAAAACCTGATAATGCTGGGGAGGGGTGGAGGGGAGCATGAACCAGGGCCACCCTAGTTGAGTGATCTAGATGAGCCACAGACCCTCACTCCATCTCAGTTCTTCCTGTTGCCCACCTCACCTCCTGGTGCATTTGGGAAACCGCTCATCTCCAGCATGCAGAAAGCCCCTGTGACTAAAGCTGGATGGATCCTCTTGCCTGCCAGCTTCACTTTCTAGAACAAAGGCAGAAACTAAGTCCATAGGTTCTGAGCGGTCAAAACAGAAAGAGCGGCGAGCCTCTCTGCAGCCTGACACTCCTCGCCTAATACGTGGTTTTAACAAGCTTAGCCATCTGGTTCCCAAGTCCGTAATAGATTAGAAGCCACAACTTAAAAGAACTCTTACAAGTTAGTTTGTCAGCAGCAGTGAAAATTGAGGGCCACTTGTCCTCATTAGTCTGAAAAGAGACAGAAAGCAGCACGTTTGACTGCCGCTTTTCCGTGTCTCTTAAGAACTTTTACAAGTCTGCAGAGGTCATGACCCTGAAGAAAAATTGGGGCAATCCCAGGACCTGGTGCTCTCTTGAGAAATGTAAAGCCCCTTGTCCAGGCCAGCAAGGGAAGTACCTAAACACAGAGATGGCTTGAGGCCCTGGGCTGGCCTCCCAGGACAGATGAGCTGCTAAGAGACTTTCTTTGTTCATGAATTTACTTGCTATTTTATTTTGGAAAGAATCACAGCAAGATTAGCATGCTTACTTTAAAATATGATTTTATTAATAGTAGTTTACAGTTTCCTTGCATTTTCATGAGCATGTTCATAACTCTGCCCGGACTTGGTTAGCTCATTTGAACTATACAGTCGGTGCCCTATGCAGACAGGTAAATATGTCACTGGTGTAGTTTAAAGAAGCCTGAGCCAGGCTGTCTGGCTTTCAAAATAATAACCTATTTATTGTCCCTTTTTTTGCCCTTGTTTCCACACTGTATATTCTGTTATCAATATTTTTATTGAAAGCTTGTCTTGTAGATCCCCCTGCTTCCAGTGTTTATAAGATTCCTTTAATGAAAAGACTTCTCACTTCCATGCAGACTTGATCATGTGAACTGTGTCAAGTGGGGCATGTGGAGTCACAAGGTGGTTTGGAACATATTACATGCATTTCCTCCTGGAGAGGAAACTGGATTGCCCATTTCCTGGGTCTCACTGTCCACTCTTGTCAGTATATGAGGATTGCATGGGATTTTTAAATCTTAACAAGCTGCTAAGTATCAGCACATTCACAAGTTTTTGGTTGTTTGATTTGTCTTAACATCCCTCACCTCTAGCTGCCCAGACTAACCAAAAGAGAAAGAAGAAAGATGTTGGATCTTGTGACTATTTCAAAGCAGTGTTGGATGGAGTCCTTCTCCAGCCTCGGCCTCAGCTTCCTTTGTTCTTAAAGAGATCCATGAAGGGGCTGAAGAGATGGCTTAGCAGTGAAAAGCACTTGTTGCTCTTATAGAGGACCTGGGTTCAGTTCCCAGTACCATGTGGTGACTCATAGGCATCTGTAACTGTAGTTCCAGGGGACCTGTCATTCTCTTCTGGTCTGCACAGGCTGCAGCACATGAGGCATAAGTATAAATGCACGCAAAGCATCTATACACATAAAATAGATCTTTAAATTTGTTTGAAGAATCCTATTCTTAGCAGCATCAGTTTGAATGATAAGAGTAGACAAAGGCTTGAACAATTCCTTTTGATTCTCTTATATATAGGAAAATGAGAATTGACTGACAGGGTCACAGGCCCAGACTTCAGTTCTTCCTTTTTTTTCCTTTTTTTTTAAGACAGGATTTCTTTGTGTACCAGCCCTGGCTATCCTGGAACTAGTTCTGTAGATCAGTCTGATCTTGAACTCACAGAGATCCACCAGCCTCCTTTGCCTCTTGAATGCTGGGATTAAAGGCATATGCCATAACTACCCAGTTTAAGATTCTTTACTCTATGTAATAATTATGCTTTGCTGAACTTCACTGTGTTCAAGGACATAATGACACTTCTCAGGCTAAAGTTCTTTCCAAAGCTGCCTCTAAAAAGCTAAATAACCCCTATTATTAATGATCAGCCCCTTGAGCTCTGATCCACATTCACGATGTGTCCATCTACTCAAAGTCTGTCTCTGGTCTACTTCCTCCCTGACTAGCAGAATATCTTCTCAAGAAGGCCACTGTCAGAGTGCTGCTGTGGCAGGAGCGCAGCTGCTCTGTCAGACCTCAGAGGGACTACACTCTGAACTACTACGGTCCTGGAGGCTCAGTGTTCTAGTACCCTGTGTGTCTCCAAAGCTGCATCTGGAGTTCCACATATATGTATGTCTGAGACGATGTTTAACTGCTGGCCAGCTTATTGTTATGTTTCCCCCTTAACTCTAAGCTTCTCTTTAACTGGCCATTTGAGACAGTTCTGCTACTAAATGGGGGTGGGGGTAACACTCAGCCCTCCCCTGCTCCCCAAATGTGGCTCTACCTTCCATTGGCCTTTATGTGCCCTGGCCCTGTGATCCTCATGAGGGCCAATAAAAGTTAGCTTTCCATCTGAGGTATTCATGCCTCACCTCACACCTTCCCATAGTGCACTTCTGTAGTACCCAAGGCCCTGGTCTGACCTTCCAACACAGATGAGCTGCTGAGTATCTTTCCTTGCTGGTGAATTGCTGGCTAGTTTATTTTGGAATTATAGCAGAGTTAACATGCTCACTTTACAATATGCTCCATCTATAATAGTATCCCATTTACACGTGTGTTGGTTAAGTATATCTTATTCTAGAGACCCAGACTTTGCTGCTGACCTACTGCCTCTGCTGAGACTGCTGGTCTGTATGTCCCTGAAGCCTGTCCTTTGCCTTCTTATTTCTGCAGCACCGAGCATGGAGCCCTTTATTCAACAGGCGCACACTGCTTATGATGTGTATATGGTGGAAAGTGTGACTTGTGGTGCAGACACAGCATGTGTCGGTGAACAGCCCTTGGGAGGAAGCTCTCCTTCCCCCTGGGGCCTGAAAGTGGAACTCAAGTTGATAAAATGGCAGTGGAAGCCAGAAGTTCCTTTAGCCACTGAGCCTCCATCCCAAACCAAGCCTCTTTGCTGACCAAAAAAAAAAAAAACAAAAAACCAAAAAACACTTTTATAAACAAAACAAAACTTGTGCCTTGTCTGAACAGTTTGAAATGGTTTTGTTTTTCAGTTACCATCCTGATCTAGCAATAAACTAAATACACAAGTAAACTCTAAGTATATGTTACACAGTTGAGTACTTTCAGAATTGAGAATGTCAGCCAGGCCTGATGGTAAATGCTTCCAGTCCCTGCGCTAGAAAGTCTAAGGCCAGAGAATCATGAATGTGAGGCCAGCCTGTGGACATGGAGAAAGAAAAGAAGGAAACCCTTGTGAGTGGTGTGAGAGGCTGCAGCCAGCTTACGTCACACAACTGAGTTAAAAAGTTCATAAACTAAATTGTCTGAAGCTTAGTTTTCCCTGAGAACATTGTTCTGAAGGGGCAATATCTAAATGATGTGACAATAGTTTCCTATTTGTAGTTTTATAATAAGCTGCAGAGGAGCAGGACTGGGGAGCTTGTTGGCAAATGAGATAAACTGCAGTCTGACTGGGGGTTGGACTTGTTCAGGGTGCAGATGCAGAAGTCTGAAGGTCCTGTTGACTGGCTGGGGTGCACGGTGCCCCTGCTGCAGACTGCAGTCTCCTCGGGCTAGCTAGCTCATAGCTGAAAACTAGAGTGCCCCTCAGAAAGTGGGTGTGATGCCTTCTACGGTTACTCTCTTGAGGAAACCTAAGCCTCACTACTACAGTGAGTGTTTCAGAATCATTCATTGGCTACTGAGATCTCTGTGTTTAATCTGAAGATATTTCCTTCCGAAACTGTGACTTTCAGGGTTAGAGTGAAGGGACCGTTCTGGATAACTGGAGTCTCAGAGGTTTCCGCTACTCATGTTTACTCCGTAAAATATCCAATTTTTCCCCTTCTCTCTCTAATGCTAGGCATTGAACAGCTAGGCAAACCATTGTGTCCTGGTCACATTCTGCTTGAAATCAGAATGTCTATTTCCAGTCTAGAATTTCCAGGACACTACTTTTATAGGCATGGCAGTGAATTTAATCTGTATAATAAAAGTATATAGGCTTATAAACTATGAATTTGATTCATAAGTAAATTAATTTAAAACCTAGTCCTTTGAGAGTGGTCACTCAGTGTCTCATTGCTGTAACGTCAGATTGGTATTGTGTGCAATGGCACATGCTTTAATCCCAGCACTCAGGAGACAGAGGCAGGAGGATCTCTGTAAATTTGAGGCCAGCCTGGTCTACAGAATGAGTTCCAGGACAGTCAGGGCTACATAATAGAAAGACTTTGTCTCAAAAATAAACAAACAACAATGAACAGAACAACTTACTAGGACCATTTTCTCAGCAGCTGATCTTTTAAACATGGATAAGAAATGTCCTGCTCAGTGTCCTCCTAATCTGGTCTGCCACTTCATGCCACTTACAGCCTATGTTTGATGAACCAATGGAGGATTCTTGGAAGTGTGGGGGGGGGGGGAGAAAATGTATGTCTGTGTGCGTGTGTATCTATGTGTATGTATATGCATGTCTGTTTAAGTGTGTATCTGTGTGTATATTTGTCTATGTGAGTGTGTATCTGTGTGTATGTGTCTGTGTATCTGTGTATTTATGTATATGTGTATCTGTGTATATATGGGTATGTATCTGTGTGTATGTGTCTCTGTGTGAGTGTGTGTATTTATGTGTATGTGTATCTGTGAGTGTGTATCTGTGTGTATGTGTATGTCTGTCTATGTGAGTGTGTATCTGTGTGTGAGTGTGTGTATCTGTGTGAGCTTGTATCTGTGTATGTGTATCTGTGTGTATGTGTGTCTGTGTGAGTGTATCTGTGAGTGTGTGTATCTGTGTGTATGTGTGTCTATGTGTGTATCTGTGTGTGAGTGTGTGTATCTGTGTGAGCGTGTATCTGTGTATGTGTATCTGTGTGTATGTATATGTGTATCTATGTGTATGTGTGTCTGTGTGAGTGTATCTGTGTGTATGTGTGTCTATGTGAGTGTGTATCTGTGTGTATGTATGTGTGTGTGGTGAGCTGGATACATGATGATTGTTCTCTTATTATCGCCTCCGTCCTAACAATGGGAATACGTTGGGGCAAGTCTTGGTTATTGAGCTTTCACTTCCTCCAGCTTTGCCACAGAGGAAGAAGATGAGAGCATTGCTGATAGCAGTGGCTGCTCAGGATCATCCAGGAAGGCCCTGAGTGGCCATTCTCTAAGGCAGCTTGTCTGAATGGCTTTCTAGTTCACCCGAAAGCCCTTGCTATTCCTACCCCCATTTCTAGAAGTAGTTTTAGTAGTTTTTCTAAGCGGGAGATCTTCATCCTCTTTGCCACAGGACTCCCGTTTCCTTTCCAAATCATGCAAAGGGAGGGCACATTGTGCTGTGTGTGGAGAACAGGCTTGGCTGCTTGCTAGAATGACGCTCCCTAGTTAGGATCCATCATGCCCCTTGTCCCCGAAATCTTGAGGCTTCTTTCTGTATTTCCTGAGACCTGTGAGGGCAGTGTGTGTTCTGGTTTGCCTTGAGGTGGGAAGGAGCAGCCCCACCTGGCTTCTGTAGGCCCCAGAGCTACAGTCAAGGCCTAGGGACTGAAAAGGGTGTTAGGACGTGGGCCCGGAGTGGGAGCTGACAAACATGCGGAAAGGTCATCTTAGGGTACAGGATTCTGTGGTTGTTCCTAAGCCATTGTTACTGGTTCTAATGTTTACAGAGCTGATAAACTGAGCTTAAAATGCAGAACTAAGAAACTGTATTAGAAAAAGCCAGCCGAGACTTTCAGACTATCTTTTCTCATGCTTGAAAATAGTGAAAAGTAAAGTGTGACTACACTTGAGACAGCTTGCTCAGTCTGGACTTCAAGGTACCCGGGTGCCCCTTGAGGCCCCGTGAAGTCAGCTATCCAGGACCAATCCCCAGAGGTGGTCTGGCTGCAGAAACCACATAGATTAGAACCAGCCCTGGGCGGGAATGGAATTGTTTGCCTTCTCTGTCCCTAGTAAACACAAGTTCTTCACCCTTCTTGTTCTCTCTGTCGTCCCTGGAGTCTGCGCCCTTTCCCTGTCTGGACCGTGATACTCATCCCCTCTGCTCTTCCTCCAGCGGCTGGTCCACCTGCAAACCCACGGAGCATTTTCTTCCTTGAGCCTTCCAGTCACAGTCCAGCTCACTTCATGGCACTGGATGTGGTCTAGGCTCAGGCTGTCTTTGTGCTGCCTCCTCCGTACCCCACACAGGGAGCCGCTGGCCAGCCTCCATGTGGTCCCCTGTCCTGTGCCTGTGTTAGTCCTGTCTGTCTGTCCTTCTTTCCCCTGTCTAGGCCTGGTTCCCACCCTTATTTACACAGTGCCTCCTCCCCACAGCCTGTTTACTTTCTCCCTTCTCAGGCCTCCCTGAGGCCTCCTCCCCACAGCCTTGTCTGTTGCTGCTGTTTGATTGTTCATTTGTTGGTTTGTTGCAGGATCTCATGTGGCCTCAAACTTGTGCAGTCATGATGCTGGCCTTGCCTCCTGAACCTCCTGCCTCCACCTCCCCCGTATGAGATTTGGGTGCTTACTAGCAGGCTTGTTCTCTAAGGGTTGTGTTGGCTGTCTTCTGACCACACCTGGGTTATCCATGCATGGTACAGAGACTCTTATGCTGCCATGACATTTCATGGAGATCCTTTTTGCTCATATGCTCTCACCACCCTGTGTGGAGAGTTTTGAACCTTCTCTTACTTGGATACACTTCTGAATAATTCTCTCTGCCCACAGAACCTTCCAAATGCCCTCTTCTTCAGGACTGTCCCAGAGTCACTGTAGATGCATGGAGGCAGAAATGACCATGATGGGCACAGAGGGCCTCTGATAAACGGGCTAGTGATTGTAGCCAGGAGAGGTAGGCAAACAAAGGTGAAGGGTCACATGCAGCCACCCTGTAGTCCTCAAATGCACAAGGACCAGAGTTGGCTATTACTGTGTGATACCTAGGAGACGTCTTGTCACGTGAAGCCACGTTAGACAGTACTTTGGTGATTTCTCTATTTGCATTTATCTGAGCTCTCAAAAAAAAAAAAAATGGTGTGATCCTGTAGGTCAGAGACTCTTTCATAGTTTTAATAAATGCTTTTATAATGTACAAAGGTCACCCTATAATTTAATTCATTCTCACCAATTTGTTAATACTCGGATGAAATTTATGATGCCCAGAACTGGCACCAAAACAATTCAAAAGAAAGAAGTTGAGGAAGGAACAGCAGTGGTCATGAGTTACTGACTGGAGCTGACAGTAGGCACACAGAGTCCACTGTACTGCCCTTTCTACTTTAGTGTATGCAGGAACTTGTCCCAGGCTGAATGTTTGGCCTACAGTCTGAGTAAGCCTTCAATGTACAGGCCCCTCCCCCACAGAGCAGCAAAGTGTAGTGTACTACATCCTCACCTCTCACTGCCACTGAGCTCTAACCACCAAAAGGGCCAGCAAAATGACCAAAGATTAGTCACTTGAATAGGATCCCAGTGTAATCATAGGTAATCATGAAGACCCACCCGTCAGCCAGATGACAAAGAACTATATCTATTAGTTCTATGACAGTAATAATTAACAAAAAGAAGGAGGTGTCGATAGGTCACCTTCTGTCTTGTTCAGGCTACTAAACAAAATACTGGAAACTGCTTAGAAACAGCAGAATTGATTTCTTCTAGCTCTAGAAGCTGGAAATCCAAGACAAGACACTAGAAGATTTGGTGTCTAGTTCTTACCTTCTTAACTGTGGAAGGAAGAAGCTAGCTCTCTGGGGTCCTTTTTACTAGGTCACTTATCTCACTCATGGCCCCTCATGACCTGGCCAACCCCCAAGTCCCCACTTTGAAAAACCATCACCTTGTGAGTGACCATGTGAACAGGAATCAAACATAGACTTTCCATCCCTGGCCCTGCAAGAAAGATTTCCTGGCTTCCATCTCACAGCAGATCTCTTCATCAGAGGTCTTCCATGCCTGGTAGAAGGACTTGTGGATGTGTCCACAGGTCAGCTGTTCCCAGATGAGCCCAGCACTCCCTCTTCTCAGTGTTTCCAAGGCTGAACAGTCATTGATTCTCTGCGGGAACCCCTACAGTTTTACCTTGGTGTTGGGGGGGGGGGGGCTTGTTTGCTTGGAGGGAGGGTTCTTTGGTTGGGTTTTTGTTTGTTTGTTTTGTTTTTAATTTGGACAGAACAGAATCTTGATTTTCTTTAACTACAAAGTGCGTTCTGTATCCCTTGCTCTAAATAAATCCAAATAAAAGGTTCTTTTATAGTTTGCTTCCTGGATCCGTTTCTAAAATATAGTAAGTTAATTGTTTAAATTCTGAGTTTCCTTTTTGAGAGATCCTTTAGATGCTTTGTGATTATTCTCAAGGTAAATTCCAATTTTGTTTAATTTTCATGCTTGCGGTGTATAAGCAATTGAATTATCCATGGTTGTTCCCTGAACATAGAAGGAGATAAGCAAAGCCTCCATCTCTGTTGACAGATGTGAATTTGGAGCAGCCCAAGCCTGTGCTGTAAACCATGGCTCCCAGTGCTCTGGCCGCGGTTGTGCTTTGGAAACCACTGCCCGCCTTCATGAGCTCCATCTGCAGGTGTTCTGCTTGCTTAGAGTAAATAGTGACAGAGCCCAAAACAGAAGGAAAGAGCTCTCTGCTTTCCAGTTGTCCATCCTTGGGGCCTCTGCAGCATCATGTAGCAAGGCAGAGTAAAGTATGATTCCCGCAGCACAGCCTGCCTACAGTAACCGCTTCAGTATCCTGGCCAGTCTGCAGCCTTGTTCTTGTAGAACAGGCCTCATCAGCTGCAATAGTTTGCAAATGAGGTAATAACTCTGTTGAGGAAGTGACACTGTGGGTCTGACTTGAGCATTGTCAGAGCCTGCTAGAAAATTCGCATGGCCTGAATCCCTCCGCCATTGACAACCTAGATGACAGCACTGGTCAGAGACGTTGATGCTTCCTCCTCAGTTTATTTCAATTCCAAATAATTGGTAAATATGACAGTTGCCATAGAGCATGCAGTGACAGCTACCTGTCTTTTGCCACCTCCAGTCTGTGTCTGCTGGAGAAATGAAATAGTGGGAGTGTTTCACCTGGCACAGCTTCAGCTTTCAGACTGTAAATGGTATGTCACAGCTGCTCGCAACCCCGTGGCCCCGAGTGGATATTTGGGATTACACACCCTAGCTCTAAATCCTCATCATCCAGAGCCACCATGTAGAGACAGTTAAAAGATCAGGATCTCCAACTCCTCACCTGGCTGCTATTCTGCAGCTCTACCCATAGATTGTGACCCTGTGGCCAGTATCTAAGAAAATTGTGGGTGACTGAGCCCACAAATACCAACCCTTCTCACAGTATATGCAGCCTCTTCTCTGGCATCATATCCTAGCTGTGTGTCACTAATTTGCCACCTAAAGCATACTTTTCCATGAAACTGCCTTCTGTCTTCTCATCCATAAAAATGTAAAATGTGAAAATACTCAATACCCTCCATTAACAATTAGAGGTTGTGTGGATCTGTATCACCACTTAAGACTCTAGCCTGCTCCCAGTTCAGATCCCTGGTTTTGGATATGATAGCCAGTTTTTACACTGTTGGCCAGAGTGGTGACATCTCAAGCCTCTACTACCCAGGAGAGCTGAGAATGCAGTCCAGCAAAAAACCCTGAACTCAAGAATTTGTAAGCTTTTTTTTAATATTCAATTTGCAGTACTCCAGCTTGAACTTTGTAGATAATATCATGTCACAATGTCAAGTGGTTGGACACACCTGGCTCAGACTTTTGGCCTAGGAAAGGATAAAGCAGGAGTTTTGGATGGGAAAGAACAGAGAAAGGCTTTATAGATGAAAGACCGAAACTCTGTTTCCACTTATAGATCATGCTACTTCTGCTGTTGTGGGGCTTCTGCAAGTACTTGGTGTGTCCGTCTGGCATCTGGATTGGTTTTTGATCTGTAGTGGCATCTCCTGCTCTTGCTTATCAATGCCATCTCTAATGTCTTGATGGTGCTCACAGCCTCTCTGGTTCTGTGTAGCACTGGGGTAAAGAGCTCCACGTGCCTTTGGTGATCTCTGATTCTTAGGTGACTGCTTTGTTTCAAGAAGACAGATGCAGAGGTGAAGAGCTGGGCATGACTTGCCAGGCTGCTTAGGGAAACCCATGGAAATTGTGTATCCACCCACCCTTGCTGTCTGCATCACAGGGCTAACCCTGTCAGTGATACGGAATACTGACTTTTGAGATTGGCTAGTCTTTGTGGCATTGAATTATAAACACATTACCTGATGTTCTCTGAATTCAGAGATGACATATGTTGGGTACCCACGTGTCACCAAGCAGGGAAGCCCCTACATGGATCCCACTTAGGTCACTGGAAAACCTATCTCTGGGAAGCACAGAGGTAGTGTTCTGCCAGGCTGTGATAGCACATGCCTTTAATCTCAGAACTCAGGTGGCAGAGACAAGTGGATTTCTGAGTTCACAGCCAGTATGGTCTAGAGTGAGTCTCAGGACAGGCTCCAAAGCTACACACAGAAACCCTGTCTCAAACAAACAAACAAACAAAACATAGTACTATAGCATTCTTTTCTCCTTTGTGCCCTAAAATGCCTTAATTATGGATTTGGAACTATGTGAGGTGACCCATATATGTAATCCCAATACTAGGAGGCCAAGACTGGAGAGCTGCCTTAAGTTCAAGGCTACGGTGAGCAAGCTACATACTGAATTACAGACCAGTCCAGGCTGCAGAGTGAGACCTGTGTCTGAAAGCCTCCCCACCTACCCCCCACATCCCAAAAACTGAATTTAGGGCTGTGGGTTCTTCACAGAGCTTGCTTGACATTCTAGACTTCATCTGCTACACACACACACAAGTGGAGTTTCAGTGTGATCCCCTTCCTGTGTATTAAAGACAGCAGCTTAACAGCCACAAAGCTTTCCACAGTGCCTAGAGCAGGCGGTTCCTCCTGTGAGAAGAGGAGAGTCCTCTGCTGAGATAGGCACCAAGGAGCACTGCCCATGCCTGGCTTCCCCTTCTCCCTAAGGAATATCCAAGGCAGGCTTGCTAACAGTTATGAGGCTCCTGTGGAGCTTAGGGATCATCAAATCTGCTTGCAACTTAAATCCAAGGAATGTTCAGAGAAGCTAACTTCTGAGAAGGTATAGACAGCATCTTATCTCAGACTGCCTCCACTGGAATTCCTGCTCTAAACACCTGTGATAGACATGGCAAAAGCTGCCTTCCCATCCATGACATGGCCCAGGCTAGAGGTCACTGCTGAGTCTTCTCTCTGACCTGTCCATCATCCTCTGCATGTCATCTCATGCATAGCTCCCTGTACACACATCTCAGATCCTTATTTTTCATCAATTTATCTAAATACGATACAGAACCTGCTTCTAATTCTTCACTCATCTCCCTTGGTTCACAAATTAGTCTGGAAGAATTAGCATGAAGACAAATAATTGCAGATAAGCAGTTCAGGCTTACATTCGAGGTCATGCATTGCCTGCTCTGCCCACTCTGCAACCTAAACAAGAGTCCAAGATAAAGAGCTCACTGAAAATCGGACTTCTCATACTCTGTGCTTCACTAGCTCCTCACCCCCATAGCCAGGATATTTGTAAGAGAATTCTCTTCCTTTGCCAATGACAGCCATGTGAAATGCAACATCCACACACACCCTGGCCCCTGTCTGAGGGTGGGCTCTTCCAGGTAGCAAGGTCATAATAGTGACCTGCTAGCAGACTGAATTGTCTCCAAGTTCCAGACAGCACAGCTCATTTCCCCTTGGTGCCATGGACTTCATAAAGCTCATTTGTCCCAGAGAACTCTGGGACACTGCTCCACCAACTCACCCAGTGTTTGGGACTATTTCCAAAATTTCTTGTTTAATCTTTGTAAATGACTGTATTGTGTGTGTGTTAGTATTTTGTCTGTCTGTCTGTGCACCACTTACATGCCTGGTCCCTGTGGAGGCCAGAAGAGGGCATCAGATCCCTTAGAATTAGAGTTACAGTTGATTGTGAGCGGCCAATGGTGGGGACCAAACCTGGGTTCTCTGCAAGAGCAGTCAGTCCTCTTAACCACTGAGCTGTTGTCTCTCCAGCCCCAAACATTTTTATTTTATTATCTTATATGTAACTCTCTGACCTGTTAAGCCTCTGGACGTGTTCTTACATACCAGGGGATGCATCTGTTGGGTGTGGGCTAATCTGGTATTCTAGTCAGATCACACATACTGCCTATGGGCCCACTCTTCCCATCCAAGTATCTGGCTTCTTTCTGTGATAAGCTCCCTCAGAAGGGAAGGGTACAATTCTTTTTGTCGCAGAGACCCCTGTGGGTCAACTTGTAGCAAAAGTTTTACAGGAAATTCTGTGCTGTGTGCCTGACATGCTGCTAGTCACACCACACCAGTCAGTCCCTCCCCCAGCCCCTGCAGTTAGGGAGCCTACCCTTCCTTCTGTTCCAGGTAGCCATGAGCACCCAGCAATGAGACATTCAAAACTGAAGACAAAGGAAAGCCTCTCTCCTCTCCTTGGGCCCCTGCCTTTAGAGGAAGGTCCCACCAGGGATCCTTGCTCAGACTTGAGTCATTGAGCTTCCTGGCTGGAAGAGATCAAAGTGCAGCACACTGTTACATGTATGAAAGTGTCGTTAATCCATTATTTTATGTAATATTAAAAACTAGTATAATAAATGCATTTCTAAAACTGAAAGTGATATCACCAATAAACAACAAAATGCAGTGATTTGCTGATGAGTGTATCAAGAGTATCCAACTCTACACCCTTCAATCTCCCTAAGAAGTTTAGACTCTGTGACCAAAGCTATTAGGCTCTCACTGTAGACACAGAAGTGGTGGAGCCATTTCTGAGTGACCTGAACTTTGAGGGTTGTGCCTGCTATCTGGAGAGCTCCAACTGGCCCCTGCATGGCCAACAACTATATTCCTAGACATGTGGTGTACTGTGACCTTCTGAGCCACCTGATTATGGGTTTCATATTTATAGCTCTGTATTTTCTTTTTATTTATCTATATTATGGTGGTTTGAATGAGAATAGGCCCCATTGGCTCTTACGTGTGATACTTGGTCCCCAGTTGGTGGAAGTGCTTGAGAAGAATTAAGAGGTGTGGCCTTGTTAGAGGAGGTGTGTCCCTGGGGGTGGGCTCTCTGCCCCCTGCTTTCTGGCTGAGATGTGACCTCTCAGCTGATCTATCATATCTTTGCTCTGCTGTCATGGACTTTAACCCTCTGGAACCCCATGTCCAAGTAAAAACTTACAAACTGGTGGTCGCATGTTTTATCACAGCAACAGAATGTAACTAAAACAGTTTATTAGACAGTGTCTCTCTGTATAGTTCAAGATATGCTAGAACTCACTGTGGTCCTTGTGCCTCACTTACCCAAGTGCTAGGGTTACTTGTATTTGTGGCCAGCCTGGACAACATAATGAGACCCCTATTTCAAAAGTACTATTTCAAAAGTAAAGGGGACTGGAGAGATGGTTCAGTGGTTAGGAGCCCAGGCTGCTATCACAGAAGACCCAAGTTTGATTCCCCACCCACATGGTGGGTGACTCACCACCATTCTTAACCAGTCCAGGGGACTTGACACCCCCTCTGGTCTCTGCAAGCACCAGGCACATCCCTGGTACACATACATACATGCATGCCAAACACCTATACACATGAATAAAAATAGCAACCACCAATTCTTGAGAAGTAGTGCACTTTGCTCTCAGCATCACTGCCTGGTGGCTGTCCTCTTTCTGCTGGTGGCTCCATCTTGACAGGTTAGCAACTCATCAGCCAGTAATCAGATGAATTGACGGCATCAGTGCTTCCGGGTTCCCACTGTTTCTACCATCTAATGCCCAACCTAACTTTTCTGATCCCAGGAGGCCGGACCAACCAGAATCTTTGGGTACCTCATTTTCCCAACTCACCATGCCTTGCCAGCACCTGTGAGTCCTGCTGTAGTACACACAGAACATGATTTCTCCCTTTCCTGTGCAGCCCCAAACGCAGTACCCAGATGTAGTTGTTGCTTACTGACAGATAGAGGAAGGGTGGAAGTTACACCCTGATGGTCTGAGGTTGGTGGATGATCCCCACATCTGTAATGAAACCCTGGGCTTCATATGGAACAGTTTTCTTTGCTGGCTTGTGACAGGCTCATGAAGCCACATTTCCACTGTCTGAGCAGGCTGCCCACCACAAACCAGCACTGTGTACAGTGGCTTGCTGGTCAGTCTTAGCCTATCCCATCTGCCTGCCAGTTTTGGCTGCCTCAGGCCCAGTGGCCACCCTCTACTTGTCTACCCTAGTTACTGTGTGCAGAAACTTGTTTTAGTGTGTTGTGTAGCTGTTTGATTGTAAATTGCATTAACTTCCTGGAGCCATGCCAGGTGCTTACTGGCTGTCTGATGCTATCTGTATAGACTTTAGGTGGAAGCTAGAAATCTCCACTGAATTTCTGTGGTAATAAAATTATTACAGTTGTACCTTACATCTGCTCACTGACTTCCTGTGGGTTTTCACCAGATCACATGACTGACAACAGAGACAGGCTGTAAGCTTTTGGTGTGCTTGCTGCATCCATCTCTCTCCACCAAATAAGACTTCTGCTTTGTGTCTGAGCTAAGCATCCGGATGTCCCACTGTGGTAGGTTGATTTCACTGGAACTGATAGATTAAAAAAAAAAAAAGTTCCGGCCCCACTTGAGTCTAGCATTACCACTGACTCCAAAACTCAAAACAGCAGGGTTGCTGTGAGTGGCTTTGGACTAAGACCAAGCTCCTAGCTTCAGAGGTGGGTTTTCCTCCATGCCGGGACCAAGCCACAGGCCACTCCTGAAGAGAGGTGTGAAAGCCAGGGCTCCTTCCAGAACTTCCTGGACTAATACAGCCTGCTGCTGTCCTGGCTCCTGTCCTACCTGGCAGCCCCCTTGTCCCTTCCCAGAATACAGTAGTCTTCGGGACTCAGTAACCCAAAAGTCACTGGCAGGAGCCACAAGGGGAGTCTGAGAAGTGCCAGAGAGGCAGAGTGCAGGAGGAGAAAGCGAAGCCCTGGGCTGATGTCAGAGCTGAGATGTCCTAAGGGTGTTCGCTGGCCTGCAGCTACCAAGGAGCATTTGTTGGTATGTCAGGGATGGAGACACTCCCTAGTGAGGAAGCTGGATGTCCCTCGGTCTGCAGGATGGCATTATTGTTCTTCATAGGCTTGCAAAGGAATGTAAAGGGAGGGATAACTCTCCCTGGGTTGTTGATTTGTCTTTCAGACATGACACTTTTGGATTGTATCCTGACAAAAATGTGTCCCTGGTGTCTTTAGCTTTAACTAAAACCTTTCATCTTTCTTTTCCTTGGATCTTAAGCATTCTAAGACACCTCAAAGAAGCATGTGGTCTTAAGGATATCTGTGCAAGTCTCTATAGCTAACCAGACAGGTTGAGGGGGACATGGTAATTGGAGTGAGGACCAGTTTGTATACACAGGCATCAGGTTGGCTGAGTAGCATTGTGAAAATTCTTCCCCTTTATGTCTGTTACCTCCTCTTACAGAGTCTTTGGTCAGCTGAGCTTACAAATAACTCATCCCAGTAGAAGGGACTTTATCTTGTGCTTTCCAGTGTTTGCCTCATGGCACCAGTTTGGAAAGCAGATCTCTGTTTTCTTTGCTCTCCGCTTATAGTCCTTTACCTGCTAGTGAAGGTTCCAAAAAGTACGCAGGAAATATTCAGTCATTTGCTCAAGGAGAGAGACAGTGAACACAGAGAAAGGCTGTGCTGTGGTCTTGGATCCATATGCGCTGTGTCCATATGCAAACTTTTCTCCAGCAGAGGCAATGTGTTCATGTTGTCACGTTGTCCTGTCTCTGACCTCCACTTTCCTGTGACTCATGGCGCACACTCAGGAGACTACAGTTTGGAAATAGTATCTATAAAATGATCAGCTCTTCACCAGGCAGCAGGCAGGGACTAAGCCCTGTAGGACACTTAGTAATAGTGTCCTAGACCACTCAACAACAACAAATATTGTCTTGGGCTTAGGAGAATTGGCCTTGAAGACCATCAGTCGAATGGCCAGGACAGGTGCGTGACCTTGGGAAACAGGTGCCTGCTGTGAAGCTAGCTGTGTGAATCCTGTGCCCGCTTCACTTTAAGGTTACAGTGGAGTCAGCAGACATGGCAAGGAATAGAGAGGTCTAGAACCCCACTAGGGTCATATGATAGCTGGTCAGAATTGAAAGGAGTTCATTAGTCCTACATTTTACACAAAGTGAGAAACAAAGTCCCGAGAAAATACCTAGAACTGCCCAGATCACTCTCCTGGCCCTTGCTTGGTCTGCCAGAGAGCAGAGGACACCCAGGCACCAAAGTTGACAGAGGCTATTGAAGGGAGCTTCTTGATAGACCTAGACATCTTATCACCCTAGCTGCAGGTGGTCTGAGGATGGACACCCCAGTCTTTGCTTTGAGAGGCCACAGGGGAAGAGTCGCACATCTGCTGGTGACGGCCCCTTTGGTGAGTTACCTAAGCTGGCTGACATCACTTCTGTTTCTATAAGACCCATCACAAAATTATTGTGTGGATATGAAGTCCTTTGTTATTCAACTCAGCAAGTGTAAATAATATGCCAGATACTCAGAAAATCCCTGGTTTCTGAAAGCCCATCATGTGGTGAAATAACCACCAGGATCAGCCCTGATGCACCAGGATCAGCCCTGATGCAGGAAGGATCAGAGAGAGAGAGAGAGAGAGAGAGTGTGTGTGTGTGCGCGCGCGCGTGTGCGCGCCTCTTCTACCTGATCTGGTCATTCAGATGGGGACTATGGGCCGCGCCTCTTCTACCTGATGTGGTCCGTCAGATGGGGACTATGGGCCGCGCCTCTTCTACCTGATGTGGTCCGTCAGATGGGGACTATGGGCCGGGGACAGTCAGCCTCACTCCACCCAGTTGCTGAGTGTCCTTGAGGCAGGCACAGAGTCTGCTGACCAGGCTGACCCAGTTGGAGTGATTCAGCCTCAGCAGGACATTGTGCTGGCTAGCCCAAGGCTATATATATATATGGAGAGCAATTCTTGAATGGGGTGTGAGGTCTGCTGCTTGGTGGTAGTTACTGCACAGGCCCCTGTTGCTCCAGTCAGTTAATTTCACAAATCACCACCATAATAGTTGGTACTTGTGCATACTTAGGTGACACTGTGGAGCCAAACAGTAAGGAGTGGGTTTTACTGCAGCACAGCAGACAGAGCTAATTGCCTATGGTGTGTGACAATGGCCTGTGGTGTTTGACGGTGACTAAGAACACTCTATGTGCTTTTCAGATGTAACTCAGAACTCCCTTCCTGCAAAATAATCTTGTTTAACTCTGTCCTTTTTAGATCATTCTAGAACCCTGGAGATTTGGTACATGATTGTTTTCAGATTGCATTATCCTGATACTTCAAAATTCCTACTGTGTGTGTGTGTGTGTGTGTGTGTGTGTGTGTGTGTCTGTGTGTGGTGTGTGTGGTGTGTGTGTGTGTGGTGTGTGTGTGTGTGTGTGGTGTGTGTGTGGTGTGTGTGTGTGTGGTGTGTGTGTGGTGTGTGTGTGTGGTGTGTGTGGTGGGGGTGTGTGTGTGGGGGTGTGTGTGTGTGGTGTGTGGGGGGGGGGTGTGTGTGGTGTGTGGGAGGGTGTGGTGTGTGTGTGTGTGTGTGTGGTGTGTGTGTGTGTGGTGTGTGTACCCCTCGTCTACCCAGACCTTCCTTTCCTCTAGACTTACCAACATAGCATGACTTGGGATTCACACTCGCCATCCCTTTGAGGACGAACTTCCCATTCCATCTGGCCATGCTCTACAGCAGGCCCCGCAGTACCTCCCTTCTCACTCCCTTTCTCCTTGGTTGCAAGTGTTCACTGTTAGTCCCACTACTACTGGTCTCTCATTCCGTGAGAGTGCACTTCCTGTGAGAACAGGAAGTGCTCCACCCCTAGGCCCCAGCCCACACAGACCTCCTGGTACCAAGCAGCAGACACTCGTGTAAACAAATGTGCTCTGTGATAAGATTCAGTGTAGACCTCAAATATTTGCCCATGCGTCTAGGGCGTGCTTAGTACTCATCAAGTGGAGATTCTTACACATTCACTGACCATGTGAGTGATGAACACCTCCCAGCCCTTAGCCACAGCAAGCACAGACTCTCAGCCTTTAAGCACAGTGGGTGGATGCATATGGATGGCTTGCTCTCTCCTCTTTCAGCTTTCTACCTACATCCTGGAACCCTGGCTTGTCCCTGCTCTCCCCCACCCCACCTGCAATAGGGATTACCACACCACAGCCTCTCCTGTGGGTGGGGAGAAAGGCCAAAAGGCTTTCTATAAACCCAGCTGCTCCCCAGGCTACAGGGGGAAGATGCCTCTGCCCCCCCCCCGGGGGGGAGGGGGTGTTCAGAGTTAGAAGCCAAGTCCTGATGCTATGGTACAATGTGAAGTGCTACCTCAGCCTATTAACCTGCAGGCTCAGAGGCCATGATGAGTGCTCCAGGGCCCTATACATGTACAGGACCAGCCCTGAGCTCCCCCACAGTCCTAAGAAGAAGGACTTTGGCCTCTCTCTGTCCCCAGTAGGATGAGACTGAGGTCAGACTTTAGAGCTAGCTGCTCCCTAGCTTCCCCTTTCATCTCAGGGCTCAGGATGTTTTGTTTTGTTTTTTAATAAAAATCAAATTTTTTGTGAAGAATTTATCACCCAGCTAGATTGACACAGCCACTCAGATGAGCGCTTGCCCAGACCGAAGTCTGTAGGTCTCCATGAAAGTTATACAGTCAGAAGAAGGCTAAGAATTTTTGAAGAAAGATTCTCACCTCCAAAATGACTCACTCCCCAAGACAGGATCTCTCAAGAAGAGCCAAGCCTTGAAACTGAGCGGGAGAGGATATTTACCTTGTCTGCTACTGAGTAGAACCGTGCCTTTTTAACCCCTCCTCAGCAAACCAGCCAGGGTTATTATAGTGTTTGCTTGGCCACAGTTGTCTTAGCTAAGGTCATTATGGCTGTGATGAAGCACCTTGACCAAAGCAACTTGGGGAGAAAGACTTTGTTTTACTCACAGCTCCATGTAACAGTTCCATCCTCAGAAGCAGGGAGGGCAGGAACTTGTGACAGGAGTTGATACAGAGACCATGGAGGGGAGCTGCTGCTTACTGGCTTTGCTCAACCTGCTTTTTTATAGAAGCCAGGACCACCAGCCCAGAGATGGCACCACCCACCACCAGGTTTGGCTGCCCCCAAACCTCCAACCAATCACTAGTTAAGAAAATGCCCTACAGGCTTGCCTACAGCCTGATCTTATGGAGACATTTTCTAAATTTGGGTTCCCTCCTCTGGGATGACTCTAGCTTCTGTCAAGTTGACATAAAATTAGCAGGTAAGTTACATTCTCTCAGAAACCATCAGACAGTCAAAATTTGTGAAAGGCCTGGTACTGAGCCTCTAACCACTCTGGGGAGGGCCTTGCTGAACACACACCATTGCTTTTGCTTGTACATAAAAAGTGATCGTGTTCTCATTGCAGAAATTTCCAGAACTGAAATTTAAATATGTGGAAGAGGAGCAGCCTGAGGAGTTTTTCATCCCTTATGTCTGGTCTCTGGTCTACAACTCCGCAGTAGGCCTGTACTGGAACCCACAGGACATCCAGCTGTTCACCATGGACTCTGACTGAAGCAGGACACACCCATGCCCACCCTCAGCAGCTCTGCTAGTTACTTCATGTCTAGGAGTAGGAGCAGACGACAGACTGCCACGTGTGTCTCTACCAGAGGGTCCACACAGGTGTGATTCCCTCTCACACTGTGATCACTGGGATGGCTGCCAGTTAATAGTAGCTCACTCAGCATTGATTGTACTGCTAGAGGGGTGCGCAATAAATGGAAAACTTGCTGTTCATTGGGTGAGTTATTTCTAAACTTCTGAACCCCAAATCTAGAGTTTTCCTGGGATCCTGGTGCTTTAGGCACGTAACACACATCAACGGTGTATGTTATTTCCATTTTTAAATTGGTTTTGAATTTATTTATTTCTATTTTGTGTGTATAAGTTTTTGTCTATATGGTATTTTTGTTCTGTTTTTTAGTGTTGTTTGGGTTTTTTGAGACGGTTTCTTTGTATAGCCCTGGCTGTCCTAGAACTAGCTCTATAGACCAGGCTGGCCTCCAACAGAGATCTGCCTGCTTCTGCCTCCACCACCACATGCCTACATGTTTCTATGTGCACCACATGCATGCCTGATGCCCACAGAGGTCAGAAGAGGGCATCGGATGGGAACTGGAGTGACAGAAGGTTATGAGCTGCCATGTAGGTGTTAGGAACTGAACCCAGGTCCTCTGCGAGAGCAACAGGTAGCACTGAACAAACTCTCCAACCCTGCTTTTTTTCCTTGAGACTTGTTCTCATAGCCACACTAAACTAAAACCATGTAGCCCAGGCTGCCCTAGAACGTACAGCAACCCTCCTGCCTCAGCCTCCTCTGAATGCAGGGGTTACAGGTTGTGCCAGCACATTCAACCAACACACCTCCCATCTTTTTCTCAAATAAAAAATTTTGTTTTAGTCGCTTGCAGCTTCTCCTAGGTGTCTATGTGCTTGCATGTGCACATATATGTACATGCATGTGTATGTGCATATATATGCAAGTGTGTATGTACATATGCATGTATGTGTTTGCATGCCACTTAGCAGCCAAAAATTTCATAAATACTGTACCTGCTAACATGACCCTAATCTTCAAGGACAGGAAATAGCTCTTTGGGGTGGGGTTGGCCTCTGAGCTGTACCTGGGATTCAGCTGGGGTCATGGAGATTGGTCTCTAAGCTGTACTGGGGATTCAGTTGGAGTCACACACAAATTAAGTTCATCTACTAGGTGTTATTTGCTGGAGAAAGCTTAATTTTAAAAGCAACCTTTTTTTTTTCCCCTTCGGCCAAGTTAATAGGAAGAACAAGAGGAGACCAGCTTATTAAAACAGCATTCCATCTGAGATGAAAAGTATGAATTTTTCTCTTGTTTCTCACTTTGAAAAAATGTGTTCAGGGCCTGTGAGATTCATGAATTTGGTTCTACACACATCTGGGTTGTGCTAAGTAGAGCCCCAGGTGCTGAGGTACCATGGCAATGCATTCTAAATCAGTGTGTCAACCTTTGTTCACCCCATTGACCTATTAGAACCAGCCTTTCCACCTGTCCCCATCCCCCTGGGCTAGGAACATAATCATCATGGACCCCATGAGTACAGCTTGGGTGGTTTTCCATAGAGGAGCACACTGATCAACCCAGTTCTCGGGTAAGTGATGGTTCACTTACCCTTTTCTGGAGTAGACAAGACTGGATGGAGCCCTTCCTTGAGTGGGTCCAGGGGCAAGGGCAGCTGGCCTGCTGCTTCCTCCTATACCGGGTCTCCAGGAATGGCTGGGACCACAAACACAGGGCTTCTCCCCTGGCTCTGACATCCCAGATTTTTGAGAGCAAAGCATCTTGAGGTAGAATGGCCTAATTATTGTTTGAGGCGATGGTGATGTGTACTTCTTACATAGAAAAACTGACGGCTTTCATTTGTCTTCAATGTGTTCTAACTTTCTTTTCCTTTAGACAGAACATAAAAAATAAATAAAGGATCATATGAAACATCTACTTCTTTGGGAGTCTAGTGCCTAAGCAGGAGCATGGGACATCAGTTACAGGACCGGCAATTCCTATAGCAGAAATTACAGTCCCCAAAGCCTGTTCACTGTGATGGAGCCATGCTGCCAACAAAACCTGCACCCCAGCCTCCTAGCTCCCAAGTTCCCTGAGTCCCAGCCTCAGGGCTTGCCTCCTACTGACCCTCTCTCAGAGGTCTAAAAGCTCCAGTGGGCCACCAGCCGCCTCGATGATCTACTGGAGTGAGACCCACAGCATGCCACTGCCTGCCTCAGCTCACTGAGGTCTCCTGACTATCAGTAAAGGAGGACAGGTTGATCACATGACCGTAGACTTTAGTGATAAGCTGGACTGTGCTTGATAGATATTAATTTGCTTAGAACTATCAGTAAAAGGTTATCAGGGGGCTCAATAGTTAAAAGCACTTTTTGCTCTTGTGAAGGACCGGAGTTCAATCCACACCTACACGGTGTCTCACCACCATAGTTCAGTTGTAGGGGATCCAACATCCCTCTTCTGACTTATGTGAGTACGAGGCACAATCATGATGCGCATATAATCTTGAAATACAAGATTGTCCTGTGTTCACAAGAAGCTAAAAATTGCCTTCTGCTATTACCCATGCATGATATAATGAAAATAAAGATCTTATTTTTCCTGAGATAAGAAACAGTTTTTGCAGCCAGCTATGGTTGTGCACATCCTTAATCCTAGTACCAAGGAGACAAAGGCAAATGGATCTCTCTGAGTTCAAGACTGGACAAAGCCACAGTTCAGTCTCAGGTCAGCTAGGGTGCAGGGAAGAACGATTACTGTGTGGTATCACTGTATGAACCAGGGATGCTGAAATGCTATGAATGTTTTAAAGAAATCCCTCCCCTCCCCCCTTGTAAGACTCTCTTCCTACTTTCAAGAGCTCAAGGCAATCAGCAAAAAATTTGAAAATTCTAAGCCTGACTCCATAGTGGCTCCCTGTGTCACAAGATGCAGGAACAGCAGTGTGTAGCAGGCCCTTACCATCCAGCATTGCAGGTAAAACAACTGTGTGACAGTGGTAGGCAAAGGAAGGGAGCAGATGGTGTGCAGAAAGCACACTTCCACATGAGACTCTCTGGAAGGAATGCACAGAAGCCAAGTCCCACCGCCCAGTCCATGACCCTCGAGGGCCTTCCAGAAAACATTCCTAAGGGGATACCTTGAAGCACTGACTGTTGGCCTTTGTCTTTGGCTTCAGCCTTCCAAGTCATGGGCCACCATACCACACACATACTTTCTTAGCATGCTATTTAGGCAACATGGCATCCTTCAGCCTCTGGAGATCTGGGTTCTCAAATCAGAGCTCTCTGCGTAGCTAAGCAACCATGTGCTGTGTTCAGGCCATTAGGTACTACTGGGGTCCTGACTAGTGGGTCTCTCGGCTTTACCTGACACCACCTGTAACCTCAGTGCCACTTGATAACTCTGCTCTACTGTTGAACTTGTGTCTCCAAAGTCAAAGCCACTGAAGTGTTCATAGTACCCCGCAAAAGTCAAGGGTGTCTCAAACAGTAATGACCTAAATTTGCTATCAGTATGAAACATTGAAGGCCAAGTGGTGCCCAAATCAAGCAAATGGGTTTTTCTTTCTTTAAAGTTTTGAGAGATGGCTCAGCAGTTAAGATCATTGACTGCTCTCCCAGAGGACCCATGTTCACTCCTCAGCACCCACATGGAAGCTCACAACTATCTGTAACTCTGATATCTAACCCCCCCCCCACAGACATACATGCAGTCAAAACACCAGTGCACAGAAAATAAAAATAAATGATGTATATATAATTTATTTATATATATAGTTTTGGATCTCAGTAGAGCACAGCTATTCAAGATCCTCATGCAGGCCCATGTAATGGCATATACCTTTAATCCCAACACTTGGGAAACAGAGGCAATAGATACTCTGTGAGTTCAATGATGTGAGATGACAGACACCATAACAAAATAAATAAAAAATCAAAATAAATAAAAAAGGAAGGGCAGAGTCAAAAACAAATCAAGCCAACAGCCAAAAAAAAAACAACAACAAAAAAAAAAACCAAACATATAAAACACAAATAAGCCAGGAGCCACATAACAAACAAATTAATAAAAATAAGTTAAAATAAAAAACTAACAATATGCCTAATCCATAAGCCAAACAACATAAACTTAATATAAATATATAAATCATTTTTTCAAAAGCCAAAACAACAACAATGACTAAGAGTCTAAGGCTACAGGTCTGTGGATCTGGACCTCTGGCAGCCCAGAGACAAAAACCTTATTGTAACAGTTCAAGGCCAGCAGAGTTTCATAAAGAGTTTCAGGAAAAGCAGAGGCCAGCAATACATAGACAGACCCTACCTCAAAATAAATAATAAAAACACAAAAACCACCCAAAACAAGGAAGGCTCACCAGCAGTTCATTTCCCAGCACCTAGCCTGACATCACATCACCACGTAAGCGCTCAGACACACATCCTATCACAATCTGTTGTGTGCTACTGCCCTGGAATACTGTACACTGACCATGTGTAAAACATGGGAACCCAGGCGGGAGAGATGGTGTAGAGGCTGAAGAACAGTTGTTACTTTTACAGAGGACCCAGGTTCTGTACCCACATGTTGGTTCACAATCAGTTGATGTGGGATGTCTTTCTGTATGCTGTGAATACCATTGGATAATAAAGGAACTGTTTTGGCCTATGGCAAGGCAGCTTCTAGGCAGGCAGGAAATCCAAGCAGAGATAAAGGGAAAGGAGGGTAGGATCACCAGAGATGCTGTAAGATGTCACCAAGAGAGCAAGATGTAAAAGTACAGGTAAGACTCAAGCCACGTGGCAAAACACAGATTAATAGAAATGGGTTTAAGATGCAAGAACTAGCTAACAAAACACCTGAGATATAGACCAGTTTGTAATTAATATAAGACTATATTGATTATTTGGGACTGCTGGTTTGGATCTCGAGGCTAGACAGGGTCAGAAACTTCATACTACAATCAGTTCTAGAAGATCCAATACCCTTTTCTGACCATATGTGGTGCATATACGTATGTGAAGACAAAACACACACACAAATAATTAAATTTAAAAAAAAGAAAAGGAACTACTGAGCATGAAGTTGAAAGAATGTGGCAGCCCTGGACAGGTGATCTTTTAATACCTAGTGGCTCTGCGATGCCTCCAAACATCTTTTGTAACTATTTTGGTAAGATTTTTAAAGTTTCTGGACACATGGTTCAGTTTGCCAAGTCTTCCCTTATGTCTTTATGGGTCCTATACCTACCTGGATTCTTAAACCACCTGGCAGTTGGATAAAGACTGAATAATGCTGATCCTGTATCCCCAAGCAAGCCCATGATGGAAACAACCCTAGGCCTTGAGTTCTTGCTACATACTACAACCAGTAGCAACTATGTATCCAGAGGCCAGACCAAATGAATAACTAGAAATAAAAAAAAAAAAAAATTTAAAAAAATGCAGGAAAACAACACAATAGAAACACCCAGAAGAGGTCTATGTCAGAGCTCACTGTGTCCAAAAGTCAGAGGCACTGATGCTCAGCTTCAGAGGGCTCAGATTCCCAACATCCACACTGGGCAGCTACAGTGACCTATAACTCCAGCTCCAGGGGATCTGTGGCCATCTCCTGGCCTCTGTGGCCATAGCCTCAAGCGGTGCACAAAAACTCACGCAGCCCAAACACAATATGTAAATTAGAAAATCCTTTTTAACCAGATATATTGCCAAGAGTCTGAGCGGAACACTGAAGGTGGAACACATTTGACATTTTAGAATTTTGCAAATTGGACATTTAGATTCAGTAGATGGTTTAAGAACGTATTAGACAAAACTCAGAAAAGAATGTTGTAAAGCAAATTGGGAGGGTTGAACTGAGAAAAACCACAAAGGAAATGAAACTGAGACTAAAAATAATACAACCGACAGAAAGGAGCTGAAGAATCAGTGGGGCTGCTCTCCCAGAAGACCTAGGTTCTGTTCCCAGCACCCACACAGTGGCCCAGGGCTATAACTGTGACTCCAGGTCCAGGGCATCCAATGCCCTCAATCAGATATGCACTGGAGCCAGATGGAAACAAAGGGCACTCACATGCAGACAAAACACTTACACACATAATAAAAATAAACCTTTTCAAAAAGAATACTAACCGAACGGGGGGCTAAGGAGATGACTCTATTGAGATCACTTATTCTGGAGGGCATAGTGATGCAGGCCTTTAATCCCAGCACTCGGGAGGCAGAGGTAGACAGATTTCTGTGAGTCTGGGGCCAGCCAGCCAGGCTACAAAGGGAATTCCAGGATAGCCAGAGTTGTGACATAGAGAAACCCTGTCTCAAAAAAAAGCGCTTATTTTTACAAAGGACTTGACTTCAGATCCCAGAATTCACATAATGTCTCATAATTGTCTGTAACTCTAGTTCCAAGGGATTCGGTGACCTTTTCTGATGTCCACGGGCACCAAGCACACACATGGTGCACATACATTCAGACAGAACACTTGTATACATAATAAGCCTTAAGAAAATAAAAGCCAGAAGGCCAGGAGATTTAAGATATAACACTTGCCTAGCACTCATGAGGTTTAATCCTTACCACCATAAAAGACCAGTTGTGGTAATTTTAGCACTCAGCAAGTTGAGGCCAGAGAAGCAGAAGTTCAAGGCCATCCTCAGCTATATAGCAAGTATGAAGCCACTGTGGGTTACATGAAACCCTGCTTCCCCAAATTTAAATTTAAATAAATAAATTTAATTAAATAAATAAGGAAAGCCACTTGACGTGTGACTAAAACTAACCGTATTTGGGAATGTCTTTTCCAAAGACATGTTAGAAAAGAACCAAGATTGAATATCAGATATCCAAGCAACTATCTTAAAAAGAAGAAAGCCAAGCTGGGTGTGATGGTGCATGCTTTTGATCTAACTCAGGGGGCAAGACAATCTGTGAATTAGAGGGCAGCCTGGTCTACAGAGTGAGTTCTAGGACAGCCGGGCCTATACAGAGAAACTCTGGGTGAGGAGGCAGAACCGCTGATACAGGACACACACACACACACACAATAAATAAATAAATAAATAATAAAAGTAAATGAATGAATGAATGAATGAATGAATGAATACCCAAGTAAAAAGTTGTTTGAAAACACTGAGGCTTGATGAATCCCAAAACAAAAATCAAAATAGGAAAGGATAAGAGAGAGGAAAGCTGGGGTCAGGAAAGTGGGTGTGGCTTCAAATTATGCAGACTTCAAAAAAAAAGGGGATATTGCAGGACCAAGGATGATAGCACACAGCTATAATCCCAGCACTCAGAAAGAGGTATGCAAGTTCAAAGCCAGCCTGGGGTTCATAGTGAGACCTCATCTCCAAAAAGAAAAAAGGGCAATGCTCCATTAGAATCTATTACACAAATCCTAATTGATATTAATAATATACACAAATCCTAATTGATGTTAATAATCCCAGAGCTAGATATTGGGGCAAATGCTGAAAGATCAGAGAGACGGAGGAACAAGCCACAGCCACTTCTCACCTAGAGAACTCCTAGACTGAAAGAGGAAGATCCTGTCCATGAACCCTCAGACTGCATAGGGGAAGCAAAGGCAAGCACAGGCCAAAATGGAAGGGGAGGGGAGCACAAGGGGCTGAACTAGAAGAGCCCAACTCCTGTCTCCTCCCACCTTATATTCCTTTCTCTGATCAGCCATATCACTTCCTTCCTGGTGCTGGGATTAAAGGTGTATATGTTTCCCAAGTACTGGAAGCAGAGGCATGATGGGATCCCAAGTGCTGGGATTAAAGGTGTGTGCCACCACTGCCTGACTCTGTTTCTCTTTTGGACTGTAGGTGGCTCTGTCCTCTAGTCTTTGGGCAAACTTTATTTCTTTAGAGCCTACACAATATATCACCACAATCTATTTCCTACTGGTACCAGAACGATACAAAATGCTTTATTAAGAGAAGAACTTTTGGGGCTGGAGAGATGCCTGCCCCCATGGTTAAGAGTACTGGCTGTTCCTTCAAAGAACCTGGTTTAGTTCCCAGCACCCACATGGTAGCTCACAACTATCTGTAACTCTGGTTAGGGGGAATCGAACACTCTCACACAGACATATGTAAACAAAACACCAATGCATATAAAATAAAAATAAATTCTAAAGAGAAAAACTTTGGCTGGGCATGATGGTGCACACCCTTAATCCCAGCATGAAGGAGGCAGAAGCAGGCAGATTTCTGAACATTTTAAGCCAACCTTGTCTGCATAGTGGGTTTCAGGACAGCCAGGGCTACATAGTGAGACTTTGTTTCTAAAGAGGAAGGGGAAGAGAGAGAGAGAGAGAGAGAGAGAGAGAGAGAGAGAGAGAGAGAGAGAGAGAGAGAGAGAGAGAGAGAGAGAGAGAGAGAGAGAGAGAGAGAGGAGAGGCAA
This sequence comes from Phyllotis vaccarum, assembly GCA_033318265.1. Classification (NCBI taxonomy): domain Eukaryota; kingdom Metazoa; phylum Chordata; class Mammalia; order Rodentia; family Cricetidae; genus Phyllotis; species Phyllotis vaccarum. Next base: position 13,930,115 of record JARWLC010000009.1, on the reverse strand, counting down.
GAAAGAAGGGGGAAGTGAAGAGAGAGAGAGAAAGAGGGGGGAGGGGAAGGGAGGGGAGAGGAGAGGAGAGAGCGGGTACAGAGGAAAAAGAGAATATATGGAATATATGAGAATTCTTTTTCAGGGTTTAGGAAGTTTGAAGCCCAGAGTCACAGATTCTAGTAATGTTTTTTCATGATGTGGAAAAAGGAGGGGAATATGGAAGAAACAGATCTTACTCCATCAGGAGCCTTCTCCCTTAGCCTGTCATGGCAGTGAGATTTCAGCATGTTTTGAAGGCTACACTTAAGCCACAGAACACTGATACATTGTAAGTGGAGGCAAAATGATCTTGGTCACAGTGAAGGGTGTATGCATGTACTGAACACAGTCACTGTACATATTACATATGATCACAATGAGGTACGGTGTGACTTGTGTGTTTGACCTACAAACACACATCAGTAGAAGTGTGTTTAGATTTTGAACAAAATTAGCAAGCTCATTTAAAATAATGATGATGATGAATAATGACAATAAATATATAGGTCTCCAAAGCAGCACAGGTTGGTGACAAAGTGGATTAAAAAGAATCCCCATACTACCTGTAGGAGTTGAGACAGGAAAACTTCATCACTGTCTACCACCGTTAAAGCTACTCCAAGACCTGATACTACCAACCTTCAAAGGACACCCAGAATGCTCTCATGGACACTGAGACATAGGTTCAAGCATGTGGGCAGTGGATCCTTGCCAGTAACTCAAGACTGGAAACACCCGGTGATGCCCACCAGGAGAATATATAAACAGATCTATGCAAAAATAGATCGCAAGACAGTGGTCCGCCCTCATCAGTTACCTCTGCCTGAAAATATTCACAGAAAGTTCCAGTAAGCAGCCTAGAAGCTCTAAGTTGCTGTGAGGCTCTCAAGGAAGTCTTCAGTTTCTTTGCTCATCTGGCTGGTTTCCGGGTATCCACCCACCTAGGACCTGGAGGCACTTGTTCATTCTTTAGAGGCTTTGGTGATGTTTCCCAGGAGCTGTATGGTGTGAGACACAGAAGCAAATCAGACTCAAGATGACTGGAAAACCCAGACCAGTCTTCTATGCAGATACAAAGTGATACTTCTTCATTCCAGTGAGTTCTTCCCTTTGTCTTAAAATCATTCTTTGTGGAAATATTTCATTATCATATCGTGGGTTCTGTGTTACATTTTAATGAGTTAAACACTATTTTTGTTTAATTTATAAATAAATGTGCTCATAGGTGAAACATATATGAACAGATTGGAGGTATCAGGGGGGTTTTTTTGGTTTTTTTGTTTTTGTTTTTGTTTTTTTGTTTTGTTTTGTTTTTTTTTTTTTTTTATGTTACAAAAGTACGTTGATCCCAGAAGCCTGGAACCTCTGAGCTCCAGGCCAGAGTCTAGGCAGATGGCTCTGGTTTCTGGTCTCAGTCTCTGGTTATCAATGTTTATAAAGAAGGCTTAGAAACAGCGTTTTGTCCCAGCAGGATGTAAGATTGAGAGCCTACTGGATTCACTCCAAAAAGATAGCAGGCCGGCTTTGTGGGTTGAACTATAGCCAGAATAATTAGGAAGCTCAACCCTTGGCTCTGAAAGTTTGAGTTTAGGAATGAGTCTCCTCCACTGCCTCATACCCCACACTCAGCATCCATCTCTGTTACTAGAGGCCAGTCCCCAAGGAACCTAGGTCAACTTTCTCCCAATGCTCCAGCTGCTGCTACATGCTCCCACCTCAGCCAGGTGGCGCTGCTTGAGAACCGGGCTCCTGTGGAACCTTGTCGGTAAATCCTTTGGCTTTCTAGAGCATCCCATCAGGAAAGCCAGCTCCATGGGGCCTCTTGAGCCACAGGACTTAAGGTTATTTGAACTGTAAATGAGATAACATGGGCAGAATAGAGAATGTAAGTTCTCTGGCAACAGGGATTCTGCACCGCTGGTTTCTGCACTGCTGAATCCCAGAAAAGCGTTTATTAAATACTGCCAGCATCTCAATTTCTAGACTTGGGAAGCACTCAGACTTACAGCCAGCATTTTTTTCCATGAGAAGAAGCCCCAGAAAGGCTAAAAAGGTGCTACAGTTCCTCATGTCATTTCAAGGTATAATCTCATCTAGAACACAGCTCGGAGTGGGATCCACTGAGAGGATCCCTCACTTTTCCGTACCCCCAGCCTGCTTCACACCTGTGATCCTAAACTATCACCGGCCAGGAGTGGGATCCATCATCACAGCCTTGGAGGAGGAGATTTGGAGGAGCGTGGGTACCAGAATCCATAGATGAGGCTTTTATAGCAAGAAAGAGGTAAGACAAGGTAGGCAGCAAGCAACATGCAGTGATGGAAGCAGACAGAGAACAGAGTCCTATTTAGGCATGCTTCGGATTTACAGCTGAGGGAGGATGCTCAGAGCCAAGGAACAGATCCCAGGACAAAGGCGTGTTTGCCTGTGGAAGGCTAGGAGAAGAACCTGGAGCATCCACGACAGCTACACAGCACATGGATGTTGCTCTTTTTCCAGAGTCAGCTTAATAGGAACAGGATTTGGAGACAACAGTTTATGGCAACCCAAACATCTGTCCCTACCATGGCTTAGCTTCTCCCTAGCCCAACCTGGCTCCTGAGGGGCCCGCCAGTCCTCTAGGGCAGCAGAACAGAAAAGCTCTCAGTCTAGAGAACCTCTAGGCTTCCCGCTGTGTACCACACCACTTTGTGACCTCCTAGCCTCAGTATACTGACCTATGAGGGCTGGGGCTGGCTAAGAAGGTTTCCCCTGAAGGAGTTAGGCTCTAATACCCCTAAATACCTTCTTTGCTCTTCAAAGTCAGGAGAGGCATCTACTCCCGACTGCAAAGTCCTCACCCCACCCCCATCCCCCTGGTTATTATCTCTTTTGAGGCCAGGTTCATAAACTTCAGCAGCCCAAACCAAGCTGATAAAATGCCAACTGACAGGCCCCTGGAATCCTGGTCACCACACTGGCACATTCCAGAAGACAGCAGCTGACCCCATGCCTGGTTCTCTCTGGGCAGACAGCCCTTTCTGGAAAAGCCTTGCTCAGAGCAGCCTGCCTGACTGGCCTGGCCTCACAGTAGACACTTTTGTACCTGGGACCTGTCTGTGCAATGTATAATGAAGACAAGGTCTGATGGGCAGGGCTGCAGGGTACCCACATGTGCCATATGCCCATCTGCTAGTGTTTCCTAGACAAGAAGGGATTCATGGTGACAGGGCACCTAAACTCACCTGACAACTTCGTGGAGGGAATTTGGCAAGATTCTGAAGAGCCCAGGCTTTGACCAGAGCTAGCAAGGTAAGGTCTCTCTGAATGGCACTGTCTGTCTTGAGGGTGGGGAAAGAGGGAAATGTGGCCAGGTGAAGTACGTGTTGTGGCCACTTCTGAGAAGGACTGGCCCCACTGTCCCAGGTGAAATCCAGCCTGAGGCCTGCCAGATGGCTCAGGCATCTGAACACTGTACACATGCACACAAACTGCATGCCAACACACACACACAATACCCTGAGTTCCATCCCCAAGATGGAAGCAGAAAACTGACTCCGAATAATTGACCTCCACATGTACACTGTAACATAGGCATGCCCACCTACAGAAAAACAGTTTCCATCTGCCCCTTCCACGGCTCCCATTGCCTAACCACAGCCCTGCCACCCAGGCTGCAGTTAAAGGTGGCTTTTCTCAGTAACCTAATCAAAGCCTGGGGTCCACGTGGTAAACCTTTGCCTGTTCTCTGAAGACAGAAAACAAAGATAGAAGAAGGCCAGAGCCTTGCTGTCCACTTGCCTGATGGCTGACAGAGTGAAGGGGCTGGAGCTCCTGAGACGAAGGGAGAGCTGCAATCTGGTGAGAAGGTCTTGAGGGTTGGAGGGTGACGCAAGATCTGCTAGTGTGAAATGAGGGCAGTGTGAAGGCAAACTTTACACAGGGGCCTATCCACTCAGCCACCACCCTGACAGAAACCCTGGGCAGAGAAACAGTCCAAACCAGCCACTGCAGGAGAAAACAGAGCCCCAATATCTACCCACCCCTCAGCTGCCAGCCCAGAGACCAGGAAGCCGGATGCAGCTGAAGTGGCCATGTCCGATTGCACAGCTTTTCAAAGCTGGGCTATTTTCCACCTTCCTTAGAGTTTTAGAACAAGTTTGTGAAACTGGTACTTCATGGCCAGCATATTTGTGAATGTGCATGATTGTCCCTTTGCTGGCCACTCTGAGGACAGCATTTTAAGCAACGGGGATATCTCTCTCCTAAGGGTTTGGGGTTCACTGCTGCTGCATAGGAGCAGAACTCCAGGAGCAGAGAGGATGTGTTGACAATGCTTGTCAGGTTTCGATGAAACAAAGCCTGAAATCACTGTTAGAACCCCCAGCACTCAAGTGAACTTCTGCCTCAGCTCCTGTTTGGACCATTCTGGGGGGTGGAGTCCCACATTTAAAGTGAGCTGAACAACAGACCTTCACTTCCATAGTTCTGAAAGTCCATGGTTAAGGCGGAGTGGGACTGCTTTCTCACTGACTCTCACAAGGTCCTTCCTCTCTGTTTTAGTCTGAATCACTTCTAAGGATTAGATTAACATCCACAAAGTAACCTCACTTTACTGGGATTACTTCTGTAAAGACTCATCTCCAAGTCCTGGAGGATGGCTAAGTGGTTAAGACCAGAGCTGAAATCCCAGGCCCCATGCTTGGGGGGGGGGGGGGTTTGCAAATGCTGTAACTCCATCCCCAAAGACTCCAATACCCTTTCCTCACCTCTGAGGGCATCTGCACACACACACACACACACACACACACACACACACACACACACACACACTAACTAACTAACTAAATCTAAAGGCTTATCTCCAAAAACAGTCCCATAGTGAGGTACTGATGGACTGATGGGCTGGACTTCAACATATAAATTATGGAGTTCAGCCCATTACACTGGAGCTTGCCTGAGCTTGGTCAGACCTCTGGTGCTTTAATGTGTACGTCCACTTGTTTTCTGACCTTTTTTATGAGACAAGCTTCCAACACATAGGCTAACACTCACACTAGATACAACCACCTCCTGGGCTCCAGGTGCACAGGCCAAGCACTTGCTCCCTGGAGTTCTCAGACGGTGCCAGTCACCCTGGCCTGCTTGCCACTGAGGTCAGGCCCTACACAAAGTCCTGTCAGGTCTGTTTTGTTACCAGCCACTGACTCCCTTTCCCTCAGGCCCTCGAAGGGGCTGTCTAAGCCTGCCCTGCCTGTTGACTTGACTACCTGTCAACTTGCAGGTTTCCTCCCAAGCACATGTTCCTTGTCTATCTGTTCACCTCGGCAGACAGGTCACTCCTCTACCAGAGAGTAGCACAGACACCAAAGAAGCGACAAGTAGACTAGTGAAGGCAGGAGAGGCTAAGAGGCCTGGAAACAGCAGTAAGAGAGGTATAAAATCAGCCAGGAAGATCCTCAAATAGGCTGATAGGAGCAGTCAAGCAGCAGTTAGTTACTCAGACCCTCATGAAGGCTATGAGGGTGGTCACAGTACCAGCCCCTCTCCTCAGAACCTGTGTCCTACACTCACAATAACCTTCTAGGTGCCAGCCCTGTAGACCACAGTGTTTGGGTCACACCCGGTGTGCACCTCCCAGGGACACCACAGGGACAGTGCCACACCATGACCTGGCTTTTGAGACTTTGGCTGAGCCCCACCCCTCTTACCTGAGTCATGGAATTCTCCAGAGGTGGGCAGGGCTGCTGCCTGGAGCCAGGAGAGGTGAGCTCATGGTTCCTGTCCACCACTAGGCCTGCTGTGAGGCAGGGGAGGGTGTGTCTCCTCACCGGGTGTGGCAGCTGAGCTCCAGTTCTGTGTTCCTTGTCCTGACCTGGAGCCTGGAAAACTCAGGAGCTTCCTCATAGACTTGGGACCTCCTGACCTCTCTGCCTTCCTCACCCCTACAGCTGCCAGCCACTGAGGTCCAGGAACCCGGGCTGTGGGGCTGAACGTGAGACCTGGGGATGGGGTGAGGGGAAAGCCTGGCAGGAGAGTAGGCAGGCTTCCCTGAGCTCTGGATCCCAATCTAAGCCATCCAGGACCCATCAGGCTCAGCCTTACACACACAGATACATACACACGTGTATATATACACATAAACACATGTAAACACACACATGCAAGCATTTATATGCATGTACACATATATACATATACACTCACATGTACATACACACATATGTACACCTCTGCTCTAAGCAGGAAAGGTTCAGCAAGAAGTGGTAAAGTAAAGCAGGACACTGCCAGGAAACTGGGCAGCTGCCAGATGGGTGAGCTGGCCAGGTGCCTCTGGCATGCTGTAGGCCTGGAGCCCAGTCTTCTGAAGGCAGCTTCAGAGCTCACACTCTGGTGCCTCCCATGGCCCATGTGTCTCAAGCTCAGGGTCCAATAGAGGCAGATAGACAGAACTTTCTTAACCCCATGGCTCCATATCTGAGCTGGTGGCAGGGGCCCATAGATGAAGATCCCTCGATGGGCCCCTGTGGTCTTTCCACGGTCCCTGCCAAAAGGAACCCCAGTGCATAGTGATGCGCTCTCTCCCTCTCCTATAACACCCCTCCCATGCTCACAGGGGCCAGCCCTGTGGAAACTGAGTGACAGACCCCACTCCATACTTCGGGCAGCTTGGTGCTTCGTTTTGTTTATCAGGAGGGGAGAGCATTTTTGGAGGCAGGTTTCTGTCCTGGGGCTTGAGTGGGAGTCTGAGGATCTCTGAGGACAGAGGACATAGGACTGACATGGAGTCCCATGTGCAGGGGCAGACCCAAGTGGGAAGGGACCTGGGCCTGTGCTGTATCTTAACCATTCTTGTTCTATTATATCCTAAAGTTTCTTGTATAAAAACGCTGAGGAGCAATGTCGGGCAGATAAGTCTTCCTATGAAAGGCAGGTAGGTCTCTGGAGTCTTATCTCTATGACTGCTCCCCTACGAGATGCAGAAGGAAAAAGAAATGAGAACCATCTGGAAGGAGGGTGGGGAGAAGAAATAAACTGCCTCTGGTCCCCAGGATGTGAGCTTACATGTGGACTGTCCTAGAGAACCCCCCCAAAAATGACTGGGGCAGATGGCTGCTATTCCAGGGGACCTGAGTGCAGTTCCCAAGATGTACTGTGTGGCTCATAGCCACCCAGCTCTGAGGGGTCTGACGCCCTCTTTGGCCTCCTCTGGTAACAGCACAGCACACACACACACACACACACACACACACACACAGCATAGACAAACCCATACACATAATAAATAAAATAGTGATTTAGAACTGAAGGTTCACAAGATGACTCAGTGGGTAAGGACACTTGACACGATGCATGACACCCTAAGGTTGGTGATGCTCTGGATCCACGTGGTAGAAGGCTAGAAGTAACCCAAACAGGTTGCCCTCTGGCCTCTACTCATACTGTGGCGCATGTGTACCCACACACAAATCAATGAATTAAACTTTGTGTCCGTTTGTCTTTTGAGACAAGGTTTCTCTGTGTAACAGTTCTGGCTGTCCTGAAACTTACTCTGTACACCAGGCTGGCCTCGAACTCACAGACATCATGCCTCCCAGGCACTGAGATTAATGGCAGGTACCACCACCACCCGGCTCATAATTTTTAGTGGAGTTAGTGGCAGGATACTTGCCTAACATCTAAGAAGCCCTGGGCCTCTGTCTTCCATACCACAGTAAATAAAGACCTAATGATCCAATAAAGCAGGTCAACACATTTACTGAAGGAACATAAGCAATGTAGGCTGGAAAGATGGCTCAGTGTAATTAAAGCACTTGCCCCCAAAGTGTGAGGAGTCCAGAATCCACACAAACACTGGGTGAGTGTGGTAGATGACAGCCTGCCTGTAATCCCAGCCTTAGAAATGGGGACTAAGATTCTGAAGAGCAAGATAGACTACAGAGACTAGTCATATTGATGAGCTCTGGGTTTGATTGGGAGACCTTGCTTCAGGGAAGGTGAGAGAGCCACAGAGCAATTCTTGACAAACTTGGGCTTTCATATGCATACACATACATGTGCCCACACACATGGAGATACACACACATGTAGGGGGAAAAATTAATGTAATTTCCATATACTGGAAATGTGTGGTCCAAAATTGAAGAAAGCAGTTCCATGTATAATAATATGAAATAGTAATGGACAAAATAAAAGATCTTATTCTCTAAAAGTTATTAAATACTGAAAGGAATTTTCAAAGATTAAAATTAATAATAATAATAAAAAAAAAAAACTGGGGCTGGAGGGCTCAGTGGTTAAGAGCACTTATTGCTCCTGAGGAAGTCCCAGGTTCAGATCCCTATACCCACATGGTGGCTCACAACAGTAATGCCAGATCCAGGGGATACAACACTGTCCTTTATCCTACACAAACACTGGATACACATGTTCAGACAAAACACTAGTATTACAAAAAAAATAATAGAAAGTGACTTCATGTTCATGAAGCAAAAGATGCTCTATTGTTAAAATGGCAAAACAGTGCCACTGAAATATTCACATCTGCGGAGCAAGAACAGAGTCTCACAGTGGTCACGTCTCCACTGCCATCCCAACTGGCCGCAGCAGCTGGCCCTTCTGTCACCCCCACGTGCTCCATAGTGACCCCCAGATGGGCTCCTGCTAACCTCCTCTTCCTCCTCTGACCAAGGGACGCTCAGAGCATGACAATGGGCTAGTGGTCCTCCCTCTGTGCCTCTTCTGCCAAAGACTGAGCTCTCCCAGGTTTTCTAAAGGGGCTGGATCCAGTTGGTATTAAGGTCTTTCTCTAGGTCAGTACATTGCAGGAAGAAAACCCAGATTCTGAAGCCAGGAAGACCTAGTCTGAATTCTAATGCTGAGCAATTTTTTGATGATGCTTAGCCTCTCTGAGCCTGTTTTTCACAGCTATAAGATGACTACTGATTATCTTACCGGATAATGAGAAGCAATATATATAAAGTACCTTCCGCCTGGCTTGACAGACAGGACACAGGACTCTCTATTGAAGTTCTTTACTTGGCCTCCTAGCCTCTTCACCCCTACCCACAGTGCTCCCGGGTCACAGGTGTGCACTATGGATAGTCCCAGGCCTGAGGAAGGACTGGGACAGAGGGGAATGTTGCTCAGTGGCCTGGCTTCCCACACTGACCACAGCCCTTGCAACCTTTGTGGCTGGATTAGGACAACCATATGGGTATGGACACAGGACAGTGACAACTGGAGCTATAGAAGGAGCTTAGACAAAAAAGCTGGACCTGAGGTAAAGTTGCTTAATCCCCTGGGCACAGGAAGACCTCCTTCTGACAGCTGCTTCTGTTAGCACCCTGCACCGCTGAATAGTCACGGCTCAGGAAGTCTTCAGAGCCAGTCATGAGCTGGGAAGCACTTGTAACCACTGCTTTATGGGAACACTCTCTGTCACTACAGTTTTACAGCAATGGAAACTGAAGCACAGGGGAGCTGACCCAGGGTGGTCCAGGCAAAGCATCAACCTGCCAGTCACATCTCTTCTAAGCCCCTAAGTGGTGGGCCTATTGCCTTGAAGAAAGCCATTGAACTAACTTTAACCTGGGAAGGAAGATATTGAAGGCCTGTCCTGGATCTGGCCTCAGAATGCACAAAACAAATGCTGCCCACCCGTTCTGTACTCATGGACTTCTGCAGCAGGCACAGCATCTCTGTACATGTTCACTGGCAGGGTACCAATACTATTATCATTAAGTTTTAAGTTTGGTTTGAGACAGGGCCTCACTAGGTAAACCAAGTTAGCCTTAAACATTCTTCTGCCCTCCCCAAGACAGAGTTTCTGGCTGTCATGGAACTCTCTTTGTAAAATAGGTGGTGGGCCCTGAGTTCACAGAGATTCACCCGTCTCTGCCTCCCAAGTGTTGGGGTTAAAGGTGTGGGCCATCAGCACCGCCTAAACTTTTTTTTTTAATGATTTATTTATTCACCTGTCATCTGTCTATCTATCTATCTATCTATCTATCTATCTATCTATCTATCTATCTATCTACTTACCTATAGCCCTCCTGTCCTGGACCTCAGTATATAGCCCAGCCTGGTTTTGACAAACTCAGAGAGGTCAATCTACCTCTGCCTCCTGAGTACTGGGATTAAAGGCGTTTGCCACCATGCCTGGCATTTTAGGGTTAGGACTCTTGATGCTAGGACCCAGATTCAGTTCTCAGCATCCATGGTGCTCACATCCACCTGTAACTCCAGTTCCAGGGGGTCTGATGCCCTCTTCTGACCTCTGTAGACCCAAACAGGCACATGGTATGCTTAAATCCACTCAGGCAAAATGCTCAGACATGCAAAAAATAAACAAATAGTTTAAAAGAATAAATTACAAATATAAAAACAATACTTTTTTTTTGAATTTAGGGGTACACTGATGTGGAGGTCAGAAAAGAACTCTTTTTCAAGACAGACTTTGTGTCTTGGAACTCACTCTATACCAGGTGGGCCTTGACCTCTGATAAGACAGGGCTGCAATTAAAGGCATAAGCCACTACCACCCTGGCCAGAAGAAAACTCTTGGGAGTGAGTTCTCTCCTGCTATCCTATGGGACTTGGGGACTGACTCAGCTTGACAGGCCTGCACATAAGCACCCACTGACTTATATCAATTGCTCTTGGCCTCAAATCCTGAACCTCCTGCCTCTGTCTTCCAATCCTAATAGGATTATATGCATGAGAGACTACACCCAGTTTATAAATTTTTATTTTTTTTTTTGAGACAGGATATCTGCATAGCCCTGATAGTCCTGGAACTCACTCTGTAGGTTGGCCTCAAACTCAGAGATTCTAATACCTCTGCCTTCTGAGTGCTAGAATTAAAGGCTTTCTCCTTTCTTCTTAAAAGTCTCTGTCTGTCTAGGTCTCTGTGTCTCTCTCTGTCTCTCCCTTCCTTTCTGTGTATAGGTTTGCATGGGCTGCAGCATGTGTGTGTAGGACAGAGAACCATCTCGGGTGTTGCTGCTCACCCTCCATCTTGCCTGAGATAGAGCAGCCTGCTGTTTGCTATTGTATATACCATTCCTGGCCCACAGACTTCTGGGGATTCTCTGTCTTGTCCCAAGAGCCCTGGAATACATGCTCCATGGCCAGCATTTAGTCTTCTCCAGCCTCAGGCTTCAAGAGCCATCAGCTGGCCCTCCTTCCTTCAGCCTCCTTGCCTGTCCAGCCCATTCCCCACTGTCCCCTAATCTAACTCTCCCTCTCCTGGTTACTCCCCTTCCACCCTGTCCTCTTGGTTCAGATGCCCGGTGTTGAGGCCTTCAGACACCCTTGCTCCTCCAACGGGCTGAAGACACCAGTGAGCAAATCTGTCCTTATTTTCAGATCACGTGTTGATCTATGTGACACTGTCAAGCCAGTTCTTTAAGTTTCCCACTGTGCTGTCCTGGAGGTTTCCCCAGTGGGGCCCGTGGCAATCTGTCTTTCTATACGCAGACTGAAAACCTAAAGTCACCTTTGACCTCTCTCTTCCCCTTGGACTCTGCCTCCCAGGCTGAGGAGCTATCTCAGGGCTTAGTGCTCTGACTGTGCAAGGACGAGGATCTGAGTTCAAATCTCTAGAAATCATGCTAAAAAAAAAAAAAAAAAAAGCTAGGCCTGGCTGCACTTTGCCTGGTGCTATCTGGGCAAAACCAAGCGGTCACCGGAGCTTACTGGCTGCCATCCTAACTCCAAGTCTAATGTGAGACCCTCAAAAGAATATGGCAGAGAGTAGGCCTCGAGATAGGTCTCCCAGCCTCCCTTTCCCTTTGCATGCATTCCACACATTCTCCCCCTCAAATTAATTAATTAATTAAACAAAAACAAAAACCACAGCCAGAATTCAAGTACTTCTTGCTTCTCGTTGCAGTAACCTGTCTCCAGATTTCAGTTACTTATTCATGCTCCTGTGTCTGAGTATTTTCTGCTGTGGCCTGACGTGATTTTTAAAAATCTTTTATATTTGTGTTGTGTGTGCACTATATGCCCTTGATAGTATAGATGTGCTGACATGTGTGTTTGTATTCATGCATGTGTGTGTGTGCAAGGAGGCTACAGGGAGATGTACAGTGTCTTTTCTTAAATCACTTTCCATTACTAAACCAGAGGCTCATGAATTATTGGCCAGCCAATAAGCTTCAGAGATCTGCTTGTCTCTCCCACCACACAGCCCCAGTACTGAGGTGACAGGTACCATTGTGTTGGTTTTGTGCTTAAATACTAAGGATCCAAGTGTGGGTCTTCACTGCACAGTGAGTACTTTATTGACTGACTCTCTCTCTCTCAGTATTTTCCATTCTAAGCTTGAATGAAGCTCTGGTCAGTGGTGGTCTCCCCTGTGATCCTGGAGTGAGGAGCCAACAGTTCCTCCATCTTAAGAGTCAGCAGCCATGTTGGCAAACAGGTCAAGGAAAGCTCAGGCTAAATGTCCCTTCAGTTCCAAGAAACTTGCAAAAGATGTTATCCAAAAGGACATCTGGGCCGGCCCTAGTTTAACTGCAGAATGTTCCAACCCTGCCCTGGGGCCAGCTCAGCCTGCTTTCTTACAGAACCCAAGACCACCAGCCCAAAGATGGCCCCATCCACAATGGATGCTCCCATATTAATCACTAATTTTTAAAAATGCCCTATATGCTTGCTTACAGCTGGATCTTAGAAAGCTTTTTCTCAACTGAGGGTATGATGGCTAACATGTTTTAAGTTTAAATTACGGTGTCTAAGAGATCTATAAAATAAAAATTTCTCTAACCTATAAGCCCTAATTGCTCAAGAACAGATAACTTCCTGGTATGCTGTGGACTGTTTATGTAAGACAACATACACAATGTATGTTTTCACTTCTGTAAACAAGCTTGGTTGCTCCAACTACACAGGATGTGTGCTTGATCTCAGGTAGTCAGGAAGTACATCAGGCATATGCTTATCCCTGGTTGGATGAAGGTAGGAAGAAGATAGCCTTGTGGGTTTTGCCTTTATAAACCCCAGATTAATGTAATTTGGCCACATGCTCTGGGAATGCTGACTATAGACCAGGCCAATATTTAATAAAGCTTGCTTCAAATGGCTCAAAAATTGTGGTTGTTGTCTTATTCTCGACCAGTGAGTTTAACAAGGGTCCCTTCGGATGACTCCAGCTCTTATCAAGGTGACATAAAGCCAGCACAGTGGGTAGCAGCCCCTTGAACTTCCTCAACTCTCTCTGCGCCTACAGCCACCCAGGTGTGACAACTCCTCTCTTTAAGGATCCTGGCCTTGCCTTCCATCTCTCCAGCCTCAACCTTCCCTCATTTGTCTGCTTTGTCCTGACTTGGCTGCCTCCTGTCTCTTAGGGCCTTGACCTTTCAATTTTCTGGTTTGCTCAGGTCTGCAGGTTCACACACACTTCCTTTAAGTCTTGAATCAAATGCGACCTCTTAGCAAGGTCCTCCTTTTTCACCCTAGTTACAATTGTAACTTTATTTTTCATGGTAACATTAGAACCTAAAGTTTTTCCTAAGTGATCTTTTTCTGACGTAGCTGCCATGAGCTGGTTGCTTTGTCAGAATGTCAGCACCACTGATAAGCCACTGGATCTTGGATCTTGGGCTCTCTGCTGCTTGCTGAGAATCTACAGGAAGTGCTAGACCCAGGGAGGGTCTAACATTCATCCTTTGAGTAAATGAATGAAGAGCCTTGGATTCTTCTCAGTGATTCAACTTTCAGCACTGACTCCAGTTCTTACAAAGTATCTCTCTAATCTTTTTTTTTTTTTTTTTTTTTTTTTAAGACATAGAATCTATTAGGCAGCTCTGGCTGTCCTGGAATTCCCTATGTAGAGCAGGCTGGCATCGAACTTACAGAGATCCAGTTGCCCCTGCCTCCCCAGTACTGAGATTAAAGTCATGTGCCACCATCATGAATGGCTAAACATTCACATTTTTATTTTGTGACTATGAGTGTTGAGTGTTAGTTTGCACATATATGCCTGGTGCCTTAGAAGTCAGAAGAGGGGTTTCCTGAACAGATAGTTGTGAGCTGCCATGTGGATGCTGAGAATTGAACTGGCATCCTCTGGAAGATCAGTCGGTGCTCTTAACCACTGAGCCATCCATCTCTCCAGCCTCTCTCTCCAAATCCTTTCTCCATAAAGACAACATCTCCATTTTTTATAGAACTGCATTTGTAGAGCTCAAACATTAAGCAAATGTGTCCAGCTAGGGGGATTTGTGTTTGGCGTTTTAGCTTTTATTTTCTTGCCTTTCTTTTAACTGTGGAAATTGCTTCGTTAGACTTGAAGGTGCTCACTAAAGAAAAAACCAACCTGAGTTTGTGCCCGTGGGAATGGAGTACTTCTCCAAATCCCTGAATGATGGTAATTGCAGTGTAGTGGAAAGTAGCACAGCTGCTTTACTGGAACCAAATTCCTTTGGTGAGGGTGTGGTAGGTAAGAGTTGCTTTGCTATGTTCTCATTCGGCTCTCAGACCCTGGAGTTTTCTTGGTGCAGAAGCCTCTCTTGCACCTGGCATCAGGCAGCCATGCCCAGTCCTCTACCAGGACCCCAGAAGGTCACCAGAACCATCAGTGAGGACACAGTTTGCTGCTGCAGCTGCATGCAACTTACCACGGTGCAGACACTGAGTTTAGGACTCAGGCACAGGACCCAGCTACTGTGGGAGATAACACAAGGCAGACGCCTAAATTCTCTGTCCCTGTGCTGGGCAGGGAGACCTTGCTTGGCTCCTGAGGGTCTGATATTAGTGGGTGATGGCTCTGAAAGGTCTTGAGGCAGGTGGGCCACCATCAGCTTCCTGTAGAATCTCTTGCACGTTCAGAGAATGTGCCCCTTAACCCAGTCTCTAAGCAACCGCCTTGTGCAGCACAGGAGCAATCCATTAATGATCAGGTAGGAGCCCACACTGCAAATAATTGCACCCTCCAGTGGGAGGTGTGTCAAAACATGCCTGAAGGATTCGAGGGGGGGAGGGGCAGGGAGTGAAGGAACCCCTTCTGCCAGCACCCTTCCCCTCCCATCTCTCCTCACTAGCATTTTACACTCACAGCCCTTTCTATCTCAGGGATGAGCAAAGCTGGGGCACCCACACAGTTCTCGCCCTTCATCTCTTTCCTATGAAGCCACATGACCCAGCTGTCACTCAGATGATGAACACCACACTTCCAGACCCAAGCTCCAGACTCCTCTGGTGGAGATTTGAAATCAGGGCTGCCTATGATACCCAGAGTATGTTACAGGAATGGTAGAGAGGTAGGTGTCTGACCCCATGGTTGTATTTGAAGAGTCTTCCTGGGTTTAGGGTCAGGACTAATTTGACCCCTGTGAGTTCTTGAACGGGTCACATTATTTCCTTATGCCTCAGTTTCCTCGCATTTGTAGCAAAGTAATGAATTCATTCCTGTCCTCCTAGAAAGAGAGTCCTGTTATGTAGCGCATACTAGCCTTGAAGAGCTCTCTGCCCAAGCCTCCCCAGCACCGGGACTAGAGTTACCAGGGCTAAATGGTTTGTCATATTTAAGCAGTGGGCCTCACTCTGTAGTACAGACTCTAGCACATTGTAGGTCCCCAACACTCTCCAACACTCACAGAACACATGTGTCTTAATAGTTTTTTTTTTTTTTTTTTGTTTTTTGTTTTAAAGGTGGCTTAGTAAATAGTGAGAAAGTTTGGGTGAGGAAGAGTATCAGAAGGGGCCTCCGAGGTCAGGAAGTGCTAGCCCCTGGGGGATGGGAAGATTTGCAAAGTCAGGGGGCAGGAACCCCCCAGGAAGGAACTCCTGGGGAGAGAGGCTATCACTTAGCAACAGCCTCACAGCCTTGGAGCTTAGAGTTAGCTCCATGTCTGGTTCCTTGTACACCAGCAGCACATGCTGAGTTATTTGTTGAAGGAATAAAGCAATAAGATGAGACCAAGCCAAACCTCCTCAGCAGATCCCTAACCCTAGGAAGAGGAGGGGGCTTTGGAAGCAGCAGGAAGAACCAAGGCATGCTGGTGTCAACACCAGATGTGGACAGCACGCAAGCAGGCTCCAGTGACTGGGAGAGATCTGGAAGGATTTACTCTAAGCTGAAGAGGAGCTCTCTGAAGAGCAGCTGGAGAGAGAGGGCCTGTCAGCTTGTATTCTATAAACAGCCCTGTTGTTTGACTTGTGTGTTGTGTGTGTGTGTGTGTGTGTGTGTGTGTGTGTGTGTGTGTGTGTGTGTGTGAGCCTGTGTATAAATTCATGCTTGTGGGTAACTGACGACCAGAGCTCTCCACCTTGTGTTTTGTGACAACATCTCTCACTGAACCTGTAACTCATTGATTAGTCGGGGCTGACTCTCCAGAGAGCCCCAGAGACCCTCCTGTCTTTAGTCCCCATCAGGGGGTTCACAGCTCCCCGCCCCCCAGTTTTTTGTTTTTTAAATTAGATGTTTGGTAACTCACTAGGTAGACCAGGCTGACCTCAAATTCACTGAGATCCTCTGACCTCTGAGTGCAGGTTTAATCCCTGGTGGTTTGTGCCACCACCCTGTCCTGCCCAGATTCTTACTGGTGCCCAGCATCATCAAACTCAGGTCCAGTGAACACTTTACCAACTAAGCTATCTTTCCAGCGTCTTGTCTGACTTTTTAAATTTGTTATTTTTATAAGAGTTGTTTATTTTAATTCATAGATTCATAAGGATTTATGTCTATAAGGGTTTTGCCTGCTTGTATGTATTGCGTCATATGGGTACCTGCAGAGGACAAAAGAGGGCAAGGATCCAGAAACTGAAGTTTCACATGGTTGTCACTTGAGTGTTGGGAGTTAAAACCTGGGTTCTCTCCAAGAGCAAAGAGGTTTTCTCTCCAGACCCCTAGACCTGTTCCTAAACAGCAAGAATGCTGTTGTAATTTTTGTTCGTTTGTTTTTCAAGACAGGGCCTCAAACTCAGAGACCCGCCTGCCTCTGCCTCCTGAGTACTGGGATTAAAGGTGTGTGCCACCACTGCCTGGCTGAATATTTTATAATTTAAGGGGGAAAACTAAATTCTAAGAGGCACTGAAAAGCAGAATGTGGAAGGTTCTGTGGGGAGGCTGGCTGGTGCCGCCCCCGCCCCCCCCCCCACTCCTGAGGCTTCTGCCTGCAGGTGACAATGAAAAGACCCTTGAGCCTCAGGGGCTGGCTGTGCAGCATAGTGAACAGGCTAGGGCCCAGTGGGGGGTTTACAGTGAGGGAATAGACAGACTTCCATGAGGGCAGCTGGGAAGAAACCCATAGTCAAACCTCCTACACCTGTCAACTGTGCCTGCAGAGGCTCTGGACCTCTCAGAAGCAGGTCACCATCTCCCTTTTTAATAAATAAAGCCAGTGTGTGGCTTTCTGAGACCAGGACAGAACAGTGATCCGAGGGCCTTATCAGAGGCACGGACAGGGCAGAGGCAGTGGGCACCTTAGCTGATAGTATATTTTACCTGATAGAGAACTTGGGCTCACCCCAAGGCTGGGGCATATCTAGTCAACTTAGGCAAGCCAGGAAGGGACTGCCACACTCAGGGTTTTCATCCTGGAAACTGTGCTGCTGTAACAGTCTCTACCTTCCAGAGAGATCTACCTGGAGGAAGTCTGCCTTTGAGGACTGTGAGGCTTCAAAGAACAGCGCCCCTGTCAAAGGCAGCTTAGAGGGGAGGGAAGCCTGAGGCCCTCACCTTCTCTGTGACCCCCAAACATCTGGACTTTGATTTCCTACTTTGTCTCCTAGAATCCAGCCAAACAAAGAATTCTGTCACCAGCGCGCGCCAGTGTTTTCTGACCGTTTTTCTGCTCATTTTTAGAATATAGGAAACTTGCTATATATAATATGAGCTTCCCCCTAGCTTTTCCCGCACGCACATTCTCTTTCCTTTGGCTTGGTTTCTCAAGACAGGGTTTCTCGTGTAGCCCTGGCTGTCCTGCAACTTGCTCTGTAGACCAGGCTGGCCTTGAATTCACAGAGATCCTCCTGCCTCTGTCTCCGGGGTGCCGGGATTAATGGCATGTGCCACCACGCCTGGTGGTTTTATGCATTGATTAGCTTTGTTTTATTTTCACACAGTTGAGCAGATTCCTTCTTTCCTGTCTTTCTACAGCACAAAATGATATCTTAGAAATTCTCCCCAAGACATGTCGAGACGGGGAAACTTAAGGGAGGTCTTGTCGCTGCTGGACATTGCTGTCTAGACAGGACTGTTGTGACAACTTTGCAAATGCTACAATCTTGTCTAATTGTCCTGGGGCAAATGAGTATTTCTTAGATGTTTATAGACTATTTGTTTTCTCCTGGACCATCTTTTCCCCTGAATATTTTGCCCATTTTCCTTGTTCATCCTGTCCTTTTAGTATTCTAACCTTTTATATTGTATATGTAATGCAAATTCTTTTTCTACTCAAGACTGCCGTTTGTCTCCGTATAACCCAGGCTAGCCTTGAACTATTAAACCTCCTACTGTGGGTCACCTCCTGGGTGTTTGGATGACAGGCCTGTGCTACCACACCTTGATATATATAGATATATATAGATATTTATCTATATATATCTATATATATGGTCTTATGTAGCCCAGACTGGCTTCTAACTCTTGATGTAGAAAAAAGATGAATTTGCATTCACCTCCCCAGAGCAGGGATTATAGGCACCTTCTACCAGACCTGGTTTTATGGAGACTCAGTACTCCAGATTTTGTACATACTGGACAAGCACTCTATCATCTAAGACTCTCCCTTTGCTCTGAATTTTAAAAGTACATTGATTTCCTCAAATCTTACAGCCTTTTTAAATAGCAAAAGGATAGGATTTTTCTTTCTGTAGAGACTCAGAGTAGACCCTGTTGGCACAGGCACCAAATCCAGTAGGACTTACCCTGGCCCTAAGTGTGGAGGCACTGAACTGCTGATACCAGGTGTGCCCAAGCCTTGGAACCTCCCACAGGCCCTTAGACAGCTTCTAGGAAGCAGCCCGACAAGGATCCCAAAGTTCAGAATCCGGGAGAGCTTCACAACCCAGGAAGGGAAGTGAGCAAGCCTGCTCAGCCCTCCCCAGCTGCTGTCCGGCTGAGAGGGGGGATTGCAAGGCCAGCAGCCCAGTGGGGTGCGGGGTGTGGGGGCTGCCGAAGGCTTGGCTCAGCCTCTTGTTACCCTAGGAGATATGCAAAGATGTTTTCCGACAGGAGCTGTGGCCTGGTCCTGTCCCTCCAGATGCCAACCTTATCTCTGGTCTCCCAGGGGGGTCTCCAGAAAAGGAGTCAGCAGTCAAGCCAGCCAGCTCTCCCGAAAGCGGTTGACTTTTCCCTGTCATTGAAGTTCAGAATTCCTCTCTCTCCTTCACATCTCTCTCTCCACCCCTTCACCTCTCCCTCTTCCTTCCCTTCTCTTTATCTCCCTTTTCCTTACAAAGGGCATGGGGGGCGGGGAGCGGGGATAAAACCTCCAAAATTCTCATCCTTCATCCAACCTCATGGCAGGGCAAATGGGGGCCGCCCAGCCTGGGGTCTGCAGGAAGCCTGGGGCAACATTTCTTGTGTTTTACACCCTCCCCTCCTAGAACCCTGATTGCCTGCTGTCTGGCTCAGACATATTACATGTGACAAAGTTCTCTTCCCTGGACATCTCTCCCCATGTAGTTCCCACCTTTCCTGGAGTCACTATATAGACCAGGCACTCCTCAGAGACATCAGCCTGCCTCTGCCTTCTCAAGGCCTACTATTTCGATGAAACGGGTGCACCACTAGACTAGATTCCTCCCTCATCCTGCTTCTCTCCCCTCTTCTTTTTAAAATGTTTCTTGTTTCAAAGCTATTTCTAGATTAAAAGTGCGTTAAGCCTGGACTACATAGAGTGTTCACAGCCAGCCTGCAACAGTGAAACCCTGTCTAAAAACAACAAAACCAAACAGAAAACCCACAGATAAGCAAGGATGTTTAAAACCTATTCTAAGCAAAACACAGAGATTATGGGAGCCCTGGCCCCTCATCCCTCATCCTGGGATCTCCCTCCAAGGTGACATCATTGCCTTTTAGCTCACTGGTCTTCTGCTTGCCTTTGCCAGTTGTCCTCATCTGTTCTTTGCCCTCAAACTCTGCTCCAGGCAAGGCTCAAACTTTCCCTTGTGAGCTGGGGCCCAGCCACAGGGCTGAAGACACAGGTGGAAAGGCCTCCCTCTCCAGCTGCTACAGTAGCCTCAGGCTTCTAGAGGCTTCCAGCCAAGTCCTCTCCAGAGTGTATTGATTACTGGGGAGGTAGACAATGAGGAGCCCCAGCCCCTGGCCTGTGGCTTATATTTAGTAAACAACGCACAGATGTCAGTCTGAGCTGTCCCACCACTGACTCCCAACATGCTGTCCCCAGCACCTAGCACACCTGGTCTCTCCTTGCGTAGGTCTTAGGCTCCTTCATGAGGCCCATCCCTGTAGGGTAATTCTTCTCAACTTTGTCCTTTTAGGATTTTTTTCAGCCCTCAGCCTGCATTTTCAAAAAACCCCGGCCAAATAGACAGGGCTCTAATACCAGCAAAGGGAGGTAGATTTCTGCAAGTTGGGGGTTAACCTGGTCTAGTTTGGGCTACAAAGCAAGACTCCGGTTTAAAAACAAACATACACAGGGCTCAGAGTTGGTTCAGTGGTTAAACACGTTTCCTGTTCTTGATGTGGTCGGGTTTGGTTCTCAGTACCCAGATGGTGGCTAACAACCATATGTTAACTCCAGTCCCAGGGGAACCAATGCCCTCTTCAGACTTGAACAGGCACCAGACACACATACAGTATGCAAATATACATGTAGGCAAAATGCTCATACAAAATATAAAGCCCTGAATGAAAACCAAACACAACCCATAGATCCAGGCCACCTGTGAGCAGCTGCTACTGGATTCTTTGTACACTGTCCCCATGCTTGACCAGACAGGAATAGAGCCCAGCTATCCATTATTAATGGGCAATGGAGACTCACGGAGGCCAGGAAACAAAGTGACTAAGATGGGGGGTGGGGGGGGCTAGTCCTGGGCGGGCATCGACCAAGCTCTACCTCTCTGTAGCCTTTTCTCTGGGTAGACATCATCAGTCATGTCTACAGAGATGAATGTCATGGAATGTGTGGGGCACAGGTAAGGCATCCTCAGGCAGGCTTTTCAGAGGTACAGACAGACAGCAGGGACCTACAGACAATGCAGACACCAGAGCCAGTTTGGACACGCTTGGGACAGGATGAGGGTTGGGAGCCTGCTGCAGAAATAGGGTAGTGGTTCTTGGGAAACTAACCTTAAAATCATCATATGATCATCAGCTTCCCAAGCCCTCACACGGATGCTCCAGTCCCTTGTTCCCTGTAGCATTTACAGCAGCGGAAACCAGGAGGCAAGTAGGGTCCACTGGTGAAGGAAGGGTGAGCCGATTACACAGCATCCATAGAGTAGACCGTTAACCAGCTTTTTCAAGGGAAGAATGGAACTGATAAGGTGGCCAAAGGTAAAGCTGCTGTCTGCACAGGCTGACTACCTGAGCTGTCTCCTGGGGCTGACATGGCAAATAGAAGTAGCTTTACAAAGTTGTCCTCTGACCTCCATACTCAACTACAGTCCATGAGCCCAACACATACACACATACACCCCAATATAAACACATACATTCATACACCACAGTAATTTTTAAAAATATAATCATTACTTCTTTTGGGGGGCGGGGTAGGAAGGTCAAGACAGTGTTTCTCTGTGTGTAGCCCTGGCTGTCCTAGAACTCACTCTGTATATAGATGAGGTTGGCCTCAAACTCACAGAGATCTTCCTGCCTCTGCCTTCAAAGTGCTAGGATTAAAGGCATGTACCATCACCATCTGGCTTTATATATATATATTTTAAGAGCACAGTTGGGCCTGGTGGCACAACCTATAATCTCAGAGGTAAGTGAATTCAGGGAGGTTGAGGCTAGCTTTGTCTGTAGAAGGAGTTTCAGGCGAGCCAGTGAGACCTTGTTTCAAAATAAAACCTGCAAAAAGGGCCAAGAAGCTGACCCCGTAGGTAAAGGTGCTTACCACCCAGGATGCAAGCCTAATGGCCTGAGTTCGATCCTTAGAACCCAGATAAAGATGAAAGACAAGTACCACTTCCACAAAGTTTTCTTCTGACTGCCATCCAAGCTCTACGCCATGCACATACCATCTCTCCTCACCTCTCCACATGCCAGAATACTAATAAATCAAACTATAAAATTCAAGTTAAAAATTTTTTCAATCACAGAGAGTGCTTGGAATACAGCTCAGCGGTGGCATGCTTGACTCATGTGCAAGAGACTCGGGGTTCAATCCCCAGTAATACTAAAGAAGAGAGAGGAAAGAGATGTAAACAAATGGGGTTGCCCGGTAGCTCTGCAGTAGAGCCCTTGCTAGCATTCTGGAGATCCTGGGTTAACCCAGCACCTCCCTGCAAAGGAACAGAAACCCTATATGATTATGTTCATGTGAGAAGCCAACACCATGGAAACTGGAGGCAGAATACAGTAACTCCTGCTACTGAACTGTAAGCTTGAGAGTTACAAAGTTTAATGGTGCATTGTGTGCTTCCTACCATAATTTTAAATGCACTTAAAAAGAAAACAAAAAAGAAACTTGACTTGAAAATGAATTATAACCCAGAGTTTTAATGGCAAGTTTGTCATTTCATGAGTTTCTCCTCCAGTTTCATGATGGTAGAACCTGACTTCATTGTGTTCTCCAAGCCCAACCAACACTCAGCCTCACCTCCACCTCCTGTCTCCCAGACCTTGCCTGTTCAGGCTCTGTCCTCTACCTTGTGCCTAGAGTCCAGCCAATAAGCACTCATACAGGACCCACCGTGGACTTGATGCCTGGCAAAGGGTCTTGGAATGTAAGAAATGTGGCTCTTGGCAGGACAAGCTTCTAGAAGAGGTCAGAACCCAGAACCAGAGATACTGGGTCCCCAGAGATGCCTGCCACTAGGCAGCTGCTCACAGAGGAGACATTGGCTAGAGTCCTTGGGTCTGGGCCTTGGCTGCACATCATACTGTTGCATGGTAGGTACACCATCTTTCTTTTTAACTTTCTTTTCTTTTATGTATGTATGTATGTATGTATGTATGTATGTATGTATGTATGTATGTATTTTTGGTGGGAGGGTAATAGGGGTCTGTGTTGTGAGACTGAGTCTCACCATGTATCTTTGACTGGCTTGGAACTCACTGTGTAGACCAGGCTAGCCATGAACTCACAAAGATCCACCTGCTTCACCCTCCTAAGTACTGGGATTAAAGGACAGTATCATCACAGCTATCCATAAGCTTTATTTCTAAAGCACCCTAGATGGGAACAGTACAGAGGCATAGTTAAGAACAGCTGCCTCTGAGAGCAGGGCATTTGTGAGCCCATAAGAACTCTGGCCTAAGGCTAGGATGTCCTTCCCTACCCACCCACCCACCCCATTCACCATGACTTAGGAGCCCAGCTCTTGGCTGCACCTGATCTTGGTCAAGAACTAGCAGGCATTAAGAGGCCCGCCTGGAATTCCAAGACTATCACACATAGTCTCCCCCCCCCCCCACACACTTCTGTCCTCCCTCCCACCCTCCCACCCCTTCCTGGAAGCCAGGCTTGTTACATCATGTTTTAGAGCCCTGAGTCACTTCAGATGTCTCTCATGCTAGCCACAGAAAGGCAAGCACCCTACAGGAGAGAAGCCATGAGTCCAGCAGGTCTCCCAAAGACCCACTCTGCAGCTCCATGTACGGGACCAATCTATTTTAGGGGAATAAGCTCAAGTGGGGGGGACCAGTTGCCTCAGCTACTTTTGACTCCGTGCTTGAGGCTATTTCTGTGAGGGCACAGGCTGGTGACACCCCCAGGTCACCAAGCACTCTGGGTCTGAAATTAAATGTGTCTGCCTAGAAGAACGAGTGTGAATTCCTATAGGATAGATGGTTGCCTGGCAACACAGTGTCAAGGCCAAAACATAAGCCAGCACAGGACGGATGCAGGAAACACTCAGGTTTGCAGTGCCAAGTCTGGCCTGTGACAGTCTCAAGAGGCTCTGACACTCCAGAAACTTGTATTTGACCTGGTTAGCTGTGGACCCTAAGGGCCTGGATTACATCTCTAGTAAGCAACACACACACATACACACACACTAACACATGCCCTCCCAGATCCCAACCCCTACATTTTCTTTATCTTTTTTAGTCTCTTTGGGCATCTTTAGTTTCTTTGTTTGTGGTATGTAGACTAGGCTAGACACGAACTCCTGGCTATCTGGTTTTCTCTGCCTCCAAAGTGCTAGAATTAAAGGAAAATGCCACCATACCTAGCTTGCTGTTTACTTTTGATCCAGGGTCTCATTATGTAGCCCAGGCTAATATCAGTTCAAAATTTCTATCTCTGCAGTGCTAAGATTCTAAGAATGTGCTATCCCAGCCAGCTGCGTTCTGTCTCTTACAAAATTCACTCATTGATTGGCCACCACCCTTAGTCCTAACACTTGGGAGACCAAGACAGGTGGAACTCTGAGTTCAAGGCCATCTTCTTTAAGTTCCTGGACAGCCAGAGCTATAAAATAGAGAGAGCTTGTCTCAAAAAAAAAAAAAAAAAAAAAAAAAGAACAAAGCAAACCTTTGTTTGGTTTGTTTGTTTTTTGAGAAAGGGTGTTTCTCTGTGTAACAGCCCCACAGCCCCTGCTGCCCTGGAATTCTCTCAGTAGACCAGAGTCGCTTCAGTCTCACAGAGATCCACCTGTCTCTGCCTCTGGAGTGTTAGGATTAAAGGCCTTCTCTACCATCACCCTGCACCAAAGATATTTTTTGAACAAGGTTTTACTTTGTAGCCCAGGCTCTCCTGGAACTTGGGGTATAGACACCTTGAACAAAATTTAAACTTTATTTCTGTTATTTTTAGTTATGTGTATGTGTTTGTGTATATACACATGAGTATGGATGCCTAAAGAGGCCAAAAGAGTCAGATACCTTGAAGCTGGACTTAGAGGTAGTTGTGAGTCATACAAAATGAATGATGGGAATTGAACTCAGGTCCTGTGGAAGAGCAGTACATTCTCTTAAATGCTAAGCCATCTCTCCAGCCTCAAAAATAGAATTAAAATTTTTTTTGAAGGGCCATCAAGATAGTTCTTCCAATGAAAGCACTTGCCTCATATCAGCTTTCAGTAGATGTCAGGAATCTGACTCCACTGAGTTCTCCTCTAGACCTCTACATACACTGCAGAATGTGCATGACCATACTGTGTGCATCATGTCATAAAGAAGTAATAATAAATACATTTTTTTCAAGGCAGGTTTCACTGTAGCTTTGGCTATCCTAGGACTTACTTTGTAGACTAGGCTAGCCTCAAACTCAGAGATCCGCCTGCCTCTGTGCTGGGATCAAAGGCTGTCAGGGCTTGGCAATGTTTTGTTTTTAAAATAGGTTCCCATTATGTAGCCCTGGATGTTCTGGAACTAGTTATATAAACAGTATTGGCTTTGAACTCATGGAGATAGGCCTGCCTCAGCACCACCTAGAACAACTTTAGGCCTGTTATCACGCCAAAAGGAAAATTGTACTTCCTATTCTCTCAGTTTTGCATACACTAACCACCCTGCAAGGAAAACTCCATGGACCAAAGCTCTGGCCAATTCATCACTTAATGTCGGCTTCCCTTATAGAATTGCAGACAAGCAGCGACTTTGAAAACTTCCTTGCTTAGCCGCCATCTGAGATGTAGAACCCCAGGGCCTGGAGTGTAAAGTCACTTGTTCCAAGCCCCTGGGAGTTATAGACAGAGCTTCCTATTTGTAGCCAAGACCCTCCTCTATGTCCACCAGCCCCTCAATCTGACAGTAGGGGAGTTGACCTAGGATAATTAAAATAACATGCCTCAGAGGTGAAAGACACAGAACCCCAAGTGGCACTTTTATGATTTCTATGACATCATCACTTCGAAAGACTTATCTATACACACATCTCCCCACCCAACAACAAAGCCAGCTTCAAAAAAGACAGCCCTGCAGCAAGCTGTTTGTTTCATGAGTTGCTTAGCAAGGAGTGGCATCTGCTCTCCAGATTCTAAAACTGTAGGTGTTATGGGCAGTGATGTCTCCCAGGTCTCGCTGGCCCTGGCCCTTCCTTCTCAGGTCACCAGGCCACAGTGTCTGCCATGGGGGTGGTGCCCAGAGCAGGAGACCACAGCCAAGATGAGCCTTGATGCCTCCTCTTCTCCAACAAGGCCCACCCAAACAGCTTCTAGAACTCTCTGCCAGGCTTCTTTGTAGGTGTTCAGAGACTATTTCTGGAAAACTTTCCCCTCCCAATTCTGCCTTCCTCCAGAAATGAGCCCAGAGAGGTCAGAAGTCCTTTGCTCCCTGGCTCTTTGGTGGACTGGCTGCTACCAGGTCTCTCTCCGGAGAAATCTGCTAGATCAGTAGTCTTCAAATTCTTGCCTTAGAGAGGAACAGCATAGTCTTCGCTGGGAACTTTGTCTACAGTCTTGTAGCACGCATGGCTGCCACTGAGGAGACCCTCCTCTCAGAATTATTTATTTATTATACTTTGGATATTTTGCCTGTATGCATGTCTGTGCGTGTATCTGGTGCCCACAGAAGTCAGAAAAGGGCACGGGAACTGCTGGTACTGGAGTTACAGATTGTTGTAAGCCATAACGATTTTTGTCAACTCCAAAATGATTTAGGGATTTTTGTTTTGTTTTGTTTTGTTTGATTTTTGACTAAATAGCTCTGGCTAACCTGGAATTCTCTATATAGACCAGGCTAGCCTCAAACTCACAGAGATCCACCTGTCTTTGACTCTGATTCTGGAATGCCAGGAATAATGGTGTACACCGCTTAGAACTTTTAGAACAGCAAATTCTCCATTCCTATCCCAGATGCCAATGAATCAAAATTCTAGGGTTGGAACTAAGCGTCCAACAGCAAGCCTTACATTCCAGCCCCACCATTCTCATACAGGTGAGGTTCAGGACACATCAGGTGAGGTTCAGGACACATAAGCTAAACTCTAAACTCCCGAAAATAGGTCCTACCTGCTGTCCACAAGTTCAAAGGCAGCATGGTCCTCAATTCTAGGCCAGCCAAGGCTACGGAGCTGGATCCTGTCTTAAAACCACTATAAATAAAGAGAGAGAGAGAGAAAGAGAGAGGGAGAGAGAGAGAGAGAGAGAGAGAGAGAGAGAGAGAGAGAGAGAGAGAGAGGTCAGGTATGGGGACCCACCCACTTGAGAGACAGAAAGATCACAGCAGGTTTAAAGTTAGCCTGGTCATCATAGTGAGTTCCAGGCCATCTGAGGCTGCACAGTCAGACCCTGTCAACAAAGTGACTAGAAGGTGTTCCTTGGTCACACATTGTCTGAAAAATAAAAGCCAGCCTGGCATCTGAAGAAGTTAGGCCACTAAAGGGAAAGGTTGGATCACACACTGAAGAATAGCCTGGGACTCAGAAGCGGTAGTACCCATAATTCCAGAGGAATGTAGCCAGTGGGGGCCGGTCACTGCTCCTCAGCCAGCCAGTTTGCCAGGTTTGACTTTCTGTTCCGCTTGCTAAATTGCAGCAGCTGTGAAGCCACCCTCATCCTGGTCTGGCAGTCAGGGCTCCAGGAAGGGCCACAGACAACAACCATAGGCTCCTGAGCTGTGACATCTTAGGGCTGACCAGAGGCAAGCAAGAGCATCCCACACTGATCCCCATTCTGGCCAGGTGACATGGGATACCACAGGGCTCAGGCCTTGGAGGGAGAGTACCTAGAGCAAACTTTCATACTGTGTGATACAAAAAGAATCTCTTGGGAAGGGAATGGGAGGCTGTATGTGGGGTGTCTCCATATAGAGTAGATGCACTCAGGGCTGACTGGGAAAGTTTCCTGAAAAGGGAAAGATTTTTTTTTAAGGGTGTATAGATAGTGGGACAGAGCAGAAAAAGAATTTGAAGGGAACAAGGAGGTAGGTGGGACTACCCTGAGGAGGCATTACAAACACCCCTGAATCTTTCTTGTGTACCCTTAAACTCATTGGTATTAACTGGAGTGCCTATTGAAAACCCCCACCCCAAGACTCCGAATCAACAACCATCAGAGTCCAAACACTGGGTACAGCTTGACAAATAATCATCACTAACTCTTCCCCCTGGGTGGGTCAGAGCAGGATTTTCCCTGCATTTTCTGGGATCTGTGAGGTCATTGTGTGGGGGTGGATGGGAGAAGAGAGAGGACAGCCTCTTGTGACTGACTTATTTCTACATAAATAACTAGCTATTTTAGTGTCCCTACTGGGTTAGATGCCAAGTATCAATTAAATATTTTCTGAAGAAAAAAAAAATAGATGAATTAATCCTGCCCTTTCAAGTACATGTCTGCCCTTTGCTTTTTGTGAGGCTGTGTGTAGTTGGGAGTGTCTGTATGTACACAGGGATGTAAGTGTTTAGTAGCCTTGTATGTAGAATATGTACTGTCTACATGTACACACTTTCAAAGATTCAGGCCTTTTAGAAGTGACTGAATGAAGGCAGCTTGAAAAAATGACTGGATTTAGCCTGTGGAGGGGACAGGGTGGGGAGACATGTCCCCTCTACAAGCCAGCTCCCATGAGAACAGAACAGAACATCACACTTTACTTTATGACCAGCGGGTCATTTGTCTATATCTGCTCTTGAAAGCCACTGAGGACATTTTGCCAATCACTAGGAGAAACCAAATAAACAGGGCCAAACAGCTCAGCTCTCCTCGGCTGAGTAACTATGAGGAATTCCTCTTTAAATAGAAGTTTAAGTAAATACAGGAGGCAGCTCAGGAGCGATGGGGGAGAAGACAGACCAGAGCCCCCTCCAAGGGAGGAGAGTGGGAGAGCCAGGAGCCCCTTCCAGGCACGGGGAAGGAGAGCCCGCACCTGTGTCCCCTAGACGTTGGAGTCCTACCCTGTCGCGGTGGTGGCCAGAATGCAGCATGTATTCTGCTCTAGCCTCTTCTGGGCAGCTTTCAGTTTCAGATGCTGCTTCATTCATAAAAAGTGGCTTCTGTCCTGGGCCCGAGACTGCAAGTTTGGCCCTGAGGATCCATGCATCTGTCTACCGATACATGGGGTGTCTGCCGCAGCTGACCGCTTGGGGAGGGTGGTCCCACAAAACACATTGACCTGGGCAGTCAGCTGGACACACCAAAGGAAGCTACTGATAGTGTGCGGGACAGTAAGTCAGTCCTGCTGTTTTATCCTTGACAGTGAAGCAAAGGCAAGGGACAAATCAAAGAGGTGTTTAGAAGTGGGGGAATCTGGGAGAACAGCCCAGTTGATCAAGTGCTTGCCACGCAAACTCAGGACCTCAGTTCAGTCTCCAGAGGACCTTAGCATGAGGTATGGTGGCATGTGCCTGTGATCTCAGCACTGGCAAGGTAGGGGCAGGCAGATCCATGGGGCCTCTTGGCTAGCTGGCCTCAGGTAAATCAGCCAGGGGAGCTCTAAGCCAGTAAGGGATCCTGTCTTTAAAAAACAGGGGGATGGTCTAAGGAATGATTCCTGAGGTTGACCTCTAGTCTCCCTATACACACACACAGGGGTGGGGTGGGGGATGGGGCATAGTTGCTCTGATCTAAGGAGGTGGATGGCCTTGAAGGCTAATCCCTTTCAGAGAGCCCTGAGAAGGAGAAAGACCCTCCAGAGGGGGGAATACCAGGTGGGCTCAAGATTGAAAAGTTGGATGTGGGAGGCGAGCCACAGCCCAAGAAGTGGGGACATACCCATAGCTACTCACAGGCCAGTCTCCATAACTCTATCCTGATTTAAGCACAGCTACTTAGCACTCTGTGACTCTATCCCACTTGGAGAGCAATTTTAGGGTGTTTCTGCCCGTTGCTATTAGGATTTGGAGTCACCATTGGCTCCAAGCCCTCTTTTAGAGACCCTAGGCTGGTAACAAAAAGCATCAGATGGCATTCTCTCATCTAGATGGCAGTTCTGGAACTCCACTCTGAGCCAGGCTCTGTGCCAGGTCCTAGGGGCAAAGGAAAATCAGGCTTGTGCCCAAGGAGCCCTAAGCATTGAGGGAGGCAGAACTCAGAGATACAGAGAAGTAACACACACACACACACACACACACACACACACACACACACACACGCACACGCACACGCACACGCACACGCACACGCACACGCACACACACCCTGAAACAACCAGCTTTCCTGCAGACAAGATTTTCTTCAGCTTTACCTGTTGTTGCCAAGTGTGGAGAATTGTCATGGATGACAGTCTTCAAGGAGAATTCCCTGGTTGTTCACCCTGGGATTTTGTGAGGCCGAAGATTTTGTGAACATGGCAATCTAAATACCTACTAAAGGACTTCTGATTTATCCACAGTGTGTATAAAGGCAAATTACTAATTTCAACAAGCTCTGGGCCTAGGAAGAACTAGGGATACCCCCCCCCCCCCACACACACACACATACACATAGAGCATGCCCAGCACCTCTTGTTCTCTAACATTGTATTATAAAGCTATTTTTAAATTTTGGACAGATCAAAGTTGGAGAGATGGTTCAATGGTTAAGAAAATGTATTATGCCCCCAGCACCTGTGTCAGGAGACTCATAACCACCTGTAACTCCAAGTCCAAGGGATTCAACCTCTCTGGCCTCCATGAACATCATTAATTTAAAATAATAAATCTTAAATTTCACACTGATTGGAGATGGGGATATAGCTCAGTGGTACAATGCTTGCCTAGCATGCTCAGGTTCCAGATTGGATCCCAGCACCGTAAGAGAGTGCTTCAGATGTACAGCACAGCTAAGAGACCTTTTCATGGAATGCCTGCGGCCCCCACCTATACCCTTGCTATTCACAACACTGCCATCTGGCTGCTACCTGCGCTGTCTCATATCTGTCTTCTCTCCAGCCTCTGTGCTTTTCTTACCATGACTGGGAGTAAATTCTGGAAGTCAGTTCACTACCCCTAACTAGTTCAGCATCCAGATCAATATTGGTTTAAGGGAGACTGTTGATATTGAACACAGAGCAAACAATGTCGCTGATCTTTAGTGTGCTTCGGAGCTGTGCTGAAGAGACACACTACACAACACAGAACCTGACCTTTATGCTAGAAACTTTTGCTTTTGACAAGGTTCTCTATCAGCCGCTCACCTGAGACCTGGGGCAGAGCTAAAGTACTCTACCCCACCCATAAGATCCATCCAGTCCATACAGGCCGCTGTGATGTCTCTTGGGCTGTACATTCTGTAGTTTTTTGTTCTTGTTTTTTTTACAAGACTAAGAGTTTCTCAGAGTCGAAGAGACATCAGAAAGCACATTCTGCATGGAAAACAGACCCCAAACATTAGGAGACTTTTCAAGGAAACTGACACTCTCGTGATGTTCTGAGGAGTGGACGGGAGTTTTCTAGGCAAAAAGAGTTGGCCATTCTAGGGCAGGTGTGACACATCAGAGACTGTGAACCTCTCCCACGCCTTGGGAAACTCTAAGGAGACAGAATGGCTGGAATGTAAAGGGAAGAGTGAGGGCCAGGTAGGGGCCTAAAGGAAGGTGTTTCAGAATCCAGTCCGTCTTATAATAAAGATCTGGAGCCAGATATTGGGGCAAATATGGAAATATGAGAGAGACAGAGGAACAAGCCACTAGAGAAACTTCTCACTACTGAATCTGTAGGTCAAAAGGGGAGGAAGGACCCAGTGTCCCCACAAATCTTCAGACTGAATGCCTCTGAGTTCTTAGTCAAAAGCGAAGGAAATGGTTGAGCCCCCGTCTTCTCCTGCCTTATATTCCCTTATCTGCCCAGCGTATCTCTTCCTGTCTCCATCTTCCTAGTGCTGGGATTAAAGGCCTGTGACTTCCCAAGTACTGGGAGCAGAGTGTGCCACCACTGCCTGGCTTTGTTTCTCTTTTGGACTGGAATAATCTCATGTATTCCATGCTGACCTTGAACTCATAGAGATACAGATGGATCTCTGCCTCTTGAGTGCTAAAATTAAAGGTGTATGCCACCACTGCCTGACCTCTACAACTAATTCTGTGTCTGTCTCTGTTCTCTGATCTGTATTATATTCATATATTATTATATTAACATATCACCACAGGAAGGACCAACTTTCTTAAGCAGGCTTTGTCACAAGTTCAGAAGCAGTGTATCCCATGCCTCCAGCTCCCTAGTCATTGCCAGGAATGCCTAGTCATTGTCAGAAAAACCAGGAAATTCCAGTAAGAGATGGTTGCATGGTAGGACATGACTTTAACTCCAGTACTTGGAAATTGAAGGCAAAAGGATCAGGCGTTCAAGGTCATCCCAGTCTTCATATCTCCTTCAAGGTTGGGCTGATGTGCCTATGAGCCTAAGCAACCCTCTGGTACGATGTGTTCTATCTATCTATCTATCTATCTATCTATCTATCCATCTATCTATCTATCTCTTTTGATACAAGGTCTCACTATGTAGCCCTGGCTGTCCTAGAACTTTCTATATAAATCATATTGGTCTTGAACTCACAGATCTCTGCCTGCCTCTGCCTCCAAACGGCTGGGATCAAAGGTGTGCACCTCACCCTCACCCCCAATTCAAAATGTCATTTCTAAAATGAAGAGAACTAGATGAGAGACATAGGGTGTGGCTGGGCTGGATAACCTGCAGGGTACTTGGGCAAGTTCTGCGAGCTGACTAAAGCTCAGAGGTCAGCTGCCTTGGTATGGGACAGGTCCACCACAGCTAAGTGATGACAGTGTAGTATAAACGGTAGGTTCCTGTCAGACCTTGGGGCCCCACACTTGGGTTAAGAGGCAGAACAGACTCAGGAGTCCACGGAGAGTAGGGAAGAGCTGCCTATAAGCCAAGACAGAAGCCAGGGGATCTGCCTTAGCCCCAAGACCTCCCAGACCAAGCCTGAAAGATGGGGATCCCTCTAGTGCAGCAGGAAATGGCATGGAGAGGTGCATAGCTGGAGTCTGGGAGACGTTATTATGAAACTATAGTATATGTCAGGTATGGGGAAGCCAGGTGAGGCAGCTGCCCTTCACCTACAAGTGTGACAGGTGTGCCCAGAAATTTCCAGAGGCCCTGAGGAGAAGAACCCTTGGGGCTTGGAGGAGACTGTGTTGGAAGAGGCAATCCTCACCTAGAGACACAGCTGGACCCTGAGGCTGAGGTTTGGGCTATGCTACCCCCTCGAGCCCATTTATTGGAATCTGTGTGGTGGGTCTTGGGTGCTGATGTTTGTCAGAGTTCACCAGGTGTTAGTCCCTTCAGCCTTTCAAGCAGCTGTGGGGCTCTGTGCACCTCCTGGTTCAGCACGTGACACAGTACTTGAAGGAAGGAGACCAGGAGACGCTCCAGAAGCAGAGCCACACCACTTCCTTAATCCTCAATTCCCAAAAGGGCTGTCTACACTCAACCACCAGCCCCAAGTATCAGCTCAGCTAAACCCACAGGGTTCCTTCTTCCCAGGAAGGGCTCCTTCTTCCCAGGAAGGGCTCAGGGGATCAGAGACCCCACCCTGACTGGCTCCTGTCTGGTCATTCCAGGCATTCTACTGAAGGTCAAAGCATGTGACTGATCCTGGAGCATGAAGCCCCTCTCCAGTGCCAGAGGGGTGATGATAATTATCCTGAGACTTCATTCTCTGGACAGAATCTAAATTCATCTTTGAATCAGGAGCATGGAGAAAAAAATCCATGGTATCACCCAATTTGGAGGCAAGACTTCCATCCTGGTGGGTGGGTTCAGAGTGTCAGGGTTAAGAGCAGGACAGATGGGGAAAGGCCTGTCTGGACAGCTGTGTGTCCTCAAGGAGAGAGCCCAGGACAATCAGGAGAGGGACAGCACAGAGAATTAGAGCTGTAGGGCTCTGTCTGGAGCTTGCACAGTCATTCAGTCCAGCCTTGGGGCAGGTTGGCCTCAGGGCAGGGTGGCCCCAGCACCCCTCCCTGGAGAGACGAGAATGAACAACTCATCTGGAATGAACAACCAATTCTGATTTGATCTGTGAGTTCTCCAGGTCTCATTTGCAACAGGCTCTTGAGAGATGGTGGAATCTGATCTCCTTAAGTGTAGGAAATAAGAATATTTCAAGGAGGTAAGGATTACTTTCCCAAGGTCACAGAGCAAATAGTCAAGTCTAGAACCCAGGTCACAGACCAGTGCTCTTGGCTTCCTCCCAGCCACATCCCCCCCCCCCATGTGTGATGTTTTACTCAAGGCCTTGTGCATGCTAAGCAAGGTTCTACCTCCAGGCTCCATCCCAGGAACAATCCACAAATATCGGGCATCGATATGTCCTGTTCCGAAGGAAGGGAAGCTCACAGAGAAGGATGTTCACAGGTGTTTTCAGCCTTTGCTACTTTGCTAATGGCTCAAACTTGACCTACTGAGGAACTAGATAGGGTAGGCAAGCCTTAAAGCTAGCAGAGGGTAGATAGTGAGAACAGGAAGGCCTGGATGGACAGAGGGTGGAAGTCTAGTCATGTGGCTCAGCCAGTCTGAGCTGGAGCCAGGCGCAGCTGTGGGGTGAGGGATTGGATGAGCAGGCAGGATTAGACCCCTCAAGTTATCTTCCTGTCTTGCCTGTCCTTCCTCAACTCCCAGCCCATCACCATGGTGGGCACCAAGACGTTGACTTTAGAATTAAAATTGTGAAAATGGAGAGTAATAGGGGCTGGAAAGGGAAGGGCAGCAGACCTGCAGAGTGTTAATGATTCAGGAATGAGGGTAGCTCGAAACGGGAGCTTCTCCTGGGCTTGCCTTGGCATTTCAACTGGAATCTTAGAACTCTAGACCTGGAAGGCTTGCCTTTATGGCAACTGAGTAGGATAAGGAATTGAGGCCCTAAATTACAGAGAGTGCAGATCAGTGACAGACAATTGCCTGGTCCTGGGTTCAGTCCCCAGCAGTGGGAGAGGGGAGGGGAGGGGAGGAGGGGGGAGGAGGAGGGGGAGGGGGAAAAGGGGAAGGAGAGGAGAGGGAGCGGGAGAGGAGAAGAAATGGAGGCCTAGGGCTTTTGGGAATTAGGAAGGCTGATCTTATCTACTGGGCTCTGAGGAATTTGGCAGGCCAGTGAGGGAGTAAAGGGCTTTCTAGAGACTGGGCTTGGGGCCCAATCTATCTCCCCCACCCTGGAGCCAAAGTCTTCATTCCTCATAGCCCCACAATAAGCCCCTGCCTTAAAGAGATAAAGCAGCGCATCTCCCTCAGTCCGTCCGAAACTAGAAAACTAAGGGACAAGTCGCCAGATAACCTGGGTTTTGTCCATATAACAGATCTCAGAAGCCACAGCCCACATCTGAGGAGGTACCACCTGGGGGGGGTCCCATAAAGTGAAGGTCGTCTTTCCATTGTAGAGGACCACTAATCATTCTACCTCTCCTGGACTTCTGTACACACTGCACCTTTGACCAGAGAGTCTCTCTCTCCTCCTTTTCCTGCTGAAAGGTAACTCAACCCTGAGGGCCACCACCAATCCCACCCCTGTCAAAATCCTCCTGAATGTCACCCTCTCTCAGTCTCCTACCAAAACAGGGGCAGAGGTCATCTTTGGTGATGGGCTAATTTTCCACCTCTGATCTCCAGTTGGAAAAAGCTTGAGAGATTTGTACGAGAGTCTGGCCTTTGGTCGTCTTCCATCTATTGGCATCTTGCTGAGTGAATAAATGAACAAGGCACAAAGGCAGTCCATGTAGTTCCTAGGTAGGGTCCTAAGGGCAGTCACATGCGGACACACAGCATGTGGGAACAGAAAATAAACCGACTGGAACACAGCCAGAAGCTAGGGTACCACCCAGAACCCAGATCCTCTGCTGGCTACATGATGGCAGTACGTGGGATCAATGTTTATAAGTAGCCTCAGAGAGGTCAGACCAGAGCTTAGGGGTGCAGCTGGAGGGTCCTCTAGAGGAGACCCTACTTCTCAGAGTTCCACCGGATTATCCAGAGGCTCAACCTTCCAAGGGGCCAGGAGAATGAAGCCAACCTCCGTCCCTGAGCACAGCTGGGGTTAACTAGGAAGAAGAAAAACTACCAACCCCAGAGGGGCAGCAAAGAGATAGGCTTTTAGGCTTTTTACAACACATGATTTTCTTTCTCAGTATGAACAAATTCTGGAAAACTTTTAAAGACGGGAACCACGTGTGGGGGGGGGGCGGGTGGCGGGAGGGGGGATTTGGAGGGGACGGGAAAGGGCAGCTTTTCTTCCCCCATGGAACACTTATTTCTCTTTGAGTAGCCAAACAAGTCCTAATCCCAGCAGTTTTGGGGCCAGATTCAATAAAAATGCTGTCTGATGAGGCCTGAGCAAAGCCACAGAAAATAAATACTTCGTGGCCTGTCGGGTCTCCCGCCGCCTGGAACCCCAGGGGCTCTTCTATTGCTTGTCTGCGCAGTGGGACTTGGACCAGTGTGGATTTCTCTTCCAGCCAATCAGCTTTCTCGCCCCAGTTAGGCCCATTTAAAAATCCGTGAGTAGAGTTTCCGGTGTAGAGAGAGGAAAACAGAATAGAACATATTTGGTTAAGGAAGAAAACCGCGGCAGGGCGGGGATGGGGGGGTGTACTGCAGAAAAGCTGATTACATTTCTCTCCAAGCCGAAGTACTGGGTTGTCTTATTTGTGGGAAATAGTAATCTTTGGGGTTAGGCCTCCCACACTGGAATTTGCTACCAGGCCCAGGTGCTGCAGGTATCAGGGGTGACCACAGTGCTAGAAAAGTATTCGGGACAAGCAAAAAGGAGTTGAGCTGAACAGGTCAGTCTCACGGAACAGACCTTTACAGACAGGACATGGGAGGAAGGCAGGGGGGAGGGGGGGAGTAAAGAACTGATGTTGGAGAAAGGCACCCAGAAACCAATAAACTCCACTAGGAGCTGGGTAGGACCGGTGAGTTCCAGAATAGGCTGGGCAGCAGAGCAAGAAGCTCAATGAAGCAAAAAACCAAACAAACAAACAAACAAAAACCACAAAAATACAGTGTTTGAGAAGGCAGCCTCTGAGCCAGTATCTTGTTGAGACTGAGAATAGGCATGTCCCCATGGCCTACCCTAGGGAACGTGGCTGGCTGTTTGCCCTCTGATAGAGCCAACTGCTCTCCAAAACTACCAACGGCCTACAGCTGGGACTGTTGGCCAGTGCACAGAGGGAAAATCTAAGTCGCCATGTTATTTAGGAAGGGGAAGGAGGGCAGAATTTGTCACATATAGACTAACCCTGTCCTCACTTTCAAAAGCAGTGGGTTTAAAATAAGGATGTGGTAGCAAGATTTTACTCTCTAGGTAACTGTATTGACAACTAGTCAAACATGTCAACTAGTCAGAATTCCATGTGTCTAAAACGCCACCACCCACCCCAGGAACACGACCTTCAATTTAAAAAAAAAAAGATTCAAACCGTGTTGTTCTACTGGAGGGCCACCTTGCTTATTGGGGAGCTTTAGTGAAGCCATGAAGCTCTTGCTTTCTGTACAATTCTACAGAGTTGCTGGTGTGCACCAATATTCAAGCCTGCTGATGAATAAAAGGAACCAGAAGGGAAAATTAAAAATGATCAGCCTCCAGCCACTTACAGCATGGGACCTTCCTTCACAGAACTCTGAAGTCAAAGCCCAAGAATGGTGGGATTTACATAGGGGAATCACAAGTCACTGATAAGGCATCTGACTGTCCAGGGGCATCGGGCAAGGTTTACAGTAGAAACAGATCAGGGAATAGAGACACTACACACAGCTCTTCAGCTGGCCTTCTGCCCTGAGACTGCAGGAGAAGATCTGTGCCCTGCCCCTGAGTTGGCTTCAATGTATAGTTACACTCTGGGTTCAGACCTCAGAGCATCAGTCTCCTACCTCAGGGCATCCTCTGTTCTTTCTTCTCATCCTCTTGTCACTACCATTTCTTCATTCCACAGGCCCTGTGTGTTCCCCACCCCCACCCCCACCCCAGAAACCCCTACTTGCTCTCATAGATAATTCCATGGTGCAGACCAGACCAGAGGGGCTGCCATGAACTCCACTTAGTTACTGAGCACTCCAGATGTGGCCAGTGTAACCCAGGAATGTCATCCTCTGTTTTTTCTCATTTACATTTATGCAGCCATGTAGAGTCAGTATCTGCCATTTCTGGACAGCACAGTGACCCTGACTGGCTCTTCCATGTTCCCCCAGGCTGCATCAAAAAGCTGTTCACAGACCAGTTGTCACCCATGTACAGGCAACAGATGTTTAGCTCCTATTGTGTGCCAGACAAGAAGAGACTGTCTTGTGAGATCCTTTGGAAGCTCCCAGTCTTGATCTCCTGGCCTCTTGGGTTCTAGGCACTCAGAGGTATAGTATCTGAGCCCCAAAGCATTGGCCATCCTGGTCCCAGTCCTCTCTGGCGGGGCAGGGGTCTGTCTGAAGACTCCCACAGGAATATAAAGCCAATGGCAGGTGATTGGTTTATAGTTTAAGAAGGGGATGACATGTTCATAATAAGTTAGATCTTAACCAGAACAGCTATCTCCCAAGAGCTGTCTGCGGATAACCCAGGGAGGTCTGATACCATAAGCCTTTTTATGGTGACTCCCTAGGGAATTCAATTCTACAGACAGCTGACTTTCCTGCCCTGGAAGCTTGGGACAGGCAGAGTGGG
The DNA here is from genome assembly GCA_033318265.1 of Phyllotis vaccarum. Taxonomy (NCBI): domain Eukaryota; kingdom Metazoa; phylum Chordata; class Mammalia; order Rodentia; family Cricetidae; genus Phyllotis; species Phyllotis vaccarum. The sequence continues at coordinate 13,891,502 of JARWLC010000009.1, read as the reverse complement.
AGCCAAGACAGCAACGAGCCCATGTAACCCTGATCAGGTTGGTCCACCCATGAAATAGAGACCTCCATCCTAAGCTTCAGTACCAGGGCAACTGCCAGGAATATCAATCCAATCTCCACAAATGGGGTGAGGACAGGGTGTCGGTGAAACAAAGGACATTTAGGCTTTCAAGTCTTGACTTTGGGAACATGACAACTTGGAAAACATGCTTCTAATTTCCTAGTAGTCCCAGGTTCAGAAACTGCATGAAGTTGGTTTTAATTCAGTGGGTTCGTTTGAGTACTCTGGAGATTTTTTTTTTAAGTGCAGTTAGGGAGCACTCAGTAAAAAATAACAGTACCTGAACTTGAGTGAGCATTCCAGGTAGAAGGCTTGGGTTCCTTCAAGTGTCTCTGTTTAAATCAACTTAATGATCTATTTAGAATCTAGTTGCTTTAAGAGCAAGCCAGGTATAAGATAGTCTTAGGGAAACTCTGCTCAACCAGAGAAAGAGATAACCAAACAACCAGGGTCCCAAGTAATTAAATAAATACCAGGAGCCAACATGTTGGCACTGAACTAACGTGGGCACTGAGACCCTGGCAAGGATGTGGTATTAAGTAGAGATTCAGAAGAAGGGAGAAAGAACAGTGGGGACATTAACAAGGCTGTTACATGTTCATGTGCCCAAAGGAACCAGGACATGACATCAGTCTGTGAGTGTCCCACAGGCTTAGAGAGATACATGAGTTACTGTGGGGGTGTTGACTTGGCTTTGGACCCCATCCTAGAAAGAGGGTCTTGTGGGTCTGAGCCCTACACTAATAATGTGAAGGCCTTGGGCAGTAAGAACTCCATTTATACTTATTTCTGTTCTGGTTTGTTCTATGCTGCTGTAATAAAACACTTTGGCCAAAAGCAGGCTAATGGGGGTGGGGATTTATTTTAGCACCCCATCATGGCCCATCATCAAGAAAAGTTAGAAATAATGGGGAACGCTGTTTGCTGGGTTACACTTAGCCAGGCTTCTGTTCTTACTTTTTAAAGTTTATTTTATTTTTTTAATTGTGTTTGTATGCACTTAAGTACAGGTACCTGTGGAGCCCATGAGAATGTCAGAGCTCCTGGAGCTAGAGAGACAGGCAGGTGGTTGTGAGATGCCTGATGTGCCACGCTCTGGACTCCTCTGTAAGGGCAACACACAGTTTTGACTGAAGAGCCATTTCTCCAGCCCCTAGACAGCTTTTTGTACAGCCCAGGACCACCATAGTGCAACCCACAGCGGGATGGACCCTCTCTTACCAATGACCAAAGAAAACAAACCCCATAGATGTGCCCACAAGGTCATTCCTCCTTCCATGGCTCTATGCTATGTCAACTTGACAATGAAACCTAGTTAGAATGATTTGTCTTAACTATTTTTATATGTATTTTGTGTGTGTGTTCACATGTCACAGTTTAAGACTGAATGACAAAGGATAATAATACTGGGTGTTGTGGCCTTTAATCCTAGCTCTCTGGGAGGCTCTCTGGGAGTTTGAGGCCAGTCTGGTCTACATAAGGAGTGTCAGGCCAACCAGAGCTACATAAGTAGTGGTTCTCAACATGATCTTTTAGGGGTTGAACAACCCTTTCACAGGGGTCACCTAAGGTCATCAGAAAACACAGATATTTACATTACAATTCTTAACAGTAGTAAAATTACAATTATGAAGTAGCAATAAAAATAATTCTATGGTTGGGCATCACCGCAACGTGAGGAACTGTATTAAAAGGTTGCAGCATTAGGAAGGTTGAGACCCACTGACATAGACTCTGTCTCTAAAAAAGAGGGGGTGCAGCTTAACTAGTTACAGCAGTCAGTTTTGCCCTCCACCATGTAGATCCTGGGAATTAAGCTGGGTGATAAATGCCTTTGCTCTCGGAGCCACCTTGTAGGCCTTTGTTTGTTTGAAGAGCATCTAATGTAGCCTAGGCTGGTCTCCAACTCACTGCAGAGCTGAAAATGACCTTAAACTCTGATCCTTCTACCTTTGTTTCCACCTCCTGTGTGCTAGGATGACAGCCCCGTGCCACACACCTAGCTTATGCAGTGCTATTGATGGAACCCAAGGCTTTGTACATGCTAGGCCAACACTCTACATCCTTGGCTCTCTTTGCTTGTTTTAATATTAATAGTTTCATTGAGGCATAAATCACATAACATATAACTCATTGGCAGTGTATAGCTGACCCGTTTTGTAGTTTATTCACAGATTCACAGTTACCAGTAGGGTCACTATCAGAGCATTTTTATCATCCCATGAAGGAACTCCATACCATTCTCACCTCTGATATGAGGACAGCATCTGTAACCACCCACATCCTGACCCAAGGTTCCTCCCTGTCACCGTACCATCCCCGGACAGCCAAGAATAGCTGCCTTGTCTGCATACAGCACACACACACCTCTCCTTTAGTGTCAAAGATAAAGATGTCAAGATCAGCTGTTACCCAGAGAGACCCTGTCTCAAAGAAAGAAAGAAGGAATGAATGAATGGTGTTAAGGTCAGGAGGTTATGAAATGCTATATCCAAGGCCATGTACATCCTGGCTGATGAGGCCCCATCACACACCAGGAACCATGAAGCATATCCAATGTGTCAATTGCCCTTCCAAAGGGAAATGCTGATCCCCTCAGTCCCCAGTGAGAGGGTACAGGCTCCATGTTTATGGTTTAAGAGGACTAGCCAGAGAGGTGTACTATAGTGGGACAATATATGTTGGCTCAAAAAGATAAAGCTGTTGTCTAAAGGCCACTTGCCTGGCCCCAACAGTAGCCTTATTAGGCTCAACTGAGCTCTTGCAAAGACAAAAATGAAATCTTGCTTTACCAATGGACTTTTGAAGCTGAGACATTTCTACAAGGTTGGAACTCAAGCCAGGGCTCCAACCCATACCGAGGCCTCTCTCTACAGTGCCAAGAGGCAGAACTCAGCATCTGTGGGTCACAGTGGCTAGAAGAGCAGACATTTCAGTGAGTCTCACTGCCTCCAAGAAGCTGTTTCTGAATGCTTCTACCTGGCAAAGCAAGGTCCAAGGGATACCAGGTCCTCTCTGGGCTCCTGTTATCTCCAAGACATGCTCCCTGTATGGGCTACTGCCAAATCATGGATAACCCTCCAGCTACATAAACTTGATCATTCTACCTCTCCAGCAGTGAACCCAGGGCAGGACTCAAAGATACGGGAAGAACTGACCTATGCCTGAGCCATCCCCTTTATGAATACCCAGAGCTAGGGGTGGAAGGGAAGAAGAAGCTGAAGGAACCTACATGGACATGGCCTTCTAGTGGAAAAGGTGAAGATGTCCTTAGAGACCTGTTATCTCACAACCCAAAGAGGCCTGGAGGCAGGTGACATACACTGTTGTAGTGCTAGGACCATAACCAATGTACCTCTGTATAGACAGGTGGACCAGCCCTGCTCAGGGCAGACTTGTGAGCGGTCTTCAGCTTGGTGTCCTCATGTGCATTGTGCATTGGTATCTCTGGTGTGTGTGCTGCTGTTTGTGAACCTCCACATATCCTCGGACTCTGAGCACTGGAGAGGAGGGAATCAGAGATGAAAAGACATTTCCCCCAAAGGGAGCCAGAAATATGGGGTGCCTCTCAAAGACCACAATGGCCCCATCTTCCCCTGCTAACTGGTGATGTCCTTAACATGATTCCCCCATAGCCAGAAATGACCACTGGGTCCCAAGGGATACCAAAGATTTCCTGTGGGAGGGCCATTGTCCTCGGTTGCTGAGGGAAAAGTTCTGGAAAGACATGAAAAACTGTGAGGACCATGGTCTCCAGGGGACAGGCCAGTGCTATATGAGGAAGAATCCTGTGGAAAGCAGAACTGCCCAGTAACAGGGAGTAGGTATACTGAGGCAGAGCACTGCCTTTCTCCCAAGTGATAGTGTGGAGGTTGTCTGCCTCACCTGCCCAGTGACAAGACCTACACAGGTCATACCATAGTGTTAGTCACTCAAGTTTCCTCATGGGCTCTTTTCTTGCTTGGTAGTAACTGGACCTTTTCCTCCAACAGTCCCTTCAAATGCTAGACTGGCAGGGCCTAGGGAGAATTTGTTTTGTTTGGAGACAGGGTCTATGATGTAGCCTTGACTGTCTGGGCAGGCTTGCCTCAAAACTCACAGAGGGATTTAGAGGCATCCTCCTACTATACAGATGAAGACAGAGACCCTTTTATAGAAGGCACCTGCCCAAGGTTGCAGTTACAGCTGATATGGTTTCCTAAGCCAGATCCAGTTCGGCTCCTCACCCACCACTACCATATGGTGAAAAGCTCAAGGCTGGGCTAAGGGGTTAATGTGGCCTGGGTCCTGCCACTCAAACAGGGAGAGCAGGATTCTAATAGGATCTTCAGTGCCTCCTGAGCTGCTGCTGGTTGTCATCCTCAAGCCTTAGGGATACCACTATAGCAATAAAACCTCAAGATTTCACCAAGGCAGATAAACAGTCCCCTTTAGTGATGTTTGCAGTTAAGTTTAGGGTGACTGGACAAACTACTTTATCTCCGTGACCTTGTTTTTTGTTTTATCTTGTAAAATGGGAATATTAATAGTAACATGGGAAGGGGTGGAGAGATGGCTCAGTGGTTAAGAGCACTGGCTGCTCTTAACTAAGGCATAAAATAAAAATTTTAAAAATATTTTGAGACAGTTTTACTGCATACCCTAGGCTGCCCTGAAACTCACTACTGGCCTGAACTCAGAGATCCACCTGCTACTGTCTCCCAAGTGCTCATGTTAAAGGTGTGTACCATCATACCCTGGCAAAAATAATAGCAATAATGAAGTCTCTCCGGCTTGTGCCAAGAGGTGTGGGTGTAACTTTACTTCTCCCAATGTGACCTCAAATGTTAAGAAGATACAAAATACTCAGCTTGACTCCTGAGGCCTTAAGCACCTGGGGGACTTCAGTGAAGTTTAGCTTTGTCTGGTCCTGGCCATACAAGGGCAAGAGTCTCTCCTTTATAATCACTTCAATCAAGACATGGGGCATTTCTGTCTTCTCCTGTAGGCTGTCCCAAAGTCTCCACATCAGTCTCCCAGAACATCCAATGTTTCTTGTAAAGTTAAGACGGGGTTCATATTTTGTAGGGTTTTACTATTTACTTATTCATTCATTTTTCTACAATAGGGTCTTACTATGTAGCTAGCCTCTGAGCTCACAGAAAGCCTCCTGCCTCTGCCTCCTGGAGTGCTGGGATTAAAGGAATGCACCACCACGCCCAGTCTTTTCTAGGTCTTTAATGACAGGCTTTGCTCAGCAAAGATTCTTTTATATCTAGTTTCTTTGAGATTTGTCAGACCAATGCACTGCACTTTGAACTTTCAACTTCCAAAAGGAGGTCAGGGAGCCCATGGATTCCGCAGGCCCGTCCAACAGGCCTAAGGACTGTCTCTAGCTCGGTACCTCCAGAGCCACACAAAGGGTGTGTCTCAAGTCTGTTGGGAGTTGAGAGTTGATTAAACAGACAATATTTGTAAAAAGCACAAATTGCCAAACCGACGTGGTGAGTCACTGCACTGCTCTCTAGCAGAGACACCGGAGAGGAGAAGGGGTAAAGTTAAATGCGATGAGTGGGAAGGACTGGGAACAGTCCTCATGCTCAATTATCCAGCGCTTGGCCCTCCCCGTCCCAACCCCACCACGGATAATTAAAAGCTGGAAGCCTCGGTCCCTTCCCTGGGGAGGCGGTTGGTTCTGTCTGTGTGAATGGGCTCTCAGGAATGAATAACGACACAGTGGCCTCATTGTTCCTCAGCCGGGGAAACTGAGGCCAGAGGGCGGCTGGGAGGGAGGCCGCCGGGTGACTGGAGGCTGGGTCACTGCGTGAGTCAGCGGCGCAGACAGGCAAGATTGCTGTCATTAAGGTTTACAGGGCCGCCGCCGCCACCGCGGCTGTACGGCCCGCGCCCCGCCCGCCCGCCCAGTCCCCGCCGCGGGCGCCTCTCCGCGCCGTTCTCGGCTCCCGGGCCTCGGTGCCTGCCCGGCCCCGACTTCCTCCAGCTGCGCCCGGAGCAAAGCAAGAGCCAGGCCGCCGAGAGGCTGCGCCAGGCCAGGATCGGGCCGGAGCGCTGGAACCTGAGCCCCCGCGTGCCCGCGTCACCGCCCGCCTACTACCTGCGCCACCCGCAGCTCGCACCCCGGGAGGCGGCGCGGGAGACCGGAGCGCGGCGCCGGGCAGACTGCTCATGGCCGGGCCCTAGTCCCCGCCTGGCGCCGGCTCGGAGCGCGCTCTCGTGGCTCCGGCCGCGCGCTCCTCACTCTCGCGGCCCGGGGCGCGCGCAAAGCCTCCCCTCCTCCACCTCTCGCCAGCTCCTCGCGGCGGCTGAGTCACCGGCCGCGCGTCTTCGGTGTCTGGCTTGGTGCCTGGCTCCGCGATCCAGACCCCTGCGGCCAGAAGCCCCTCTCACGATCCTCGCCATCTCGCTCTGGGGGTTCCCGAAAGCATCTCCCAGTGCGGCAGAGCTGCTCCCCAGCTTGTAGAGGGACGCACCCCTGCCCCACGGGTCTGCGTGGGGAACGCCCCTCGCACCTGCCTGCTGGCCGGGCACTACGGGGTCCTGTCCCTGCCGGTGGGACTGGAGTACCGTTGGGAGAGAAAGCACGCGCCGCGGTGGCAGCGGGATGCCTGGGAGGAGACGAGGCTGTATCCATCGCCTGGGTCTCCTTACCCAGGCCCCGAGTAGACCCACGCGCCCTGTCTAGCCTGCCGGGCGGCGTGGAGGTGTGGACTGAGCGGGGTTTGAATATTTCCTAAAAATTTTAAAAATAGTCTTGCTGTATGAAGAACACTAGAACCTTTAAATTCGCATCCCTTGCCTGGGTTTAGTCCGGAGTGGAACTCCAAAGATGATTATTAAGACACTGGTGCCTTATTTTTACTCTCTGACATAAAATTTCCACTTTGAGGGGGATGGTGGTGGGCTTGTGGAATCCCTAAAATAACTTTTAATGGAGCTAAGCCTTCCATTATGGGAAGCTCCTGGATGCAGAGGCGTCTGCAGGTCCCCGTGGCCACCACCGGGCTGAGCCACAGGGACTCATGAGCCCTCCCTGCCAGTAAAGGAAAGTGGACGCAGTGAGAGACCTAAGGCCACCACGGGGCGGGGGGTGACCTTGAGATTGAGACCAGAGGCTAGGATGTTCTGATACTACAGCGAAGCAAAAAAACGAAGACGAGATTAAAAATAACGAAGATGAAAGTAATTTGCTTTCCTGAATGCTATGCTCTGTGCTCCAGTTATATTTATGGTGTAGACAGGGTCAAGGTAACCTTCACGTCTGGGCAGTTCCATTAATTATGAAGTACCCTGTCGCCAGGAGGAAACTTCTATGGAGAATTTTATTTTCCACATCACTTGAGAACCTTTGGAGCTTTGTACTATTCCACCCCAAAGGGACGTGGGCGCGGGTTACCATAGGAGCCAGAAAGGGACTCCACAGAGAAGAATGAAGGCAAATAGGTGAGGTCAACTTGATGTGTCACATTTCAGGGAGCCATAAACAGTTTATGGCCCTGTCCAGGAGGCCCTGCCACCCTACTACTAGGGCTCCAGAGACTGAGTAAGTGGACACCCCTGGGTGATGCAGCCCTGAGGTTTTACTACCTGGTCATGTGCTCTGGTTACCTGCCTGGCTCCTTCCTGTCCTCTGTTCAGGGGTGGAGTTGGTGGAGAAATGTAGACAAAGCCCACAATGATTGTCCTAGGCAAAGCAGATGTCAGGGCCCTCTTGCACTGTGCACAACAGGGCTCACCAGTTAGCATTTCTGGGATGGGTCAGAGTCAGCAGAGGAGAGAAGCAGGAGGGTTAATTTAAAATGATGGGCTGGAAGAATGAAAGAGTGCTCGGCTTTGAAAGAAGACAGGGGAACAATTACTTTAAAAAGTTTTAATTGGTCCTGTTCTAAAGCGCTCACTCCTCCTCTGCTAAAACCCCAGGCCAGCTCAGACCTGCATTTCTGGCTTGCCCAAGTGCTTCCGCGATCTTCCCCTTTGAAACAGGGCCTCTCAGGGGGACTCCCTTGGCAGAAGACTTCTTTTGGGGTGTAGTGTGTGTGTGTGTGTGTGTGTGTGTGTGTGTATCTGTTTGTCTGTCTGTCTGTCTTGTGGTTTCTACATAGGTCTCGTCCAATAGCACATTGTTGGTCTTAGAGGTCAGAGGTTGTGGGGCGGAGGGCCTCCAGGATTCATCCCCACTTCTGGCTTCTGGCTTGACTCATGGGGTGGATCTACATCACAGTCTAAGCAAAGAGAATTAAGACTGAAGAAAGTTGCTTCAAGCAAACTACTATTTGGGGGGGGGGGGGCACACAATGGTTTGAAGGGGACTACGTGGATACTGTAATCATAGAAACAAATGAAATTCCGAAGAATTCCCCAGAGACTCCTGAATTACAAATTCTTTGCAAATGAGTGCTTTGTAGGAGATAATGAGGGTGGATGACTTCCTGCCATGAGGTCCAAACCTGCCAGTCCACTCCATGAATAAATGGTTGATTCTAAGGCTGGGGCAGGAAATATTCCTGAGGAGCCTGGAGCGCCTTTCCAAGAGACAGGGAGGAAGTGCTCAGAAATGAAAAGGAGGTGGGTATGTCAAAGGAGCAACCTGAAAGAGAGTGGAGCAATTGAGCGGAACAAAATGGGAAATGAGTCTCAATCCAAAGTGTGGCATAAATACCCGAAAATGGAGCCATACGGATACAGACAATTGGTTATACCATTGAATAGGAAAGAATTGCAAATAATTTATGCAGATGATTTTTGTTTTGTTTTTAAGAGACAGACTTTCTCTGTGTATTCCTGGATGTCTTGAAGCTTGCCCGGTCTCTGCCACCACTGCCTGACCTTCTGTTGATTCTAAAGGAATGGGCTTTTCTGGCCCTCTTGAGGGTGGGTTGTACTTATTGACCGGATTCCAAGGGGACAGTGTGAGAGGGTTGAAAAGAGAGACTATTAGGGTAGTGAGGTCCCTGGCAAGGGTTCCTACCTCAGCTGAGTGCTCAATGTCAGTGCAGAGGGTGTTGATTGTATGGTCCCCTCGCACGAAAACGATACTTCCTCTCCTAATTTCCTTTATACTCTGCAACCCCTCTTTAACCATGAAAAACATCTGCAAACCTAAATGGAGGGACAGTGCAGAATATGTGACTGGGATTTCTCAACTATCGTGTGGATCAAAGACGAAGAAAATCTGACATGACATGCCTAAGCAGACATGAAATATTACATGTAACATAGTATCCTGGATGGATGCTGGGAGAGAAAAAAGACAGGGAAAAGCTAGGTAAATTGGAATTAACTACAGAGCTTAAGTTTTATTTTATTTTTAATTATGTGTGTGTGTGTGTGTGTGTGTCTGGCAGAGGAGCCTTGCGTACCCTTAGAGCTGGAATTATAATTTTCTGTATCCCTAAAACTATTAAAAATAAAAACTTAGGGGGAAGGTCTGTATACATGTCTTCTCCTTCTTCTTCTCCATCTTCTTCTCCATCTTCTCCGTCTTCCTCTCCGTCTTCTCCTTCTTCTCCTTCTTCTTCTCCTTCTTCTTCTCCTTCGTCTCCTTCTTCTTCTTCTCCATCTTCTTCTCCATCTTCTTCTCTGTCTTCTCCATCTTCTTCTCTGTCTTCTCCATCTTCTTCTCTGTCTTCTTCTCTGTCTTCTCCATCTTCTTCTCCATCTTCTTCTCTGTCTTCTCCATCTTCTTCTTCATCTTCTTCTCCATCTTCTTCTCTGTCTTCTCCATCTTCTTCTCTGTCTTCTCCATCTTCTTCTCTGTCTTCTCCATCTTCGTCTCCATCTTCTTCTCCATCTTCTTCTCTGTCTTCTCCATCTTCTTCTCTGTCTTCTCCATCTTCTTCTCCATCTTCTTCTCCATCTTCTTCTCTGTCTTCTCCATCTTCTTCTCCGTCTTCTTCTCTGTCTTCTCCATCTTCTTCTCCATCTTCTTCTCCATCTTCTTCTCTGTCTTCTCCATCTTCTTCTCTGTCTTCTCCATCTTCTTCTCTGTCTTCTCCATCTTCTTCTCCATCTTCTTCTCTGTCTTCTCCATCTTCTTCTCTGTCTTCTTCTCTGTCTTCTCCATCTTCTTCTCCATCTTCTTCTCTGTCTTCTCCATCTTCTTCTCTGTCTTCTTCTCTGTCTTCTCCATCTTCTCCATCTTCTTCTCTGTCTTCTTCTCTGTCTTCTCCATCTTCTTCTCCATCTTCTTCTCTGTCTTCTCCGTCTTCTCCTTCTTCTTCTCCGTCTTCCTCTTCTCCTTCTTCTTCTCCTCCTTCTTCTTCTCCTTTGTCTTCTCCTCCTTCTTCGTCTTCTTCTTCCTCTTCTTCTTCTTCTCCTTCTTCGTCTTCTTCTCCTTCTTCTTCTTCTTCTTTGTCTTCGTCTTCTTCTTCTTCTCCTTCGTCTTCTCCTCCTTCTTCTTCGTCTTCTTCTTCCTCTTCTTCTTCTTCCTCGTCTTCTTCTTCCTCTTCTTCTTCGTCTTCTTCTTCTCCTTCTTCTTCGTCTTCTTCTCCTTCTTCTTCGTCTTCTTCTTCTTCGTCTTCTTCTTCGTCTTCTTCTTCGTCTTCTTCTTCTTCGTCTTCATCTTTTCCTCTTCTTCGTCTTCTTCCTCGTCTTCTTCTTCTTCCTCTTCTTCCTCGTCTTCTTCGTCTTCCTCTTCTTCTTCGTCTTCTTCGTCTTCTTCTTCTTCTTCTTCTTCTGCCTCTTCTTCTTCTTTTCAATTTCAGGTTTTCTGTGTAGCCCTGGCTGTCCTGAAACTCACTCTGTTGACAAGTCTTGAAATCACAGAGATCTACCTGCCTCTGCCTCCTGAGTGCTGGGATTAAAGATATTCACTAACCACTCCCAACTAATTTTGTAATATTTAATTTTTTGACAGAGTTCAACAGAAACATGAGAGTTCTTCACCTCCAATTGTTGGGGACTGTTTGGATTTCCAGTGACTTCTCCTGAGGCAGGGGAATGAGTACAGATGAGTTTCCCTAAGAAAGAATGATGGACACAGCTGAATTGCCACACCCAGGAGCACAGCAGCACACACACACACACATGCACACATATCTACATACATACATACATACACACACAGACACACACATACACCCATACATACACACAGACACACATATATACACTCACAGATACAATACACACACACAGAGAGACACACACACACACACACATAACTAGAACAGTGATCAAGGCTGCAGAGGTTTTTGGTTTTGTCTTGCTTTAACATTTTTTCCTAGAATATTATAAATTCACATATGGGTGTAAGAAATGGTATAGTGCTGAGTGTTGTGGCACATTCATTTAATCCCAGCACTATGGAGTCAGGGCTGGGCAGATCTCTAAATTTGAGGCCAGCTGGGCCTACATAGGGAGTTTCAGGATAGCCAGGGTCACATTGTGAGGCCTTGTCTCAAAAACAAAAATAAGACAAAGAAAAGAAGGAAGGAAGGAAGGAAGGAAGGAAGGAAGGAAGGAAGGAAGGAAAGACAGGGGAAGGAAGGAAGGAAGGAAGGGGGAAGGAGGAAGAAGGAAGGAAGGAGGAAGGAAGGAGGAAGGAAGGAAGGACATGGGAAGGAAGGAAGGAGGAAGGAAGGAAAGAAGGGGGAAGGAGTGAGGGAGGAAGGAAAGAAAGAAGAAAGGAAGGGAGGGAGGGGGAATGATGAGATATCCAATGATATCTTGAATTAAGGTTGCCATTTGGCACTGGAGGTGTAGCTCAGTGGCATGATGCTTCCCTAACATTGTGTGAGGCTCTGGCTTTAATACCAGGCAAAGGAAGGGAGCAAGTCTCTGGGAGCTATGTCACCTTTTCAGATCATACCTGGGCATTATAGGATCTGGTCTCCTCTCTGGTGGTTGTACCTGCATGATTATTATCTTCCTCTTTCCAGGTGCCTGTGACTCAGTTTCAGGAGATGAAGGTAGATTAACCCAACCACCACCAATGACACACACGTGATAAATAGCAGTGGCCACTGTGGCAGGCTAGAGGGTTCCGTGCCGCGAGGTTCCGTTTCTGTGGGAAAAAGAGCAAGATGATAGTACTGGGCTTGTTTCCTTCACATTTCAGTGACTAAAGCAAGTCACATGACCAGATTACCTCATTCATACCTGCATCCATTTGCTCATTTGGTACCCAAGCATTGAACATCCCAGACCCAAACACTGGATTTAGGTTCTAGATTTCAACAGGAGTGTTAACCTAGGAAAGTCCCCAAAGGAGAGTAGCCATAGATGGAAGCGGTTTGGAAATTGTATCTATGTGTGTGTGTGGGGGGGGGGGTCACAGGACAGAATATGGCATTTAATCACTAGGACAGACATTGAAAAAGGCTGTGGGAAGTTTTCAGGAAGGTTTGAGGTGGGGGTGCATTCTATGTTTCAGAAAGCTGAGGCCAAGACATGGAGCAGCAGACGGGGAGAGTCAGAGCAGGACTTTCTTTTAACTGGAAAGCTGCAAGAGAAAAGAGAAGGGCTTTCCTTGAAAGCAGGGAACCTGAACTCCCTGGAAGGAAGTCTGCCCAGTGCTGAATGATCCACCCATCGATCCCTCCTGATGCTCTTCCCAGTGAGTTCAGGATTCCTAGGGAAGGGAACTTCCCAACATCTCTTATTTCAGGATCTAAGGTTTCATCTTTAACTCTAGATGAGCTCATCTGCCTCCTGGCATAAGAGCTAATTGTTTCTGTGTTTGGGTCGACTTCATTAATAATAATCACGGCTAGGTATGGTGGTACAAAGCAACTTGGGGAGCTTCGGCACTTGTTGAAACATGTATGGGCCATACAACAACATCCTGTCTCAAAAGAGTCAAAATTTAAATTTAAAACTTAATCCTGGTGATTGCTATTTTCTTTTAAAGCAAACACTTAAAGAACCCTACTATGTATCAGTCCTTTTATAAGTGTTTAATAATAATATTGTTACTTAATTCTCATACTAATCTCATAATGAAATAACAGAAGTGCTATTACTATTTCCACATGTCTTAAGCATATTGAGTTAGAATGCTGGTTAGTGACAGAGCCAAGAGTCCAGTCTAGGTTGTCTGGCCCCAGAGTTTGTGCCTCTGACCACATCCTTGCTGTCCTTCTGCTTTCTTCTCTTTGGCAGTGTTAGAGACTGGACCTCAGGCCTGCCATGGGACGGGCAAGCACTCTACACCGCTACAGCCTGGCCTCTCTTTTACTTTTTATTGTTTCCCTCAGTGTGTGTGTGTGTGTGTGTGAGAGAGAGAGAGAGAGATGTATGTGAGTCTCTGTGAGTCTCTGTGTGTGTGTGATGTATGTGAGTCTGTGTGTGTGTGTGATGTATGTGAGTCTGTGTGTGTGTGTGATGTATGTGAGTCTCTGTGTGTGTGTGATGTATGTGAGTCTCTGTGTGTGTGTGTGAAGTATGTGAGTCTCTGTGTGTGTGTGATGTATGTGAGTCTGTGTGTGTGTGATGTATGTGAGTCTGTGTGTGTGTATGTGTGTGTGTGATGTATGTGAGTCTGTGTGTGTGATGTATGTGAGTCTGTGTGTGTGATGTATGTGAGTCTGTGTGTGTGATGTATGTGAGTCTCTCTGTGTGTGTGTGTATGTGTGTGTGTGTGTGAGTGAGTGAGTGAGTGAGTGAGTGAGTGAGCGAGCGAGCCATGTATGTGAGTCTATGAAGGTATGTGCATGTGAGTACGGAGGCCTACAGCAGCCAGAGGGATTAGATTCCCCATCAGCTAGAATTGCAGGCATTTCTGTTGCTGGCACCAAGCTTCTGTCCTCTGCAAGAGGAGCAAGTGCCATCTTTCCAGCTCGGTACGTTCTGAGACAGAGTCTCTTCTAAGTTATCCAGACTAGACTGGTTCTTTCTGTAGCACCGCAGCCTTGAACTTTTGATCCTCTTGCCTCCTGAGCAGCTAGAAGTACTGATGCCAACGGGACTGCCTAACAAACAAACAAACAAATAAATCAACAACACATAGTTTTTATAGGGTAGATGAAATGACAGAGCAGGACACAGTCCTGGCCATCTGAAGTCAACCCTTGGAGCCCATGAGAAGATGGAAGGAGAGAGCCAGCTTCACAAAGGTGCCTCATGCTCTTCCATGGCATCATAACCACACAAATTAACATAAATAAAAATTTTAATTTATTTGTATACAGTGTTGTTTTGAGACTAGGTCTTGCTATTTGTAGCCTAGGCTGACTTTAAACTTGTAATCCCTCCTGCTTCTACCCCCTGAGAACTATACACATGAGCCATTACACCCAGGTTGAAATTCTATCTTTATAGGTAACTAATATCCCCAAATTTTTAAAACCATTCAGAATATACTTTCTGACAATTGTGAAATTCAGATATAAAATGAAGGTTGGAAAATGTCCTCAAATATTTGGGAACAAAGAAGCCCTTTCTTAATGACCGAAGTGGAAATACTGTGAATGGAATAATATAAAACTATAAACTATAAAATGCCAGTCTTTAATATTATGTAAAAGAAAAATGTATCTTCTACATTTCCATTATAAAAGAAGAAAGGCTGAACATTAATGATTTTAACATTTCAGATTAGTTGGGGGAAAAGTGACATTAAGGGCCAGTAAGAAGACTCAGCAGGCACAGGCACTTGCCACTTAAGTCCTGATTAACCTGTGGAAAGAGAGCTGACTTTGGAAGGCTCACATGCCTGCACTCACATTCATCATATCCTACACATACAATTAAAAATAAACATATTAAGCCCAAAGAAAGAAAGCAATAATGAAAAGGAGAGAGATTAATAAAATAAAAAATAAATGTATAGAAATTACCAAAACCATACATTGACCTTTGACAAAAAGCCATATGTATTTGGTGTATTTTTTAAAAAATATTTACCTATTATGTATATTTGGGTTTTATCTGCATGTGTGTCTGTGTAAGGATGCCAGGTCCCGTGGAACTGGAGTTACAGACAGTTGCTTGCAATCCGCCACATGGGTGCTGAGACCTGAACCCAGATCCTCTGGAAGAGCAGCCAGTGCTCCTAACCACTGAAACATCTCTCTAGCCCTGCCATATGTATTTGAAGTATTTCTGGCATCTCTGTGCTATTGGCATGACTCTCTGTGCAAGTACCAGTTAGGAACTACAGACTAACTCATACATTATGAAAGTTTTATACTGCTTTTAATATTTGGTTGGCCTATACCTGCCCATGGCTCTTACTTATCAAAATACCTAGTATTTATCTCCCTTTTAAGCTGAAGTTGTGGTTCATCAGTCTAGCCAACTCCCTTGCTTAAATCATGTGTGAGTTTCAGTTGGGTCAAATTACCTTAATTTGAAAAATATGAATAATTTCATAACATGGGGTCTTCCTAGCCTAGAAAGGGGTATTCAGCTTTTCCTTCATATATAGACATTTTCACCCGGGTGATGGTGGTGTGCACATCTTCATTCTAGGAGGCAGAGACAATAGGATTTCTGAGTTGGAGGTCAGCCTGGTTTCAGAGTGAGTTCTAGGACAGCCAGAGCTACCCAGAAATACCCTATCTTGAAAGGAAAAAAAAAAAGTTTTCTTCCTCATTCTGATCGTATGTAGATATGTAATAGCTAAAATAGTTAAAATAGTTATGTATGATTATTTTGTAATAAACATCTCTTTACTGGTCCCTATTGAGAAGGGAGAGCTTTTCTTTTGGTATTATAGTATTGTTTCAATCTACTAATGCCAAAAAACCAAAACACCAAACCAAACCAACTAAATAAACAAAAAAACAGAGGCTGCTAAGTATTTGTCACGCAATTGTATTTTGACATATTGGCTAACCCCCTGCGATCATTCTTGCCAACCACATCCTCTTCAAAAGTGAAATATACAACAGACCTATGTCTGTAGCATTTCTGACCTGTACTCTCTAAGCAGATACTTAAAAGTTCTTGCTGAAGCCATTGCAGACCAGCCAATGCCCCAGATACCTCAAAACAAAAGATACCACTGTAGGCCACAGTTACCTGAGCTCAAATACTCATTCTGAACACCCACATTGTGGCCCGGTACTTTGTAGACACCAGCATACATCACAGACCTGACCCGCCTCCAAGAGTGATGGGAAGCATGTGCTGTGAAAACCGCCTGGGGTGCTAACCACTTCCGGAACAGACCAAATCCAGCTGGGAACAGGAGATGCTCCCTGCAAGCTCCATGGCTTTCTTAAAATTGATTTATCATTTTTTCCAACATAAAAGTAATTAATGCATGTTCATCTCCAAACACTAGGATGCAGATGAAGATCATAAACACCCCCCTGTGGTCCCTACCACCCAGAATACCCACTCTACTGATCCTCCGGTTTCCCAGCCTCTAAACTTGGATGCATATGTTTCCTACAGCGGGCTTGCTCTGCGTGATGGTTTGAAATGTAGCTAGCTGCTCATGCTTGCTCGTGTTGTTCATTCTGGATCCTCCCGCACTAGCGGCGTTAGTGGAAGCATTGTGTTTTCTCTTTACTGCAGATAACTCTGTAAGTTCCTTGATCCGTTATGGTTTTGCTCTGGGTTTTCCTCATTTTTCCGATATAAGATTTAAGTCAATCCCCACATACAAACATATTGTCCTCATTTTTGATTATGTCATTTGAGGATATTCCTAGACAGACTATTATTGGAGTAGAGAAGAGGAATTTTTTTTTTTTAATTGTAAGATGTACATGGCATAAAGTTAACTATTTAGCTATTTTAAAACACACTGGAGTCTGGTGGTATTGAGCACATACAGGGTTTTGGACAAACCACAACAAACAAGCAAAACTTTAATACACATTCACTGACATGAACTCTAGTTAGCATAGAATAAATGAAAACCTGGAGCCAAATATGTAGGAAAAGCTGGGATATTAAAAAGAGGAAACAGACCCCAGTCAGCTATCACCCGGCTAACTCCTAAGGCCTTCTGTAACAAGTTTGTTGGACTTAGTATAACGTCTTCATGGTGTATCTACACTGTAGCATGTATTAAACAGTTCTTTTTGGGTTGAATAAAATTCCAATGTGTGTTGTGTATATATACCATATTTTGTTTCTCCATGCAAATATTTTTAAGATATTGGTTCAAACTGTCAACTAGAAAGAGCCAGTAGTTTACACCATGAATTATAAAATTAAAATTTCCACGAAATCTAAACTTTCTAACAAAAAATGGTGACTCACTTTAAAAGAAAACAATTTATTTAACTTTATTTTATGTGCATTGGTGTGAAGGTGTCTCAGTCCCCTGGATCTGGAGTCACAGACAGCTGTGAGCTGTGTGTGGTGCTGGGAATTGAACCCAGGTCCTCTAGAAAAGCAGCCAGTGTTCTTCATCGCTGAGCCATCTCTCCAACCCTCCTCTTTTATTTATTTATTTATTTATTTATTTATTTATTTATTTATTTATTTATTTATTTATTTATTTATTTATTTATTTATTTATTTATTTATTTATTTATTTTATTTATTTTCCGTGTCTTACACATCATGTCTCCCAATCCCAAATCTCCCTACCCACCCCCCAAAAAATTAAGTGGAAAGAAAGGGGGAGCAAGAGGTTAAAAGTGACTCACGTCTCTAGTCTTGGTTTTTGGAGGGAAGACGCAATAGGGACCATGAACCCAGAACCATCCTGGATTACATTGCAAGTTCCAGGACAGCCTGAGATATAGAGTAAGACCTACCTCAAAACAAACCAAAACGGAACAAACAGCCGTACAAATAAGCAACAGCACAGAAAACTAATCCTTCTGTGTTTCTGTCAAGCAGTTGGTCATAGTGATGGCAAACTGACTAATAGATCTGAATTTTTAAATTTTTATTTATTTATATGGATTGGTATTTTATCTGCTCATAAGTATGTGTACCTCATACATACCTGGTGTCCACAGAGGCAAGAAGAGGACATTGGATCCCCTGGAACTGGAGTTACAAATGGTTGTGAGCTGCCATATGGGTGCCCTGTCCTCTGAAAGTGGACACAGGACAGTTAGTCCTTCTAACAGCTGAGCCTTCTCTCCAGCTTGTTTGTAAAACTCACAGTCTAGCTTAATTTAACCATAGTTTCCTACATTTGCATCAAGGTTTGCAGAAGGACTCCACTTCTTCCTCGTGTGCACAGGAGTGTAAGACACAGAATAAAAGATGAAGACCTTTGGTCTCTTCCAGATATAAAGGAGCTTGGCTGCAGATTTTGTCAAACCCTTTAGCTCTCAACTCAAACTACAGAAATCACTAGCCATATTCGACTCCTCAGACCTCTTCTTTACTTTTGTTTTGTTTTTCAAGACAGAATTTCTCTGTGAACAGCCTTAGCTGTCCTGGAACACTCTCTGTAGACCAGGCTGGCCTTGAACTTACCGAGATTTGCCTCCCTAGTTCTAGGATTAAAGGTGTGTGTCACCACGTTGGCCCACTCTTCACAGCTTAATTCAATTTTTGTGCCCGTCAAAAAAGGCATTCAAGGGCTGGTGAGATGATTCATTGGAGGACAGTGAGAGCCACTAAGCATAAGAAGCTGAGAGACCCCAGGACCCAACAAGAAGGATAGAACTAACTGAGGCAGATTGTCCTCTGACCACCATGTGCATAAGCTGGCATATGTGTCATAGCATGCACATGCCCACACATATGCATACAAATAAATACAAATAAATAAATAAAATGTAGTTTTTAAAGATAAGAAAAAATGTCAAATCAGGATTTTATTTGCAGAAGGGATGATGATACAGCCCTGTACAGTACTTTTCAGCACTCAGGAGGCACAGGCAGGTAGATCTCTGAAAGTTCAAGGCCAGCCTGGTCTATAGAGTGAGTTTTAGGACAGCCAGGGATATAGAGAAAAACTCTGTCTCCAAACAAAAACAAACACCTCAGAAGTTTTATTTACAATCGGCATATGGCATTTCTGCTAAACCTTTCAAAGGGGAATCTCTTTCATGATCTCACTGGGGTTTGGCAGTCTCAGTGACAGGAGACAGCAGGGTGTGCTGTCAATCACATTTGTGTAGACATAGGCTCAGAGAGGTGGTGCTCTCTGCTTGAGATTGCACAGCTACCCTGTGGTCCCAAGATTCAAGATCCTGTTTCCTGCCTACATCTGCCTCTGTGTTTTGCAAATTTGTCCCTTGTACGGGAGCACGCTATTGCTTAGCTATATGCCTACCTAGCTTGACCAGGAATTTGTATTCTTGGAGGTAAAGGTGAACAGAAATTGTATCCATACAACACACTACACTTAGTAGTCACTCAATAGGATACTCGATAAATATTAATTAAGGCAGACAGCCACATTGACATACCAGTAGGCCAGGTCCTTTAATGTGTCAAGAATATCCCATGAGAGGCTGAGTTCTGGTCTAGAAGTTCTGGTCTAGAGTTCTGGTCTAGAAGGACAGAAAAGTTCAGGAGCAGCCAAATCTGGCCATATACCTGAAATTCTAAGAGCTCAAAGGCTGAGGCAGAAGGATTGCAATTTTAAAGTACTTGAAGTTAAGAGAATTGCAAGGCAACCTAGGCTGCATGAACAGCAAGACCTTCTCTTAAAGAAATAATATCAAGCCAGGCAGTGATGGTGCATGCCTTCAGAGGCAGGTGGATCTCTGTGAGTTCGAGATCAGCCTGGTCTACAGAGTGAGTTCTAGGACAACCAGGGCTGTTTCACAGAAGAACCCTGTCTCAAAACCAAACCAATCAACAACAAAACAAAAACCCCTATCAGAGTATGTTCCCTTGAAAGATGAAAATACCACTTACAGACCTCTTTCTTCACTGTCTCAAGGAGAGAGAGCACACCTCCATGCAGTGCTTTCTGGGGCTTGTTGCTGTTTAGCTTGGTGAGATCTACTTGCTTCTCTTCTAAGTCTCTCTCTCTTTCGGGCCAGTGGAGGACATTAGAAAGCTATTGGTTGGGATCAAGAGTAAGAGACCTGGGCTGTTTGGGAAATGGGTGGGAAACCCTTCCCTGCCATCATAAGGGACTGGCATCTTGTGGAGTGTCTGAGAACAGTCTTTTGGCTTGACAGATGACCACAGAAATTCATTTGGATGGCAGCTTTGGGTACACAGGCTGTTAAGGGGTGTCTCCCATGTGGGGCCTATGAAAGACATAACCAATCCCTTGCAGTTTAGGGGCTTGGGAAAAGAGCAGAGAGTATAGGGTGAGGCCAAGTCTAGTCTGAGAGGAATCATTCAGCTCCAGGACTATTGTTCAGCAGGCCATTTGTTAGGATGAGAGGGCTGGGGAGGGGAAGTGGGGATCTATCTCTAACATGGCTCAGGGCCTGTATCATTTTCTGTTTGCTTCAGTAATTGTTAAGTGAAAAAGTAGGTATAAAGAAACCACTTCTCTGAGAAAGCTGGATGCCATCAATCCCAGCCAGGGGGTCAGACTTGGGGCTTTTAAAAGGAGAGCTCACCCCTGCTTTCAGAGGCTGATTTTTCTGGAAGTAGGATTTATTTGTATGGGTTTTAAATAAATGGAAGTTTTCCCGTTGTTATCTGAGGGTTTCTTCAGCATCTTTCTCATTTAATATTATTTGAAGTGCATCTATCCATTCAAATGAAAAACAGGAATGGATGTGAAATCTTAACAATTTACTACATGATATATCTAGATAGAGGGGGGCTACCAGTCAACCATCCTGGGAAGGACGATCTCTCAGCAGTTATGTAGGAGAGCATCATGAACACCCCTCAGTGTCTGAGGAGTTTGAGTCTAGAACTCCCATCCTCAAGTTCAAGGTTACTGCCATAAAATGGTAATTTGCACCTAACCTACACACATCTCCTCCTGTGTACTTTATTATTCTTTTGTTTGTTTGAGGCAGAGTCTCAAGAAGTTCAGGCTGGCTTTGAACTCTTTCTCTCTTGGTCTTTCAAGACAAGATCTCTCTGTGTAACACTCTTGTCTATCCTGGAACTCCTTTTGTAGACCAGGCTGGCCTTGAACTCACAGAGATCTGCCTGACTCTGCCTCTGGAGTGCTGGGATTAAAGGTGTGCTCTGTCATCACCTGCCATTTTATTTATTTGGTGGTTTGTTTTGTTCCATTCTGTTTACTTGTTTATTGATTGATTGATTTTGTGTGTGTGTGTCTGTGTCTGTGTGTATGTATGTGTGTGTGTGTGTGTTTGTGTGTGTGTAAACCACAGTCAATATCTTGAGGTTAGGGAACAAGTTTTGGGAATGAGTTCTCTCCTACCTTGTTTTGAGTTCAAGGCCAGCCAAGGCTAGGGAGCAGGACCCTGTCTCAGCCTCCTAACTCCACCTAACACAGGCAACTCAAGATGGTTCAGCCGGTAAAGTTGCTTACCAACTAATGAGGCAAGGGTGATGACCCGAGTTTTATTCAAGGACCTACATAGGGTGAAGCAGGGAGAACCAGCTGCACAAAGTTGTACCTTGTAATTTATGTGCACATGAACAGATATAAACATGCTGTTGTGTGATGAACTCATTTATCTATTCCGGATAAAGAACCCATGACAGACCAAAGTATGGGTACCACTGAAGTCCAATTCATTGGTGAAGCAATGAATTTTATTGGGGTTACCTACAGAACCAGAAATGACTTAACACCCATTCCAGCATGGGTGACAAACAGCTCTCAAAGCTGGGAACTTGGAGCGCACATGCACACGCACATGCACACACGGCCTGCAGGCAGTTCAACAGGCTGGAAGGCCAGAGAGGGTTCTTTCCAGGTGCCTCAGTTGGTCTAAACCTCTTCCAGACAGCTGGCTGTTTTCAGAGTCTTTTTTTTTCTTTTATGGCTTCCTTCAGCAGGGAGGGGCTGACTGAATCGGGTCAGCTTCAGGGAGTTTTTGAAGCTATTTTTTTCTCAGGTTATTTACCTCCCTGCTTAAGGAGCAACCCTGCAGGAGGGGATGTTTTAATCTCTGAGAGAAGGCACACACCACACACACACACACACACACACACACACACACACACACACACACACACACACACACACGCTTTAAAAACTAAACAAATAAAAAATAAAAACAAAATACCTCAAATTTTTTTCAATCTATGTTTGGTGGAATGCACAGGAAGAGAGTACTGTAGTGTGGGGAGCCCTGAGTTTTAGGGTGCCTTGCCCATTCTCTGCTGTCTTCCTGTGTCATGATGTGATGCTGGCCTCTTTTTGACCTCCTCACGAAGGATCTTGTTAAATTTCCAGGATACTCTCCATTAGAGAGTGACTACCCTTGTTTTACAGCTGGGAAATCAAGGTAATGCAGCTTCTAGGGATAAAGTTGCTATTTGACCTCCTGTATGCTCTGAGTTGTCCTTGATAACACAGTTGTCTGATTTGGTTGCACATTACATCTGCCACCATGAACGTTCAGATCCAAGGTGCTGTACAATCCAGGCACTGAGGCTCTCTCCTACTCAACTGTTCCCCTCGTTTGACACGCCCGATCTTGATGACCTCTAGGCAAGGCAGTAGGCTGCTGGCCAACTCACCTGCTGGCTGGCCCACTTAGTACCTTGCTCTCTAGTTCCTGGAAGACTCTTCTCTGGACCTTGCCCTACCCAGTCTAGCCTTCCAAACTCTACTTCTGAAGTTCATTCTCAGCTTACTCTGCTCACCACCCCCCATCCAAATCCCTCACTCTATTCAAAGTTTTTCAAAGGTCTTATAACTGTGGCTAATTGTTATTTATAAAATGTCAAGCCTGACTTTATTGTGCAGGTCTGTAACCTCAGGTCCCTGGAGGCTGAGACAAGAGGATTTTGAGGCCAGCCGGGGCAACTTAGTGAGATCCTCCCAGACTCACGCTTGGAATCTCAGCACGTTGGGAGGCATAGACAGGAGGATCATGAGTGAGAGGCTAGCCTGGGCTACATATAGAGAGGAGACCCTGTAAAACACACACACACACACACACACACACACACACACACACACACACACACACACACACACACACACACCCCACACACAGAGAGAGAGAGACTGTCAATCTTTATAAAATAGAATGAAATTCCCCGAAGGAAAGCCCAAAGACTCATCCAATGTCTGTCATGTAGAGGGTATCAGCAAATATCTTCCGAATGTGAACCTGCCTGACATCAGCCATGTCCCTGGGTCCTTGGTTGTTGAGGTTTCTGTGCAGGAGAACTAGAGATGTTTGCCCTTCTTCCCTGGTGACAGTGCATGGTGTGGCTGATAGGGCTCTGGAGGGCTTCTACACCACACTTTGGAATCCATGAGAGGCAGGTGGTAATAAGGCACACCTTCCTCTCTTGCAGAGCTTCTCTCTGGAGGCAATGACTGTTGGAACCAAGCTTTCTGGGACAGTTGTTCATTCCTAGGCAATAGGAGGTGCACTAAGGTGCCTGGGATAGGGAGACATTCCAGGTAACTAGGGCTTTAATGCCCTGTTCTCAGGGTGTTGATACAGCGAGATCTTTGATGAGCAGGTCTATTGCATCAGTTCTACTTAGTATTATAATAAAAACCCAGAGCCAGGTAATGGGAAAAAGCTAGAATGTTAGAGAGACAGGAAACAAACCACAGCCAGTTCTCACCCAGCCAACTCCTCAGGCCAAACAGAATAGGTCCTGTTTTCAGGGGTTCTCAGCCTGACTGGTCGCTCAGACAGAGTGGCTGAATTTCTGCCTTCTCCTGCCTTATATTCCTTTCCCCACACAACTATTTTACTTCCTGGTTCCACTCTCTTAGAGCTGGGATTAAAGGTGTGAGCTACTACTGCCTGACTGTTAGGCCTTGAGTTCACAGAGATCCAGATGAATCTCTGTCTCCCAAATGGTGTCTATTATCACTCCCTGACCTTCATGGCTTGGCTGTAGGTGAAATAAAATTATTATTTCAGAATAATTTCATCAAATATATATGTGTATGGACCAGAAGAGCTATATAGATCTATGTAAAGCCAGATAAGAAAGCAGAATAGGTGCTGAGGGTTGGTATCTTGGCTATGTTCTGCATAGGCCAGGCATGAGCATGGCTTGAGAGATGCTTCAAAAGGTGACAGAGGGTGAGGTAGAGGTTTTCCTTGGTCTCTGGTTCTTACTCTTGGAGAGAAACTCTAGGATGAAGATGGCTGGGACAGAAGACCTCTGCAGTGTCAAGTAGGCCAGCTGATGGCTATGTGAACTGAAGTTCAGAGTAAAGGCCAGTGCTCATCCTGAGTCCTGTATCAGTCAAGTGGTGGTGTAGCCTTTAGTCTTTAATCCCAGCACAGAGGCTACAATGATAGCAGCCTCAGAGATAAATGAGTGCCTGGGATCCAGGAAACCATGCCATTCTTCTCTGGCTGTCTGTGTTCTTCCAACTATAGACCATTATACATGCATCAACTATTCAACAATCAATAGCATAGAAAACACAAGTTTAAAATACCAAATAACTTCTGTTTTCGGAAAAACACCTAATACTACAGGAACTTGACTGTGAACAATGAAGTTTGGAATGGAGACGGTTCTTCGGTGCTTGGAGTTGTTCACCCTCTGGTCTGCAAAGCACTAAGCGGACCCACTGACATCATTTTCTAGAACTGTGAATGTCTTCAGAGCAAATGTGAATGGGGTGGAGGGACTCAGGGACAGTGAGAATCTTGGGTGTCTTCTCTGTAAGGGTCCCTGCCTCACTTCTCACTGCTGCTCATCATTACCAAAAGAGCTATTGCCAGGGTGCAGGAAAAGACTTCTGGCCCCTAATAATACTAGAAAAGACTAAAGCCAAGCTTGTTTTCTCAGCTAACTTTCTGTTCTTGCAATAGGAAAAGATTTCCTGCCTCACCTTTGGACACTTTGTAAACCTGTCATTGTAAGACCCCATACACAAACAAAATCTCAGTCACCAGACAGAGTAGCTTCCTTCTACATTATCCTGTTGCTTGGACAATTATCAATTCATTTCCTAGGCACTGCGAGGTTAGACCAGAGTCTCAGACCTCAGGACCCATGATAAAAACGGAGATTAGCATCTGTATGCCACCCGTTTACCAACACTTGGTCTCCTGCGGTGGCTGCACCTCTTTTAAGGAACCCTGTGGGGAGCACTTTGTTCTCTGAGTGATGATTCTAGTCTGGCACACACACAACATTGTTAATTCGGGAATTTGGGGGAGGAACACAGGCAGGCAACAGAAACTGCTTTTCCCAAGGCCTACCAGAAATGACCGGAAAGTCTGGTTAATTCTAGAATTGAGTTGGGGTTTATCCTGTCCCTCCAGTGCAGTGGTTCTCAACCTTCCTCATGTTGGGGTGACTCCTCGACCTTAAAATTATTTGCACTTCATAACTGCAGTTTTGCTACTCTATGAATCATGCAGGATATCTGATGTGTGATCCCAAAGGGGTCGAGACTCTCAGGTTGAGAACCATTGTCTGTGACCCAAGAATCTGGGCTCATTTGGTAAGTCTTACTGTATGCCAGGGCCTTTGGATGAAGCCACTCTAGAAGCAATCCTTGACTAGAGAGGTTCAGGGACCCCAGTTCCCCATTATGAGGCTTCCTTGCTCAGATCTTAACCCATACACCCTAGGCAGAATTCATTGCCTAAGTGACCCTTTGATGAGTTTTGCAGGGCAATGTAAAGATAGAAACCAGGCACAAAGTAGGAACTAACAAAAGATAATTGATAGCCCCACATGACTAGAATCTGGAAGTATATTTGTGTGTGGCTTGAGGTTCTAGTGAGAAGCCTGTCTGCAGCACAGACAGTGTTCAGAATAACACCAGGATAGATCAGAGTTCACCTGGGCTAGCCTCTACTCTGACCACACCCCCATTTTTGCAGTGTTGGGTCCCTACCCCTCCCTGGGCCTTGCATATGCTAGACTCTACCCCTGTCTTCCTTTTCACCAGGACCATCGGTATTATCCAAACTCCCTCAACTCAGTCTACCCATCCCTCAGGTAGTCTTCCTCTGAGAAACCACTTGAGAAACCTCCGTAGAATAAGTAAAATTTTCTGTACTCCAGTCAGGTTCTCTACCCTGGCTGCCCTGGGGCATTGGCCATTTGTGAGGATAGTCCGGCTTCTCACCGTGCACTTCTTGAGAGTAGAAACTGTCTTAAAATATTAGTTGACATCCTCCAAACATCTAATGGAGAATCCTGTGAGCCTATTGTTCCCCCAAGCAAAGCTCTCCTTTCCTCTAACTGGGCAGTCTCCTTCTTGAACCTCTGTTAACACTTGGGTTTTTGTTAGGTCACTGGCCCCGGCGTAGACTTGAACCTGACTGGATCTAGAATGACTCCTGTTTAGGATTGGTGTGTTTCCTTGCCAGAGTCATGATGTAGCAGCCTCCACCCTTCCTTGCTGTCTGAGGTGAAACATCCGACTTCTGTTGCCATCTGCCCTCCTGTAGCAACTGCCTCACACAGAGAGACACTATCTACAGCTTTGTTTCTACGTAGGTCTTGGCTAATTGTCCTTTGCTACATGACTGTTAGCCATGATTTTTCAGGAAATGAGAAAAGCAGGCAAGGATTAAAACAATTTACAGCTCTGCATTTGTGAATAAGTAACATGCTGATACGTTTCAGAATTCAAGAAATGCAAGAAGTTATATGCTTGGCTGGAGAGATGGCTCAGTAGTTCAGAGTACTAACTGCTTTTCCAAAGGCCCCAGGTTCAATTCCCAGCATCCACATGACAGCCTCCAACTGCCTGTAACTTCAGTTCCAGGGGACCTGACACACTCATACAGACATACAGGCAGGCAAAACACCAATGCACATAAAATAAAAATAATTCTTTAACTTTTATTTTTATTATTTATCCAGACATCTGTATGTGTCTTATGAGTATATGCAATGTATATGTGGGGGTAGATGCCAGAAGAGAGAGTGGAATTCCCCACTTCTGGCTTCCTGTTAGATTACAGGCACAAGTGAGATGCCTGACATGGGTGCTAGGGTTTGAACGCGGGTCCTTTGGAAGAGCAGTGGATTCTCTTAACTGCTGAGTCATATCTCCAGCCTTCAAAATAAATAAATAAAAAAGTTATATGCTATGGATTCCCCGTTTTGGGGGACATGGGGGGTGAGTCTACATGATTATGTTTCCAAATGTCCATTCTCATGCCACTTTTTCAGCATGCTTGGCTTCATTGTCACAACAAGCATCCATTTTGTTGTGTGTCCTCACCTCAAACTAGCACCTAACTGAGTGCTTTGGACAGATTCCTGGCAGACACTCTGGACCAGCTGACAGTATGCCTGTAATATTAGAATATTTGATGAGTCAGGGCTTGTGGTATCTTTATTTGATTGTGAATTAGACGTGTTTTCATTCACTTAGTTCCTGTTCTTCCCCGAGATAAGGCCAGAATTGCCGAGTGCCACACTAGCCTTACTCACGTGGCCTTCCTTTGTAACTACATTTCTTCTTGTATCCCCGCCAGTTGAGAATGGTTTCGGACTCACTCACACATTCTTTAGGGGAGTGATTGTGCAAGAAATGTTGGTATTTTCCAATTGTTTCTCCTTTTGGCTTTTGCAAGAAAAAATGTCCCTGCCTCACCCTGACCCACTCCCCTGAGGCCCGGTGGAGTTTCTGGTCTTCCATCTCAGAACGTCTTAAAAAATGAGAAAAGAACCAAAAGGCAGGCTCTCCTTTTCCAGGGAGAAGGGTTCTTGCTTTTGCTTGTGGTTGTTCTTAAGGTGTCAAGAGTTTTGGGAGACTCTTCCTGTTCTCTCTTTGGCTCACCTTCTGTGAGCTACCCCTTTCCTTGACAGGTACAAAGAATTTACCTTTTCTGAGGCCATTTTCTGTGCACTTTGCTGCTCTGGATCTAGGGGCTCTGGTGCTCCGAGGCCTCAGGCACAGGAAGACATCTCTCTGCTTCAGCTCTTCTCCAGACACCTAGCCAATGGGCAGTGAGCACAGGGACTGGTGATTAATAGCCAGGTCCTTAGCTGTCTCCATCCATGTCTGTCATAAGCCTGCTATTTTGGTCTCTGTGACTTGTGGCTGCATCATGATTAGGGTTTGATTACTATCACCAAAGTGACTGAAAGATGAAAATAGAAGCCACAGTAGGAAATAAACAACTGCAAATGGGATATTTTATTCCACGGTTCTCTGCCAAAAATTGGTTAGAATCAAATTCATTCACAATAGCTTCAATTTTTCATTTCTTCTTTTTAAAGGATCAGCATAGTCTGATAGTTGGGTGCTTGTGGATCCCACTTACGCCTGTGAAGTGAAGATCCCTCCTCCCTTTCTAGGCACGCCAGCCAGGCAGAGCTCTACTGCTGGCTTCTGGCTTCTTTCTTGGAAAGGGAAGGAGCAAGAATGTGATGGGGTGGGGCTGGCTGTCAAGAAGGCTGGGATGCTAACAGATTCAGGGGATGCCAGGGGACCATAAAGCATCAGCTATTGCAGCTACTTGTCCAGCATCCCACCCACTTCTACTACGTCAAGTAGTAAAATGGAGAAGGAAAGCTGTGTAGAGAGAGCAAAATAGAGGTGCCGCCTGAATTAAAACACTCACAATTACACTGGATGGGAACATAGCTCTGCAAGTATATGCACGTTTCATTCAGACAAGCTGTGACATCAGATTCAACCTTCTGAAAGACCCATTACACCTATTTGCCTCGTGTCTTCTCAAGCCTTTCATTACAAAGAGTATTAGCACCACTCACTTATGTTTCCAGATTTCTCCAGATTGTCCATGTAGCCACAAAGCTTAATTAGAAGGATGGCATTTATTTATTTCTTCCTGTCACCTTGTAGCCTGGTTTAGCCTTTCTGGTCTAGTGAGGCCAGGAACACAGAAAATGGGAACCTTGCAAGAGCAAGACAGTTGCTCAGAAAGCCTTAGGAAATCTTTCAAGGCAGCACTTCACCCGAGGACCACTGTTAGTACAAACACGACCCAGTAAGCGGAAGAACTCCAACATGAAATCAGTGTTTTTAAATCTTCCTATGTCTTTTAAGTGTGTGTGTGTGTGTGTGTGTGTGTGTGTGTGTGAGAATGCAGTGTGGAGGAAACCAGAAGAGGGTCAGATTCTTCTGGAGCTGGAGAAGCGGATGTTGGCAAGCGAACTCAGGTCCCTCCCGTCCCCCCCCCCCCCACTCCACCCCAAAGAGCAGCAAGTGCTCTTAACCTTTGAGCCACATCTCCCAGCTCCTTCCTATTCCTGTTTAAGGTGACTGACTATATCACACATTTCTTAGACCTCATTTCTGTCTCTGCTCGCTCCCTGCCGTAAAGGTGGATTTATTCATCTTTTCCCCAATTCCTTCTTTGGGCATCTTGATTGCAGCCTTCTTCCCAGGTGGCTTTAGAGTGTGTACACACAATTCCAGGAGGCAGCACTTTAATTTTTAGTAAAATTACTATGCTAGCCAGTCACTTCCCAAGCGCTTCTCCCCGCCCTGTCCTGTCCTGTTGCTGGTTCCATACTCTTGGCATTCTACTGTCTTCTCTCTACAATTTAGGGCTCTACAGTGGGGAGAGGATCATGTGACCAAAACTGTTGTTTTTCTTTTTTATTTGTGTGATTTTGGTAGGGTAGGAGAATGGTTTGAATACCTAAGTCTAAGTGTCGATTTCTACCGTGTGTGTGTTGTCAGGAACCGAACCCAGGGCCTCTACTGAACTATACTTTCAACCTTCTAAATATGTATCAAGTATTGTTACTGGATAGAGGGCATTTAAAATTTATCCTTTTCAAAACATACTTCCAGTGGGAAGATATAAATATGTATCCTTATATATATAAATATAAAGATACATACCACCTTTTGTAAAAAAAAAAACCAAAACTTTAAATCCCCTCGAGTTTCATTACTGCCGTAATCTCAACACTTTCAAAGGACTTTTTAAGAACCCAGTAAATAATATGTGATGCTGGATCACCATGCCAACTAGTGGTCTCAGTAACATTTAAACACTCTAGTACTATTCTCAGACCAGCATCCAGGTCCCTCCTTTATTTGACAAACATCTTTCCTACTTCCAAGCGGTCACCTGCACCTGGGGACAGTTTTCCCTGATACTTGAGGTGAAGAGACGAACACGCTGACCCTAAGCACCTTGAAAGCCACGAGGCCAAGCAGGGCGCAGAAACAGGACCCGCGTGCGAATGAAAGTCCCACACAGGTCTGCACGTTGGGTAACCTTCCCCTGCCGGGAGGCCGAGTGACGGGTGCCGGAGGTCTTCCGGACCGGGAGGAAACCTGCCGGCGGCGCGCAGGCGAGCTGCACCCCTCCTCCCTCCAGGATGCTGCCCCTCGCTGCTCGTCAGCCTGCCAAATGCATTCCAGAGCTGTGCACAAGACACACTTCTCCAGGCAGTCCTAGAAACCCGAGCCCGGAGCGGGAGAGGGCGGGAGGGAGTGCGGCGGCCGCTGAGGTCACATTCGCGCCGCCTCTCCGCCCTCGGCTGCCCGGCTGTTCCCTCTAGCGCACACTTCCCAGGGCCTCTGTCCTGGCCGGTGTGAATGTCTTTGAAACAGACAGCGTTCTCCTCCCATTTCCAAGGGATCCGCCGCCAGGGCCTTAAAACAAATCCGAATGAATGAAGCGCCCAGGCGAGCTCCGCCGGTCCAAATCCGGCCAGCGACCAACTCGTTCCGCTCCAAACTCGCCCGCTCCATGCCCCCAGCTCTTCCGATTTCTCCTCGGCTCCCGCTGGGTCTCAGCCGACCCCTGGGCTCTTTCGGCTTCCCATCTCCCTCCACCCATGGGTACCCCTTTGCAGACCTGGGAGAGGGTGGCGGTAACGGGGAGGGGGGTTGAAATAGCTTTTAGAAACCCGATCTGTTGTTTGCGAAACACAATCGCTTTTTTTTTTTTTTTTTTTTTTTTAAAGCGACAGGGTGTCTAGACGGCCACGTGACGAGGCCGGAGCCGGGCGCGCCACTGCGCAGTGGAACCAGCCGAGCGGAGGGACGGGTGGGGGGGCGGGAAGGAGGCGGCGGCGGCTGGGGGCGGGGGAGGGAGGGGTAAAGGGGGGAGGGAAGGGGGCGGAGGCGGGAGGCCTTGCGGGAGGCGGCGAGCCCCGGGCACACTCGCTCTCACATCGGCGCACAGAGGATCTTGTCCCCGAGCTGCGCCAGCCGAGCCAGTCGGGCGCCTCGCTCGGTCCGTTCGCCGCGCCGGAGAGAGCTGCCCGAGACGCAGCCAGCCAGCCGGCCGGCGCCACGCCGCCGAGCGCTCGGCCCCGGAGTCCCTGAGTGCCGCGCGGCGAGCCCCCAGCGGCGGCTTAAGGACTCAAGCGCCAGGAGAGGGCGGACAGGGGACGAGGAGGCTCCAGGGCGCGACGAGGAGAGTCTCGGAGGAAGAGGCAGCGAGAGGACACCCGGGCCTCCTGCCGCCACAGTCGGGTCGGGGCCAGCAGCTCATGCGGGCAGCCTCAGCGGCCACCCGCGACCAGCGGAAGGGGCACCGGCGGCCCCCACACTAGCCTGCTGCTGCTTGTGCCCTCGGGGGCGAGAGCTTGCAAACCGCCAGAACCCGCCGCCGCGCCGCCCTCCCCCGCGCTGACAGCCCCCCGGGGCGCAGCCGCCGCCGCCGCCGCCGCCGCCGCCGCAGCATCTTCTGCCCCTGCTTCCCCAGCGCGGAGGAAGTCCCCGCCGAGGACCTGGGCCCCCGGGAGCGCCCGAGGAAAGACCAGAGACTCTAAAGCACCAGATACGCAAGATTGAAGCAGCCTAGCCAGACCTTTCTGTGGATTAAAAGAAATACGATTTTTTTTTTTTTTGCAGAAGAAAAGGAAAGGAAGACCGGTGGGGTTCTGCAAGGAAAAAGGGGGAAATGTAACTCTTGGATACGTTTTTTTTTCCTCCCCACCTCTCCAACATCTTGTTCTACTTTGTAAACATTTTCTCTTTTAAACCCGAGTTCCATCCGGTGGCGCCCAGACCTCCGAGGTGCGAGGAGGTGTAGTGTTTTTTTTCATTGGGGGCTTTGCATATTTGCTTTTGGGGGTTTTCGAGAGACCTTACAGACGTCTCACGCGGGGTGAAGCCTACTCGGCCCCCCTCCCTCTAGTCTTCGCTTGCACAGAATTCGAGGAGATCCGGTTACTAAGGATATAGAAGAGAAAAAAAATAAATCGTGTGCCTGCTTTTTTTTTTTTTTTAATTGCCTGCTTCTCCCCACCCCCAAATTAAGTTGCTTAGCAAGGGGGAAAGAGGCTTTTTCCTCTTCTTCAGTAGCTCAGCCTAACGCCTTTCGGTTTTTGCCCCCGAGGATCTTCCATGTAGGAAGCCGAGGCTGGCGAGCCCGACACTCGGGAGCCACTTTAGGGGGGCCTCTTTTGGGGGAGGCGTCCACCGGGGCAGTCTCGGCCGCCCCCAGGGAAGCGGCGGCCGCGTTCCTCCGGGGCGCGCCGGGGCCCGAGAGCCGCGCAGGGCGCGGGCCGCGCCGGGTGGGGCAGCCGAAGCGCAGGCCCCCGACCCCCGGCGGGCGCCCCTGGGCCCCCGCGCGCGCCCCGGCCTCCGGGAGACTGGCGCATGCCACGGAGCGCCCCTCGGGCCGCCGCCGCTCCTGCCCGGGCCCCTGCTGTTGCTGCTGTCGCCTGCGCCTGCTGCCCCAACTCGGCGCCCGACTTCTTCATGGTGTGCGGAGGTCATGTTCGCTCCTTAGCCGGCAAACGACTTTTCTCCTCGCCTCCTCGCCCCGCATGTTCAGGACCAAACGATCTACGCTCGTCCGGCGTCTCTGGAGGAGCCGTGCGCCCGGCGGCGAGGACGAGGAGGAGGGCGTGGGGGTTGGCGCTGGAGGAGGCGAGCTGCGGGGAGAAGGGGCGACGGACGGCCGGGCTTATGGGGCTGGTGGCGGCGGCGCGGGCAGGGCTGGCTGCTGCCTGGGCAAGGCAGTCAGAGGTGCCAAAGGTCACCACCACCCCCATCCCCCAACCTCGGGTGCAGGGGCAGCCGGGGGCGCCGAGGCGGATCTGAAGGCGCTCACGCACTCGGTGCTCAAGAAACTCAAGGAGCGGCAGTTGGAGCTGCTTCTCCAGGCCGTGGAGTCCCGCGGCGGTACGCGCACCGCGTGCCTCCTGCTGCCCGGCCGGCTGGACTGCAGGCTGGGCCCGGGGGCGTCCGCCAGCGCGCAGCCCGCGCAGTCGCCCTCGTCCTACTCGCTCCCCCTCCTGCTGTGCAAAGTGTTCAGGTGGCCGGATCTCAGGCATTCCTCGGAAGTCAAGAGGCTGTGTTGCTGTGAATCTTACGGGAAGATCAACCCGGAGCTGGTGTGCTGCAACCCCCATCACCTTAGTCGGCTCTGCGAACTAGGTAAGAAGTTCTGTGTCCACCTTTCATTCCCTCTGGCGCGGAAGTGCTGGTGAAGTTCCCGAGGGTGTGTGTACATCCCCTTATAGAAGAGACAGAAACGAAGTTAGGGAAGGGATGAGGGGAAACAAGTACGTTCCTTGGGGTTCCCTTTCAATAGTCTGTCTTACTCTCCCTCCACCCTCCGGAGGAGGACCCATGGATACTACTTATGCTTATAGTGAATAGACGTGTTGCTGAAAATGAGACACTAATTTCCGGGTCAGCAAGAGAATACAGAATAAAGTGGGGATCACGCTTCCCCCGCACCCGGAAAGGCGTTGAGGTGTGTGGCCGAGTTGGATCCGGTCCAAGCCCGCCAAGGAAGGCTGGGAGAAACTAGCTATAAAAGCTGAAAGTCTTCTCTCCTTTAGTAAATAAGGACAGTCACGTGGGCCACAAGTGGCCCAGATACTGTCCTGGCCTCACAAGCTTTGGAGTTTGGGGGCAGTGAGTGGTAGGATGGAGACTGACCTGGGCATCCACTCTCAGCTGTGCCAGCTTCAGGGTGAGAAGGAACAAAACAGCTTGGAGAAGTTGGGTGACTTCTACTTTTACTTTTATTTCGGACCGAAAAGCATACCACTAGTGGTCCTTAGAACCCCAGCTCCCTGCGTCTCCCTCTTCTTAATTGCCCTGGGGTCTGGGCTTCGTGGCTGGGACCCTGAGCAGGTTCCTACGGTATTAACTTTCTAGCTTTTCCATGCCTTCTGCTTTCTAAACATCTTTGTGCTCAGGGTATAGGGGCGTACCCTGCTCCCCTCAAGCCTTCCAAGTTCAGCAGCACACTTAGGGTGCTTTTTCTCGGGTGGGCTGGGTAGGATTCTCTAGTTGAGCGCGTGGGTGGGTGCCAAACTGAGCAGCGGGGGCGGAGGTGAAATGTGCTCCTAGAGGTTGGGAGGGCCCGGGGAGCCCGGTCTGTAGTTCTAGGATACGAAGGAGCTTCGGGCGCCCCCCACCCTGTGTCACCGCTCTGAGCGGCCCCGCTGGTGGAGCCCTGGCCCAGCCGGTGGTTTCCAGCCCGGGCCGCCGAGCGCGGCGGCGGCGGCCGCCGCAGACGTGGAGGAGCGGAGCGCGGAGGCTGGCGCCAGGCGGTCTCTTTTGTTTATCTGACAGCTAAATATCAAGGCAATCACCGCCTCCCGGCCCAGCCTCCAACCCCCACAGCTAAGACAAACAGTTGGGCTAAAAGAATGCCTGAGTTATCATAAGTTTCTATCTCTGTTTCTCATGGCTCAGCCTTTATATTTATTCTCTTACTTTTTTAATTTCAGAGTCCCCCCCTCCTCCTTACTCCAGATACCCAATGGATTTTCTCAAACCAACTGGTGAGTAGATGATTTTCAAAGATCTTTTCCATTCTTAAAACCTTGATTTTTGTGTCTGTGTTGGGGGCCTGGGTTGGTGCTTGGCTTGCTCAGGGCAGTTATGGTTTTCTCTATTGTAGGTTTGGTAGATTTTTCCTGTTGTGATTGGATTTTTTTTCTCCCATAAAGATAGCTTTCCCCCCCCAGATATGTTTTACAATTTGTTCCCTTTTTATGCATTTGAACTGTGTGACGGAAGTTAGTTCAGCTTTAACACATGGAGGCTTTTAATCCACTGAATGTCTTGGGAGCCAAAAAGAACAGGTTGATGGAAACATTCTGAAGCTTTCTAAGTGCCAGAGGAGTCTGTGGGTAGGGATGGTTAAATGGATGGAGGACCGGAGTACCCATTCAGAAGCTTCAGTTTGGAGGGGTCTTCAAGAAGTGCAAAAAAATTTAAGGAGATTATCTCTCCCTGTTCAGTTCCCTACAAGTCAGTTTTCTCCTGGGGTTTCTTAGAATTCTTGGTAGAGAGACCATGGACGCTTGCAGCAGGACTCTCTACCTGCCTGTTGCTTTCTCACTGGATGGCAGGGGGCCAAGGCAGAAGCCCATTTGAGACTGGCACCAGCCCTGTTGTGGTTGTCTGCATTCAACTTCTGGCTGGCAGCACTAGCTCCCATCTCTTTAGAGCTGATGGTGCCAGGGGACAGGGTCAGCAAAACAGATTGGGGGTGACGGCAGAGACAAGCCCCACTTCTACCAGTGGAAGAATTACAAAGTCCAGGTTTTTTTAACGTTGATTTTTTTGTGCCTGTTATGTGATATTTACAAAAATGCAACACTTGTGACATCTTTGCCAAGGAGAAGGAAAAGTGAAGGGCTGGGCACTTTTTAGCTTTTGGAACCTTCTGCCTCATGAGTTTTGGCTGTTATGCCCCCTCATTAAAAGTTTTGTGGGGACATTGTCATAAGTTAAATACTTAATGAATGTGTGAGTGAAGCCCCAGCTAGCCCTCCCTCCACATACTCCACCAGTTCCCTCAAGTAGGGAGGCGTTGCTGCTTGCCTGCCTGGTGCTCATCTAATAGGTGGCCTGCAGAGTATGTGATATTTTGCTTTCGATTTACCAAACACCAGATAAATGGTTAATAACAAGATAACTGACTGTATTTGCAACAAACTAGCTGGCATTAGCAGACTCTAGTGGCTATAACTTGCTGGAGTT
The DNA here is from genome assembly GCA_033318265.1 of Phyllotis vaccarum. Taxonomy (NCBI): domain Eukaryota; kingdom Metazoa; phylum Chordata; class Mammalia; order Rodentia; family Cricetidae; genus Phyllotis; species Phyllotis vaccarum. The sequence goes on along the minus strand of JARWLC010000009.1, from coordinate 13,855,660 downwards.
TGTGGCTTAAGGAATCAAGAATCATCATCCCAAGAAGTTACTTCTGGGGGTCCACCTCACTTTTTCTTTTTTTCTGTTTTTGTTTTGTTTTGTTTTGTTTCCCCTCTTAATCTTTCAAGTGTGGGGAGTTGACCTTAAAAAGAAAGACAAGTGTCTCTGGCCTAAGAGGTGACAGGCAGCTCTGATGATATCCCCTGAAGTCCATACTCCATAGAAAAGAAGGGCCACGTGGTCTTGGCTATACAGAAAAGATACTGGATAAATCTGTTTGCAAGATTTGAACAGTCCTTCTGGCAGGCCAGGACCTCATTTTCGGGGAGTGGAGTGATATATTTATTCATTAGCAAGTGTTGACATTAGGTAGCAAAATGTGTGTAAACAGAGAAGCCACAAAGACAGGAATGTGCCATTTCCAAGGAGGGGAGCAACCTTTCCCAGATCAGCCAATAGGAAGTGATTTACCTGCCAGGCAGCTGGTTACTCACCTCATATGTTTTGCTTAAAACAAAAGAAGGACCCAAACTTAGGCACCACTATGTCAGAACACGGGGAGCTAATGGAAAAGCCCTTGTGAGAGAAGTGGTCGGGACAGCAGATCAGGCGCATGGATTGGCCCTAAGGTCTAGAGCAGGTTTTGTTGATTGTGGTGACCCAGGAGTATTGTAGTGAGACAGATTCAGGGGGTGCTGTCACACATTTTTCTCCCCACCCAGTCTATGGGAAAGTGCTGGACCTGGGGATTCAGATATTCTTTCCCAGACTGAGCTTGAAGAGACTGGTGTTGGGTTACATACGTGGGACAGGAAATAGGGTTTTACTGTGGACAACTGTTAAAATGTTAATGAGACAACCCAAAATGTTAATGAGACAACCCAGGAATCCCTTTTTGTGAAGGGGCTGGGACCTGGTGTAGTTGAACTAGGAGCCTTTGGAGGAACTGACAGGTTGAACTAGTGATTTTGTGGTGGCTGCAGAAACACCTGCAGGGAGCATTGGGCTTGCCTGGACCTATGGGCAAAGTGACTGTGACTTGTGGCCTTTGCAAGGCAAGACCTGGCATAAAGGTACTCCCTCTCATTTTCCCATCCCACAAGAAAATTTGCTGCTTGTTCCTAGATCTCACTTTGTGGAGTTGGGATACTTGAGGTCTCCGCTTCCTGTGAGCATTTATCTGCTGCTCCAAGGCTGGAGACCGCCTCTTCATGGAACAACCTTCAAAGCCTAGCAGAATGGCTGGCATCTTGATGTTCTGTCTGGCCCTTTTAACCTAGGTCTTTTAGCTTGCTTTTTCTAGTCTCTTTAAGATTAGGTTGTACATGAGTTTGGTTAGATCATTCATTTATTACTTACCGCTTTTATCACTCATTATACAAAGCAGTACCTGGAAAACTCAAGAACTCAGTTTGAAAGAACCTTAAAAGTTCCCCAGACTCTAGGTTGCAGTTGTTAGAATTGCACATCTGGGAGAAGGGGATGTGGGTCTTCCACAGAACCAAGGGCTTAATTAGGTGCTTAGTAATATATAGTAGTGAAGGAAAGCTGGGAATGGCTCAGCTCTACTGGCTGCCAGGCAGCTCTCTGGGGAGCAGGCGATAGTGGGTGGAAGGTGAGGCTCTGACTTGAAATTTATCTTTGCAGAGTGTTTGGATGGTTTCAGATCTGGCCCACTTGACCTTTGTGGGGAATAGCTTGGGGCCAGTCTAGACACCATTGACTGGCTCAACCGGGCCAACTCCAGGGAAGAGGTTTAGGACTTGACTTGGTGGCCTGCTTGGGATTGGAAATCTTTGGATAAGAGCTGGACCTGGGTGGCTCAGCTCCCTGGGTGGCCCCTGGCCCAGTCAGTAGCACCTCAGTTTACCTGGGTGCCTATCGAATGTGTTGCTTCACAGGGCTGGTAGGGAGGCCTAATTAATGCGTGTAAATCCCTCCTAAGATCAAAGGCGATGCAGAGGCCATAGCACATTTCATAAAAATCACTTGTTGCATCTTGGAGCTGGCTCCCCTTTGATGTGAGCCAAGCTGACACCCTGACTGAGGTCTCCAGGCCCGCCCTGGAGAGGCCAGGTTTTGCCTTTGAAATATACCTTGCCCCTGGCATTCAGCCAGTGAGAGCTTGAGGAGTGGCTATGGGGTGTCTTTTATTTGGGGGGAGTGGAGGAGGAGGGTAATGAGGAGCCAGTCCCTAGAAAATGGTGAGGCAAGAATCATAATTGAGAAAGTAGAAGCGTGCAGCCTATGACAAGGAGCTCCTTTTTCCCGCCTCTCCGCATTGTTTTCCATTTGATTAAGTGGGTCTTGTGAAGTTGTACGATCCTGGTAGGAATTATCCTCTACCCTGAAGAAATGAGGTCGTATACATATACAGTCTTCTCTCTTTCTTCCTGCCAACCACTCCTCCACGCTCCTTTCTTGCGTAGAAGAGATTTTTTTCTTTAATTTTTAAATGCATACTGGGCAAGTGTTATATACCCAAGTGCCCTACCTACTTTTCTTCCCCCGGGAGGCTTTTGAATAGATAATTTTCCAGCTTTGAGAAGAGAAGGCCTCAGAAGGAGGAATCCTTAGCAGAGCCTTCGGGGACTATGTATTGGCTAGGTCTGGTGGCCACTTTCCCTTTGTCAGGGATGGGGGGCAACTGTTATACCACTGAAGGGCTACTTGCCTCTAGGCTTCTCCTGCTTTGAGCAACTGTCTACCAGTGTGGCCATAGGGGCATCTGCTAATGCCTGGGGTGGGAGAATCAGAGTCGGTACACACCAGTGCTGCCTTTGCTTTCCCAGAGCCATACTTTCTATGAAGAAATTTGACATTAGTAATGGTCCAGAAGAAACTTCAGGGACCCGTGCATTTGCCTTCCTGGGGGATAATTAGCTGATTCGTGGGCATTGTTCTTTCTGTTCTGATTGCTTGGAGGGTGGTTATAGTCTGTCTCTTTCTCGACTGGAATTGTCATTACATGAGCATCTGGGAGAGAGGAGAGAGGCAGAGGATACAGAATCTGTATGTTAGGATAAAGTAAAGACAGTGGAAGGGAAAAGTGCCAGAAAGATTGTATAGGAACTGAGGCAGGCAGCCTTGTCAGAATGGGGTTGTCATGATTAGAACTGATAGAAATCAGTGAATCTATTAAATTCTTTTATTTATTATCTCAATTAAAAGGGAAAATTTTTTTAAGACCACGGTGAGACCCTCGTCTACGGGAGTGGGAGGAAGGAGGCTTTGCTCCTGGGAGGAGAGAATAGGGTTGAGAAAATACACTTCGAACCTTCCTTGACCTTGGGAATTACCTGATCTCAATGGGAGACTTGTAATAGAAGAGAAATTCCAGCTAGTCTGTGATTGAGCCTGACTTGACTAATGATTAACTGGCTGCCTGGAGCCCAGACGGGTGACAAGGTGCTGTGGTCTGTCTTAGGCTGGACCATGAAGCCGAGTAGACCATTAATAATCTGCATTGTGGCTGTGAGTCAGCGCTTGGGAATGTGTGGTCTTTCTTTCATGCTATTCAGTGTTTGTAATAATGAATGCTGATTTTTTTTTAAGTATTTTAAAGTTTTTTTTTTTAATGTACATTGTTTTGTCTGCATGTATGCTTATGTGAAGGTATGTTGGAGTATAGACAGTTATGAGTTGTCAATGTGGGTGCTGGGAATTGAACCTCAGCTTTTTGTCAGAGCAGTTAATGTTCTTAACCACTGAGCCATCTCTACAGCCCCTGACTGATGTTCTTATTTGTTTACTTTGCTCTCTCTCTGCAGCAGCCTGTCCAGATGCTGTGCCTTCCTCCGCCGAAACCGGGGGAACGAATTATCTGGCCCCTGGGGGGCTTTCAGGTAAGACTTTTTCTCCTTTCCTAGAAATTGCTGGATGCTAAAAGAAGGGCGTCAGCGGGCTTGCTGGTCTGGAATTGATCTCATTGTCATATGTCTTAAACTAGACACATCCGGGGTGACTGTAGTGTTCTGCAGTTTGTCATCCTGTGGTCCTTCATGTGCCAGAACCTTGCCCTTCCCAGGAATGGGGAAACGAGTCAGCTGGGAGCTGATCGTGTGTGAGATGAACTCTGTGGTTATTTTTTATTTTTACTAAATGTTGTGTGTGTTCATTACTCCCATGTGTTCAGAGAACAACCTCTACAGGAGGTTATTTCTCTCCTATCGCCCCGTGGGCTCCGTGGATTGAGTGCAGGTCCTCAGATGGTTGATGGTGTTATCCAGTGGGCCATCTTACCATCCCGAGTGCAGCTCCTGCCTAAGCTACTTCCATTTGGGAACGTTGGCAAGACCTCATGTGCTTAAGTCCTTATTTTTTTTGCTCTTGTATGCATGCACTGAAGGAGGCAGACCTGCATTTATGGGGCACACAGGTCAGGTGCAAGCTGGACCTCAGTGGACTTTGGGGTTCTGTCGTGCAGGGCAGAGGCTTATTGTAGACAATAGGTAAAGCTGTCCTAGGCTGGACAGGCTATCTTCAGGGCTCATAGACCAAGACTTGGGGAGATTGAGCTAGAGAGCCCTAGCTTTGAAGGAGGTAGACTGAAGAGAGATCCTGTCTCTGAGGACAAGAGACAGCTGGGCATGGGGGGGGGCCTCTTTCTTTCTTTCATTTCCTCTCACCCTGCCATGTCATCATTTATTTTCTAAGAACCAGCAGGAGTAACCAGGGGTGGAGGGGAATTCCAAGACAGTTCAGACCATTGGTGTAGGTCTTGGTGTAGCACCCTTAATGGAAGTTGTGGGGTGTGTACCCTCTCTTGGAAGAGTTGCTTCTGTGTGTGGTTGAGGTATAGACCCTTCTAGACCCACATCCCAGACTTTCCCCTCCAGGAATTGAGCCTGCTGGGAAATGGCTGTAGGGGGACCCTTGTTTGTTTTGATTTCAGAGTGTGTACTCTGACTGTTATCTGAGACGGAGGGTATTGTTTACTCAAAGCTTCTAATGAGAACTGGGCAGGAAAAGAGGGACCCCAGGAGGAGGAGGGAGGTGGCCCCTAGCAGTGAGGCTCAGGAGAGAGCCAGTATGGTCTGGGAAGTCTTTGCCTCTCCTGCTTTCTAAGGCTGAAATGAGGTGAGAGTTCTTCAAAGAAAGAAGGACCAGGAGAGAATCGGATCAAAATAATAACACACTCAGGATGTTGTTAGCTCGTTTTATTTTTTTAAGTCCTGAGTGTTCAGGGAGGAGCCCTGGCTTCTCCAAACCACATGAAATAAGCAAGGGAAGTGGTAGCTTTTGAAAGGGGCTTTTCGGAAGGCTTGTCTTATTGATAACATCTTGTCTGTCTCCTCCACTGGAGGAAGTGAGGACACTAGGCTGAGGAACCACCAGCCCTCCCCCTCCAAACAACATGACCTAGTCAGCCGAACCTGATTTTCCCAATGTTCCGGCCAGTTCTACAAGGAAGCTGGGAAGCAACACTCTAGTGGGACACCCTCCCCTCCCCCGTAATCTCAGCACCTTAGATGGATGAGGCTCTGCTGGGATGTGGTAGTCTGTCTTGAAAGGGATGGCATGGTATAGCAAGGCTGCAAAAAGAAAAAAGGAAGGGGAGAAAAAAAAGAAAAAACCAGGCCTCCACATGAAAGAGCATTTGTTTTGAATTTTAGCTCTTGGTTTACTAATTCCCAAAGCTTCGAAGTTGGATCTCTTCTTTATGTATGTACTTGGAGCCATGTATTAATGTACTTGGGTGGAGGTTGTAGGAAGAACTTTTTGGGTTGATGCCAATGGTGTGGGGGTGTCTAGAGGAGAGGTGACAGACACAGAGGGAAACCCACTATACTCTTTTGTCCTGTGAATGCCCTAAAAGGTGGTTTCATAAGTGTAGGCAGAGGGTTTTATACATTCTGGAAGCCCAGGCCACCTCCTTTTAACAAAGGTGGTACTACGTATGTATTTGGGCGGGAGGGTAGACCTAGATGTGTCTACTTTGTGTAGATTGAGATCTTAAGGGGTAGGGGTGGTGGTGGTGGTTGCTGAGTTGAGGCTGGAGGAGATGGGAAGGGGCTCTTGTGGACACTGGAGTGAAGCAGGGCTGAAGCAGGATGGGCATCAGTCAAGGTGGGGGCGGTGACACCCCCTGAAATAACCTCGCTGAGTCTCTTTCACAAGCCCTGCTTTCCTTCCTGTCCTGCCCTGGCTAAGAGCAGACCTAATGAATGGGGCTCAGTTCAGGGTGGGAGGAAGGTCGCCAGTATGAGCCAGGGCTTGATTCTTTTGGCAAAGGAAGAAGGGAAAGAAAAAACAGTCGAATGTGAAAATGTGGTGCCTTGGAGATGGGGGTGGGGCATGCTCAAAAGCCTCGTCCCTCCTGAAATGCAGGGGTGACTCCAAGGCTGGCCCTTCCCTTTCCTGCACTCTTGCAGAGGGCCAGCAAGAGGAAGGGCAGTGAGCATGGATGCGTCCTGGGAGTAGTACCCTGGCTTCGGGTTGGAATTCCAGCCTTGCAGTGTGGTTCTGGTGGGGGGAGGGCAGGGGGATGACAGGCCAGGTCCTTGGACCTGCAGTGAAACACACCCCACCCTTACAAGTTTCCTCAGTCTGGGAAAATGGGACATTTTTAGAAGGCAGTAATTTGGTTCCAGGAGATTGTACTTTCATTTTTGACAGCCGGCTTTCTGAGACAGATGGATTGCTCTGTGCAAGCTTGTGAGTGTGTGTGCTCACATACTGTAGACAGACAGACAAGCTCCTGTGTTGACACTTGAGCATAGAAATGCCATGCCAACAGGCAGGGTCTGGGAGAATCTGGGGCCCTGTTCTCAAGAAGGGGCTCCTACATAAAGTGTACTATGTGGGGTCTAGTATTTGGAGCAGTTCAGAACTGCAGTTTTGGTAGCCTGAGTTTAACCTTGTCTCTGGGCACTGATGTCTTCTGGAAGGCGTGCAAATCCAGGTCAGGCCCGTGCTACTGCTGCTTTGATTGTAATGAGTCAGGGAGACCCACCTTGGCAAGAACTGACATAACTGGGGACTTCTATAGAGCTCAGGGGAGGAGACAGAAAGGATTTACATCTGGGCTCTCTATTGTGTCTCTGGGAAGAACTTCTCTTGGCTTAGCATCTGTCCAGCCTCTATCTGGAGTTGGGTGGATGGCCTATGCATTCTTAACTGGACTGATTTTTTTAAAAAAAGGCAATATTTCATTTGTGCAAGGTTACTCAGCTGCAGGTCCTTCAGAGATGCTAGTTAGTTTGGTGCTGGCTCTAGAGTCCTCTCAGAGAGCAGTGTTGGAGGGCTGGAGTCATTTTGCAGCTACTTTAGCTTGGAAAGAGGAATTCCCATGGATTGGGGTGGAGGTGGGTTGAGAGGTGGGCATTGGAGATTTGAAGCCTACAAGAGTTTTAGGGTAACTGAAGAAACTCCATAGATGTCTCCTGTCTATACAGCCACATTTATGTGGAAGGGTATGGGTGGGCCTGGGGGTTAGTTCCTTTGCTTACTTAGCTTTTGGTTTCCAAATTTGGGGTGGAAGGTTTCAAGTCAGTACCAAGTCAACAAGGACAAGTCTGTCTGTCTCTTTGATCTCTGCTGGCATCTACCTTAGTGTCTGAGAGCCTTCCTAATAAATAAATATATATAATATTAATATTATAATATAAATATATTATATATAATATAATAATAAAAAAATATATATATAAAATCTGAAATGCTGCTCTGGATCAGTCCACTGCCGACCTGTGGAAAACCATTTGGCTGAACATGAACAAGTTTTATTATGGTCTGGCATGTAATTGTGATGCTTACACAGCCTTAGGTGCCTGCTGTGTTCCCAGCATCTTTTTCTCTTGCCTGGTTTGGCTATGATTTCCTAAACCCTTGGAGATGAGGGTGGAGCACACGCAGGTGAGCTCACAGCTGTCATATATGGGGAATTGGGCTACCATAGTGACTGGCAGTGACCACCTGTTCCCTCCAGGCCTTGGTGGGAAATGACAGTCTGGAACTCCAAGAATACAAGTCTAGTCTTTTTAAACCAAGTCAGTCTGCTGGCTCCAGGCGAGGGTGGCTAACCTGATCCACACCCACACCCTGGTGTAGACCAGTCCTAGGCAGCTTCAGGCCCGGGCCTCTTCTGTAGGGCCTGAGGTCATGGGCCCCGCCCCTGGTGAAGAACTCCCTGATAAACCTCTTTTGTCCTGGAAAGAATGAGGTAGTCAGGCAGGGGTTAAATGCAGGGTGACAGCACTTAAAAGTCTCTGGAGCAAATTTGGGTTGCTCTGCCGGCTAGACTAGATGGGCCACTGCCTCTGTATCCTGTCCCCAGGCATAACCCAGTCAAGTCAGCAAGGGGGGAAGGGCTCAAGAAGGCCCTGCCAGGGTGGCAGTGGCTTTGGCTGTGGTTCTACAAACAGCTTCCCCCAGCTTCCACTTGGGCCTCTTCGCAGCAGAGCCTGCCTGCTGTATGTTGCTAAACTCTTTGAGGGCTAATGGGGGTCAGCAGCAGCAAAAGGAAGAAGCATATTCATGAAAAGGTTTGTTTCCTTTCCATGTTAATGCTGTAATAATTTTTTTCTCTATATGGCACTCCATATGATAACGGCGTTTTTCTCTAAAAGTCCATGGAGCGAAGTGTCAACCCTCATGTACCATAACCAAGCACTCTAGACTGGTCTTGGTTCCCCCCTGAGCAGCATTTATAGTAGGTGTCTTTATTTAATCCTTACACTTGGTAGGCAGAGGCAGTCAGTGCTCAGAGTTTGAGGCTAGCCTCTCTACTGTAGTGAATTCCAGTCCAGTCAGGGCTACATAGTGTCTCAAAAGAAAAAGAATTCTTGTAAAATCTTTGATTGACACCTAATGTGACAAGATAGGATGTTTCTAATATCAAACATCCTGCCTTACAAGCATCTATTGTTTCTGTCAAAAATAAGTGATCACCAAAAGCAGAGGCAGGCAGATTTCTGGGTTCAGGGCCAGCCAGGGCTTCATAGCGAGAGCCTGTACCAGAACAAAACCCAGCTCTAACATAATTGTATTAGCCTGAATTTTTTTTTTTAAAGTACTAGTTCTTGGACTTCGATTCAATATCCCTTGAATTTGAAATTTTTCTTTGAAAATTTTTCCTTATTTTATTATGTGTATGAGTGTTTGGCCTACGTGTATGTCTGTACCACATGCATGTGTGCTGTGGGAGGTCCGAAAAGAGCTTCAGGTTCCCTGGATCTGGAGTTATACAGTTAAAAGCTGCTTTGTGGTTGCTGGGAACTGAACCTAGGTCCTCTGCAATAGCAGGCAGTGCTCTTAATGGCTGAGCCATCTCTCCAACCCCTTGAGTTTTTTTAACAGTTTTTTTTTTTTTTTTTTTTTTTGCTTGATTGTAGAAACTTTTGAGGAAAATGCTGATTACCCACAGGTCTTCCTATGTGTTGTTACAGTTGCCGAAGTGCTCCTTGGGACTGTGTTTGATTTTTGGGGGGGGGGGTTGTGATGTTGCTGATCCTGCATTTCATCCTATGTAGATTTCAATACAATTTTCCACAAATGTGGCTACTATGCTTTTAAATGCATGCAAGTGTTGCCTTATCCGTAAAGAACAGTGACTAGTGAGGGACAGTTTCTCACAGGTGCTGGATCTATTGATGGGTTATACTGGTTTTCATAGCACCTGTAGATCCCTGGTGGCCTGGGAACAGGCCTCTTAGAGCCTAGCCTGCTGGAAGTGAACAGATAGGTGTGTCTCAGTGTTGAGCGCTCTCTCTCTCACACACACATTACGTTAAGACAGTTTCTCTGTGTAGCCCTGGCTGTCCTTGAACTCAGATGGGGTCTGCTTCTGCCTTCAGTGTTGGCACTGAAGGTGTGTGCCACCATACCCTGCTCGGTGTTGGGCAAGGTGGAGAAACCTTAAATAGGAATTTTGTTTTTCTTTGTTCTGGCCTTTCTGTATCAGGGGTAGGGGGAAGTACATTTATTCCTACTTCTCTCCAGATGACATGCCCTGCTTGGGGGGCCTGCCCAGCATAGTGACAAAGAACCAGGGTACAGAGGAGTGACCATGGTTCATATGACATCCCTCCTGTGTTCTGGGGCATGCAGATGCCCCTTTGCAGGAGCCTGAGAGAGGATACTGTAAGTGTAGCCACTGGGAGATCACCACTGGCTCTAGCATCTTTCTCCGTGAGGATTGAATGGCCCAGCATCTGGCTGCCTGCCTACTGTCACACGGAGGCTTCCTCTTCGGGCTATTTTCAGAGGGAAGATATTATTAACTGCTGAGGCACAGTCCTCAATTTAGTGGCTAACACACCAAGAAAGCTACATTCACTTGATTGCAGTTGGTCCACTTAGACACATTGGTAGAAGGAAGGGTACCACCTCCCCTGGCCCTTCTGCCCCCCCCCCCCCCCCCATGAAGTCACCTTGGGGATTCCAGCCCTTGGCCCAGTTCCTGGAGGAGGCTGCCACTGTAGAACTAATGCTTGCCTACTCCTAAAGGTGTAGGAAAACAATACTATTTGTGTGCTAAAGTAGAGCTGGACTGTAGTAAAGTTGGTAAGCGGGCAGGGAAAGGTGTTTTTTGATGGAGTGTAGGGTAGTCATTTAAAACAGCTATAACTTTCACCTTGTCAGCTAACAGGAAATATCGGGACAGGACAGGAAATTGCATCATCTCTCTCTTTTTTAGAAGAACTCCAGAAAAAAAAAAAGTTCATGAAAAGTAGTGTAGCTGAGGAAGCTCCCTGGCACTGCCCCCTCTCTCTTTGCTTCCTTCTATTCCCATGAGAACTTTTAGACCATTTTCTTTAAGAAAGAGGCTGTTTGAGAACTTTATGTTATTTTTATTATTTAAAAAAATATTTTACCAGGAGGGGTCACGTTCAGTTGAAATGTTAACTGCAGCCTTATTTCCCGGTTTACTGAAGAATCTTTCATGATTTTTTCAGTTTCCTTCCCCAAATGGCGAGGCCAAGCAGCTCTTGGCTGGGAACTAATTTTGGTTTGGCCTAGGCATCCTGAGCACTGAGCCCCACCCAGTGTCATTAGCTCAGTTTTAACTTGCAAAAAAAAAAAATTTTTTTTTTTTTTTTGGTTGCTGTAGTAAGGGCAGGTAGGAATTTCCTCCAGTCACAGCCTTTCATACCACAGTTGTCTTTTTGGAGAGGAATCTGGCATTGAGCAGTTTGGACTTCAGTGCTGTCAAACTCCCCCTGAAGATAGGACCGGCCTTTCACAGTCCATGGGTACGGCTATATAAGTAGGTCATGTGGCTGTCAAGTGCATCAGGAAGCATCCCCCTCAAAGGAGGGGTAGGCTAGATACGGCATCCATGTATTCATCCCTGGGGGTCTGAGCATTCTCTTTGATGCCCTTGCTCTGGCTTGGGATATGAGACAGTGTCCCAGACACAGAGCGATGAAGACCAGAAAGAAAGCCTGTGTGTGTCTGGCTGCTCTCCACTCTCTCAACCCCCACCCTCCCAGCTTTTTTCCTTAGTATGCTTTCTTTTGTTATCATAACACAACAAGAGCCCTGGGGTGTGTAAAAGCCTTGTTGAACACTTGCTAAGGGTAACTTGTCCAAACAGAGCAGGACGCCAAAGCAGAATGCTGTGGGCAGGTGGTGTACCCACAGAGGTTGCCTGGCCGGCGCCTACCTTGGAAACACCTCAGCCTGTGCCGCCACTGGCTGGGCATCTGTTCAGCTCAGAGCAGGGGAGTCTCTTCCTACCTGCTCAGAGTCCAAGACAAACCACGGTCCTTCTGGCTGGCCCTGGAAAGGCATGGTGTCCTAGTCCTCAGTGGGTTCGTTTAAACTTCTCTGTCCCAGGAGTGTAACTGTTGTTTTGGAAGAAGCAAATGTGTCCATTTATTATTAAATATTTTCTGAGAAGTTAGCATGTACCAGTCCCTATGCAGTGTGGAGGACCAGGGTCTTGCCTCTCAAAGGATTAAAGGAAGTCAGATAAGTTTCCCAGAAGGCAGAGGCAGCTTCTTGCATAGCCTGCCTAGCAGAGGTGCTGGGATAGAGGGATCTCTGGAAGATGGGCATGCAAGGCTTTTCAGTCATCAGCCATGCCAATGCTTTTGCTAAGAACTGAATCAAAGTTTGTATAAATAGAGCCCCCCCTCCATGATCTGGTTTCAGCCCTTGCTGCTTGCTGCCTGATAATAGCAGTGATTAAAGGCATGATGCTAACTCATCCTGCAGACCCCAGGGCCACAGGTTTCTAGAAATAACCAGGGAGCTGGGCTTTTAGTGGGATCGCTGAGGTGGGTGGTGTGCACAATATTTTGACAGCTAGAGGATAGGTGGAATATTTCTGGAGCCCGAGATTACCAGCTAACCTTTTGTGAGTGGGGCCATGATTGACGTGGGATTGCTTGCTCATAGTAACCTATGGATGCATTTATTTCTATGCTCATCTTCCCCTGGGGGGGGGGGTTCCCTGAGGACCCACTAATTGAATTATCTTAGTTGCTTCTCTGGTGTCTTGTCCCTTGTCTTGCCCCCCCCCCCCCAATCCCTCCCCTTCTGACTGGGAGAGTTTTTGTTTGATTTGGAGCTTGCTACAAAGCAGAAGGGGAAGAGTTGATTCCAACTCCAATTTCACCTTGTGGAGCTGGAAACTTCTCTGTCTCTTCTTAGCCAAAAGACACAGGTAACCAGGCCTGTGACTGTTGCTGGTGACTCTTGAATTTGTTGGTTTCTCTATGGTCTTTTTACTTTTAAATCTGGAACCTTCCCTCAACAAACAGAAATGAATACAGAACCAAGATAATGATATAGTCTGTGGCAGATTCGTCTGCATTTTTTGAGGAGTGGGGGGGGGGTTTGATCACTGTCCCTAGCCCGTAGGAAAAGTGAGGGCCATCTGAGTGTGTGAGCTCTGCTATGGTGTGTGGGGGACTCTTGTCAACCCTGTGGCAGGCTGCCTATTAGACAGTACTGGCTCTCCCCTCATTAATCAGTAACCAGGAGGAAAAAGGAAAAAGTTCTCTCTGCTCTGGATGTGCCCACTACTTAAAGATGGGCCCTATCTCTAGTTCAGAAGTCCCATGATCTCCCCTCCCCCCCACATATACATGCAGTTCCAGGAGGAGGCTATATCCTATAGGACCTAGAGACTGATTTATGGTGGCCTGAGCATGGGGGAGCATGGCCACACGTCGTTGTGGACCTCAGTTTTCTCATTTGCAAAATAAGGAAATAAATATAGGCTTGGTCACCGCCCCCCCCCCCCACCTGTGATTCTTTGACTGTGGATTTCAGTTTGGAGGACCCAAGGGAGTCACCAGCCTCTATTCAAAAATAGGATTAGTCTTGGTTTGCAGGCTCTTCTCTAAGTATCAGTGAAAAAGTGGAGGACCCTCAGCCCAGAAAAAAAAGATTCATACACCCACACGGACATTTGCATGGCACATGGTGGTACATAGATGCATTGGAGATTGAGGATTTCCTTCCCTTCCTGTGCTGGGGATTGAGCCCAGGGTCCTCAGCACAAAGCAAGCACTTTGCCAGTGACCTGTATGCCTGCTTAGTTAGCCCTTTCTTTCTGCAGTAAAATATACTTAACGAAATCACCACACTTTTTCCATCAGAAAAAGTAACTGGGGTGGGGGTGTTGAGGCAGGGCACTCTGGGTATACTAGCCATATTGGAACCCACATGGTGTGAGGCCAGAAAACACTCAGAATTTGAGCTACTCTACAGAAAGGCAGCCGTGCATGGTGGACTCCAGGTTCTTGTGACAGCACTCTTGCCCAGAAAAGGACAATACAAGAGGAGCCTCCCATCTCTTGGCCTCCCGCGCTGGAGGGAAGGCGGGGAGGCTCGGGTCTAGGAGGTCCTGGGTGCTTTGGGGGTGAAAGGCCTGGGAAGGCTGAGCAGTGAGTGTGTCCAAGCCGGGGCGATTAGATTACAGAGGCAGACAGAAGTAATGATTAACTTTTCCAGTCTGCACACTGTCTCCAGGCTGTCTTTCTGGTTTTCCCCTGTAAGTACAGTGCAGCTCTGGTCTGGCCAGCTCTTGTCCTGGGTTGTAAAGAAAAGAGGAATGGGGGGTGGGAGAGAACAGGGGAGGAAGCTTGCTGGAGAGGGAGACCTTTCCATCAGATCCTGCACTGGAATTTATTGGCAGGAATGCTGTAAATATTCAAAATGCCTTCCCATCCAACAGTTTTCATAATTGTTATGGAACAAGGGAGCCTGGGGAGAAGAGTGAAGCAGAGCTTGTTTCCCGGTTTCCTGTCATCTGAAAGTTTTCTCCTCTAGAAAAACCTGAGCGGGGAGTTTGGAGAGTTGGATCTGGGAGTGGGCAACACTTTGGGACTGGAATCAGCAGTGTGGGGCTTTTTAAAGTGAGGTCGAGGGTAGAAACAGGCAAGGCGGTTTTGTGTTCCAAGCAAGATTGTTTTGTGTTCCAGGTGGAGAATTTTTGCCCTTTTGGAAGACTGATTCAGTGTATCCATTTATATTAGAAACAAAGTTGTAAAAGTTAGCATACAAAGTAATGCGTTTCATTATGGCATTTTTGTAGCTGTTTATGTCATACTACATAAGAGGATTCTTATTCAACTTCTGTCATGCAGTTAACAGTTACTAGACTGATCAGTAAAGAGAACTTGTGTCGCTCACAGTTCTTTCTGCCTTGGGTGTACGTTTATCAGTTTCCAGTGATAGCTTTGCTGTTAAGATTCCAGGTCTGGAATTTAGGGGTTCTTCAGACTGGCAGGTAGGTGGTTGAGGAGCAGAATTTGACAGGAATGTCTTTCTGGGGCATTTAAGTGGACTTTATTACATGAGAATTCCGCTTCTGTTTTCTGGGGGCCAACCAGGTCCACACCAAGAGATAACACTGCGCAGACCTGGGGGTTCCAATTGCTCAATTACAACAAACCAAAACAACAACAACAAAAAACCCCAAAAAACCACTCTCAGAGATGGCTAATGAGTTATTCTGAGGGTCATGGTAGGAACTTGGTCACACATGTGCAGGGGGAGGGGAAGAGCCTTGTAGGCAAACTGGAGAGGTAATTAGGCTGGATGTACACTCAACAGCAGCCAGAGAGGCCATTTACTGTAAATATTATGAATGGAGTTGGCTGGGTTGGTAATCCCCACCCTTCCTCTGAGCCTTGGAGCGGGGCAGAGCCTGTCTCCCCAGACAGCAGCAGCAGCAGCAGCCGGGTACATGTTATAATTTGCATGGCTGAACACAGGGCCACAGGAAGCCTCTCGTCAGCCTAACTGGCGAGACAGACAGGAGCTTTTGATTTGTGTGGCTTCTCTCCTCTACCTTGTGCTATCCTTCAGTTCTGTCCTCTAATGGCTAGCTAAATAGTGCTTTGAGGAGGGACCCTCTGGCTAGGGGCTTCAGACTTGGACACACCAGGGCTGCTTTGGGGGTGGGATCAGTGTGGGGAGCATGGTACATCTCAGACAGGTAACTCTTTATCCATCGCCATTTGTCTGCAAGGACCACGCTACTAATCGCTCCTCACTAATCACCCGAGGCTGTCTGGAAGTTGGGGTTAGTTTCCTGGAGGGTGATAGAGAGGTGGCAGGGCTTCAAGCCCGGGTAGGTGCTGGAAACAGGCTAGCAGTAAGAGGCCTTTTCTTGGGGTCTCAGCTTTTTCTAGAGATGATGAGTGACCAGATAAAGAACTCACTTGGAATTAAAGAAATAACAGCCAAATTGGCTTAGAGATGGAAGTGGCTTTTTTCTTGACTCATATCTTTTTTCTTTAGGCTGTTTTGTTTTTTACAAATTAAATGCAAAACCGGCCTCTACCTACCTTCAAGAGATTTTTCTAGAAGGTAGTGATGGTAAATGGAGCTAGGCTTGGGGACTACAGGTGGGTCAGGTCACATTTGTGCACCACAGTCATTCAGAGACCAGCAGGGCCAGTGAGAGTCTAGGAGCCCACTTGCCCAACTGCTTTCATTTAATTTATAGACAGGTCAAACTGATAACCCCAGGAGAGCAAGTCAGTTGGCCAAGGTCACAGAGTGACTTGTTGGCAAGGAAGCTTTTGGACTTCCCTCTTCTTGGTTAAGGGAACTGGATTATTACTCAATTTTTTCCCTGGAGCATTTGGAGAGGACATTGGGAGGGATTTAGTGGCCTGAGGTAAGCTGTCTTCCCATAGCTCACCTTTTTTGGGGGGGGGTGTAAGGGAGAGTGTTGACAGGGTTTCTCTGGGTAGCTTTTGCTGTTCAGGAAAAATAGACCAGGCTGTCTTCAATCACAGAGATCCGCTTGCCTCTGCTGGGATTAAAGGCGTGCACTGCTACCACCTGACCATAACTCACCTTTTGATAGCCTACACTTTGGCTCCCCATTCTGTTCTTTGGCATGTGACTTGGCCTTGGTCATCTTCTTGAAGATGGGATGGTACCATCTTTAAGCAATGTCAAGACATATTCTGGGCCTTGTAGAACAGCACCAGTGTATAGAAATGTTTACTGAATGTTAGCACTAGTTTAGAACTGTTACCCATTTGTGTGATTGGTTGGGGACAAGGCAGGTATGGGTCAGCTGTTTCTCTCTCTCTTTTTTTTTTTTTTTTTTTTTTTTTTTGCTTTTGAGACACAGTTTCTTTGTGTTGCCCTGGCTGTCCCGGAACTCTCTGTAGACCAATGACTTTGAGGTGTGGCCTCAGTCACAGAGATCCACCTGCCTCTGCCTCCTGAGTGCTGGGATTAAAGGCATGTGCCACCACAGTCGCTGTTATCCTTTTCTAAGGGTGAGACTGTTGGGTGCATGTAGCCTACCATGTGATGGAATACCCCATCAGTCACTTTGTATCACGTTGTCATAAGAACTCTGAGGCTAGCACAAGGAGACACTCCCCTTTTAGGATGAATTTGGAAGTATCCTATCAGTTGGAATGTGCCATGATGGAGGGGTTGCTAAGGAATGCCAGGTTTAGGGATTCAGCCGATTGGATCCAGGGATGATTGAGCATCCTGGCCTTGATTCCCTAACACCTTCCAACCATTCCAGCCCAGCAACCATCAATGAGATATTGCAGAGCATGGGGTGGGGGTAGAATCCAGCATTTTCAGTGTACTCTCTGTCACCCAGACTTAACTCTGATCCTCTTAGTGAAGGGTGGGGGTTAGAGTCGAGTCTCAAGCTCTAAGTGGTAGAGAATTAACTCAAGCATTTCAGCTTTTATAGGTAAGTTACTCAAAGGTCAGAGATATCCAAGATGCCTCTGGACCTTCTGGAAGTTGTATTTCTGCTCATATTCTCAATTAGCTTGTAAGCATGGCAGGTTCAAGTCAATGAATAAGGTAGATCTCCCTATCAGTTATGGGTTTTTGATCATTTGCTTCCTGGGAAGGAGGCTGAGTGTCCTTGTATTGATGTAGGGTGAGCCTTAGGGTTGGGTGTTGGGCCTCTCTTGTTTATCACTGGTCCTGGAATGGTTCAAGTGAATTCAGAATGGCCCGCTTTTTAATGGGGTAGGAGCAGGGCAGTGGTGCTATTAACCTGTGAGATATCTGATGTACAACAGCAGAATGGGGTGACTGCTGGTGGTGTATGTCCTGAAGAGGGAGGACCCTTGACCTGTGGCGTGTAGGGCGTGATGATAGTCAGTGTTTGGGCACCAGGTTGCTGGGCTTTTGTCTGCTTGTCTGCCCTTTGTCCCTGACCTGCATAGAAAGGTCTTTGGGAGCAGTGTTGCTCCCTAGGTCCCCTTCCTGTTTGGATTGACCCAGCTGGAGCCGCACTCACAGGCCATCATACCCTTGGGCTTGAGTTTTGGCAGAGAAATACCACTTTAATCCAAGTGCCTCGCAGAGGTGAGAGTAGGTGAGGGGGGACCCCCCCCCACCCGCCGCCCCTTTGCCTGCTGCAACTCCTGCCAGCCCATGTCTTAGCAGTCGGGCACAGTTAACCTTGTGAGTGCCAGTGCCTGTTTCTGTCCCAAAAGGTTCACATTCCAGGACACCTCTCCCATCAGTGCCTGTTTTGTGTGTGGACACCATTGTCAGGGGTGTCTCCGATATGAGTGAGAGCCCTGTTGATGTTTACAGATGACTTCATAGTCTCGTGGTTGACTCTGTGAGCTGAAGACCCCAAACTTGGCCGTTTTCTCCCTGGGTTCTTATTTCACACCTTCAAGTGGTATTTTTACTCTTTTGTGCAGGGAGCATAAATGTGCTGTGTTGTACTTGTGGAAGTCGGGGCACAGTTGATTCTCTCTCTGCCACCATCTGGGTTTCAGGGATCAAAGTTTTCAGCCTTGGTTGCCTGAACCTTTACCTAGTGGGCCATCTCGACAAGTCTATATATTTAGTTTTGGTTTTAGTTTTTAAAGACAGTTTCAAAAACCTTTGTAGCCTTGGCTGTCTTGGAGCTTTCTCTATAGACCAGGCTGGCCTTGAACTCACAGAGATCTCCTACCTCTACCTACTGGATTAAAGGAGTCCGCCACCAATGCCTGGCCCACCCCTATACATTTTTTTTAAAATGAGGCTTCTTCTGTCCTTAACTTGTGGCCTTGAGGTCTAGTCTCCCTATCCCAAGTATGAAAGTCATTGATGAGTCTCTGGTCTCCAAGGGTCTGTCTGGTGTGTTCATTGGTGACCAGGGGTGGTAGCTCTCCTTGCTCAGTGGTCTTTCCTGTGCAGACTGTAAAAGCCTCCCTTCTCAGTCCCTCCCTCCCCTTTCCCCTTAACGGGAAGACTTTATGTATTAAGGAAAATGTGGAAGGGGAGGGAGGGGCAAACACCTTAATGGAATTTTAGGCAGATTCAGCATTTTTTTGGTATTGCTCCAAAAATTCCCTCAGCTGTAATAAAAAATTGGGAGCAGGTATCTGATTAGTGTGCTTTTTACAATGTGGCTTTTCTTTTGGATGCTTTAAAATGAACACATGCAGTTGAAAAACAGCCCCTGTACAGTTTTCTGGGAAGGAGAAGTTGAAAACACCGGAAACGTTATAAAGCTGGGAGAAGCTGACGAATATGAGTTGGTTTGTGTTGGGAATGAGAAGCGAGGCCAGAACTGGGTTTCCTTTCCTTCTCTTGTGACCATGACTTCGAAGGCCCTATCCATGTGTCCTGGGAAATTCCAGTAGAGAAATACCCACCCTAACCATTGTCAGGAGACCTATGAGCTCTGGGTCCAATTCAGGTAACTGTTCCTAAGAAAATGATGGCTGGTTCATTTCTCAAAAGTGAGCCTAACCAGCCAGTATTCGGGTTAGAGTGCTACCATTGTATGGTGCTACTACTTCTTGGTTCTCAGAAGCTGTGGCCTCGGCATTGGGATGTGTACTGAGGAAGTGTGCTGCAGTGTGCTCAGAAATAGTCTGGGGAGGTGGAGAGCTGCCCTGTGTGGGGCTGGAGACAGGGAGGAGTAAGTAAGGGTCTCCCTGTTCCTTGGGTACCAAGGGGACCAGACAACCAAGCTGCCATTTATCTGGGGTGGGCCATTAACCTCAACAGAAAAGTGTTTTTTTCTGGGGATGTCTGGCAGCAAATTGCTGGGTAGACTGAGGTGGTGCAGATGTAAAAGAAACCTGGGCAGCTTTCTTTTTCCCTCACTTCCACAGGCCTCAGACCCCAGCTCCTCCCAGTTTGCTCTGCCCCAGAGGCTTGCTTGGCAGACAGGACCCCCACCCCTCGCTGAGGAGGCCAGCAGGCCTGGCACTGGGAGCAACTTGATCCCAGGCTCCTCCTCCCTCCCCTTCATCCATCCCTTCCCCCTACCCTTGCTGGCTGGTGCCAGGTTTCAGTGGGGTTGGGCTTCGAGAAACAAGGCATGGTGAGGCCCCTCTGAGAGTCTTCCCAACGTCGTCTTCTTAGCCACTCCTCCAGCCTTCTCATTCCTGGACAGTTTTCTTGTCCCAAGTTGTCCAGAAGTGTCCTACTTCATCGGGCATTAGGGTGGTTGGGGTGGCCTTCAGAGCTGAGCTCTCTGCAAGAAAGTTCAAAGATTGCCAGCGCTCACGAGTTTATTAGCGGTTGATGGATACTTTGCAGAAACAAGTTAATGCCTGATGAGTCACCTTCTGAGCAGGGTTCCTGTCCCTCTCTTGTTTCTCATATTTTCTAGTGTGTGTGCATGCGTATACACACTCAGACAGACATGCAGTCTTGTGTCCTTGGGGGTAGGTTCACGACAGCGGGGGCAGTCGGACAGTGCAGCTTTGTGGCATTGATTTTCTTCACAGGGATTCAGGAAAAGGAATCCACCACTCCCCCATCTTGGCATCCCCTTTGTGTGTTAACTGGACATGGATTGGGAAGGCTAGTGTGAGGGGTGTCTGTAGTAGAGGACAGCTGCTCAGGATTTGTGTGTATGTGGCTACCTTGTACATTGCAGTCTGTATATGTGGGATGCCCCATCCAAAAGTGACTGCTGCTTTAAAAAAAAAAAAAAAAAAAAAAAAGGCAATGGAATTGACTGGATCCCAGGTCCTAACATGCCCGTAAAGGTTGGAATGGATTGATGTACCAAGCTGTCTTAGGTTACCAACAAGGCTGGGTCTTTTTGTTCCTGCTCCTGCATGGGGACAGCCCTCATCACTCAGCCCAGAAACAAAGGCCTCAAGGACACACATCCCCCAACACAGCTCCATCTTCAGGGCCCACTGAACAAACCTTACTAGAGTGGGAGAGAGGCAGGAGACTTCCAGTGCTGCCTCGGTGCCTCCGCCCCCCAGCCTTCCCCTCTTGCCTTTCCCCATTTCTGTTAACAAATACAAAGACTTCCGGTCTCCACCCTGCTGCCACAAACCACAGAGCTCCTGCAGCCTGACGGGGTTGGGGAGATTTATAGTCCTCAGTCTGAGGCCTTTTCTCTTGGCTAGAGTTAAGGGAGGTAGTGGTGTAGGGGGGAGGGACTTTCCTCCACATAGCCCCCCCCCCAATTCTCAGAACAATTGTTGGGGAAAATCACCTCAGGAACTTCACCCCAGGCTTGTTGTGGGCTGTGCTGTAGGGAGGGGGCAGTGTGGGCCATGTAAGGTCAAACTGGAGGGGGGGGGAGCCAGAGGCACCTGGGGAAAGTGGACTGGCAGAGAGGGAGAGAGTACCTCAAGGTCTCAGTGTGCTACTGGAGGGATAAGTAGGCACAGGTGCTGATGCTGTGGATTCCTAACTGGAGGGAGAGGGAGGGAGACAGCAGTAAGCCCCTGTGCTTATAGGTGGATTAAGATGTCTTCCCTCCATTAGCATCATAGACCTTATGTTGAGACCAGGCTCACCAGGCTCACCGTCACTCCTTTGCACTGTATGCGCATACACATGTGTTTTGACTGCAGGAAGGAAAAGAACCTTGTCTCCGCCACTGCCAACCATGTCTGCCATTTTGTTTTGTAGATTCCCAACTTCTTCTGGAACCTGGGGATCGGTCACACTGGTGCGTGGTGGCATACTGGGAGGAGAAGACACGAGTGGGGAGGCTCTACTGTGTCCAGGAGTCCTCCCTGGATATCTTCTATGATCTACCTCAGGGGAATGGCTTTTGCCTCGGACAGCTTAACTCGGACAACAAGAGTCAGCTGGTACAGAAAGTACGAAGCAAGATTGGCTGTGGCATCCAGCTGACGAGGGAAGTGGATGGCGTATGGGTGTATAACCGTAGCAGTTACCCCATTTTCATCAAGTCCGCCACACTGGACAACCCGGACTCCAGGACGCTGTTGGTGCACAAGGTGTTCCCTGGTTTCTCCATCAAGGCTTTCGACTATGAGAAAGCCTACAGCCTGCAGCGGCCCAATGACCACGAGTTCATGCAGCAGCCATGGACGGGTTTCACCGTGCAGATTAGCTTCGTGAAGGGCTGGGGCCAGTGCTACACCCGCCAGTTCATCAGCAGCTGCCCGTGCTGGCTGGAGGTCATCTTCAACAGCCGGTAGTTGTCTGGAGAAGAGGACAGGATGGAGTGTGAGCAGAGCGGGCCGCTGTTCAAACTACTTGCTGCTAACCTTTCCCTCCGAGTGCTTTTCATGCAAACTCTGGTTTTGTTCTCACCGCCGTTGGTTTTGATTTGTGTCTCCCCCTCCCCCCTCGTTAATCTTATTTGTTTGTCTTGTTCTTGAGGAATAGCTTATGATGAATTTTTGTTTCCGTTTTTTTGTTTGTTTGTTTGTTTTTTGAGGTGGTGGGGTCTGGTTGACAGGACACCCCGTATGAAAATGGGAAGCAAAAGTCAGCATTGCCAAACACGGTATATGATGAAAGTGGGGTACTGCCTTCCCTTTGAGATCAGCATTGTCAGGAGTGGATGTTTGAGCGTGTACGGGTGTGCATGAACGGCAGATGGGGAAAATGCTTTTTGTGTTCCTTATGGATGTCCCCAGCTGAGAGGCTGCAGTTTCAAGCTGCGTGTCTCTCTCGCCCTTTGGACATGCTCAGTGGGGCAGAGGCAGTACCTGGGCAGACTTGGCAGCAGGTGTCCTAGCAGCTGCCAAGCTTTGCTTCAGCCTGCCAAAGCCCCTGCCCTGCCTCCCCCTCTCTTAAGGACACGGGCCTATCCACAGGCTTCTGAGAAGCCAGCCTGCTAGAGGCTGAACCAGAACCAATTGTTTTCATCTCTGTCTTACCGCCTCCCCTCCCTCCGCTGCCATTGTTACGTCTGTCTTTTTTGGCCATCTGCTCCTGGATCTCTCTCTTGAGATGGGCTTCCCAAGGGCAAAGGGACAGCCCAGTCACAGTATTGCTAACCCAGGACCCTTGGGTTCTTCAGCTGGTCCCCTGCAGTGGCTTTTCATCAGGTTTCTCCCAGGTGTGGAAAGTCAGCTCAGCACCCCATCCCCCAGCCTGTGTGCTGAGCTCTATAGACCAGCAAGGAGCACCCCGGGAGGGAACTGCTCAGTGGCCCCCTTCCACCACGAGGGGTGTGGCCTGTCATAACGAAGGTACCATCCTAGGCTGACTTCCCTGCTCTTCTCTCAACTCATACACTCATACACAAAGTATGATACTTTGACACTGTTCTTAGCTCAATGAGCATGTTTAGACTTTAACATAAGCTATTTTTCTAACTACAAAGGTTTAAATGAACAAGAGAAGCGTTCTCATTGGAAATTTAGCATTGTAGTGCTCTGAGAAAGGACTCCTTAAAAAAAGCTGAAATTTATTAAAGAAAAATGTATTTTATGTTATATATAAATATATTATTACTTGTAAATATAAAGACGTTTTATAAGCATCATTATTTATGTATTGTGCAATGTGTATAAACAAGAAAAATAAAGAGGAGATGCACTTTGCTTTAATATAAATGCAAATAACATGCCAAATTAAAAAAGATAAACACAAGATTGGTGTTTTTTTTCTATGGGTGTTATCACCTAGCTGAATGTTTTCTAAAGGAGTTTATGTTCCATTAAACAATTTTTAAAATGTATACTTCACCCCCTGTTCATCTGCTTTTTCTTTTGCTCGGTGGGAGGCTGGGAGGTTTATCAATGGAGACAAAGGCGGATGGGTGGGGGAATAAAGGCCCTGGGCTGTAGTTCCCAGGTCTGAAGATTGTTGTCCCGTCTACCCCTACCCCAACCCGGGTACCCTCCTGTTTGGTATAGCTCCAGGTTTTCAAGGTGTGATTGGAAATGGCTGGAGGGAGCCCTTTGCTGAGTTTTTGGAAGTTGGAGTTAGGGAGAAAGAGTGTGTCACTGATGGTCAGTCAGTGGTGGAAGAACAGGTTATACCCTCAGGGACTACACTGAACTAGCACATCTTTCTCAAAGGAGGGGACTTTGCCAAAATGAATTCCAAGAGACTTTCTGGAGACCGGGCCCCAGGAAGTGGTAGAGGTTAAGTACACTGTAGTGGCCAAAGTGCCCCCCCCCCACCTTCCCTCTCAGGACTTAGCCCAGGCTTCAATTTTAGGTGTCTTGGGATGTTCACGACTCAGGTTCTCTAGTCCTGTGATCCAAGCTCATCCTGGGACTCTTTACTGTGAGGTCCCTATTAAGTACTTTGTCTGTATGAGCTGAGATTTTTGTTCATTGTTTTAGATTCATGTGTGTATTGTGTTCAAGGAGGTCAGAAGTCTTAGATTCCCCTGGAACTAGAGTTAATGGTAGATAGCTGCTGTGTGGGTGTGGGTACTGAGAATTGAACATACAGGGCCCTGTGAGGGCAACAAATGTTCGAAACTGATGAGTCGCCTCTCCACCCCCGATAGTCACCTTAAATACTGAAGGCTTCAGTGGATGCCCAGGAGTATTGTTAACTGTAGGGCAGTGGTCTCAACCTATGGGTCCAGTATCAGATATTCTACATATCATAGTTATGATTCTTAACAGTGCAAAATTAGTTATGAAGTAGCAACAAAATAATTTTGTGGTTGGGAGTCACAACCTAAGTAACTGTTAAAGGGTCACAGCATTAGAAAGGCTGAAAACCGCTGAAGTAGGGTAATCATTTAATTTTCCCCAGGACCCTCTACAAGCATGGAGGTGTTGGGAGGCTAAGAGAAGTTAACTAGCCAGTGTGATCACAGATGTTTACATGAAGTAATCCTGTGCAGCCAGAGTGAGTCCTATAATTCACTTCCACCGGCCCTGCTGTGGGAGCAGAGCCTCTGGATTGAGGAGGCAGAATTGGGTGTGGAGTATGGATTCCAGTAAGGTGGTTGGGTAGGGAGGCCACCAAGAAGACTGGCATTAGGTGGAAGCCAATACCACCTATAGTCAAGTGTGCCTAGGGCAGGGCTGTTGGCATCTGTCATGGATGTCAGTATCCTGTCATCCAGCCTCACTTGAAGGCATGATCTGGCTCAGAGGTGGAGATGGGGAACGTGGCAGAGTTGTGTTAGCTTCAACATAGCCAGAGAATAAAAATACTTTTGAGTTCTGACCTTGCTGGGCAGTGTTCTGATATTTCACTTGATTGCCCCCTAAGGTCTCTGCAACCAACCTCTAGCTACAGCACCATCACCCCTATTGTATATCAGGCAATTTCTTAAGGTTCTCCCCCTGTGAAGCTGTGGTCTGACTTACATGCTATCTAATCTAACCAGGTATGGCCTGGTTAAGGTGATCAAGACACCCATTTGACAGCTAAGCCCAGTGCCTAGGATTTGCAATGTTTACACCAAGGACTTTCCCAAGATAATACCACAACCACAGAGGATGCTGGCTGACATTTCAGACCCAGAGTCTATTCAGAAGGTCAATCATTTGCCCCAGCTCACCCGACCTTACACAGTTTACAGCTGAGGCTGATTTGCAGCCAGGTCACCGGCACACAGGTGATAGAGGGGTTTCTTTGTTGGTCTGTGTTCTCAGTTCAAAGAAAGCACAAGTTCACTGCCATTCCAGGTGTGTTGTAGGCATGTACGGTATAAGATAGAGTAAGAAATGGGCTGTGGCTCACAGTTACAGGCTTAGGAATCAAGCACAGTTGGGTTTGCGCACAGACTTGAGTGAGTCACCCAACACTTTTGACAATTTCTGAAACAAAACGGGCATTCTACCTACCTCATGGGGCCACAGTGTAGATTATTGAGAAAATATATGCCAAGAGCTGGCTGAGCCATGTGGGATTGCTAATTTTGATTTACAGATAGAGCAGCTTCATTCATTCAAGCAAATCTACTAAATGGTCAATTTGAGGAAGTGAAGATTAGGAGTCCCAAACTGTCATCATTCTCTAGAGCTGCAGCCTGGGCTGACTGTCCTCAGGGTCGTGTGTGTACAAGAAAGGGACTGAGAGAAGACAGTAGAGGACAGCGAGGGATGGTCCATACTGGGGAGATCCCTCCTGCTTAGGATGCCATCAAATGTTGAACACAGGCCATGCAGGAAACAAGGCCAACAGAAGCCATGGCTTGAAAGCCAGGGTGGCCTGGCTTCAGGCAGTGTGGATGCTGGCTGCACTGGGAAGAGCCTGTACAGTACAGTCCCGGTTTCCTGGCGCTGGAGCAGCAGGGCCCAAGCTGCCAGCTCAGCACTTTTCTCCTCAGCCAGAAGTGCCCCCCTCTCTTTCTGAAAGTAATGATTTTCTAAAAATGGATTTCTTCCCCTCCCCCAGCTGCAATTAATCTACTGAACACAAAGTGGCCACTGGAGGAGGCTTCTGGTGAGTTCGGACCAGTGCAAGCTCTTTGATTAATTCAGGGATGATTTAGTGATGGGGAGGGGTGAGGAGGGATGGGGAGTGTGCACATTGCCTCTGTGGGGATAGGCGAGCCCACTTTGGGATCTATGTAGTGGCTATCAGACCCACAGCCAGGAGCTTCTTCCTTTTGGGTTCATACCAGCTTTTTGGGGTATTTGAGAGCCAGGCACACACTCAAACTCCAATATTATTTCATTAACCATGAACACCAGAAACTGAAGAGAGATCCAGGGCTGCCATTTTTGTAGAAACTGTGGAGGAAGGAACACCAGACACACGGAGGATGCTGATGCTGTCTTGTTTCTGAATGTTACAGTAAACAGTGGCCCGACTTGGCAGTTTTCCTTCTGTGGGCACTTCAATGGCATGAAGCAGAGCTCTGGCCCATTGAGACAGTGATTCAAATTGTCAGCAGGTGCCCCAGCCCCTTTTTGTCTTATCCTGCTAGATTTTTCTTCATAGTACTGACACTGAATGTACTGTATTGTATGTATATTTGTCTGTTTACTGTTTATTGGTTTAGCTGCTGTCTCACTAGTATAAGTTCCATGACAGTAGAGACTTTGCTCCCCAGAATGATAACCAGCACACTCTGCTTGAATGAATACATGTTCAGTGACTAATTTTCCAGGCGGGTGGGGTGGGAGATGCATTTACATTCCAGCCAAATTTCTCAAGAACAATGGGTATCTACTTACTTTAAGATCCTCAAGAAAAACAAAGAGGTTATTCTTGTTATTTTCTTCCCAAAAGGTGAATAGAAGTCTCTCCCTTTTGGGGTGGTAATAATAATCACAAACACCAGAAACAGTCAAAATAAGAACAGCCTAGGGCCTGGCAAGATGGCTCAGTGGGTAAGAGCGCCTGCTACGTGCAGTGTTTGAATTTGTAAGACTGTGGGACTTAAGTCTGTGGAAGTTTTTATATTGTGATGTTTATATTAATGTGTTATTTTAGGGATGAACAAGAAAGGAGAGGTTATAACTTTAACAGTGATGTGTTTGTGGGTCCAGTTGACAATGGATCAATTGGGCTGGACAGTTTTCTGCCAACTTGACACAATCTATAGTCAGTCATAGGAGACGAGGGAACCTCAATTAAGAAAACACCTCCTTAAGATTGGGCTATAGGGCATTTTCTTAATTAGTGATTGATGGGAGAGGGCCCAACCTATTGTGGGTGGTATCACCCCTGAACCGGTGGTCCCAGGTTCTTAAAAAAGCAGGATGGACAAACCACGGGGAGCAAGCCAATAAGCAGCACTCCTCCATGGCCTCTACATCAGCTTCGGCTCCAGATTCCTGTCCTGCTTGAGTTCCTGTCCTGACATCTTTCAATGATGAACAGCAATGTGGAAATGTAAACCAAATAAACCCCCTCCTTCCCAGGTTGCTTTGCTCATGGTGTTTCATCACAGCAATAGTGACTCTAACTAGGTTACCATGCAAACCTAGTGCTCTAAATTTGATCCTTGAACCCATGTAAATGTAGAACAAGAGAATTGAGTCTGAAAGTTGTCTTTCTCTGTCCTGCATATATATTCACACACATCATGGACACACATAGAGTTATAACAAAAAACAAACAAACAACTTGTATTTACAGAGCGCTGTGTGTAAGAGCAATTCTGCAAGTTATGTTGTATGGTCCTTAGGAGAATGCTGTTATTTGCCCATTTTACAGATGAGGATGTGGAGGCTCATTCAAAACACACAGGGAGATAGTGAGAAGCTGTTGCATTCAAAGTCTTGCTGTGTGGGTCTTGAGCCCCAGTCAGAGACTGGAGATGCCAGTGGCTATAAGAGAGGTGCATCTTTGCAGAGAGGGCTGCTCCATGACCAGACAGTCCCATCTCATCCCAGCAGGGACTGTAATCTTTCCTTTACACAGGTGTCATGTCATCAGCACCAAGTCTAATGACACACTGCAGCTAGGGAAATTACAGTGCCCAGGAGACTTGTCCCAGAGGCCCTGCCCAGGGTAATTCCAGAGCAAGGATGAATGTTGGGAAATATCCAGGACTGAGGCAGGCTGCTGGCCTTAGGTAATAGAGTGGCAGGTAAGGGAAATGGAGGATTTTAGTTTACTTATGCCTTTTTAAAATTGAAAATAGTGAAAACCAAGCCAGGTGTGGTGCCGAATGTCTGTAATCCCTGTACTCAGAAGGATCTAGAGTTCCAAGACAGCCTGGGCTACATAACAAGACCCTGCCTTGAACACTAATAATAATAATGCCCAAATGTTAAAAAGCCAAAATTATCCATAGTTTCATTATTTAAACTATCTCCCCACAGGACTAGAGCTCCTTTCTGAATTTGTCTGGTGCTAATGAATCTGCACAGACACAGTTTTTATGAGTGGCGCTGTATCGGCCTGCATCCTCCTTATGTCCCCTAATGACACATCAGACCATTCATTTTCATAGTTGTCTAGTACTTGGAGCTGAACTTGAAAGATGCCAGTATTCATTTAAAAGATGTCACTTTGCATTGAGCATTACTGTGTATTGGGGCACTCTCTTGTGATGCTGGTGGGCATAGACACTGGCTTGGCCACTTTTGGAAAACATTTGGCAGGCTTTGCCAAAGCTAATAATACTGGCATCTGAAATGCATTCCCTCCTTAAAAAAAAAAAAAAAAAAGACACAGAGTATTTTCAGAACAACACTGTTCCAAATAGCCGTAAACTTGGAGTGATTTAAATGTCCATCAAAAGTACAGCAGTTGTTTTACAATGCTCACCGAGAAGCAATGGGGACAAAGGAACCAGGATGATAATCACCAGCCTGGTTCTGAAATCTCAGTGCTGTGTTAAGAGAAGCCACACACAAGGCTGGGGATGTGCCTAAATGGTAGAAGGCTGCCTCGTGTGCATAATGCCCTGGGTTTCCTGAGTTGTGTCCAGTAAAGGAAAGCAAAACAACACAAGACAAAATCCTCATATGAAATGGTTTCATTTGCATACAGTTTACAACCAGGTGAAACTAATTTTTGGTGTTGACCATCAAGGAGGGGGCAAGAGAGAGGCTTCAGCTGCGGGGGTTCTGTTTCTTTGTCTGGGGTTGCTCACATGTGGCACAGTTTGTAAAAATGGCTTGTGTACTTTTCTACACACATGTTATAATTCAGTTTGTCTTTTCGTTTAGCAAGGGGAGCAGAGAGGGCTAGGGAGATGGTTTAGTGATGGCTTTGCGAGCATAAGGACCAGGGTTAGGATCCCCATATACATGTCGGATGGACGTGGTGGCCTGCCTGGAAGTCTAGCCCTTAGAAGGTAAAACCATGGGGATCCCCTGAGCAAACTGGCTATTCAAAACTAGCCATATGGGCAAACCCTGAGTTTGATTGAGAGATTCTGTCTCAATGAATAAGGTAGAAAAATGATTAAGGAGGATTTCTGACATCAACTTCAGGCTTCTACATATGCCCACATACATGTGTGTACTTCCACACATGCAAACACATACACACAAAATGGAAACAGAAAAAAATAAAAATAAAAACCAGCAGAGTTGTTCAATTTCCCCCCCCCCAAAAGTCAGTCCGGTTTTCCTTAGGCTCACTCACGCTTTCTCTTTCTGCATCTTGCCAGCTGCTCTCAAAACAGAACCTTCATTTACATTGTGGGGCAGAGAGAGAACATTGACACTCTGGTTTGGGACTTCCTAGGTCCTGGGGGCCAGCCTCTGTTGGGGGTGAGAGGGCACTGACCCCAGACTTTCTGGGGTGGAGATCAGGATGCTTGTTAGTGAGGTAGGCAGTGTGCAGCTGGGTGGGGGAGGGGACAGGAGCAGGAAGAGGAAGAGGAGCAGCGGGTGACTGCTCCCATGACTTCGGAGGGCGCTGACAGACATCCTTGTGAGTGCAGAGTTGTGAGAGATGGCAGCTTCCAAGTCCCAGGAATGACAGGGACCAGCAGTGATGAAAACCGCTAGCAACTATTAGCTAATGGGTGGCGAGTGCTTCCCTGTGACAAAATCTGCTTCACTGCATCACTTCTTTGCCCCTTTAAACACCAGGTGTTCCAGTTGGTGGCCAGGCACATGTTGGAGGACCACATATACACAGGAAACCTCCGTTCCTACACTAGCATCTCCCTACACACACACACACACACACACACACACACACACACACACACACACACATACATACACACTGAATTTTTATTGGCGTTCGCTCATTTGAAGACTGTGGGACCCTGGGGTACAAAGAGGATGTATTGGCCTCCACAGTGTCTGAGCAGGTAAATAATTAGGTATGCAACCAAACTTAGAGGGCTGCTTCATTTACTGCTTGGGGATGCTCGAAATAGGTGGGTCATTTGCTTATAATTTTTTTTTTAAATTCACTATTTAAAAATTAGATAAGAGGCAGAGGATGTAGTGACAGAGCACGCGCAAGGCTCTAGATTCGATTCCCAGAGCGCAAAGACAAATTTACAAAGGCAAAGGAGAGATATTTTTAAATCACTTCTAAATAGGCAGGTTCTCACCTCCAGCCCCACCTATCACTGAGAAGCCACTTCTTTCTACTGCTGTTGTTGGTAAGTTTCACCCACATGCTGGGTGCTTACAGGAAGCTATGTATTTGTTATGACACAACACCGGAGTGTGATTTAAATTTTGGGATGTTTTGGCTTCATGTATACCCGGGTATCACATACATGTTATGCCCATGGAGGTTAGAGGGGGGTGTCAGATCCCCTGGAACTGGAGTTATAGATGGTTGTAAGCCACCAAATGGGTGATGGGAATTAAACCTGGGTCCTTTGGAAGAGCAATGAGTGATCTTAATCTCCAGCCTCAGAGGCTATTTGTTTTTTGAGCTGCCCTGCTCTACTACTGAGCCTTACCTTCGCTGTCAGTGTCTGAGTGACTTTTTACCCGCCATACATGTCCACAGCCACACACGGTCACACCTAACCCTCCTCCTCCAATGTATTGCCCCACTGTCTCATGAAATAGATCTCTTCTTTCCTTAGCTTATACAAACGACTGTTCTAATCTACACCCTCATCTGCCCGGAAATAAACAGAGGGAATCAGGTAGCAGAGACAGGGTACTGCCACCCGCATCACCCCAGCCCTTTGCCCCTCTACCACTTACGGAGAAGAAGCATGTGAGGGTCACTGTTTTACCCATGCCCTGGTGAAGAATTCTACACTTCGATTAAAGGATAGGTGGTGCACAATGTATATTTTGGGGTTTTTCTTTCCTTCCCCCCCTCTTTCTTTCTTTGTTCTTTTTTGTTGTTGTTTTTTGAGACAGGGTTTCTATATAGCCTTGGCTGTCCTGGAACTTGCCCTGTAGACCAGGCTGGCCCGGAATACAGAGATCTGCCTGCCTTTGCCTCCCAAGTGCTGAGATTAAAGGCATGCTCCACCACCGACCTCCACATATATATATTTGCTCACTTTAGTTTGAGAGAAAAAAATCAAAGCAGTGAGGGTCTCAGGTCCAGGCTGCATCTTTTTTTGTTTTGTTTTGTTTTGTTTTTTTTGTTAATTTGTCCACTGTCACCTGGGCCTGGCCTGGGGAACTCTTGGGTTTTCTGGGAAGAGCACGGATCAGATTCCGCTTTTCCAGTTCCCTAGTGGTCAGCTACTGGCCTGTCAGATGCCCCCGCCATTTCAGACTCAGGATCTGGCAACAGAAATAGTCCTGCAGGAGAATCCTTTGAGAAACAGCCACACCCTGCTTCTAGGGGACAGCAGGGACCACAGACTTAACAGCAGAGTCCAGTGTTTAGTGCCCACTGCTGATGTCAGTGGGCAGAGAAGAGCCACTTGGGGTTCTGTGACTGGTTAGTATTTTTTTAGAGGCCAGCTCTGAGGTGTGACTTGGCAATCACCCTTGAAATGGAGAAACTTTCTAATTCGTTTTTGTGACTTCCTAGGATTCCTTGAGATTTTTTTTTTTTTCTTAACTCAGCCACAATAATGCCAGGGCTGACCATGGAGTTGGGGGTGCCCTGGAGCACTCGACAAGGCTGGCTGAAAAGCCATTCCCCCTGGAACAGGAGGTTGGGGAATGTCTGTGCCTCACTGTGGTGATGATAACCACGGCATCCTCCTACACAGGCCGCTCTGCATGGCAGAGTGGTAACGTTACTTCTGCCTCTGGGACTATTCTAGGAGGACCCAACCTGAACTAAAACCATCCTAGACAAAAACCTCCACCATGAGGACTATGCTGCTTCCAAAGACAGACCACTGTTGAGAGCAGCAGGTCTGGGTAGCCTGGTTTCTTCCTTATACTCCTGCCATTGACCCATTAGGGGCTTGAGTACATCCTGGTCCCCAAGGCTCAGTGTGCTCCCCAAGATACTCGGTGTGGGTACAAAGCTGATTTCTTCTCTAGTACTCATGCTTCCTACTGGTATAGCTCCAGGACCCTGGGGCCTCCCCCTCCCACCTCTAAGCTTCTTTGCTTCTCTGACAGCCCATCTCTGCTCTCCACAAGTATGTGTACAGAAAGTGTGGCTGATGAGATCGGGAGGCATCTGGCTGTGTCAGTGTGTGTGTGTGGGGGGGGCGGGCACTAAGGTCCCTGTATCATATTTCTCATTGGGTCCTGGGCCTTACCCATCCTTCCCACATCCCCACCTTCCGAAAGCTCAGTTTATCTTTCCTTGGTCGTTGTGGAACAAGCTAAAAGGGTCTGTGAGAAAGGTCCAGGATCAGGGGCTGAGGAAGGAGAGGACAGAGCAGGGCTCTGAGGCAGCTGGCAGCCACCTTCTGGAAAGCCCCCTCAATTGAGCCCCGTGAAGGCCAAGGAGGCCCCGTCTCCAGCCCTTTTACCTTGAACTGGAGCCAGCGGTCCTCACGCATTACTCACTGGCGGGGCGGCCCTGGCCCCTAGCCAAGGAAAACAAGCCTCCAGCCTGCCTGGGGGCTGGTTGGCCTGGGTTTGGGAGCGGAGGGAGGTGCCCACATTACTTCCAGCTTGCTTGGTCCTCCTGCAGCTCAACCCGGCCTGACTCTAGGCTCAGGCTCAGACCCAACCTCCTCTAGCTGGGCTTAATGGTGCCCGGGGAGCTGGCCCTGAAGATTGCGAACTGGTGTTCCTAGCGATGCTTTACCAGCCCTCTCTCCCTCTCTGCCAAAGGAGAAGCTATGGCTCTTCACCCAGTGGCTGCCACTGACTGGCTCTGCTAAGGCAGAGGAAGAGGGAACTACACCCTTCCCCAGCGCTGGGTTTGGCTCAAGAGCATCTTTCTGAGCCACTGGCTCTCACATGGATGTTTGTTGATACTATGCAATAGATGATTTGTGGGGCTTCTTGAAGTTTGCCTCTGGAAGATCTGATGGTTGTAGAGGAGATGAGATCGTGCATTTGAAATCAGGGGCATGAAAGGGCGGGGTGGGATGAAGCCATACAAATGACCTTGGGTATGCCCATTCAGTTTGTCTAGAACCCCACTCTTGACCCATCTACCCATTCAGCCACTTACCTGTGTTTACACCACCCACATACCTGCCCATATACACACCTACTGTCCCACACTTATTCACATATATAACCACATATTCATCCACACACTTACCTATCCATTCATTCATCTACCCACCCATCTATACACTTAGCCACCTAGTTGTCTAGCCACGTATTTGCCCACCCACAAATCCATATACCCAATCCATCTACCCACCTATACACCTACTCATTCCCTCACTTACCAACCTACCCACCACCAACATACTACTCACACACATAGCTACATATCCAAGTACCCACTCTCCCATCTACCACCCACCCAGCTAACTTCACCCACACATCTGTCTATCAATCCCTCAAGCTCATCCAAACACCCAGCCATGCACCTATCCACCCACCTATCTATCCACTGAAACACCTACCTACTTATGCACTAACCTACCTACCCATACACACTCACCTACCAGTGTACCCATCTGTCACTCACCTAGCCATCTATCTATTCACACCTCTCACCACTCATCTCCCCACCGGTGTACCCATCTACCCACCTGCTCACACATCTACCTATCCACACATTCGTCCACTCTCTGTCTATCCATTTACCCTCCCACATTCATGTACTACTTACTCTCCCACCCATTCATTTATCCATCCAAACCACACATATCTATTGAGAACTACTATAAGCCAAGTCTCATATGACTCTTACAACCTGAGTTATAAGAAGCTCAATATGTGTTTGTTTTAAATAAGTGCTAATGACAAGAGACCTACACTTGGCCCCAAAGGAGTTCTTCATCTTGGGAAAAAATATTTTTTTAAATAAATATTTATATATAAATATATATGTACTTATCACTACACACACACACGCACACACACACACACACACACACACACACACACACATACACACACACACACGTGATAAGTGCTCCACAGGACAATATCAAGCTACCAGGAAAGACAAAGAGGGCAGTAAAGATGGTGGACTCTTTGCTGTGTAACTCTGAAGGAGTAACTAGATCTTTCTGTGATTGGGTTGCAGCCTCTCTCTATTCAGTGAGAGCATAATAATGCCTGCCTTATTGGGCGACCCACTATTGTTTTACACTAAATCAAAACCAGAGTTTTAATATTGACACAAACTTCTATTCCATAGTCAACATTTAGTTTCATCTGTCTCTGTCCAGTAGTGTGAGTTTTCTCAAGGGCTTTATTGAGGTGTAGTTTACGTGGCATAGAATCCGCCAACTTAAAGCGTGCAGTGCAATGGCTTTGAATATATTCAGAGACGCTTCATGAACTGCCATCACTGCTGCTACTTTGCCATCCCTAAAGAAATCTTGTGTGCATCAGGGACTGCCCATCTAGGTCCCTCAATCCCTTTTCCCACAGCCACTCCTGGCCTTGGCAATGACCAGTGTGCTTCTAATCACACTGGCCTGGAACTCCTTATGCTGTTATGTATCCTGTGAAGCTCAGGCTGGCCTCACCCTCTTCAGCTTAGGTTCAACCTCAAGTATGGGCTCCTGGTCTGTCTTATCAGTCACTGAGTACAGCCATCCTAGTAGATGGGCCTCACTGTAGTTCTGATATTCATTTCCCTCTCTCTGTTTTACTAGATTTTAAATTATTTTATGTGTATGAGTGTTTGACAGGCATGAATGTTTGTGTGCTACCTATAAGGGTTCTGAATCCCCTGGGACTGGAGTTATAGACTTGTGAGCCACTATGTGGTGCTGGGAACCGAATTCAGGTCCTTTGCAAGAGGAGTCAGTGCTCTTGATCTCTGAAACATCTTCTGAGCTCCAAGACTTTTTATATTTAGTATGTGTGTGTATGTATGTGTGTCTGTTATGTATGTATATGTGTATGTATGTGTGTATGTGTGTATGTGTATGTGTGTGTTATGTGTGTGTATGTGTGTATGTATATGTGTATATGTGTGTTTTGTGTGTGTATGTGTGTTTTGTGTGTGTGTGTATATGTGTATGTGTGTGTGTTATGTGTGTGTATGTGTGTGTTATGTGTGTGTATGTGTGTATGTATATGTGTGTGTATGTGTGTTTTGTGTGTGTGTGTATGAGTATGTGTGTGCCATAATGAACATGGGTTGGGAAGAGGACATTGGAGGAGCTGGTCCTCCATTTCCACCCTGTGGATCCCTTTACTTTGTTCCTTTGCATTCACTTTCTTGACTGGTGCTGCCGGCCTCCTTTCATATTCTCACAGCCACTGGATTATCTTGGAGAATTTCTACGTATAACTTTTGTCCTTTTGGCGTTTTGTATTGAGGAAGGGTCTCTATGTTCCTGACCGGAACTCACTGACTCACTACGTAGACCAGGCTGGCCTGGAGAGCTACTTATCTCCCCCCTCCCAAGTGCTGGAATTGAAGGTGTGTACCACCACACCCAGCGATTTATTTCCGAGAGTGATTTGTCTGCGTGCATGTAGGTGTACCATGTAGTGCC
The DNA here is from genome assembly GCA_033318265.1 of Phyllotis vaccarum. Lineage (NCBI taxonomy): Eukaryota > Metazoa > Chordata > Mammalia > Rodentia > Cricetidae > Phyllotis > Phyllotis vaccarum. Next base: position 13,819,704 of record JARWLC010000009.1, on the reverse strand, counting down.
CATAAGATGTTGAGTCCCTTGGAGCTGGAGTCACAGATGGTTGTGAGCCACCGTGCAGGTTCTGGGAATCAAACCCAGGTTCTCTGCAAGAACAGTGAGTGCTATTAACTGCCAAGCTCTCTCTCCATCCTCTGTCTCTTCCAAGAGTTTTCCAATTGTCAGCTTCTCTACACAGACGTCAGAAGGAGTTCGGGCAATGACCCGTTGAATTGGAAGCTCAGTTTGGGGATGTCATCATCATCGTCTTTGACACGTCACCGTCCTCCACCCTGAGCTGCTTCTCCGATTCTTAGCTTTTTCTTTTCTTCAGTGTTTTCTATTTTCAGATCATAAGGTTTGCATTTCTCTTGTTAAATTTCAAAGCAGTTTGTTCTTTTTGATGCTATAGTCAACTTACAAAAAATTCTACCTTTGGATTTGTCCATTAAGTTTTCGACAAGTGCTTATGGTGTTCAGTGCGGCGAGGGTGCAGGGAAACAGCAATGAACAGGTTTTGAGTATTAGTAAGATTGTGTATGGGATGTAGGCTGGTGGATTTGGCCTTTGACTTTTCTTGTCTCTTCCCCTCCCTGGAAGCATGGCAGAGGAGGGTGTCCCGCAGGGGCAGAGGAGCCCTTCAGTGTTAGGGGGAGGACTGCAGAGTTGGCTGAAGGAGCTGACTGTTTACATGGGAAATTCATCTGCCCATTCTGGTTGTGTCAGAGGCCACAGCCAAAGCAAAGACTACAGTGAGGTTGAAGAAGCTGCTCCCAGGATGGAGGGGAGGGGGGCATTTAAGGGAGGCCTGAGGGCTAGCTGAGGGGCCAAGGGAGGAGGGAGGCTCTGTGTCCCTCCCAGCTTGGGAGTTCTGAAGGGAACTCCTGGCCTCCTTCTCTGCTTTGCTGCCTCTGGAGGCTCCAATCTGTTTTTCTTGTTCCTCTCATGCTGTCTTTCTTTCCCCCTTCCTGTGCATCTCTAGGAGACAAGTAGGGACAGCAGGGCCTTTTAGGACTAGGATTGTGCAAGACCCTGCCCATTTGAAGATGGGGAAGGAGAAAAACAGTAGGCAACTGTCTCCTTCCTGTTACTGCTTCAGATTGGGCTTCTCATCCTGAGCAACTGTTTCACAAGCAGGACAGTTGCTGTTGGCCTGACCAATCAGGGACTTGGGGCTCCAGACAATCAGTGCCAGTCTGTGCATCTCTCTCCCTTCTCCAGGGCTTCATTCTTCTCCCTGATGTCTGGAACTCCAGTTCCTCATCGCAACCCACAGCTGCTTCTTCAGCTCAGGCCCTGTGGTACCCGGGAACATACTGGAGATCCTAAAGCTGACATCCATCTTCTCCAGTACCAGATCTTCTGAGTCCACCACCCTCATATCACAGGCCAAGCTACAGAGGGACAGCCTAGGTCAGAATGTACTCATTACAGGTTTGGTGCGGTGCAGGAAAGATGAAGATGTTGAGGAGCTATGGCTTCTTTTGGTCCTCCATTCAGGGCCCTGTATATGTGATGCATAAAGCATCCTGCCTAGGGCTGGAGTCAAGGGAGGTCAGTGTATCCATAGATAGCCAGCAGGACAGTGACTATTGGTTAATCCCTCCTGGTTGGACACTTCTTTGTGACTAGGAGGAGACTTTAATGCCATAGGTAGGCAGACCAGCTGCCCTCAAGGAGTAGTCTAGCCAGCCACAGGGCTGAAAATCTCAAGGTGACACTGAAGAATTTGGTGGTCAGATCATTAACCATGGCCCAGATTGCTGCCAACTGAGTATGTGATGTCAGGAAAATGATTCAACTCCTTTGGGCCTTGTGTTTCTCAGTGATAGATAGGCTGATGGCCAGACCTTAGACTCAGGTGGGAATTTGTAGTTGGATGACCCTTGTAAGTGAGAACAATTTTATGTTTATCACCATCCCTGGTCTTCATCTACTAAACCCTAGTAACAATGCCCTATCTCCAGTTTTGACAACCAAAAACATCTCCAGATAGTATCGGTGAGTGTTTCCTGGTTGACAGGCATTGGCTCAGATGAATTCATGTATTTAGTGAGTCTACAGCAGTATCTGCCCAGAGGTAGTAATGTAGCTTTGATTACCATAGAGCAAAGGCTTAGACAAAACAGCACGGTCCATATTCTCAAGGACTGGAGAATGGGGTCTGGGAAGAAGAGGATAGACCTCATCCTTTTTGTTATCTTTTGAGATAGGGTTTCTCTGGGTAGCCCTAGCTGTCCTGGAACTAACTCTGTAGTCCAGCCTAGCTTCTGAACTCAGAGATTCACCTGCCTATGCCTCTGGAGTGCTGGGATTAAAGGCACGGGCCACCACCTGGTGAGACCATCTATTCTTTAAAAATGTCCTCAATAGGATGTGACTGAAGATGTGACTAAGCCATTCAGAGCATGTGGTGCTCTTTCAGAGAACCTGAGCTCGATTCCTAGCCTCCTGTCTAGGGGTATCTGACTCCTGTAGCCTCCAAGGGCCATGCTCATGTGCATCACCTTCAATGTGCACATATAAAAATAAAAATTTAAATATGTCATCAGTGGGAGCTGGTTCAATGGTAGAGCTCATGTCTAGCATGTCCCGGGCCTTGAATTTGATCCCCAGCACAATAAAATAAAATAAAATAAAAATTCCTTTCAGTGTCCCGACCAACTCTTCTGTATCCTTGAATCTGCTAACCAGAATGTAGTTTTGGGCCCCCAGTGAGTGAGGTGAGGCAGGTTAGGATGCCTGAAGACATGGGAAGGAGGAAGCCCAGCTACAGCTCTGGCTTCCAGAGGCTCTGTATTCACTTGGCAGGAAGCTTGTTCACTTTAAAGCACTTCTCAAGGGATCAGAAGAAAGGGCCCATGGTCCTGGCACCTGTGTGCCCAGCTGCTAATGCATTTGTTCATTAGGAAAACACTCACTAAGGACTTGCTGTGCACCAAACATCGTTTGGTACATCAGAGAGGCTGGACAGTGGCTTAAAGGCTCCCAATCTGGGCTAGATAGAAGGTGAATAAGGTTGACCATGGAGTCAGAGGATAGGGACTCTCGTCAGGGAAGGGCTCTACAGAAGTATGGTGTGCTGGGAAGGATGGCTTTAGATCAGTTTATAAACGACTTCCAGTGTCAGCTAGGAGACACACAGCAACAGACACACCCCCGCATCCCCCTCCACTGGAAGGGGCTCTTGGTGGGGTTCCTTCAGGCAGGGCCCAGCAGAGGTTCCCGGTCCTCCCTCCAGCTCCACTTTAGGCAGGAGCAGAGGCTCTGAAGGGCTGCTCAGACAGGGCCCTGGCCCTGACTCATACTCCGCCTCCAAGCGATGCTTCACCTGCATATAATTAGATGTTGCCTCCGATCACTTTGAACTGCCAGGCAGTCAGACAGCTCAGCTGGGGGAACAGCGTGGCGGCCTCTCAGCTCTGGAGGGAGGATGGGCCTGCCCTCCAGACACTGGGTAACCAGGAGCCCTTGGGGTAGAGCAGGCAGTAGGGGCAGGCAGGGTCAGGCAGGACCTGGCAGGAAGCCAAAGCCACGAACCCTTCCTCACTCCCTCCATCTTGGCTCCTAGCCTCCTCTGGGGTTCGTGGGTGGGGCCACACTCACAGCATTGTTAAAAAGAAAGAAAGAAGAAAAGAAAATCACCGAACAGGCTTGGCAGAGAGGAATGAGCTGACCAAACCACGGTCCTATGAGACGCCAGGTTCAAGCAAAGTGGGTGTGGCCAGTTCACAGTGACGCTGGAATGCAGATCTGGGCACTCAGACGCCCAGTCAACAAAGTCACATGGCAGTTCCCTAGAGCCCAGGAATCCCTTTGTCTTTTAAGGGATTTGGGACTGTTGAACCATGCCGGCCCCAGGACCTTGGGACCAGGCAGCCATAGAGAGGATGCAGGGTTGTTAGACATCTGTATGAGGGCCCAAGACCAAGTATGGCACTTGGGAACTAATTACTGACTTTTGCCATTCAGGATTGTGTCTCCCAAACAAGGGCCTCGTCTTCATGGTCTCTATTTCCACTTGAGGTCAGGGAGAGTAATGAGGCCTGCCTGACTTCCCCTCAGATAGGTTTTGAGGACAAAATAAGATTCTGAGACGGACAGAAAAGAACAGATGAGACTCTGAAAACTGAAAACACACTTGAGTGCTTACTTATTAAAATCAGCTTCTCACTAGCCCACCGGGAGCACGGCCACGCAGGCAGGTTCTCAGCCCTCCTTAGGGCTTTGTTATACTTTCCAGGGACACTTTGGGCGTCACAAGCTTCCTCTGACCGCTCAGTTTTCAAGCATAGTCCTCTGGGAGTGGTGAAGGAATGTGTTTATATAACATAATTTCTCTGTGAGGGGCTCCTTGGTACTACTGATGTCATGTACGAACACATGCACACGGCACATCAAACCCACGGAAGCTAACATATGTGCACTCAGCCCTATCTTGCTGGGCACAGGTAACTCTTACACACATGCACACACATGTACATACTGGCAGATGCCTTCCTTGGAGCCGGTTCCAACACCATCTGAGGCCAGCGGGGCAGACCAAGATGTTATTACCGAGGTGGTAGTGGTTGTTATAAATGTCCTTAGAAAAATCGCAGGTCGGCAAAAAACAAAAAACATCAAACAGAGGCCAGCAGCTTCAGATAGCAGAAGCAATGGGCCCTTTGGGGCCCTTTCCAGTGCAGACCTGCCTCCTCGTTTGCAAAAACGACTTATTATTAATCTGTGATTGAAACTGTAATTATGCCATCACCCGGTCAACAAGCTTGAACATGGTGCGGGCTGGCGGGACTGCAGGGAAGTATGTTCTTCCTCTCTCTACTGGGACCATGCTGCGCCTTCCCGAGCGTGTGTATGCGGATGGGGCTGTGCACTTGCCTGTAATTTCAGGTCTGTCCCCTTGCTGGGCACCGGCTCTCTCTGTGCCCCTCTCACCGGAGTCTGCCTGGGAAGTGTGGCCGTGGTATGTTCCTAAACAGATAGCAGCCTTTTCAGAGCCCCATCCCAAGAGGCACAGAGAAGGGACTATACCTCCTGGAATGTCTTCCCAGCATGCCCTCTGCCATGAGCCCCTCCTTATTATTCTCACTGTTACAGTCCCAGGGTGTGCAAGCTTGTCCCTGTCTCTAGGTCCCCTAAAAGTTGGCTGGCCCAGGCTTCATAGCATATCCGCTATTGACTACTTACCATACACCACATCTAACACAAAAATGCTTCCTATTTATGTTATTTAATCTTGTTTTAATTCTTAAAATTATATATATATATGTTTTTTACATGGCCCGCATGTGGTCTATGTACCAGAGAGGCCAGAAGAGGGCATTAGGTACTCTGAAATTAGAGTTAACAGATGGTTGTAATTCTCCCATGTAGGAGCTGGGAATTGAATCCGAGTTCCCTGGAAAAACATGCTCTTATCTGCAAAACCATCCCTTTAGCTTCTCCTAGAATCTTTATAAATCACTTAGATCCAACATGAAGTAAAAGATCAGACCTATCATCATAAATAAGACAGCTGCAATCAGTGAAGTTAGGTGCCTTGTCTGGGCCTCACAGTTGGGTGTTGAAGCCAGGTCTTCCCATAGACTGCCTGCCTCTACCTGCCTGGTAGGCAGGTTCTGGTGAAGTTTCGGCATATCACCCTTAGCCCTGGCCATTTATCTCTATGCCTTCAGCTGCCCATTTATTCTCTGGCCACTGCTGCAGGCTGGGATAATCTTGACTCTAGTCTCCTAGCCTCTACCCTGGATCAAGATGCCAGATCCCACGAGTCTTTCTTGGATCAATGGATCTTTCTGATCTCAACTGAAGAGTGACAAGATTCTAGTCAAAACCATACTCTGGGGTCAAAGGAAGGTGCCACAGGGAAGGTTAAGTTTGTGGCAGCTGTGAAAAGGAAGGTCTTTGGAACAAGACAAGAACTGTCTGAATCGCAGGTTGTCATTGATAATGTGGATATAGCAAGGTCTACTTGGAAGGGTTACTGGTGGGATAAACCACAGGACATAGTAGGGAATGCTGATGGTTCCTGAATTCTCTTCGAGGACAGAGATACCACCAGGGATTGTTTCATAGGTGGCATTCTCTGCAGCCCATTCCAAATGGCCAAGTACGAGATGGTTTTAAGATAAGAAACTGATGTATTCTGCCCTCTTAGAGGTTCTCGTCCATTTCATGACCCGAAAATATCTCAGTTCCCTTAGACCTGAGTCATTCAACTCCCTGAGGAAGTCTCTTACTTTGACTAAAGGCTTACGGCAGTCTCTTCCTATTAGGGCCTAGGCTATGTGCCCGGTCCATCAATTTATATAACAAGCAGGGCTCCGTGTTTGCTGCTTTCTCTAAACTGAGGAGACCTGAAAAGGCCTTCTAACCCATGGGATCTCCAAACCCAAGATCTCTGCTCACTATACCTGTGTGGGGCAGGGAAGTTACTTGGATAAGGTTACACACCAGGGAGAAGTAGACAGAGACTGTGTTTCCTAAGGCTAGACCACCACCAGAAACACATTACTTCATTATGAAGGAGATCAACTCATACACAATTTGCCAGATTGTTTGACAGTTGCCTTTTGGGGGTGGAGGAGAAACAACAGGTCATGACCTGAGATGTCAGTGACTTTATCAATGGGACAAAGGTCTTTCTCCAGTGAACAAGTCTGTGGGATTATTGGGTGATTGTGCTTTGACAATTTTGTCCCATGGAGCAGTGTTAGATAGAGCTCAATTGTTGCGAGCTATTTAATTACACTGTGTAAAGATATGTCACGGTGATTGGTTTAATTAGAAGCTAAATAGCCAATGGCTAGGCAGGAGGTACAGCAGGGTCTTCAGGACAGAGAGAGCTCTGGGAAGAAGAGAGGTGGAGCCAACAGCCAGACAGAGAGGAAACAGGATGGGCAGTAAAGGTAACTGAACCACATAAAAGAACGTAGATTAAAAGATATGGGTTAATTTAAGTTATCAGAACTAGTGGAACAAGCCTAAGCTATAGGCTGAGCTTTTATAATCAATAAGAAGCCTCTGTGTTTTTTGTTTGTTTATTTTTGTTTGTTTGTTTGTGTGTGTGTGTGTGTGTGTGTGTGTGTGTGTGTGTGTGTGCGTGTTTGTGTATGAGCTGGCAGCCCAAAGAAAAATTCAACTCTACCCAATGGGTAGTTGTGTATCAGTATGGATTGATGAATACCAGACTAAAGTGCCCCTTCCTGCTAGTATGCTGCCTCTGGTGACCCAACATTCCTCCACAGAACAAACTGTCACTCAAGACATCATCTGAGAAGCAGAGGAGCCAGCCCTAAGCCCCCAGTCCCCAGATTTGTGTTGAGCCCCACATTCCTCACAACTGTTGACAATGTGCCATGTCTGTTCTTAAAAGACACTTGCCCAACATGTGCTCAGAGGGGTTCCCAGGCATGGACTAGGTGTTACACTTCCCAGAAGGACTGCTTCCCTCTCAACCTGGTAACCTAGGGCATGGTACCCAGCCAGAGCTCGGCAGTCTGAGGGAAAAAACAAAACAGAGTTTTGGTAGACAGTGAAAACTTTTGGCTAAGGTCAGTGGCCATGCTGTCTGTCTCTACATCTCATAGAAGTTCCCCAAGATGGGTGCCACCACCAGCTTGCTACAGACAGGACCTAGCCCTTAGGGTGCCAAGTGCAGGAAAGGGCAAGCCCTGGGCTATGAAGACTTTCATTTCACACAGGACATGTGCAGCCAACCTTTCTTCATAGTGCTCTGGTCTCAAAGCCAGACCTCACTCCTCCCTACTCCCTGGCCCTACACAATGCCCGATGAACGAACTCTGTGTGGGTTCAATACTGAATCTTTGTGGGCACATCATCGGAGGACAATGCCAGCGCATGGGGACAGTAGGGGTCTTGGGTTTCCTTTTTGCTTTTGAGACATATGAAATAGAGGCACAGAGGTGGCTCAGGGTATTCCTTGGTACTCTCTTCAAATCTTTCCTCCGAAGCTCTGTAATTTGGGGGTTCCTGGACAGTGGTTCATGACTCCTTTGGGGGGGGCACATATCAGACAGATATCCTGCATATCAGATATTTACATTACCATTAAAAAACAGTAGCAAAATTACAACTATGGAGTAACAATGAAATTTAATTTAATGGCTGGGGGTCACCACCACATAAGAAACTCTATTAAAGGGTTTCTGCATTAGGAACGTTGAAAACCTCTGTTCTAGGGGAATCTGAACTCTGTTCTTATCTAGTCTCATCTTTAGGATACACAAAGGGGCAAACATTTCTGGGTAGCCTTGAGACAGCTTCCTCTCTTCCATCTCTGAGAAAGCATTGTTGACCACTCTACCCATTTCCCATCTGAAGCCAGAGAGGAAGTGGCAGACCCTGGGTCCTGCTTGTCTCCTCTCACATCTGCCTTCAGCACATGTTCAATAATGAGAGGTAGCAAGCAAAGGTGGAAGCAGGTGAGAAAAAACCAATGCGTCCAGGATTAGCATCTTCCCAGTCTTGTCCTGACAGACTGAGGTTGCCGTGGCACCTCAGGCCCCGCCTCATCCTCCCGGACCAAACCCTGCTTCTCCCAATAAAAGCTAAATTTACTCTTTTAACAAGTACAAAGCTGCATTAAAACACAATGGAATGCTTGGGAAAGAAGAACGTCCTGCCACAAGGGCCGAGGCGTGATGGCTGCTTAGCATAGCCTGTGTTGGAGGCCCTGTGAGCATGGCCTCAGTATGGAAAGACAGGATATCCACATCCTAGGGCAGATCCCCTAAGTCTGCCATGGGACAAGTGCTTTTTTTTTTTTTTTTTTTTTTTTTTTTTTTTTTTTTTTTTTTTTTTTTTTTTTGTCCTAGGCAACCTCTAAGGACTTGTGGCTCAACTCTTATGGGGCTGGTGTTCCCCGAAGACTCTGCTTTTTCCTGGAGTCAGTTCGGCAAGGCTGATCTCTCCTCTCCCACAGCTAGCTCAGAACTAGGAGGGGCAGGCACCATGCCTTCTTCTCCAGCTTTCCCAGCCATCTTTCCCACTATTCCTCGGGGAGCCTCAGCTACCTGTGAAGCACTACCTCACCAGACTGTGTTCTTTCTCTGCCTCCTCACCTTTGTGTGATACTTTTCTGGCCATTCTCCTCTGTTCTTCAGGATGCAGGCTCTGTCACCAGCATCTTGGGAATCACATGTAGATGATCATTCTCCAATCTTAGTTCCTTGATGCTTTCCTGCTGGTCTTGGCACATGATCAGACACTCACAAGGGGACGGCATGTTCTGTGTTCTGTGTGGAAATCAGCTGTCCCTCAGAATCCATGCTCTCCTCATACCCCTCTCCTTCCCACTTGTGACCGGTGACCATGTCTCAGACTTTCTGTCTCCCCACCGTCCAGAGAGAGGGTGGCGGTATCTCAGCCCTCCATCAGAGCCTCTCTCTTATGGGCCTTTCCCCAACACAGAAGTGACCTGCTGATCAGTAACTGATAGTGACCATCATAACACCTAGACTTTTTTGGGTACACAGGCCAGGCTGACCTTGGACACTGGGTCCTCCTGCCTCCTGAGTGCTGAGTTTACAAAAGAGCTCCCCAACATCTGGCCTTTTGACTAATATTCATAAGTTTAAAATTACTATCATATGTACTCAGTAAAAAAGCTCTAGACAACAGACACACACACACAAAATAAGAAAAGAAAAATATTTTAAGAGGCGGGAGGGAAAGATGCTTTATCTGTTAACAGTGTTGTTTCTCTTCCAGAGGACCCGAGTCCAGTTTCTAATATCTGTATCAGGGAGCAGACAGCCAACGACTTGTATTCCAGGGGAGCTTGTGCCTCTGACCTCTACAGGTACCCACCATCATGTGTACTTATGCCCCCACACACATATGTACAAACAATTAAAAGGTGCAAAGGGTGTTACAACCTTAAAAAAAAAACTTCCAAAAGCTAATCATTTCATAATTTATTAATAATCACTGTCCATAATTTAATATTTATATGTCCTACATACATTTATATGTTCTATCAATATGATTTTTCTTTACAAAAATAGTTGTTTTATTAGGTATAGATTATGACTTAACAATTGGGGGGGGACATTTTCCTACATCTTTGGTGTTATACTTGACCTTGACCAAAAGCTGATTATATCTTTGAGTAGTATGTATGACCTTAATTAAATTAACCATTTCTCCATTGTTGAACATTTATCTTTACTTCTTTTTTAAAAAAAGTTTTCCCTAATCAAGATCCTTATACATACATACATGTATATATTATTTTTTCAGTGGCTAAATTCCCAAGTGGACTTATGGGTCAGAGAATGCGTATCTTAAAGTTTTGATTTCTATTATTAAATCACAAGACACATTTGTGCTTGAAACCAAATAAACACAAACATAATCTCCTATTTTGCCAGGCATAATAAATTCCATCTGAAGGCTCTAAGGTACCACCCCCATAACCTCATGGCTCTCATCACCCTCTACACACACACACACACACACACACACACACACACACACGCACACACACACACACTCACACACGTGCACACACTCACACACACACACACACACACACACACACACACACACACACACACACACACGGTTGCTCTTACACCCTCTTCTCAGTGCTTTGAGGTTATCTTACCAGAAAGGCCTTTGCCCTCTCCTGCAAACTAGTTCTTTCTGTCTGTCCGAGGTCCACTCAGCAACCCAAGTGAGTTTTGTGCTTTCCGAATATCTCTTCCCAAACCCACCAGAGTGGGGTCTTGGTCTTCATCAGAGTCTTTGCTGGCAATGCATGGCTAAGGAAACATTCCACGAAGGATGCCTGTGTTCGTTAGTTACTCTTCCATTGCAGGGTCTGAATCACCTGACACCAGTGACTTAAAAAGGAAGATGGATGTGATCCACAGTGTCAAAGGAGTCGGTCCATCATGGCAGGGGAGGGCGTGGGGAAATAGCTGAGTTCACAAGCTAACAAACCAGGAAGTAGGAGAGAGGGAGAGGAAATGCTCAGGGATCCTAGGACACACCCCTAGAGACCCACTTCAGACCTCCCAGAACAGTGCCACCAAGTGGGGGCCAAATATTAAAATCAGGGGTCTGTGGGAAACATTTGACCTGGAAACCATAAAATTCTTGGATTCAACTTAACGGTGATGCGAAGATATGCAAGGCTCTGTAGAAGCTACTTTAAGTAGCAGAGGCAAGATATGAGTACATCCACAGATCCTCTAACTGGCCTTCTTTTTCTCCCCCAAATCAGCGCCCCCACCCCAGTCTCCCAAGGCCAGCTACAGAGAGCTGCTGTGACCTTGCTGTTAGAGTCACCACCCACCCCACCCCCCTTTTGCAGCTGTGCACAAAGCCTATGCCCCTCTGATGCCAGGCTTAAGACAACCCTGAATTCTATCTAGGGGCTTCCTCCTGTGACTTCTAGGATGTAGGCTAGATAACAGGACCACACCCCGACTCCCACCCCCACCGGAGTCTTAGAGAACTGAAACCATCACTCATGTTTTTTGTTTCTGGTCATTCAGCTCTCTTTGATCCTTTAAGTATCCCCAATAAATAAGTATAAAAGTTCATCAGGTTGGACGGAGGTGTGATCATTTCTTTGGTCTGTTTTCCAGGGCCCTAGCTGTAGTGAGAAGATGTTTGTATCTTCCCAGGAAAAGTCACACAACACTCACAGGGGAATTGGGGTGGGAGGTGAGGGTGTCTTGGCTTAGCTAAGGTGAGATGGAGGCCCAGAAACAAGAGCTTTCTGTGGTGGAGAGACAAGGAAAGCCTGCTTCTCCTGATTGTGGGCGTTTTTCCCTGTACTGTCCTTTAAGCAGAGTGTGGTATCTGGAACACACTCCTGTTGAATCCTCATTGATGACACTGTATGTAGTGGGAGGTTTCTGGACCGGACTTTTGGGCCTAACCTCAAGATTTGGACCTGTAGACCCGCAGTTCCACAGACCCACAGAGTCACACAGAAGCTTACATTAATTTTAGGCTGATCAACCTGGGGCCCAGGCATATAACTTGATAGCTCTTTACCCTTAATCTAACCCATGATTCTCATCCTGTTCAGTCATGTGACTCGGTACCTTTTCTCAGAGAAGCATATCTGTCCCCTGCTTCTTATGCCTTCTCTCTGGAGTCTCTGTGGCATTTCTGCTCTGTTCTTCCTGTTCCCAGAGTTTTCTTAGTCTGGTAGCCACACCCATACTTCCTGATTGCCTTTAGTCAATCAGCATTTTTATTAAACCAGTAGGCGGGACAATTATTTACAATGTAACGTCATAAACCCACTACAACTGTATCATATTTTTTTCTTTCTTAAAGATGACAAAACTGGTTCAGAGAAGCCCATGTTTTAGTCCAGACAGCAGGTGCAGGATTCTACCAAGCTGTAGTCTAAAGCCCATTCTTGCCTTGTCTGAATCACCATGGAGTCAGGAGCATATTTAGTATCTGGAACTCCTGGGCTCTTTAGCTTTTGTGTAATACAATGTCATAAGTATAATGTATTCTTTATTATATGAGGTTCATCATTACATATAGTATAATACACATTACACTATAAAGGATGTGTGAGGGTAAGTTTAGGGGTTTTGCTAATGTGACTATGCAATTATGTATGTATTTTTTGCCACATTTCAGTACTTCATATTTTATATTAATTACTCTATTTTCCAGCTTTCTAATACCCACTTAACTTCATCTAATTTGCTGAATAACCTATATTATGATACAGTTCCATTTGATAACTTCGAAAGTTTCCAGTTCTTTTTATTTACAGTTGTTTATTTGTTTTTCAAGACAGGGTTTCTCTGTGAAGCCCTGGCTGTCCTGAAATTTGCTCTGTACACTGGAGATCTTGAACTCACAAATCTGCCTTCCTCTGCCTCCTGAGTGCTGGGATTAAAGGTGGTCACCACTGTGCCTGCCTGGCTTCCAGTTCTTTTAAAAATTTTTATCTTCTATATCATATGATTCACAATTATTTTAAAGTCTATCATTTTAAACACTTTAAATACCAATATTGGGATATGCCAAGAATCAAGTATCTGTTGCTTTTTTAAAATTTCTGGCTTTACTGATACAGTTTTGTTGCCTGGTATATCTGGTACATTTTCCTGACATGGAAAAAGCATAGACACAGTTGAGATCCTGGCTGACATAGGGGTTTACTGTTCTTTCTTCTGGAAGGGAGGAAGAGGGAAGCCAATATGAGAAGTCTTTTTGAAGGCTGATCTACTTCTAATTTGTAGTGTTTCCTTTTTTTCCAAGATAGTGTTTCTTGTAGCCCAGGCTGGTCTCAAACTTGTATGTAGCCAAACTTAAATATCTAATTCTCTTTCTTTACAGATATTTGAAGCATCTCTTCTCCTTATTGCTTCTCTCTCACACTCTCTTGTTTATTCTTCCTTCCTTCGTCCCCTCCTTCTTTCCTCCTCTTCCTCCTTCCCTTCCTCCCTCCCCTCTTCTAGTTTATTGCTTCAGTTTCATCATCCAAGGCATCATCCTCATCTCTGACTGACGCTTCCTCTTATCCTGTGTTCCTTCTTGTCCCTCCCTCCTTTCTGATGTTTCTGAATGGCTAGAGCTATCCCTGTTTTGTGATTCATGCTCAGTGTAGCTTGTCCTCTCTCACAGAAACAGAAGCAAAGATGAAATGGCCTTCACGTATGGACGCAGAAACCACAGTCTCAGGGGTTTTGTTAGAATCTACTTACCGTACAGAAACACACACATGTATTTATGTGTTTACTTGTCAGGTTTCTGGCAATACAAAGGCAGAGGACATGTCTATATGTCTATTCTCTGTACTAATTATATGTACATGTGTAACTTAACGTGTGCCTCACAGAATGTAGGCAATAGCAACATTGTTGAACAAAGCCTCAGGTCCCAGAATTGCTTATGGCTGAAGGTAAGAATATAGAGGATTCACTTGAAATTCCCTGCTTGGTACCACCACCCCCACCCCCCACCCCCACCAGCACCTTACACACAGAAACAGGATGCATAAAAAAAATCTTTCTTTTTTTATGGTGCTAGAGAATCTAACCAAGAGCCTTGTGAATGCTAGGCAAGTGCCTCCAGTGATTCCATGTAGGTCTGTAGGTCTATCTATCTATCTATCTATCTATCTATCTATCTATCTATCTATCTATCTATCATCCATTCATCATCATCTATCCATCCATCCATCCATCCATCCATCCATACATACATACATACATCCATCCATCCATCCATCCATCCATCCATACATACATACATACATACATACATACATACATACATACATACATACATACACACATAGAACTATCTAATACTTTCCTGGTATCTAATGGTCTTACCATATAGCTCAGGTTGGCCCCTAGCTCTCTATCTTCCTGTCTGCTTCTTGAGATTAAAGGCATGTGCTTCTACCTTGTTTTCAACAAACTGAGCTCTGAATGATCTGGGGTAGGAGATGGGGACTTTCAGGCAATTTCAGGCTACCTTGGTGCCAAGGGCTCTGGTATATTTCCTTGGGACCTGGAGACTCACAATGAACTGAGGAATGAATTCAGGAAGCTTCTAAGATTGGAGGAGACAACTGCAAGTTTGCAATTATTTCTTTAGAAAAAGGACCCATGTTTTCCTCAGTTTCTCAAAGAGCTCTGAGATCTTCAAAAGGTCCAAAGGCCTGAGCATGTGTTGACTATTCATCAACTGTGCCCTCCACACACCAGTTCACTGACTGCTGACAGAAAGGACCTGTCTTGCCTGGCCTGAGCATGGGTGGGGCCGGTACCCAGTGTGTTCCAAGGAATTCTCCACAGATCTCCAACGTTGAGGTGACTGTCACTTGCCAGGGAGCTTTGTGCTGGCCCTCTCAAATGCTGACAGGAAAGTCACCCTATCAGCCGAGTGACATATTTGTGAGTCTCCTGCTTCTGAGACCACCAAGTGAGGCTGGTGACAAGTGAGCATTTGGGAGTGTTCAAATCCCATTCCAGCATTTAGATATAATGGATGTCAGAAAGGAGCCCAAGTCCCTCCTAAAGGTAAGAAGTTATGGGGGACCTTCTCCTGCACAGCCTGTCCCAGGTCTCTCTCTGGGTCTGGGGACTGTGAGATAAGCTCTGACAGTCCAGAGACAGCATGAACAGACCTGCAGCAAGGGCCATATATTCATGAACATTGTCTCAAAGTTTAAAGTTCATGAACGTTACTTTCATGAACTTATCATTTCTCTCCCATAAAATTCCCAGTTTTCTTTGTTTCTTAGACACACCCACAGATAGCCATTTTTCCACTTTCTCACACAGAATTCTCCCTCACACACACAATTTTCTCACACACAGAATTCTCTCTTAACACACAGAGTTCTCTCTTACACACAGAAGTCTCATTCTGTCTCTCACACAGAACTTTCTCTCACACAGAATTCTCTCTCTCATATGTTTACTCGCCCACTCCCTTGTTCTTTTACATGCTTAAATCCAACCCTACCTGACCTAGGAACTCCTGAAGAGCTGGAGCCTGACTCTGGCTGTCTCAGGATTCTGGGATGACCGGCAGCTTCTTGGCTTAGGTATTTCTAGTATTGTTCCTTGATGGTCAGCCCTGACAAGGTCATTTTATATACAGGGCATCAAAGAGCTTGCTGACCTCATCCATTCTGATGGGCCCTGTCTGAGTTACACCAAGGATGGAACTGTGGGTTCTTCCCCATTGTGGGGTGTTCTCAGGATTGTAGTTCCAGGGCCCTGAGGAAGAAGGCTCAAGGACAACTCTAGCATGAGATGTTGATTTTGGGGAGAGGTATTAAAAGAATCAAAAAGAGGAACTATATCACAGAGACAGACAGAATGAAGACTTCATACTCAAGACAGACAAGGTATTTTTGAGAAAACCAGGAACCGGAGGACCTAGTCCCCTGTCTAGACTGCACCGCCACAGATTACTGCCCCCAGTATGACATGAAAATTACATCTTCCTGTTCTGTAAAATGTTCTTTCCAGTCTCCCTCTCTCAAGACCTTTGAGTATTTTAAGGAGGAGAAAATACACAACCCAAACCAAGAAAATCCTATTATAACCTCTGCCTCGGTGTGCACCGTAAGCCCTCCAACACCATGCCAAGTGCTGTCCTGTTCTACTGAGGCTTCTGGGGAGGGTGGCAAAGCACTCTTCCTGGAAGATACAGGCTAGGACATCTCTGAGGGTCTCTAACGGTCCTTTGAGGCTGAGTACCCTGCTATGGCTGGGCTCAGAAACAGAGACATTACTAGGCACTGAGACTTTGGATTGTAGACTTTGCTAGTTAGCCAAGGTTACTCGGACAATTGTGGCCAGAGAATGAATGGAAGTAGCTTAAAACTCCATGATATTTAGAACATTTAACACGCAGGACCAACTCACTTGATGCTTGATGGCCTGGCTTTAACTCTTTAATACTGGAAATGGGCAGCTGTGATGATTGGGAAGGTGACCAGGCTGACACAGTGGCTATTTAATAATTCTCTGGAAGATTCCCAGAGTCTAATGACATGCACACATGTGGCTAACAAGACACAGCATTGGCAGCCTAGAAGCTTTTGGGAATTTCAGGGAGCTCATGTTCAAGAGACAAGGAGGAGCCTTGGGTGTGGGACAGGTGACAGCCAGGACTGCAAGCAATAACCCCTTCTTATTCACATAGGTCTAGGCTTTTGAGGTATAGTTGATATACAATAAATAGTACATATTTAAAGTACACAATGTCTAACAATACCATAATAAAACCTATTTGTGTGTGTGTGTGTTGGGGCATGCTTGTGTATGAAGGCCACAGAAGGGTGTTAGGTTGCCTCTCTATCTCTCTGTCTGCCTAATTCTCACTGAACCTGGCACTAGACTGGCAGTTGGCAAATCTCTGATCCCCCCGTCCCTTCCCCCACAACATTGGGGTTACAGGTGCATGTGCACTATGCCCGGTTTTCCCCCTGGCTTCTTGGGGATTTGAACTCAGATCCTTCCTCATACTTGTATAGAAAATATCCTTACTTGCTGAGCCATCTTCCTAGCTGGAAACACATTACTTTGTACAACTGACATATGATAACACAAGGAAAAACACACAATGCAATATGATACATTGTGACACTGGAAATACTTATAACCGTCACCACAATTAAGAGAAGAAACAAATCCATTCTTTCTCTTCCTCTTCATCTTCTTGGGTTTTCAAGACAGAGTTTCTCTGTGTAGCCCTGGCTATCATGGAACTTGATCTGCAGACAAGGCTGACCTGTAACTGAGAGATTCCCCTGCTTCTGCCTATGAAAAACCAGTCCCATTCAGCTTCCCTTTTAACTCTCCTGTCTGCCGCTTGTCCCATTCCTGGGTAACCACTGACTCATATTCTAATGTCATAGATGCGTTTTCATTTCCTAGGGTTGATGTGGGAATGTCTTTCTATATGTTGTGAATAAGGGACTGTTTTGGCCATGGCAGACACCGTAGAGGTAGGCGGAGGAATCAGAGGTATGAGAAAGAGGGTGGAGTCAGGGACAGATCGAGCCAGACTCCCAAAGAAGAAGCATGTAAGGAACACAGGTGAGCCACGGGCCACGTGGCAGATTAATGAGAATGGGTTGATTTAAGACGTAAGAGTGAGCTAGCAATGTGCCTGAGCCATAGGACAAACAACATGAAGTTAATACAAGCGTCTGAGTCATTTCTGGGGTCCTGATCAGCTGCGGGTCTTGCGGGGGGGCTGGTCTTTGGGTCTGGACGTCTGGCTGGACAGGGCCAGAAACCTTATTGTAACATAGGATTGTATGCAGAAATGGCTCCTTTTACACTACAGCGCTCCTTTCAAGAGGCTGCTTTGTCATGAGTACCTCTTTGAAGATGAGGGTGAGAGGTACAGAGAAGTTTATACACCTGCCTGAGGTTTATACACTCTGCCTCAGTGAGGGCTAGAGTCCTAATCACAGCACCACACTACTTCTTGTGGAGGCCAAGGAGCCCAAGCACTGGGAGGCCTCAGGGGCTTCTTTGGAGCTGCCGTCCTCTGCCAGAGGCTAATGCGGAGTGAGGAAGATTTGTGGGAGAAAGAAAAGGTCAGAATTATGAAGCTAGTGATGGGTGTGGGGGTAGCAGCTAGGGTGGCTTTCCCTGGAGCAAGCCTGGGTGAGGGCCAATAAACTGGCCCAGAACCAACCCCATCTACCCTAGTTAGGGCCACTATTGCTGTGATGAAACACCGTGAGCAAAGCAACTTGGGGAGGAAAGGGTTTATTTGACTTATATTTCCACATTACTGTTCATCACTGAAGGAATTCAGGACAGGAACTCAAACACGGCAGGAACCTGGAGGCAGGAGCTGGTGCAGAGACCATGGAGGGGAGCTGCTTACTGGCTTGCTTTCCCTGGCTTGCTCAGCTTGATTTCTTATAGAACCCAGGGCCACCATCCTAGGAATGGCACTACCCACAATGCACTGGGCCTTCCCCCATCAATCATGAATTAAGAAAATGTTCTACAGGGTTGCCCACAGCTGGATCCGAGGAAGGCATCTTTCCCACTGAAGCTCCCTCCTCTCAGATAATTGGAGATTGTGTCAAGTTGACGATCAGCCCACCTGGCAAATCCTAGCAAGGAGGCCTGGAGCAGCTTCCTCCATGGGCAACAAGAGTGTTGGCTGTCTGTAGTTTTGCCCACCTAATTAGGAGCTGCTCTGGGTGCAGCTTGGGATCTGCTCTCTACTGGGGAGTAGGCTGGAGGCAGAGGATTGAAGCCAAGTTGAGTGGAGGGCAGTTTTGACCTCAAAGACCCATTTGGGTTCAGCCTGCCTGGGTTGAGAGAACTTCGGTGCTTGGGCAAACTTTGGTCCTTGAACCTAGGGATCAAAGGTGTGTTTGGAACTTTCTGAGTGTCAGCTCAGAGTTGGCATAGCAGTGCGGTCTCCATAGACATCAACACACTCTTCTGAGACCCCCCCCCCCTTTATTCCAATGCCTCTGCCTGTGGCGTTGGAAGTAAAGCCATTTAGACTTCCCTTGGGGACCCTCAGGGAATGGGGATCTAGGAAAGGTCAGCCGGATCAGGGCTTTAAGGAACAGTACCTGGGAACATGGCCACGTAGTCACAGAGAACACACATGGCAATGCGGCTCCCAGCCCCCCTCCCCCCAGTTACGACCACCAGTAGTAAACAGCAAAAGCCAAAACTATAAATACTGACAAGAAAGCACTAAAAATGACGGCTTACCTAGCTAAGCGGCTGCGGTGAGGGACTTGGTGGTAAATAACAAGCAAAGACTGTAAATCACATTTGGAGACATGATCGATAAACGGGGAACTTGACTCAACTCTCATAAGGGAGCGCATGTGCCTGTAGTCCCTAGCAACTCTCTAGGGGACTCTCTAGGCTTCCTTGGTATAGGGGAGAGGAAGCCCTGTTTGGAACACAGGGTCACAGCCCTGCCCTGGTGGCAGCTTGCTGAGCTACCATGGGTGGTTGCTGACTCTCTGAACTCCTTCTGTCCTGTGAGACAGTAGCCACCAATATTCTAAGACTCCCAGTTCCCTATGTCAATGACAGTTCTGCCAAGACCCCAGCAGGCCAGTGACAGGAAGGCAGCAATGCACGGTACAGGGAGCAATTTTACTGGAAAGATGAGAGGAAATTGCATCTTTAATAATTCACCGGCCGGTTTGGAGAGAGGCAGGTTGTCGGGCTGCGGAGCCGCCGGGTGATCCCAGCTTCGGTTCCTGGAAATCCGCTGGCTCCAGAGCCTGCCCAAGAGGCCTCGTAGCCTCCATCTCCTCCTGGCTGAGGGACAGCAGGAGCCGACAGAGTCTAGACCAGGGTGAGAGGTTAAAACACAGCCATCCTGGGAACTCGCTACATTGATATCCCCAGCAAAAAGAAGCCAAAAGAATCGATACAGCAGCCCAGGCGGGCAGCCAAGCTGGGCCCAGCCTGGTGGAGTCCTGGCAGAGGAGGGTCCCAGGCTTTAGCCAGCAGACTGGGGTGAGGGGGCTTCCCTCTACACTCCCAGGGTGAGGAGAGGCATGAGCAGGTGAGGATCAGTGCAGTGCTGGGAAGCCTGTCCAGCTGGTGAAGTAGAGGACAAACAAGGAAATGCCACCAATGTCCTCGGTGGGTCTCACCTTGGCCCTTCCTTTCCTCCTGGGCTCTCTTAGGGGAAAAGCCTTCAGATGATTGTCACAGGAATGTTAGGGTGTCGCCAGAGACAGAAAACAGGTGAGGAAGAGAGAGGGAAATAGAAGAGACCTCGAGATTGGTAGATAGCCTATCTATAGACAATCTATATACATCTATATACTCTCTATATACTTGACATGTGAGGGTGCCAGAGGAGACACTAGCCACTAGATAGATTCTGGTCTCTCTGGAGCCCGTGCCATTGGTCCATCCCAGTACACTTCATGTATCTTCCTGGCTGTGTCTCTTCCTTCTGAGTGGGATCTGAAGGACAAGCGGTACCTGAGGTCCTGTACTCCGGGAAGAACACTGCTTTTGTAGGCTATCTTTATCAGCAGGCCTTTTCTGGAAGGGCTGGAGAATCTAGGGTAACTAACTTGACATTTCAAAGCCTCCCTAGGCAGGTCAGTGTAAACATAAACCCAGTGTAGTGAGGGGGCACTCCAAGAGGAATCAGATGGAGTTTGAGACAATGTGGGGGCCAGAGTGGTTTGGGGAGAGCACCTCTTCTTTAATAACTCCCTCTTTCCCCAGATTAAAAGAGGTGACTAAAGGTCCCAAAACACAGCTTGAAAAGCAACTACACTCTAACCTTCTTTGATGGTTGGGAAACTGGAATGTAAAAAGGAAACACTCGTCATGGCCCCCAAGCCTACAATTGCAGGGGGTAGGGGTTGGGGGGCAGGGACAGGAGGCAGGAGGCAGGGGTAGGAGGCAGGAGGTAGACCTCAAGTTTGAGGCCAACTTGGGCTTTAGAGCAATATTGTGTCTGCAGGCAAACAAGCAAGTGAAAATCTGAACCAAAGGAAGCAAGCATCATTCTCACAAACAACTGGTTGCCATGGAGTCAGGGATGGATTCGGTTCTGCTGGCTGACAACCCAGTGCTCTTGGCGTGCATCCCAGGGACCTTGAGGGCCCACTTTCTCACACTCTGATGAGGGGACAGATAGTGTGACTATGAGGCTGTTGCTCAAGTCAGCAGTCCTAAGATTCATCTTGACTCACCTGTTCTTGTCCACACCAAGAGTCTTACTGTCCTCCTGGGGAAAGTCCACTTACCAGCGTTGAGGTCTTCTCGGTCACACCTAGTAATATAACTCTAATTCTGAGTGAGAAAAATGTCTCCAAACTAGTGGATCCAACATTTTGGGAACTCATCAGGGATCAGAACACCAGGCAAAAATGTTTTTAAGTAGATGAATTAGCTGTTAAAACCATCAGTTCAGGAAGCAGGGTGGGTGGTTACTGGTCTATATTCCCAGCACTGTGGAAACTAAGCCAGCAAATCCTGAAATTTGAGGACAGTATGGGCTACAGAGTGACACTTGGCTTCAAACATCCACCATTATGACAAAAACCTTATGCTGCAAAGCTCTTGGTCTGTAAGAATTATATGCTGGTCCTCACCTGTACTCCTTGACAAGCGGTTCTGACTAGTTCCGTGGCTTGGTTTCTCAAGCCACAATGGCAGTGGCATGAGAGCGTTAGGATCAGAGAAAACACAGAGTATAAAACAGATCCAGTAACGAAACAGAGAAGGAGGGAGGGACATACCTTGATAATCTCTGGGGGCTAACCCTGGGTTAGAGTTCACTCTATTAATTAGTGCTTTGGAAATTATTCCGGGCCACCAAGAAAGGGTGAAACATGCAATGTCAGAAATCAGGATGCAGGCAAATGACTCCCATGGAGATATTCCAATCAAAAATAAAACAAAAGTTTCATAGTTTAAAAAGTTATGTTAGTCACATGATCACTTCCCAGTGGACAGTGCTAGGTGCCAGGGAAGGAGAGAACTCACACACTTTGCCAGTGTGAAGATCAGAACCCACAGACTCCTGGATCATCTTCCTTCCCAGTCAAGATGTCCTGGAGAGTTAACTAGCTCCCGGATGCTTCTCACCATCACTCCTCATTTTAATTGCTCCTATATGCTCTGGGAAGGTTCATATCTCTGAACTTGGGTTCTCTTCTGGGTCAACACAGGAACGACCCTGCTGTTTGTCAGCAGCCTAGAGAACATTGGTCGTGAAATATGGGACATAGACTTGGAGCTTTCACCTTGTTACCTGGAGTCCCACCACAGAGTTACCTACCCAAAACCCCAAGTGCCTCTGTTTTCTGCCAAAAGCATCAGCCTTCCTGTCCGTCATCAATCTCTTCAGAATGGCACTTCTTTGTTCCTCTAGGCTGAGACTGCACTGAGTTCACGCCTGTCCCCAATTGGGTCCTGGGCCTCCCAACCACCCATTGCGTTCACCGTGGAGTTTCTTGGTGGCCCTGTGTGTTTTGTTGGGTCACCAGAGGAGCCAAGAGCCCTTGCTGTGCCCTGAGAGCTGGAGCGAGCTGGTTGTCTTGTATCATGATGTGAGGATTAAGGCCTAAATGAAGTTTCTAGAACCTTAGGCCCGGGGGCCTCCCACTGAGCAGGGCAAGTTCTTAAGAAGTCTGCTCCAGAACAGGCTATGGATCCCACGTGTCCCTCTCAACTCTCCTTAGGGAGATGATCTCCTGAAGCCCTATGTGCATTCTGAAGCCGGGCATGGTGGTGCTCAGCCTCTAACCTCAACACGGCAGAGGTGGAGGTGGAGGCGGAGGCGGGAAGACTGTACTAGACATTTCCCCAATTGGCTCTACACCACATTGGTGATTAGTGGGACTGACACTTGTGTGGCCTGAGTTGACACTGGACAGGAGCTGAGTGTCTGCTGTGGAAGTTGCCACTGTTGGCTCATCCAAAGTCAGTCTTCGGGGAGAACAGAGCTACAGGGTTTTGTGCATGTGAGCGAGTGAGCACTTTTACCATTGAGCTGCCAACTGCTTCAGCAACACTTGGGTTGTAAGAAAGTGCAATAGTAGAAGTTTGTTCTCGGTTTTCTAGCTGGCTTTCTGCATGAGATTTGATAGATGCTGGGATTCTCCCGGCTTGTCACCTGGAAGGGAGGGGATGTCTTTTCTCCCTAGGCTGAGAGTAGGCTGGGCAGGCCTGGTAGTGTTACCTGAGGCTCTGAGTCAGGCATGGACTCTAACATAGGTGTATTATTGTCCTTGCACCAGGATTCCTGTGGTCTGAGACCCTCTGCTGTCTGGGAGGTGAAAGTTATTTGAAAGCCCTGGGTCAGGTAGTAAATCTCAGAAGCAGGAATTTTGGTGGTTGAGTTCATCACACATAGAACCCCTCTCTGCATTGGGACAGCTGTGGGATCCTGGTTGTAGTCATCTGGTTTCCAGAGCCAATCATATCCATAATCTGGATGGTCCTATGAATTACATAAGACTCAGGACCATGCCTGAAATAAAGGAGTGCTTAGTAAACAAAGGGATTGATGGGGATGGAGAGCTATGTGTGAGGACACTGGCTTCTTCATGTGGCTACTGTGAGCTGCCGTCTTAACCTTATCCTTGCCCTAAGTCACTCTAAAACCAATGGGTAGCCAGGAAATACAAGGCTCCTAGCTCAGGGGATTTACCTACACAGGACTGATGTACCCTCAGGCTTAGTAGTAAGCAGCTATGAACTGAAGGCCTAGCCCCAAATTCATGTTGGCATTCTAACCCCTAGCATGGTAGCATTTTTGGGGGGGTGTATTTTGGGGGGACAATGTCACAAGGGTAGACTACTTAAGAATGGAGTTAGTGTCCTTACAAAAGCCTCCTTTTTGGCCTATGTGGACTTACTGAGAAGTTGGTGGTCTGAAAACCAGAAGAGTTCTCACGTGAGCCTACGATGCTGGCACCTGTGCCTCATACTGCCTGACTTCAGAACTGCCACTCAGTTCTATGGTGCTTTGTTGTATTAACCCAAATGGAAGAAGACAGGCTCCTTCATGGGGCACAAAGAATGGTTTCTTTTAAAAATTAAAATGAAAACTTAACTTTTAGGTTAAAGAAAATGTTTTCTAAGTATTAGTATATCTTTATACTAATATAGACATGAAATCCATCTCTCTCTCTCTCTCTCTCTCTCTCTCTCTCTCTCTCTCTCACACACACACACACACACACACACACACACACACACACACGTTCCAGAGGGGATGGGCAGGCCTACTAAAGGACAAGTGCTTAGGGTCTATGACTGTCTTAGACAACCTTGAGTCAGGGTATACGTTCTGCTGAACTCCAGTGACTTACTGGACACTCCTCTACTCTAAATAGGCATGTCACCCCACTTTGGCTACAGTGGCAAACCCTAGCACCACGACTTAAGGAGTATGGATACAAGACCCACTGTGGGTGTTTATTCTACAGGACCATCAAGGTTCTTCATGGCCAACATGATGCTGTGCTCCCAGAGTGGCAGATAGCGGTTTCTAACCACTGTTCTCAGGCACTCCATTCAAGGTATGATACACCCACATACCCTTAGCCAGAAAAAGGGTTATCTAAGGCCAGGATTCTGGAAATTAAGCTGTGTGGGTGTGTCCTGTTTCATCTAGTTTGAAGAGCTTTCTAGCAATTTGGGTACTGACTTCACTCCTGAAGTGATTCTTTCATCTCCTACCTACCTGAGAGTCACTGGCCTTTGAAAACTGGAACCCAGCAGGACACTCTGTGCATATATAACGGACCCAAGCTTTGCAAGCTCCTCCATACCCATGCAACAAGTTCGGATGATCCTGGTCTCTACCAGCCCAGAGATAAGTGTGGGAAAGCTCTTAGCAGGCAGCTAGCTGCCCCTCTGTCTGAGTGACTGGCCTCTGCAGGGACAAGGGGGTGTGACAGAATGGAGCTCTGGGCTTCTGGGCTATGGTAAAGAGCACTTGGCTCACAGGTTGGATCTGGCTCTTACAGTGTCTGCCCTTGGTTTGTCTGTAAACTGGGAGTCAGAATCACTTAACTGGGATGGAGTCAGTAGTAAAGCTTCATAAGGCTTTGGGTTCCATAGCCAGCATCACAAAAGAAAATTCAGAAAGTGCTGGCAAGATGGCTCAGGTGGGAGAGACCTTCTAGTGCAATCCTAGTAACCTGAGTTCAAGTCCTAGAATCTATGTAAAGATGAAAGGACAGACACCACAAAGCTGTCATATGACTGCCACACACGCACTATAGCAAGCACACACATGGACAGACAGACAGACAGACAGACAGACAGACACACACACACACACACACACACACACCAGACATATACACACACTGTGGGAGATTATGTTGTTACATGGTAAATAATTGTCCCACCCACTGGTTTAATAAAAAGCGCTGATTGGCCAAAGGTAGGCAGGAAGTGTGGGCGGGGCTACCAGAATAAGAAAAACTCTGAGAACAGGAAGCACAGAGCAGAATGCCAGAGAGAAGCCCGAAGAAGCAGAGTACAACCATGCTGTTCAAAGAAAAGGTACCAAGCCCCATGGCTGAACAGGTTAAGAGTCATGGGTTAGATGAAGGGTAAAGAGCTAGCAAGTGATATGCTTGGGCCTTAGACCGATCAGCCTAAAACTAATGAAAGCGTCTGTGTGTCTCCGAGTGGGTCTGGGGGTCTGTGGGCCAAAACCTAGAGGCTACGCCCGAAAGTCAGGGCCAGAAACCTCCTACTACAACACACAAACATACATACATACAGACACACACATGTACACACACACACATACTAGACACAGACACACACAAACACACACACACAGACACTCATATGTATACACATACACACACACACAAACACACACACACACACACAGACACTCATATGTATACACATACACACACACACACAAACACACACACACACACACACACACACACACACACACACAGAAATTAAAAACCTTAAACAAAAAAAATCAAGCAAGTCAAAACCATACACCGTTTGTCTGCCAGCTTCACTGGAGCAACCGGGAGCCTTAACTAATGTTTCTTTTCTAGTGCCCCTTCCCTGCTTTCTTTGCTTGAGTACCCAAAGGCCTTCCTAAGTCTTTGTGGTGTGAGTTTTCTAAATGATTCATTCAGAATGAAGTTTTCTTCCTTTGCTCTTCCATAGACGCTACAACGAATGGAACCTGCTCTTTACACAACAGAGACACGTCAGCAGAGCTGTGGGTGAAATGCAGGGTGGAAACATCTCATATTTAGATTCTAGGTTGCATGAGACACGGTATTCTATACCCCTCTAAGCAAGCCTTTCACCGAGAATTGTCTGGGTGAAGCCTCGGGTTTGGATTTCCTTTTTCTCTCTGGGAGTTATCTCCAAACATGTTTCCTTTTGACCCCTCATCTCTGCTCCCACTCCTTCACATTTTTCTAAGCTGGCTTGACAAAGATCTTAATCATTGAATTAAATCATCATTTCCTTCTACTCCATTGTATAGTTGGCCATTGTATCTTCAGGCAGCAGTATAGAGGCATCCCACTCAGTCCTGAGCAATGACGGAATCTCAACATGTCCTCTCCAGATACCCAGGCTGCTCTGGGCCTTCCTAGGGAAGGATGAAGAGGAGGGTACTACATAAGGGCAAGCTGTTATGAAGAGGCAGTGTTCCTATGCTTCTCCACAGAAGAAACTGTGGGAAATGAGGGCACAATATCACAAGAAATACCTCAGAGGGCTCATTCAGGACTTGACTCATTTAACTACCTGGGATTAGACAGCTACTTGCTTCAAACTTGCTGGAGTCTCTCTCAGGCTGCTTCTCCCCATTCTCCTCCCCCCCCTTTTTTTTTTGAGATCGGGCTTCTCTGTTACCCTGTTTGTCCTGGAACTTACTCTGTAGACCAGGTTGGCCTCAAACTCACAGAGATCTGTCTGCCTCTGCTTCTCGAGTGATGGAATTAAAGGTGTGTGCCATCACTGCCTGGTTGAGTCTCAGGCTTATAAGAAGTCACTGCCAAATGCTATGAGGGACATTTCCTGGGATGAGGTAGGTCTGGGGGTTGGTTAAATTTGCAGCAAACCAAAGCTATCACAAAAGTCATTTTCCTCAGGAAATTCCACCACCTTGGCTTGGCCTCAGGGACTCGCTTTGTGATACAGAAGTCCCATGCCTTTGCCAACATTATCCTGCATGAGCCCTTTGTCGACCTCTTCAGACCCTAGAGTCTACTCCTGAGCTGGATGACAGCCAGCCAGTGAGGATTTTCCTCACCAGTTCATAGTCTGGGCTGGGCTCTTTTGAGACTCCTGTCTATACCAGTAGAGGCACAAAAGGCTTGGGGAAAGATTGCCATTGCTGAGCTCAATACAGAGAAGACAGACTCAGGACACTTTTGGTTTTTGGTGTCATTTATTATTTTTTTTTTAAACCCACTTGTAGTTTGGGTTTAGCTGGGAAGCAGGACATAACGGGGAAGGGAAGGGGATGGCGCGAGCAGGATTGGCCCATAGCTTTGGCGGGAAGCTCCAGATCCTGCTCTGGGGAGGTAGGTCCTGTTGTCAGGCTCCCAGCTGGCTCAGGTGAGGTGTCAGATCTTCTGGTGCAAGTGTCCTGAGCAGAGGAGAGTTCTGTTCTTTCCAACCCATCTCCCCAGAGACCCAGTTAGGTTTTCCAACACAGTGCCAGACAGCTGAGGGACATCACGCCACAAGCAGGTCCGAGTGTCTGGGACAAGGAACACTGGCTGGCTTCTGATGCCAGGTAACAGCCTAGGATGTGGCTACCCAGAGGCTGCCATCTAGAAGGAGCTACTTCTCCTGGCTCCTGGGCTGTCTGGGCTCCGTCCCTGCAGCTACCCTGGGTGCAACCAGTGGTATACTTCCCACCCCCCACCCTTCAGACAAAATAAAATAAAATACAATAAAAATTAGAATAAATACCAATTGGGTCAACATTTACATTTATACAGATGGACAAGATGATCCCCAAATTGTAAAAGCTTACAGACTGGACAAGGAAGAAGATGGTTTTCGGGGAGCATGTTCCCCGTGTTTGATGGTGAGGCTCCTGGCCTTGTCCAGGGGAGGTTCGGAGCCCTGCAGGAGCTGCGGTCCTAGAGCTTAGGCAATATGGCCAGTTCATGAGGAGGACAGTGACAAGCAGACCACTTGAGAAGAAAAGGCGGGGGAGCCAGAAAAGGCTCAGTATCAGATGTCATGGCCAGATAGGACAGAGGTGACAGCCAGATACCTAGCTTTGCCTCCTGTTCATTCATTCAGAGGCAGGCTTTGATATGCTGTTCCTCAGGCGGCAGAGGAGGCTCTGGCCTGGGGAGAGAGGTCAGGGGTCTGTAAGTGCCTGTATTTCCCCTACTTCCTGCCTGAGTAGTCTCCCGACGGAAGCTACACAGACTTGGAGATTTTAGGCTTCACTGTTTTTTCTTTAAAAATAAAAGGAAAAAAAAAAAAAAGTTTTCTTTCCATGTCTGAAAAAGTAGCAGGGATCTGCATTTAAAACAGACAGCTGGAAGTGTCATATTAGGATGGGCCAGGACGTGCTTTTGCAGAACTAGGCAAACAGTAAGTCTGGAGCCACCGGAACACAACATGTAATTAAAAATATATTTATATATGTATACATATTTATATCTTGCATCTTCATACTGGTCTTCAAGGCCCTGGAAGGGGGCTCTTGAAGCAAGACCCTCCCCAATAGGCCATTAAGAAGGAGCTGCATTAGGTCCAGGGTACCCACAAAGCCACAGTCTCTGCCTCTACACAGTGTTTGGGAGTCCCTGTGTGGAGCATACTCTGTGAACTGATGAGGAGTCTAGGAGGCCTCCCCTACTCCTGTGGCTTGAATCAGCCTTTTTCCTCAGAGTCTTACTTCATTCTCAGCAGATACTTGTGTACACATACACCACCCTAGAGACACCTGGGAAGCAAGCCTATACAAGCACCCCTGTAGCTCCCTGAAACTGTAGTGAGCAGGTGCCTGTGGATCTGGGATGTCCAATTCTCTAAGAGTATGATTTCCCTGGTGTCTTCTCTGTGCATCCCATCTGCTCTGGTCTTTCCCCAACACTACCTATGAGGCTTGTAGTGTCCCAAGGGGCTGGGATAGGAAACAAGGCAGCCAGAAGTAGCGAAAAGATAGATGGGAAGGAGAAGAGAGATCAAAGCCGGGTGGCCATTGACCTCTATACCTTCTTGCCAGCAGGTCCCTTTGAGCCTCCATCTTGGGACAATACAGTTTCAGTTGGGGACAGCCAGAGAGAACTGGGGAACGCCTTCTCCCCCACCTCTCTTTCTATTCTTCTAGACTTGAGACAAGAGAACCCTTCCCCACCTTAACTCTAGCCAGCCTGATTTGAAACAGGAAGCCTCAAAAGCAGTGGGTCTCAACCTTCCTAACGCTGAGACCCTTTAATACAGATCCTCATGTTGGGGTGATCCCCAATCAAAAATTTATTTTCGTTGCTACTTCCTAACTGTAATTTCTGCTAGTGTTATGAATCATAATGTAAATATTTGATATATGACCCTGTGGAAGGGTCATTCGACCCCCAAAGGGGTCTCGACCCAGCAGTTGAGAATCACTGCTCAAAAGCCTCCAACATGTCTCAGGGCATGACTAATCCCAGTAAAAGGGAGCCCACTGGGCTTGGTCACATGTTCTGGGGATCATCAAAATGTGGGTTCCTGCTTCCCAGAGATGAGACAGAGCAGCCACCAGTCACCACAGTCACCACACAGAGAGCAGCCTCTTGGAATTAGCCACGTCCTCCTCTATAGCCATTATAGAAGGGGTTGATCCCTGGGACCAAAGCCTTTCAAGAAATTCTAGCTTTGTTTCTAGCCTGAAGAACTTCATCTGCCTACCTGCCTGGTCATCTACCAAACTGTCTCAGTCATGACCCAAGGATTTCTCCTCTCCCTAAAAGCCTGGGAGGCTATTCTAGGTCTTGCTTGGGATGAGGTGAGAGCAAGGACGTAGTCCATGAATGAGGCTCCAAGACCCATGAAGCCAGCAGTGGCTCTTCCTCCAGCAGTTGCTTGGAACAAGACTTGCATTTGGTTTTAATTTGCCAGCTTTGTTTCTGGCCCCATTTGCCTTAACAGGGGCCAGGGCAGGTCCTAAGGCAGTCCGGGGGACACAGTATCAGCCCTTTGGAAGCTAGCAGTGGTTAAGGACAGAGGCACTGCAGGACAGGGGCCCAGGAACACAGGATTCCAGTGGGGACCCCCATTGGGGCAGAAGTTTCCAATTACTAGCTAGCTACTGGCAAGCTATTTGTGGCTAGATTCTTTCCAGAGGGGGCAGGGTTTGATCTCCCACTAATCAGGGGGTCCTTGAGGGGATGACTGTGTGATCACATTGAGGGCATTTTCACTAAGAAGCGAGACTTCAAAGCATGGGACTTTTGAAAAAACAAAATAGAGTGCAAGCTGAGCTGTGAGCCCAGCTCCCTTCTCTGCCTGAGGGAGCAGCAGGCCTGGGGCTAGAGGCTGAAGATAGGAAGTTGGGAGGGTAAAGCTCGAAGGTTAGAGGGTGAAAAAAAGCCTTTCCCCAGCTCCGATGGGCCTACAAAGGCTGTCAATTATGGGCGGCTGGTGGGGACCATGCCTGCCTTTGTCCTCCAAGACATCTGCTACATGTTGCGTGCTGCCAGTTGGTGACTGTGCCTGACAGCACGTGGGAACAATGAGAGGCGTCTCAACCCACTTTTTCAGCCTCCAGCAGTCCTGACTGACCCAAGCGGTGGCCAGAGGTGTGGGAGGCTGAGAGGCAGCTGGAGACAGGAGGGGCAGAGATTCCTCCCATAAAGCTCTATGGGGGATGGGTTGGAAGGCAGGGGACGGGAGCTGAGAGCATGGGACAAAGGAACATGCTTCCCTTGGTGTGAGCTGCCACATGCTCAGGCTGGGGGAGCTGCATCGAGGAGCTCTTCTGAGGGATCCAATCCCCTCCTCGGGTGGTTCCAGACTGGCCACTGTTGCTGCCTCCCTCCCTGCTCATTTCTTTTTCCCGCCAGGGCCACCCCTGTCCTTTCGCCTGTCCATCTGGCCCCGTGGACCAGGGCCCCAGCTGCCTATGGGCTGCCTGCCAGGCCCCCTTGTCTGTCAGGCTGTCAGTTTCTGGATGGTCCTGTTGTAGTATTGCGTGATGGGGGGCGTCAGAGGGTTCCAGCTGTTGGCATGGAGCTCAATGACCTCCAGGAGCAGGGACCGTGTTAGCATGGACTCTGAGGGGCACAGCATCTTATCTCGAGCGCTGGCTAGGAGTTCCGCCATCATCTCGGGCAGCTGTTCCTCTAGCAGCCGGCCTGTGCTTTGTAGCTGTGGGTGAAAAGTGTGGTCAGGATGAGACTTGGACCCCCATACTATGCACTCCCACCCTCCCCACCCCCAATCCTTGGCTAGGTAGGCTGGAGGCAAGGACCAAAAAGATCTGGATTGTCTTAGGGACATGCAGATCCAGGCAGGAATAGCCAACGGTGAGATACTAAATTTAACAACCATCTGCCAGCGGGAATGCTGGGAACCAGGATATTGCCTGCTGCCCAGGCCTGACATCAACTCACCTCTTGAGTCTGCTACCTTAGAACCTCCTCTCTTGCAGGAAGCTTTCCCTGACTACACTTGACCCCTCCCTTCACCCCATGATCTTTCCCCTCGGATGATCAGGTATCTTTGTGATAATTTCCATTTGCCAGATATTTCTCTGGAAACAGATTGTTGACCGATACCTATCTGTGTCTGTGTGAAACAGGAGAGGCATGGGGTCTCCTTTCAAACTCCAAACTGACCTCTAGCTCTAAAACTGACCTCTACCCACATTTGTAATAATAGGTAGGAGAGAAACGTGAACGGAAATAGAAGGCCAGTCAGGTGATCTTGGGAGACCCATCAATCTTGAGAAGAGGGGGAGAGGGAGGGAGGGAGGGAGAGAGGGAGGGAGGGAGGGAACAAAATCTGGCCAAGGAGAAGCTCTTTGACTTCTGACTAACAGCTCCTGCAGGTCCCTTCCCATACTATCTGAGCTACATTGCCACTGTACCCTGGCCTTGTCCTACCTACTTTTCTAGGCTCTACCTTTCCCTTCCTGAGCTCCGTGATCCACTCTGACTCCCTCCTCTGATTTGTAAGGATACATGCTCTGTATGCACATTCTTTCCATACATTCCCCAGCCATTGTGTATATGTCAGCCTTGAAGCCATCTGAAGGAAAGGACCTTGTCTCATCTCTCCCTCAACTCTTCCCATTCACCATGCAGGTGCTCAGCTGAAGCCCAACAAATAAACTTCATGATCATCCCATGCAATCAAGGCTACTGTACAGGCTCTTGGCATTTATAAACTCCTGGGGTGTGGCCTCTGGACAGAGCTATCTGAACATATAATATGCTCACTGGCATGGACAGACTGGGTCCGCATGCTAGAAGGCCCTCTTCTATGTGTGCCACCCTGAGTGACTCTGGGCTGTTTGTAGAGGGCAAGGATCTGCCTCGGAACCCATGTAACCTTGGAAGGAAGATTCCAGAAATTTCAGTGTTCAGTGGCTGCACCTTGAGATCAGGAGCCTTCCAAGAGGCTAAGCCAACGTGGGAGATTCAATCAAGCATTTGACACCTTCTCCTGATTACATGCCATGGAAGTGAAGGGAGATCTCTGGGGACAGCAGGTCACCTGGAACCTCTTAAGTCATTAGTGCAGCATGCCTGATCCAAATAGCGGGAAGTTTTGGGACAGGGAAATGGGCAGTGCTTATTTTGATTCCTCTAGAGAGCAATCCACGACTGGCTACACAGACATCCCCAGACTAGTGGCTGTTCCACAGGCGATCATGTGACTCTTGTACCCCCTCAACTGTGAGACCTGAGGTGAGGCCACCTGAGCCCACAGCTCACCTCCATGGAGCAGCAGAGGACAGCATCTTCCTTCACATCCTGAGACTGCAAGAGCTGTAGACAAGAGGACAGAGAAGCAACGGTCAGGCTGAACATCAGCTGTTAGCCCGGCAGGCGGGTCACTGCCCTGCTTCTACCTGAGCTGTTGAAGACCATTCTCTCTACTGGGTCAGGAACCAGGGCTATGGGAAGCAGTTCTACCATCAAACTTCTCCACTGATGCAACTCCAGGAGTTCAAAGCCAGCTGTGACCAAGGCCATGGACAGGCGTCCCTGAGCACATCCCACCAAGCTTTCCTGTACCTATCTCACCTGTCCTCTTGATGTCTCTCTTGAGAAACTGAGACATAACTCACCCAATGTAAAATTTATTATTATTATTATTATTATTATTATTATTATTATTATTATTATTATTATTATTTTTGAGATGGAAGCTCATGTAGCCCAAGCTGACCTTGGGATGATGAGGTGAGGATGACCTTGAATTCTTGATACCCTTGTCTCTACTGCCTACCTTTTGGGATTAGAGGTGTGTACCACCATGTCTTGCCTTTTTCCATTTGAGACAGGGTTTCATGCCACAGTGCAGGGTAGCCTCAAGCTGGCCATCCTCCTGCCTCAGCCTCTCCAGTGCTGAGATCACTGAAGATGCTACATTTGGCTCAAATTCAGCACCTTCAGTACAGAACTACAGGCCTTATTTCAGTTCCAATTCCGCTCTCTGTATTTTTGTCCCTGGAGACTCTAGGCCACCCCATAACCACAGACCCCACTACTCAAGCCCCACCCACACATGACTGTTCTGATAGGCCTCTTCCTAGCAGCCTGCTGTGTAACTGATTGCCACTATCCACTCCCTACTGACATCTCTCTGTGGTCCCTGACATCTGTATCCTCTAGTGTGTCTGTTGGTCTTCTTTCTACATCAGAAATGAAGCTCAGTAAGATTGGGGCCTAATTTGTCCACCATCGTCCCCAGCCCTTGGCACAGGTGCTTAGTAAACAGAAAATATATGCTAATAAAAGTCTTTGGGAGGCATGAAGGCAGCCTGGCCAGTGATGCATATGGCCTTGGAAGATAACAGTGGGAGGGGGGGGATGGGACAAGCACCATCTCACACCTCACCACCAGGAAGGACATGGCGTAGAATTACAACTGACAATTCTGCAAACACACAACTTGCGTGCCGGTGCCATCTAGGGCAGCATTTCTCAACCTGTGGGTCATGACCCCCTTACATGGTTGAATGACTCTTTTGCAGGGGTTGGATTTCAGATATCCTGCAGTCAGATATTTACATTACAACTCATAACAGTAGCAAAATTATAGTTTTGAAGTAGCAACGATGATCATTTTATAGCTGGGGGTCACCCCAACATGAGGAACTGTATTAAGGGTTGAAGCATTAAGAAGGTTGAGAACCTCTGCTCTAGGGCAACATGGTGATAATTACCAACTTTGTAGCCTCTGACTCAGCATTTCTTCCAGAACTTTCTTCTGAGCATGTATCCACACACATTATACAATATTCCCTACATCTACTTCATTCTACAGAGCAAGAGACAGACAGTGACTTAGATACCTCCTGCAATATCTGCACAGAGGACTGTGTAGCATACAGCTGTCTCTTCCCTCCACACTGGGATCTGCTTCTGGAATTATCTTGACTCTTATCCAAGGGTTGCAAAATCTTTATGGAGAGTCTAGGAGGTTTCTACTGAGCTAGCGTCCTGGGGGTGTTCTGAGAGCCACACATGGGTCTCTCATCTGGATGACCCAGGAAACCAGAATGAAGGTTAGGAAACACTTTCTGGAAAAAGTTGATGGGGATGTGGGGCGTGTGTGTGTGTGTGTGTGTGTGTGTGTGTGTGTGTGTGTGTGGGTGGTGGTGGTGGCATCTCACCTTGTAGCAGGCCAGCATCCTATCTAGTCCACCCAGGCAGGAGCTGATCCCAAGGTCTGGAAGGGTCTAGTGACCTCTGGGGTGAAGCTAAAGGAAAAGACATGCCTGCTTTCACGGCACAGGGAAGATGGAGGCTAGCAGAAGGTGAGCTCTAAGCAGCTCTGGAACCTCTGCTGTGGTGGACCGCACCCCTATCCCAGTGTGGAGAAAAATCCTTAAACCAAAAATGACAGGCTGGGTATGATGATGTATACATGCAATATCAGTACTTGCTGTAGGGGATGTTGAGTTTAAGGCCAGTCTCGGCTACATAGTGAGAATCTATCTCAAAACAAACCAAAACTGTAAATCGAATTGCTATAGAAATTACAATAAATAAATAAAATGCTATAGAAATTACAAGGAAGGCAGAAGATGAGGTTTCTAGGGGAGGGAATTGGAGACTGTGTGTGGGGGTGATGGCCACCGTGGGGGGCAGAGGAGAAAGTGGGGTCTGGATGCAGGTGAAAGGTAGGCTGATTATGCATCAAATGAAATCTGTGTGGTAGCTATTCGAACAAGTTTCTCACAGCACAGGCAGGTATGTGCCTGGGTCATGTTTGGTCCTGAGGTCAGCTTCCTTAGGCCTGTCATTTCTTCCCACAAGAGTCTGCCAGGTTTAGAGACAAGTGAGGTAATGTTATAAGGAATTCCTCAAAGAGCCAGGGCCTGAGAAACAATGGCTACTGTGAAATGTGCTGTCTCTACGCCTGGAAAGTGGCCTTTCCCTCATCTGGTAATGCTGCAGGGAAGCCTCATGCGGCTTCCAGGCCTGTCAGCAGAGTGCTTTAACCCTGAAGCCAACGGCTCTTCCTTAGATCTTCTACAACCCAGGGCCTGCTTGCCTGCCTTTGGCTTTCTGTGATAGGATGAGGCTCCATTGTCTCCATATTCTTTTCTTTATACATCTACTCTTTCCCCATTATCTATGTCCCGGGCTCCCACAGACCACAGTACCCCTTCTACCCTGGCAGGGCATATGTCCCTTGCTTGGGACAGGGGAGACTGCTCAGGACTCCTGAGTAGAGCTGTGGGAGGGTTCTTTCTTCCAACCTTACCTGCTACTCTGTTGGGAAAGTCTGTGCTTAGCCAAAATCTACATTATGCGTAGGCCCTGTTGTACAGGCCTGCTGGGCTTTCTCCCGGAAGTTACCGAGGGCTGTGTTTTTGCCGTGATTGTATACAGAGAGTACGTGGAGGAGATGGCTCAACTGGTAACGTGTTGGCCTTTGAAGCATGAGGCCCTACCTCAGTTGGATCCCCAGAACCTGTGTAAAAATGCCAGGTTTGATGAGGTACACTTGTCATCTCAGCTCTAGAGAGGCAGAGACAGGAGCTAGGAGGGTTCAGTGGCCTATCGGTCTAGCCTAATTAGTGAGCTCCAGGTTCACTTAAAGAACTTGCCTCAAAAAATAAGGAAGAAGACACCTGTCATTGACCTCTGACCTACTCACCCCTTAGATGCAGACTGGCTTCTTGATGCTGCCTGTTGAACATGGAGGCCTAGACCTTTTAGGGATGACTGCAGGGGTAGTTCCTTCGACCTTCTTCTTTGACCTCTGAGGGTGCCTTGCTCTTTGACCTCTGAGGGTGCCTTGCTCTGCTCTGTGCATCGTTAGGAAGCCCCCATTTGCTGCTTTTTGTGGTAATGAGAGACTTGCCTGTTTTATTCAGTGAGGTTCCTCCATAGAACCCTTTTGTGTATCTCCCCCCAAGGTGCCCAGACCCATCAATGGCTCCTTAGTACTCACTCCTGGACTTTCCCTTTGTGGGTATTATAGACATCCTTCCAAGTACAGAACCTTCCCATTCTTCTGCCTTGGTACGGATTTCCTGCCTTGTTGCGTATTTCTCCAAGTCTAGGTTTCCAAAGGGACAGCTAGGTTTTAGATAGGAGAATCTTGTTTGTATGTTGAGGGGCAAAGTACTTCTCTTATTTATGTGTATTCTACTTGGTATTTTCAGGAGATAGTTGCTTGAACTCAAAGATTAATCTAAAAAAAGGAGTGGCCACTTGAATAGACATGATACCTGTATACTTCTTCCTGAATATGTAATTGACAGTATCAAAGGCAGAGAAACCCAAGTGTCCATCACCGGGAAAAAGGAATGATCCATCTCTACAAGGGAATATTATTCAGCTCTAAAAGGAGCTGTGACATGTGCCATCATTTCAATGAGCCGTCAAGACATTGGTAAATGAAAGTAGCCTGGCACAGAAGAACAAATATAGCACGATTCTTCTTAGGTGAGGTACTGAGAACAGACACATTCATAGAGGCAGAAACAGATAGCTAAGAGGAACTGAAACATGGGATGGGGAGTTACTCAGTGGAGACAGGTTTTTCAGTATAAACACTCTCTGTAGCTGGTAGGAATGATTATAGAGCAATGTGAATGTGCTTAATACTATAAAAGTATACTTAAAATAGTAAATAATACGTTATGTATATTTTACCACAACAAAAACTCTTTAAAAATAAAAGAAAAGACAGTGACCAGAGTAGGACCCTCTGGGAGAATAAATAGACTGTCCATCTGAGCCACCACACTTAGGAAGAAGGGCTGCACCCATGGTGGACCAGTGTGGCCCAGTCTCAGGGTGAAGGTATGGGCAAGAAGAGGCTACCCCTCATCCAACTCTGGCATAGAGAGGGATGTGGGCGGGCTGGGGCAGGCAAGCCACCCGCACCCTTGCACTGTGAAATGTGTTTCTTGGATGAGAATCCAAGGCAATTGTAGGAGCCCACACAGTGTTTGTTAGGAAGTGAATTCCTGTGCTATTGTCTCTGCCGGAGCCTTGTTGTGGGCACACCCATCACATCCTCCCTCGGGGAGAAGAAGCTGAGGTGCTCCAGCCAGGCTGTGGGAGGCCTGACAGCAACTAGAGAAAGAGCATCCCCGAGTCCCCGGGGAAGGGCCATGGGGCATGGGCATGCTGCCCAAGGCGTGCCCAGGATGGAACCAGGCTGGCTTTTTGGGATGCCACCCAGCAGGGAGAGAAAAAAGGTGCTGACATAAGCTGTGGGCTGCCTTGATGGGCTGGTAGGGGTGTGCAGGGAGACCACAGCTTTGTGTCTCACTAGTTAGGGTGTCAACCTGAGGCACTCTGGCCAGCCCTTCCTGACCACCCCAGCTATCCACGGGCGCATCCTGCAGTCTTGGAGAACAGACTCAACTGCCTCCTACGCTACAGCCAACACTGGCCCTGACCCTGTGTTCAGTATTGTTGGTGCTGGGTGGGCTGGGGGAAGTAAGGGGGTGGTACAGGATAAAAACGTTTATAGAGTACACTGGCTGCTTTACTGGAGACTGGAGCCCATCAGAATGTCCTGATTGGCTGGCTGTGCATTGGGAAGGACTAAGGCTTAAGGACAAAATCAAAGTGTGGAGGAAGTTGAAAGCCAGAAAGATTAAAAAGGGGATCAAAGGGTTAGAGGTGAAGGACACCTCAGAGATGGGCAAACACTGTCAGTGGAAAAAAAAAAAAGCGCATGGGTCATGGGATGTTGGGTTGCGGACTTCACACAGTCACCTGCATCGTAGGGGTGCCTTCTAGTGTCAGAGCCTGCCCTATCCTATGCCTCTGCTGGCTCTGAACCTATATCACGTTCAAGTCTAAAGGACAACACAGGAACTGATACTCACAGTAATGACCTTGAGTCATCTAGAAGAGGGTCAATTACGTCTGGCTCTCTCTGTTCAGGGAGACAGATATTTCATCCAAGGAAAGCTATCATCAAAAATGTGCAGTAGGCTGGGAGTCAAGATCTGCCACTCACCAACAGTCACCCAGGGCATGTCACTTAATCATGCTGTGCCTCAGTTTCCTCACTTAGGGATGGGGATAATATCTGCCTTACTGTTTTGAGAGTCAACTGAGATAATATACAGGCAAGAGCTTTGAAAGGTGCAAAACCTGATTCAAACACAAGGTGTTATTATTATGATTACATTTATATCTTCATAAACATATATCTTCCCTACAGATCCCAACACACTTTGTACCCTCGTGACACTCCTGTGGAGACAGGCAAAGGCCACAGGCATTATTATCTCTACTTAATAGACAGAGAAACCAAGTTAAATGGCTTGCATAAGCCAGACAGACAGTGAGTCTGAGCAGAACTAGACAGAGCTGAGAGTCCTGGGTCAGCATCCTCTTCCTTAGAGAACGTTTTCCATTTCTCCCAGACTAGGTAATTTTTAGTTTGAAAGCTGGAACTCATAATTCTTAATTCTGCTGACTGGTGACAACAGCCAACCTGGGCTTTCACAAAATTGAATTGATTTTGCCCGTTCTTTGATTGCTCTGGTGGCTTCTGTTTATTCATCAATACACTACCCTTTCATCCATCTGCTTACCCATCATCCATTTAGCCACTCACCCTTACCTATTCATTGGTCCACCCTTCTATCTACACATTGACTCACTTTCTCTTCAATCTCCCATCCATCCATCCATCCATCCATCCATCCATCCATCCATCCATCCATCCACACATGCATGTATCCACCAACACCAATATTTAAGGAACATCCATTATATGCTTTCTAAACACAGTGTAAACACAAGGATAACAATGAGACTTCTGAGCAAGAAAGACTAGAGAGACTTTTGTCAGGCATGTGGGGTTGGGTCATGGGGTGAATGGTGGTAGTGTGGAGAATATTCCAGGCATTTTGTAAAGAAGAATATACACAAGGTAAGACTATGATCAAGCAGAGTTCACTAACACACTGACCAGTGTGCCTAGATACCTAAAATCCACAGACTAGGGGTAAGGGATCGTAGGATGACAAGCAAGGCCAGCATCAATACTAACAGGCTCTAGATGCTGAACCACTCAGTTTGCTTTATTTTTTGAATATCAAAATTCTAGAGAGCCCCTGAAAGATTTTAAATGGGGGACTAGCAGGTGATAGTTGCATTTAACAAAGGTCCTTTATTACACAGACTAGAGAATAAACTAGAACCAGGAAGCTTGGGCTGGGTCCAGAGACAACAAACCCAGTGAGAGGCTGCCATGTGAAATGGCAGTGGCTTGGGTTGAGGCAGGCATACACAAAGAGAGAGAATAGATTTACAGTGAGTAAGGGGGGGTGGGGTGGCATGTGGCACATAGAAGCTGGATGGCTCCCAGGCTCGAAGCATGATCAAATATATAAATGGCACTGACGGTATACAGGTATGGGAGCTAAAGCGCTCAGGGTTAGGAATGCTGAGTTCACAGTTTGTAGACACGTTCTTGCAGGTGACTAGTGGGAGGGTGGCTACCTAGGTCAGCACCCTAGATCGGTCAAGTCAGGCCGTAGGTGTGAATGAGGAGACTTGGAGGATACATGAAATAAGAAGAGAAGGTGGGAGGGTCTAACCTTGGAATCAGCAGTGGCTAAAGGAGAAGGGAGGGGGAACACTTGGGGAGGAAGAGATGGGTGGTCCGTCCTAGAGCTAAGTGGAGCAAGAGGAAGTAGCGTCATGAAAGCCAAGATTTCCAGGAAGTACAGGTCAACAGGTCAAAGGCTTGGAAAGGTCAAGTCAGATGGACAATGGCCACAGTGCCCTGGATCTGTGATTAGGAAAGAGAGGGTGACCTTTGCCATGATGACATCAGTGTATGATACAGGCAGGTAGAAGCTGGGGATTGGGCCTGGAGAATGGGAGAGAGGTCCAAGGTATACTTAGAAAGAATATTTTCTGCTTTCCTTTACTGGAGACCGCCCCTTTCTCTCTGTCTCCCCTCTTCCCAGTCTCTCTAGTTTTCCTTCAGATCCTGTCTATGGAAGAGAAGAAGGTAGCAAGAGAAAGGGGCAGGATGTGGGTGGAGGCTGGAGGACCTGCAGCTCGGTTAAAAGATTCAGATTGGGTTTGATTGGACAGAATTGGGGAGAGGAGAATCAAGTCTGTGGATCAGCCTTCGATAAGAGAAGGGCTCTCTTAGAAATGGATGCACGGGCTATATAGGTGCCTACGAAGATAGATGTAGGGACTGTGTAGGTGCCTATGTAGATGAGGCAGGGGCTGTTTGCAGAGGCTGCTTACACCCGGTGAATAAAGCTACAGAGTTAGCATGTCACATTTTCATTTCTTAACATTATCAGTATGTGCTGCCTACATTTCAGATACGCCCCCCCCAAGAGGGGAATTTCTCCTAATATTACTGTCTATTACCCTAACAAAGAGTCTTGGTAGGATGGCCAGGGTCAGGTGTTAAGGAAGTTGCATGCTTCTGCCCTGGCATTCAGTCCAAGCATGTGCCTGGGGTCTGGCTGCCAGCCTTCTAATGGAGGCAAGCAGACACCCTAGCTGTGGACTAGGCGCCCAGTAGGAATAACTTCTTTCTTGCTGAGCTTGCAAGCCTCCGCTACAAAGTGGCCACACTAAATGTCACACGGGGGCAGTGCTTCATCCCACAGCTGGCCCCAGGGAGTGGAAATGTAATCTGGGGCTCTGAGCAGACACTGAATCCTTCTATAGACACCAGAGCCGGGGGCCACAGCTCCAGTGGCTCCTCTTGGGGGGCCAAACCCTGGTCAGCGGCTGGATAGAAGGGAGATCTGTTCAGAATCCCTGTAGCTGTTAATTCCCAGGACCCTGGGGTTGATTGTGGAACACCAGGGAAGTCAACCATGTCTGCAGCCACCAGCTTTGCCTGCAATACCCTTCCCAATCCTCTAGAAACGGCTTGTCCTTTCTGTTTTGAGCTACCCCAGCATCTA
The DNA here is from genome assembly GCA_033318265.1 of Phyllotis vaccarum. Taxonomy (NCBI): domain Eukaryota; kingdom Metazoa; phylum Chordata; class Mammalia; order Rodentia; family Cricetidae; genus Phyllotis; species Phyllotis vaccarum. The sequence goes on along the minus strand of JARWLC010000009.1, from coordinate 13,778,145 downwards.
CCCCCATCTTGTTCAAGTGTGGACAGAGGACACCAGAGGTAGTTCTTAGGCTTTTCCCTTTTTCAGAGGTGGCTCCTGAGTGTCGCACAGCATCTTCCCGCTCCTCACCTGTAACCTGCTTGACATTAAAATGCTCTGCATTTTAAAATCTTCCCACCCCAGTTAGTCACAATGTAATTTCTCATGCTATAAGGGCAGAAACCCCTGGAGAGGAGGAGGATACCTGTACTCGGGGACTCACCTGAGCCTGCTTGGCAACCTCCCCCATCCCTGATCCCCACACAAGGAACAGAGTGAGACTGGGTTGCAGTCATGGCAACTGGCACACCACACACTGCTTTAAGCTGTAGCAAATAAAGACAACAAAGCAGACATTCTCACAGCTGTCTGTTAAGGTGGCTTTGCCTAGGGAGCCAGGCACAGGGGCCATCGCTGATAGTCACCCCTTACATTAACGTCTGAAGAAATGGAATAACTGTAGCTTGTGTCTGACTCAGCACCCATAGTTCTCAGGCTGGCTGGAGGCCAGGCCTGGGGCTCTGGGTGGGTGGCCAGACTCCCCAACTTGGACCAAGTGGGAACTCCTGGGTCTGTCTCACCATGCTGGGACCCTGGGAAGAACAGGAGAAAAGCAGGGTAGTGGAGGGGGCAGGCTGCCCTTTGCCCTTAGCTGGGCCTCCTCCTCCCTAGCCCTTGCCTTCCCCACTTCCATCCGCCCAAGGCCTGGCTTTGACCTTGCTGGCTTTGCAGGGTGGGTGTGACAGCCTCTGGGTAAAGGGACCTAGCTGCTGCAAAGGCATTTTCCGTTTTTCTAAAGTAAACAATCAAACAGGAAATTAATTGAAAAACCCACATCAACGGAAGGTTCAGGTTGTGATTTTTCACAGCCCCAGAGCCAGGAAATTCAAGGTTATAGTTCCCATAGCAACTTGCCTGTAGAATGAGTGACTGCTGCGTTTGAATAAGGGTCAAATAGTCCAGTCCTCTGTCTCCAAGGAGCATCCCCAGCAGCAAGTCTGAATGTCTCAGGTAGACTACTGAGCTGAAGTGAGGCATGATGCATGGGAAAGCAGCAATGCTAGGTATACTCTCCGTGTCCACAGTAAAGGTCTTGTGAGCTGGTGATCATAGATTTCTGGGGGTTTCACACTGTTCTATGCAGCTGTGTTTCCACAGCCTATGAAATGGGAAAGATTCTCAGAAAGACTGCCTACTTCAAAGGCTTCCTCCTCAAGCGAGCAAAGGCTGTACTGTGCCTATTCTCATTCACAGCCCCCTGGCTTACGTGCTGTCATCTCCAGCCCAACCCATTGGCCTTAGACCTTTCATTATTGACCTTGGACACATTCCCATGGCTATGTTTCCTCTGAGAAACATCTCATTTGAGTGAGTGACAGTCCTAAAGACTTCAAAAGCAGCCCCCAAGAAGACACCCTCTTTCCTGCCCCTTACCCCTCTGTAAGAGCAAATATACAATATTAAAATATTAGCTTCAAGTACGTTCATGGATCTGGTGTTTATAACAAGGTAGTTACTGAACTAGAGGTAAACCTTCTTTCAAGTGTGGGTGGGAGGGAGCTGGTCATCTTGGGTGGGATTGTCTTTTGTGTGTGTATGTGTGTACAGAGAAGCTCTCCACTTGACAGGAAAGGACAGAGGGTGTTGGGGCTCAGCCTCTGGAGGAAACGTCTGGAATCCTAACCCGTCATATTGCCTCCTGCTGACATGGCCACTGACAGTCCCTTAGGCTTACCAGTGGGACCCAGAAGAAGGACAATTGTAGCTGTAGCTTCCTGGGCACTAGGCCTGTGGCAGAGGGCATCCAGCCACCTGCCCAGCTGCCAACCTGCCTCTTTAGCCAGTGCCTGAAGTGAGTGGGGCTGGGACAAGTGAGAAGAGGCGCCTGCCCAGGAGACGCAGTGTCTCCTTGATTTCCTAACAGGCCCAGTACTGTGCCAGGGCCTGATGGGCAGCTCACCAGGTCCAGCCTCACTTGCGAAACTGTCCTTTCCCCTTATGGAATGAGCTTCCTAGGGGTGGCTATGCTGCTATCAAGCCACCCAGGAGTCACTAGGCTGCAAGGGCACCAGCCAGGTCACACCTCCTACCAGTCCCCTCCCCTCCCTTCTCGCATTCCTCTGGTCTGCGTGTGGCAGCTTAGAGACAGATGCCTCCTTGAGGAGCATGATGTTCCCTGTCACAATACCAGACACATAGATTCAATCACTAGAGATGGCGGGGAGGAGGTGACCGTCAACAGAGTCTCTACTTCTCAGATCTTAAACCTGAGTGAGGAGCCTGCAGCAAAGAGGTCCACATAGAGGAAGTGGCCCCCTATGCCTAGGAGCCCTAACTTATAGATGAAGCCAAAATAATACAGTGGGTTGTTCCATCAACCTCTCCCCGTACCCACCAGGAAGAAGCTTCTTAAGGATTCTTTGTGATAGGCCTACATCAACACGCTGCAATCTGTTCTTCCAGTGGCAGAGGTCATAATCCATCTCAGATTCTACAGGAGTGGGGTGGGAAAGTGACCAAGAAGGACCTTGAGGAATAGAAGTCGTCACATGCTGAGCCATTCTTCTGCCATGGAGCATGCCATTTGGAAAGAAAAACCAAACCAAAAAACCCCCAACCATCCAACCGACCAACCAAAAAAAAAAAAAAAAAAAAAAAACAACCAAAAAACCCCAAACAACCACCACCACAACAAAAACCCCTTTATTTAAATTATTCTCTCCCACATGACAATATTAACTTGCTGCATTTAAGAATGAACAGGCATGGTGAGGCACACCTTCAATCTCCGCACTTGGGAGGCACAGGCAGGCAGATCTCTGTGTGAGTTCCAGGCCAGCCTGCTCTACATTGCAAACTTCAAGATAGCCAGGGCTACACAGAGAAACTCTATCTCAAAGAAGAGCATCATTACCAACACCCAAAACCATAAATGCCCATAGCTGCCTGGATCCTGATCGGGTTTCCTGTGATGGAGCAGGTATGGTGGCAGAAACCACACAGCAAGAAGCTGGATTGAGGGCTGTCCCTTGGGTGACAGAATCTAGATTGTTCCTTGGTGTGTAAAGGCAATAGCTAAGGACTGATTGGGAAGGACAGCTGGGTCTGGGATAAGCAAGCTCTGTTAAGGTGGAGAGAATAATAGGGCTGTGCTAAAGGCATAATTAGCATTGTGCAGACACCCAGCACAAAGGCAGACAGGCCTGGGCTGAGAAAAGGGCCTGGGGCCACTTGGGGACCTCAGAAGGGAGTCAGTGAGTACTTTGCCAAGTCCCAGAGACCTAGAGATAAGAGAATTTAATTGGCACCTGGAAATTTGTTTGGCTTTTGAGCCTTACCTTAGCAGAGTAGAAATTTAATAATGGGGCAGTGCTATCACAGTTGGGATAATCTTTTCAGATGACTAATCCTCGAGTCAGTGTTCTTTTTCTCCATATGCCTTCTTTCTGTGTTCAACTGACTGTGTCTCAAGAAGATAAAGTGCTTAGCTTGGCATTTCTGGAGCACTTCCATCGGGTCAGGGCAGGCCTTCTCCTTCCCCCGCCTCCAGACCTCTTTCTGGCCAAGCTCATCTGGCCACAGGCCTATGGGGCTGTCCTGTCCTCACCTGCCTCCAGCTTCTGATTGGCATTCTCTCTGCTGAGCATATACCTTCGTTCATCCTGACTCTACTTACCAGATTCCTCCCCTCCTCCCTTCCCTCCTCTCTACTTTGCTTCCTTTTTTTTCCTTCCCCCTCCTTGCTCTCCGAAGTCTTCCTAAATGCTTCCTCTAATGTCCTTGGCCAGAGGCCCACTATTAATGTTCCTGGAGGTAACTATTTGATTTCTCCTAGGCTCTGATATTCTTCACATTGTTTAACAAGGGTTTGTGCCTACCTGGTCCTCTGAAGGCAAGCTAGTGCTGTTGGAGGCAAAGCTGCTCCAAAGGCTCCCTCAGCGACCAAGAGGCTTCGAGTATAGTAGATCTTGCCTTCAACTTCACAGGTAGGAAAGTATCCATCCAACCATCCATCCATCCAATAAAGTGGCCCAGAGCCCAGGAGAAGGGTGTTTGAATGTAGATTATAAAAGAAGACTGACTGATCCTAATCCTAACTCAGTTATTCATTTAGACTGTACAATTTAGTGGTCACATCTCTGGGACTCAGCTTTCTGATCAGTCATGTGGGCATGGCAATATTCTTTTCCTTTGTGGATTGCTGCAGGGGTGAAGACAGACACTCCACATGAAGCATTTGGAACAGTAGTTATGTACAGCAAGCTCAGCTCCACCACTGGCTGCTCATCACTAAGTGGACTTCATGGGGCAAAGGATGATGATGTGATGACAGGCAGAGCTGTCTCACCTGTGTGGAAGAGGCAGCTCAGGCAAGTCTTCCCAGAGAGAGCCCTTTCTGGGGAGAGCAGGGAAAGTGTGGGAAAGGATGAAGAAAAGAGAATATTCTAGGCAGGGAGGCTCCCCTCATATCAGTGGTCTACAGTGTTGGCAGAGGAGACGGAAACAGGATTTGGGGAGGGGAGGACCTGGCAGGTTTAGGGTGGGACAGGGTGAGAGTCAGTCACAGCTTTGGGTTTAGACAGCTGGAAGTAGGTGGTCCTTCTCTGTAAAGAGGTGCTGAGGTGGGTTCATTAGGTGTCATTAGAGTCAGAAGGGGTCTGTGGACAGTCCAGGTGTGGGGTTAGGGAGATAGATAGGCACATGTTTGACAGTACAGATCTGGAGTTGTGTGGTTAGTCTGGAGGAGCTATTGATCCTGAATAACTCCTGGGACAGCATCTCCTGAACCACTGAGGCTATGGCTGCCTGTCCCTTGGCCATAGTCAACTCTCTATTCCATTGTGTGCCCTTGGCTGAGGAGGTGATCTATACACTGAACCTATCTAAGGGAGCACCCAAGAGTACACATTCTGCTTGCCTATGCGCATGCTCCAGATGTGACCAGGAAGGACAGTAGCTTCAGGGAGACACAACAATCAACTTTTACTTCTTCTCATCTCCATGTTGGAGGGCAGTTGGGAAGTGACAGGCATCTGAGGACTAGGAAGTAAGAGTCAGGAAGAATGCCTGCCTACCCTGAGCAAAGTCCATGGGAAGGGGCTACATGAACCACCACTGAAGCTGTCTGGAGAGAGGATCTGGCCTGGTCATTAGAGTGTGGAGCTCAGGAGTGGTCTTGACTGGAGAAGAGCAAAGGAAGGTCTCTGGCATAAAGGAACCTCCAAGGTACTAGAGGTCCTCAGCCTATGGGTCATTTAGATCAGGGGTGCTCAGCCTTAGGTGACTCACATTTGTGACATATAATTCACTGTTGGGTAGCATCTTGCACAGAATAGACTGCTCTATAGCATCTCAACTTCTATCTACCAGGTACCATTAGAAATCCTTAGTAGTGTCAACCCCAAAATATATCTAGATCTTGCCAAATACTCATAGCTGAGACCCAGAGCTGCACACAGAACAATACACTGTGCCTTTCTGTGTTCTGCTTTTCATATGGTTTCATATGGGCATTTGGTCTACAGAACTAAGAATGGCTTTCACATTTTTAAAAATGCGTTCTTCCTTTTTTTTTTTCTTCAACTTTTATGTGCCTTGGTGTCTTGCCTGCTTGCATGTGTGTCTTTGTGCGGGTGTCAGATCCCCTGGAACTAGAATTACAGACAGTTGTGAGCTGCCATGTGGGTGCTGGGAATTGAACATGGGTGGGTCCTTTGAAAGAGCAGCCAGTACTCTTAACTGCTGAACCACCTCTGCAGCCTAGCTTTCACATTTTTAAATGGCTGAGAAAAAAAAAAATGCATTTGGCTACACCGTAAAAATGATGCAAAAATCACATTTCAGCACCCATTAAAAACCGTGCTGGGATAGTTGTGCTCATTCATTTACATTTGATTCATAAGGCAGGCATGGTGGCAAGCAAGTCTGCAGTTCTAAGGAAGGGTGAAACAGGAGGATTGTTAGTTCAGCCTAGACTGTGTAGTGAGCCTCAAAACAAGTATGACAATGATAAGCCCTAAAGCGTATCATCAGCCTGTGAGCTGAAGTCAAAACAGTCCTATGGCATTAGTTAACACAAGAAAGTACCCCTTACCCAAAATTCTTGTGATGAAATGTATTTTGGATGTCTGAGGTTTTTTTTTCTTTTTCTTCCAAATTTTTAAATATTTCATATCCCTGAGTTATCTTGGGGATGGGACCCAAGTCTCAACATGAGATTCATTTATGTCTCATATATACCATATAGATTCACAGCTCGAAGATAATTCTATATAGCACTTAAAATAATTTGGTATATGTAATAAAGTTTTGTAGTATGGAATTTTCCATCTGTGATTTCATGGAGGTTTGCAAAAAGTCTAGGAATTTGGAGTACTATGGATTTTCGGATAGTGGATGTTTAACATGTATGTCAGAGTTAGCAGGGACTATGCTGTTGGCTTGGTAGGACAGAAGCCACCCAGGGAGACAACATATAAGGAGACTGCATTTTTTGAAAGTTCTGGCTCTACAGAGGAAAGCAGCAGAGGGGTTGCTGATGAAACAGGGTGTGGGATTAAGAGTGGATTATTCCCCTTGAACTCACTGATGTGTAAAAACTACCACAGAGAGGGTGTATGTGATATAAGATGAGAGGGAGAAGGAGAAGTGTGGCTACCCTGGAGTTAGGGCCATCGCCCTGGTGGACAGACTACCAACAAGGTCGGACCCAGCCAGGTCCATTGGAGCCATCAGGAAGGCTGGCCAGTCTGTGGGCTCCTAAGAGAATTAAAGCCAGCCAAGGCTGTGAAAGCAGACTTAGACAGCAGCTTGGGATGGGAAGAGACACACTTAAATCAGGCTTTAGGATTGTTTTAAAATCTTACACTATTATTTGCCTTTATGTATAAATGACTTTCTTTAGCTCTGTGCTAACTTGGTAGCGAAATCACATAGAGAGAGTCTGCAAAGGGGTGGTTTTGTGACATCTTTTAACTTTTCTCAGTTGGACATCTTTGAGAAGACTTTTTATTTAAAATGTAACACATGCAAAAATGTGCCCAAATTCTAAGTGTTTGTATGTATTTCCATAAAGAGAATGTCAGGTCAAGAAATAGAACCAGAGTTGCCCTTAGAATCAAGGAGCCCTTCCCTTAGGCCAGTGCTGCCTGCTGAGACTGGAGCCTGGTCCTGCATTTGGAAACTCCAGTTCTATACTGAACCTGAGGCAAGCCTGGGGATGTTAGCGGCTGGGCATCGGTTTTCCTGGCCCCACCTATTCTCAGCTACTCTGCTGAGGTGTTTTCTTCCTGGAGCATCATCAGATTCTGGGAATCGGTGGCACAATGAAGGAGTTTTAGTCCTGGTATTTCTGGCTGATGATAGAAATTCAGATCTGAATGAGACAGCTCTAATGTGCTTAAGGACACATGGCAGGGAGGGCATGAAGCCAGTGACTCTCAACTCACTATGATTTTTTTTTTTTTTTTTTTTTTTTAATGCCGGGAATGGAAGCCAGGTGTTACACATGTGAAACAGGTGTCCTACTACCAAGCTACACCACTCAGCCCCATGTTTGACTTTCTTGGCAACACAGAACCCTCTGAAGATTGATGGAAACGAGCTACTTCTCCCAGAAAAATGCACACGCACAGGTTCACAGATGTTTATATCCAAATTCAATGGGTTTCCAGAACCTGAGGGTCAAGCTAGAGTACCAAGTATGTGGGTTTAACACTTCTCACACTAAATAAATCATCAGTAGAAATGTTTCAGGAGCATGGAGGGTGACGGCTCCATAGGGTCATTAACACAGTGATGGCCTCTCATGTCATCAGGAAAATCATGTGCCTTATGAGCAACTGAATGGTTGACAGATAAGCCAGGGTCATCAATAAAGATAAAATACTGTTCTCTACCACGTGTCAGATCCATTTTTGCAGAGCTGGATAGGTAAAAGGCCTTCCCTTGACTTTACTGATGAAATAGCACTTTCCACAGGCCCCAGATAATATCAGCAGTGTGGGCTCTTCAAATCCTGTTAGTCTAATGATCTGTTGTCTTCATTTACTTGCCCTCCTCCCAGAGGGGGCTTTCAGCTCCCCTCTACATTCTGCCCTGCAGATCCCCACAGCTGGCTAGAGTTTCTCATGAAGACAGATCAGTGTACCCAGCTTCACTTGTGGGAAATGACTCACCAGAGCCCTGCTATACTTGGGACTCCAGAGGACACATATACACTTCCTGTGTCTCAGATAGAGCTCTGGGCAGTGTGAGCTGGCAGGGCAGATCTCTGACAGTAGCTCCAAACAAATTAAAAAAAAAAAAATCTAGTTCTGCATCTCTGGGAAGAAAAAGCCACTGTCTGGGTGTTCACATAAACTGTCTCCTGGGCATTAGGTTTGTCATCTATAAGATAGGCATGAAGGCTGGACTGGATTACGGTACCAGGATAGGGTCCTTTGAGCTAATGCATCTGTATTCCTGGGAACCTGTAAAGTCTCCCTATGACAGCAGTTCTCAGCTTAATGTGTAGTAAAAACTCCTGAATGGGGATTTCCCAGTTGAGAACCACAGATCTAGATCTGGGTCGATAAACTACAGCCACCAACCAGATCTGGCCAAGGCTTGGTTTCTTTTTTCACAGTTCATGAGCTAAGAACAGTTCTTATATGTTTAAATAATAGGGAAGAAATTTAAAGTCGTCCTCATCCAAAAGGCAATGCTACAATATATACAATTCAGATTTCAGTGTCCATAAACAAGGCCTCTGGAAGCTCAGCATCAGGACAGTGACTTGCTATATTTCAAGGCACAGGGATATGGCTGGACTTTATTCTGCCCGTTAGCCCACCACCAGGTCTAAAATGTATTTACTATAAGGTCTGTTGTTCTATATGATCTGTGGGAAGGAGGAGGAAGGGGAGGAGGAAGAGGAGGACTGGAGGAAAAATGAGCAATTAGAAGTTTGTTTTTTTTTTAAACCAAGGGAGGCCTGCTCTGCTCTGGGCAACCCTTAGCTTTCTGCACGTGGCTGTCCTGAAGGTGATCTTGAGGGCTTCTATTAAGCAACCAAGACCTGATGATGCCTATATGCAAACCTGGAATCTCACTTCTAGAGTAGGGGGCCTTGGGTGGAAGTTCCCTGCCCTGCCCAAAGGACAAGATTCAGGCAGCTAGACAAGTTTTAATTCACATGGGGTTTTCTGGGTAGCTGGGCTAATGACATTCCCTACCCCTTTCAAATAACTGGCCACCTTTTTCCTTCAGGGGCATCCACTTTTCTCACCTCTCCTTCCTCTATGTGAACATCCTTGGAAGGGTCACTTCATACCTCCTGACCCCTAAGACCAAATGGCTATGACGGGAAAAATCCAAGGGGTCTGAGCAGAGGAGTATGAACAAGTGGGCGAGGCATTTAGCAATGATCTTCAAGGAAAAGGCAAGAGGCCACCATTATTCCCCGGACAGTCCCCCAAGGCCTCCTGCTTACAGGGTTAGCCAAACGAGTCTCAACTCCAGCCCTGGGATTCCAGGTATTTCCCTAGCCGCACCTCATCTAATTGCTTTCCAGTCAGCTAATCCCTGGCCACGCCCTCAGCTCCAGCCAGGCAAGGCACTTCAGTGTGGCCGGCAGAGTTTCGGAGACTTCCCATGGCACTGGGCCAAGCCCAGGGAAGCCTCTGGACTCCCCTTGCCCAAACCACATCCTCTCTGCCCTTCCCCACACCTCAAACTCTCCTCTGACTACCATTTCCAAACCAAGCAGAACGGAGGCCAGCCCAGACTCAGAGCAACAGACCAATTCATTCCCTTCCTGTCCCCAGCGCCGAGGACTGGTCATATCCCTCTCAGGGAGAAGTACCAAGAGCCAAAAGGGGAATTGTACCTACAGTTCTAGTCTCTGGACTAATTGTTTTAAGCAGGGCTTCAGCTTTGATTCGAGGATTAGTTACTACATGTGTGTTTGCATTTCTACACAGTGTTTACACTTCCTAAATCTAGCTTTCCACCCTGGGAAACCAGATTCAGCAACTATGTCTATGTTTTAATACCTCTGAGCAAGGGAGAAGATCTTAATTACAGCAATGGTCACCCTAAGTAATCAAGAGGGCAGTGGAAGAACGGGGCAATTGTGCCTTCTTCAGTAGGGAGCCCCTGGCAGCTGCTGACATTGATGGTGCATTCTGAGCCCTCTCATGAAGTGTGACCCCAGTCTTGCTTCCTATATTTTCTTCCCACTTGGTTCCAGGGGTTGGAGGATTGCTTTTTGCAACCCCTTCCCCCGGAACTGGCTGTAAGCCTTGGGGTTTAGCTCTTAACTGCTCCCTCTTTCTGCTGGGTGCTCAGAGAGAGAGAAGCAGTAAATAATACTCTGTGACTTTTAGCATCTAAAACTGTTCCAAGAACGTGGTGATTCAAGGAGCGAGCTAGCTCCATATCTGTGCCGACCAGAACGATAGCTACCAGCCGCATGTGGTTTGAGCACTTACAAGGTGTTTGGCACAAACTGAGCGGTGCCTGCACAGTAAAACATACACTAAGTTTCAAAGACTTAGTACACACTCACACACACACATACGCACATACACGCACACACACGCGTGCGCACACACACACACACACACACACACACACACACACACGCACAAAGATTATCAAAACTATTGATTGCTGAAGTGATCCCAGTACTCAGGCTGAGGTGGGGCATAGAGTTTGAAACTAGCCTGGGCTACAGAGCAAGGCTCTACCTCCACAAAGAAAAAGACAACGACCAAAAAAATTCATTGCTACCTTTTTACTATTGGTTACCTCATGTTGAAATTATAATAATCTGGATACCATTGATAATATAAACTTTTACCTGCCCCTCACATTCAGGTAACTTTAAATATGGCTACTAGAAAACTGGAAACCGCAGATGTGGCTTCCCACAAATCGAGACACGGCTCCATAGCGGAAATTCCCTAGTTCGGTGAGATCAGGTGCTTCTTGGGATGTCTATGTTTACCATCGTGGCGTTTCCTCTCAGCCAGTCCATCCTTCACTTTCCTGCTTCACTTCCTTCCTCACCCTTGACCTCCAAGGGAGCCTCCTGAGCCAGGGTACCCTCTGAAGCTCCCTGGGATCGTCATATCCAGCCAACACCTACTTCCAGGGGGTATTTCTCCCTGAAGACTCCTGGAAGCTTTATTGGAACCTCTCTGTTCTCTCCTGATGATCCTGGTTCATGGGATCCTGAGAGAAGACTATGTAAATGGAGCCAGGCACAGGCCTGCATACGGAGCTGGCTGAGGGCTCTTTTACCTGGTTCTACTTTCTTCTTCTTTTTTTGCATGTTCATTTATTATTTTTTTTTAATAAAAAAGTATTTATTATCCACATTTCTCCCTGCTCCCCTTCCCTCCTCCCAATCCCTCCCAGTCAGCCTTCAGCCTCCCCCAATACCCCTCCCCCAAAAGAGCAAGAAGTCTCTAGGTGGGGCAGCTCAGTATTGCACATCCATTCCAGGCAAGTCCGATTCCCTCATCCCAATATCAATGCTGGGCTGGGTGCTCCTCTGCAGGGAATGGGCTCCAAGGTGCCAGCCCATGCACAGGAACACAGTCTGATCCCACCCCTTGTGGCTCCATACTGCTCATGCCAATCAACAGTTGCCTACCCTTGGAGGGCCTAGCTCCTTTTCCCTATGGTTCCCCAGTGGCTGGTTCTTGATTCAGTGAGCTCCAGCCAGCCATCACTGTGGGAATTGTCCACATAATTCCAATCCCCTTGCTCTCCCCCTGGATTCTGGGCTCATCTCTAGGAAGCATTTGCATCTAGCCCACCATGCTTCTCACTTTGCCTCTTTATGGAGTCTGCATTCTCTTCTGAAAAGTTTCCTAGGCTTCTTTTTTGAAAGGCTGACCATTGTCTCCTGCCCATTCAGTCTGGACATGTTATTTCGTTAGTTTCTTCAGTGAGTACTTACCTAGTGCCTACAGTATGTCAGGCACCGCTGAGGACACGGTTATGAATAGACACATTTCCTGCCTTTAGAGTTCCCACAGCAGAAAGCAAACAGGTTAACAACCAAGACCTAAGGTAACAGCAAACACTGTCAAGGCTATGAAGAGAAAGATGACAAGCTGAGGACAGTGACAGGTAGCCAACTGGGATATGATGAGTGTAGTCAGGACCCTCCTGAGGAACCAAAAAATAAGCAGAGACCAGCATTCCTAGAGAGCAGGCACACTGCCTGAGAGGGCATGTGCAAGGTCCTGAGACTTACTTTCACTGTTTCCTTCACTTTAGTTTTTCTTACTAAGAAACACTTAGATCTGGACAGCTAAAGGGTTCGATCCCCTTATCTCCCGGCTTCACTTTTCATTGGTGGGGTATTCTTCAGACAAGGAATAATGGAGAGGGAAAGTTTGTTTGTAATTAGCAAAACTACTAAGTTATATGCATTTAATTCTGTGACAAGGACCCTGAAGGCCAGCAAGGACAAGCTGCTAGAGTGCCTCAGCTTCAGCTCTTTTTTATATACACCCTTCTTGCCAAGAACAGACTGCTCCTTGAGGCTTACGCTTCCAGGGCTTGGCACAGGCCTGGAAGGCAGAGCCTTGTTCCTTACTGACCCAGACCTATCCAAAAGGACCTGGATTCTAGCTGGGTCTGGAGAGAAAGGAGGAGAGATGTTTCCTCTTAGGAGGACACATGCTCCCTATGCTGTTTCTGTCCCATGGTGGGGATGGCACAAGTGGACTGGCATCAGCTCAGGCTGACTGTGAACTGTGAGTCTGCAGAGCTAGTGTAAGCCGAGAGCTATCACAGGTCCCAGACTGACTGTCATCTGTGCTTCAGGCACCACCAGCTCTTAGCATAAGGGTCGGCTTCCCTGCCTCTGAGAACTGGCTGGGCCCACTCCAGGTCACTGTGATCTACATCAGCAGCATTCCTTCAGGCTGTGCCCAGCCTACAATGACTCCATCTTATAAAGCCGCAACCCTGACTTGGGTTACTCCATTTTGGGGCATAAGTGCCAAGGAAGATTGACTCCACATCTTGTTTACACAAATAAATAGCTACCATTTGCCAAACCTCGAGAACTATAAACTAATAAAGATTAGTTAGTGCCCATCAATAACGACACAAAACTGTATTAAGACATTGGAAACACCAAGTGCACAAGCGTGTCAATTACTACCCCCACCCCTGAGAATATAGAAGAACTGAAGACGCAATGTGCCCAGGACACTGAGTTACCTACAGTGTCACTCATCATAGAATTACTACAGCTAAGGGCTCCTGCCTCTGGGTCTATCTTGGGTGTAGTTTCCCCTGTCCCCAACACCTGAGCCTACTTTAAACTGGCCTTGGAAGAGGCCTGTCCCTGGTACCCACAACTGAAATCTTTGAGCTCCAAGATCTCTGAACTCAGAAGGTTTTGGTCTTTCTTAACTGCACCTTAACCTCTCTCTGAAGGGTAAGATGCGATCTGAGAGTTGATATCAGCAACTGATAATACTGCAGTTAAGGGCTGAGAGAGGACCCAGCATTTAAGAAGACAACTTGATGCACTTGCAGAGGATCTGGGTTTGACCCCCAGCACCCACATAGTGGCTCACAATAATTGGTAACCTCAACTCCATGAAATCCAACAGGTACGCATGGGTACACATATATGCACATGGTCAAAACATTCATAAACATGATGTAAATAAGTAAATCTGTGAAGATTTTTTAAAAATTCGAGTAAAGGAACCTAACATTGCTAATGGTTAATTAAATGAAATCAGAACTATGTGGCAAATTATAGCCAATAATGTAGCTAATGGTTTTATTTAATATAACAAACTAATTAATAATTTGGAAAGTCAAAAACATATCCATATAGGCTTCTAACACAGATTCATGACAACTTCTTCTTTTCAGACCCCCTTATTACTTTTTCAAAGATTTATTTACTTAGTTTAAATATATGAGTGCTCTATCTGCATGTATGCCTTTATGCCAGAAGCAGGCATCAGATCTACTCTAGATGGTTGAGAGCCGCCATGTGGTTTGCTGGGACTGGACCTCTGGACCTCTGGAAGCATTAAACTGCTGGCCCATCTCTCCAGCCCCACTTTTTAAAAAACATAGCTTGTTTGCTTGTTCTCTCCCCCCCTTCTGTCCCCCCACTTCCTATTCCTCTCTGTCTCCTTCCCTCAGATAATTTCTCTGTGAACTGCCCTCTGAAACGATCCCTGCCTGACACACTCTAGTGTCCCCAAATCTGTTGCGCTAAAGAGACCCTGCCATTAGCCTACTGGCAAATGATCAAAGTAGGGAGGTCAGAGAGATCCATGTGTGGTTTTAACTACCACCCCACCATTTACACATTGAGACAGATCCAAGTACACAGATCCCTGAATGCCTGTGTCTTATACCTATGTTCCAGCAGCTAGAGTCCCACCCCTACAGTCCAGCTAAGCCAAGGGAACATCAAGAAAAATCCATGCCTCCTTTTAGCTTCTCCTCATCTTGGCCCGTCTTCAGCTGGCTTTGCAGAAGTGGGACGGGGGTGCTCTTGAAGTTCAGACATTAATTACCAAGTTAGAATATTTTTCAAATTACAAGGCATTGCCCCAGGAGACAAAAGGCTGGGAGGAGCAGGCAAGGGGGGAGGGGGAGGCTGTCACTGAGATGGGGAGGGGGAGGAGTTCAGGCTAGAGGCTGGGTGAGCAGATACCCTGGTCCCTGCTTCATCTCAAGGCTAATAATGCCCACTACAGAGGGAGAATACTGAGACTAGGAACAGAGACTTGCAGCCTGACCAGCCTGGTGTAAGGCTTCTCCTGATTGTGAGTGGAAAAGTTTTAAGCATGCCATGTCTTCCCTCCCCATGGGAGTTCTTATTGTTTTTCACAAAGGAAGAAAGACCAAGTCATTGTCCAGCTAGGTGATATGGAGCTGAGAACTCTCTAGAAGGGATCTGGAAGGGCAAGGGTCACAAGGGCTCTGCCACTCATCCTGACTTAAAAAATGCCCAAGAGTTGGTGCAGTTAGGAACATTTTCCCATCATAGGGTTTGCTCATTCTCCACTGAGGCACAGGCATTCTGTGTTTCAGAGAATATTCCCAACGCTGCCTCACCCCAATTTCCAGAAGCCAGCCTCCCATGACAGTCTCCTGCAGCCATACTGAGCTTAGAGTGTGCCGGCCATCTCTGAAGACTATTTAAAAATGGTTCTGGAGTGAAAAACCAATGTCTGGTGGAAGCTGGTATTCTTACAACTACAGGCTCTCCATCAGATCCTGTGTTACCATGGTTGCTAAGGGAGACGTTGGCTTCAAATTTCACATTGCAGTGTGCTCAGTCTGGCTGAGGAAAGCACAGAACAGTTATGGGGTGGGTGTGGGTGTGGGGGAGCCTGGAAAGGCTGGTGGGCTGGGTAAGAGACTTCTGCTTTATTTTGAGGCACTGCCTTTGTGTGTGGTGGGAATGTTTGGTGGGGGTGGTGGGGATGTTCTGCACAGATCAGTATCATACCACGAGTGACCTGGATATGTGTGCCAAGCAAAAGGGGGGAACAAATGGGTAGAGAGGGGACTAAATATGTGGGGGCTACTTCAGTAGGGTTCCAGGAAGGGTTAAGCCTGGGTATTCATAGTGTAAGTATAAGGGCCTGCAGGGAATCTGATGCTAAAGCAAGAGCTCAGGGCTTGGATGCCTGGCCTGTGAGCTCAAGGGAATGTTCTCTCAGGATTCTACCTAAGATTAGGGGTACAGGAGAAAACGGTCCCTGGCTTTCCAGGCTTTATTTCTTTTCTCCACCCTTACAGTAAAATACTCAGTGAGGAGGTACTAGGGCCCACTCTCTACTAAGATGGCCCTAGCGCCCCCACCCCCATTTGCAACATTATTTCTCCCAGTGCTCACCTTCCCTGGGGTCCTCTAGCTCCAAGTTTAGGTGACTTTGTTGTCTCAAAGCATTTTAGTTCCATAAGGAAGTATCACTTTTCTTGATTTAGTTTGATAAAATCACAAACTCTCCTTTCTGGTATGTCTTTCAGACTAAAAGCTTTTTAGAAACTCTTGGATATCATAATACATAAACCAGAGGGCGCTGTTGGGCGCCTCCTCTTTGTCCCCAGAAGTCCCCACTCCCCAGCTACCCTTTCTTCTGTAGTCATCCAGTTCACAACCCACCACATGTGTTGGGCTGTGTAATTTCTGCAGATGTGGCTGCCATGTTGGAAGGGGCAGGAATCAAAACGTTTCTTCCTAGGGCTAACAGGAAAATGTTGCAGAGAGACTAAATCACGGCTTTGAGGCCGAGCAGGGGTAGTGCATGCCTTTAATCCCAGCACTCTGGAGGCAGAGATAGGCCTATCTTTGTGAGTTCGAGGCCAAGCTTTGTCTGTAGACTGGGTTCCAAGACAGGCTCCAAAGCTACACAAAGAAACCTTGCCTTGAAACAAACAACTACACAAAAGAGTATAAGGTCATCCTTAACTACACAGCAAGTAAGAAGCCACAGTGAGGCCCTGCCATAAAGAAACCAACAAACTACAAAAATCAAGAGAGTAGGATCCTACAAGTCTGTGACAGGTGAGACTGAGCCTCTAAGTAGCAATGGAAGAACACAATGATTTAAAGCAACTGGGAAGGGGTTGCAAGCCATTACAATAGATCAGAGGACAAGTCCAAAGAGTAGATGCTGATAGTCCTGGGCAGCTCTTCAGCATGCTATAAGAATTGCAAACTGCCAGGCTTGGCCTCAAATTCATCATGGAGTCCCTCTCAATGGAGGTAGGGCATTAGCCAAAAAGAATGCAAGTTTGTCCATAGAAATATAATGAGGCAGTGTATGTCTGAAGAGGTATCACGTCTGGCACTAGGGGCCTGGATGCCCCGTTAGAAACCTGGTCTCCTTTAGTGGCCTCTCGAGGTAAGCTACTTCTCTTGAATCGTGCCTTAGACACAATCTGCTCCATAGCAACATGTTATGACAGGTCATGGTAGCATTGCCACATGCCACTTGCTTTTCATGAATGTGTGGCTTACGTGAAGCCTTAAAGCCAACCCAGAACATTCTCATGCTACATAAAAGAATCTTGAAGGTCTGAATGGTGATAGATTAGAACCCTGCAGCCAGGAACTTCCGCTGCTGAGATTCAAACTTGGGTCTCTGCACCTAAGGGCAGGCACTCCCATAATGCTTTTAGCTGGTCAGTAGTTGCTCACTAAATGCACCTGGGATGTGAATGTTCCTGTTACTTACCCATGGCCACAGACCAGAATCAACTTGGAAAGCCTCCATCGCTGCAGCCCAGCCCCATCCCCAGGAAGTTTGGTTTACTGGGTGAGGGAGAGGGACAAGGGCCGACCAGGGAATTAGCAATTTTGTAAATCTTCCAGAGGTACAGGGTGAAGATCATTTCCCATGGCTCCAGCCAATAAATCTCTCCTCCCTTAGGAGAGCCCAGAGCACAGCCTACCTTTGCTTCTTCTGGCCTCAGCTAGGCTGCCAAGCAGTCCTATCCCTTGCTTTGGGGGAGTCAGGAGTGGTCCTGGCAAGGTGCCCTTGAAGAATATCCTGCCTTAGCTGAGTCTTTTTACCCACACCCACTTCATCTCGGTCTTTTCCGAGGTCAGATTTCCCTGGAGCCAAAACAATGTGAGCAATTGAATGCACGCTCACGCACAGAGTTCAAAAAGTGTCTCCCTCATTGCTGCACAGAGCAGTTTCATTTCCCGGTGAGCCTGACTTGCTAGCCTAGGTTCTCCCACTGTGCCTGTCTGCCTCCTCTGGCTTGCTGGTGATTGCTGGGTCTGGGGGTTGGAGGAGGCTGTCTATGGTTGTAGGGCAGAAGGTGAGTTACCAATAGATATAGGCTGGGAGAGCACTGGATGAGAGAGGGAAGGTGGGATGCTCAGGGGAGGGAAAAAGGATAAAAGAAGTGTAGAGAGGCAGGCATAAAGCTTGGCTGAAAAATTCCCTTGCCACAGGAATTTCCAACAAAGCTTTTCAAGGAAGGGGCCCAGAGAGAGGCAGTTAACAATTGCCAAGGGAGTCTAGAAAAGACGCCCCTGAGGCTAGGAGGTGATGGTGGAATGGAAAGGCAGAACAGTGAGCCTTGGAGGGTCATAAACGGAAGGTGCAGGACCAGCCAGAGCCTGCCAGGATGGCCCAGAGAAGCCAGCTGCCATGGGGGAGGGGGCAATGCCCATGCTCCAGCTCCATCAGTCACTGAAACTTCCTGTGTGTGAGTCCTTACGGTCAGTTTGGCTGAGGACCTGGGCTAGATGTGGTATTCTGAGAGTGCTGTAATGCTCACAGGGTGCCTTGCAATTTGTGACTTCTGGAATCTTTTTACGGTTTTTTTTTTTTTTAATAGTTCCAATGTGTACGTCTTTTACTTCATTAGTTAAGCTTATTCAAAGCATTTTATTCTTTTTAATGTGATTGTAAGTGGGATTTTTTTTTTTAATTTCCTTCCTGGATAGTTAGTTCATTATTAGATGTAGAAATGTAAGATTTCATATTTGATTTTACATCATGTATCTTTATTGAATTTGTTTATTTTATTAATTTATTTATCTTGAGACAAGGTCTAGCCATGCAGCCTTGGCTTGCCTAGCATTTGCTATGTTTATCAGGCCATCTTCAAACTCCCAGAGATCTACCCACCTCTGCCTCTTGAATGCTGGGCCTAATGGCATGTGCCACCATGCCTGTATTGTAAGAATATTTTTGAAGGATGCCTTTAGAATTTTTTGATTCAGTCTTGCTCTATAGTCTGAGCTGTTCTTAAACTCATGATCCTACCGATTCAGCTTGTCCAGTGCTAAGATCACCAGAGAGAGCCGCCATGCCTCACCAAATGTTTTATATATAAGATCATGTCATGTGTAAATATGGACAGTTTTACTTCTTCCTTTTGGACTTGGGTGCTTTTTAATTTCTTTCCCTTATCTAAATCTCTTGGTAACCTCGAGGACTGCGCTTAATACAAGTAGACAGTGCACATCCTTGCATTGTTTCTGATGTTGGATTGGAAGGTTCAGTATTGTGAAAATATCTATACCAACCAAAGTACTACAAAAGTTCAATACAATCCATGTAAGAATCACAATCACCCAATTTTGCAGAAATAATAGAAAATTCTAAAATTCAACTGGAACCACAAAATTTCCCAAATAATCAGACGATCTTGAGTAGAGAATAAAATTAAAGACATCATAGACCCTGACTTCAGAATATATTACAAAGTCACAATAACCAAAACAATATGGCATAAAGACAGATTTCTAAATTTTTACGGAACAAGCCAGACAGGCTGGGAATAAAGCTGCCAACTGATCCTCAGCAAAGAGTTTATTCAGTAAGTGGTGCTGGGAAAATCCACATGCAGGAGAATGAGATTGGACCCTACCTCTCCGTACATGAATAACATGCAAGACTCTGAAACTATAAAACTCTTAGAAAACATAGTAAAAAAATGTTTGGCACTGGGCAGTGAGTTTGGGATATGATTCCGTAAGTACAGGCAATGAAAGCAGAAACAGTCAAGCAGACTTGTGTAAAACCAAAAAGCTGCTGCACGGCAAAGGAAATGATCCACAGAGTGCAAGACAACCCGTGGAATGGGAGGCTATATTACAAACCATACATCAAGTCAGGCAGCAATGCCCAATACAGCTAGGGCAGTGGCTCTCAACCTTCCTAACACTACGGCCCGTTAATGCGGTTCCTCATGTTGTGGTGACCCAACCATAAAGTTATCTTCATGGCTACTTCATAGCTGTAATTTTGCTACTGTTATAAATCGTAATGTAAATATCTGTGTTTTCCAATGGTTTTAGACCCCCAGATTGAGAATTTCTAATCTCAGGTATTCCTAGGACTCAATGGCAAAAACCCTAGGAACATAGCCAGAAAGTAGGCTAAGGGTTTGAATAGATATTTCATCTAAGAAGCTAAGCATGAGGAGATGTATGAGGAGATGCTCGACAGCATTAATCATTAGGGAAATGCCAATTCAAACCACAATGAGCTCTCATTTGATAGTCGGGGGGCTATTACCACAAAATGAGACAGCAGTAGCTGGTGAGGCTGCAGCAAAGGGGGAACCCCTGTACAGTGACTTCAGGGATGTGCGATGAGGCTGTGGGAAACTGTATTGAGGATTCACAGCAGACTGTAAAGCATTTCTGGGATTTACTCAGATGATCCAAAATCATGATTTCTAAGCCCACCTGTACTCATTCCCATTTTCACTGTGGTACTGCTGCTCATGAGAACCACGCTATGACAAACAACTGTGTGCAAGAGGGTGAAGGAACCATAGTGTGTATACAGAATAAAACATCCAGTGTTTCAAAGAGGCAGATCCCACAATACTAGCAATGTGGATGAGCCTGAATGACATGGTGCTATGTGAAGCAATCCAGCCAAGGAGGATAATTACTTTGTGGTTCTCCTTGTTATCGAGTGCCATGGTCTGGAGGTGGTATGCCCTCTAAGAGTTTGTGTGTTGGAAGTTTGGCCCCCAAGGTGGCAGTGTTGGCAGTTGGCATAGATCCCCTCAGAAGCTTAGGTATAAGAAGAAATCAGATCATTGTGTCTGTGTGTGTGTGGGGGGGGGGGTCACTCCCTCCCAAAGTGGGGAATGCTGTGGAGTGAGCGCTCCAATTTTTATAACAGCAAAAGAGCAGGTCCAGCTTCTGCATCTCTCTGGCTTCCTATCTCATTCTGTGATCTTTTGCCATGATGCCATCCACCATGACGTGACATGGTTGGCAGAGCTGGTACTGTGGTGTTTGGATTTGTAGCCTCTAAAAACTGTAAGCTAAACAAATCTTCCTTTAAAAAAATAAAACAATCAGCGTCTGGCATGATAGCAATGGAAACCACAGGTATCTAAAAGAGTCAAATTCATGGAGTCAGAGAATAGCACAATGGCTTCCAAAGGCTGGAGGAATGTGAAGTGGGTAGTTATTTGCTTATCAGTGAGTAAAAAGGCAGCAGTTAGGAAGATAAATGAGTTTCAGAGAACTGCTATACAGTGCTGTATGTATAGATAAAACCATGATACTTATACTTAAGAATCTGTTAAGGGGGTAGATCTCCAGTTAAGCATTAGCACTACAATGTTAATGAGTTTTTGCTTTGTGTGTGTCTATATCTGTGTGTTGTGCAAGCATGTGTGTGTGTGTGTGTGTGTGTGTGTGTGTGTGTGTGTGTGCTCACATGCATGTGAGTATGTATTTGGAGGTTAGAGGTTGATGTTGGGGGCCTTTCTCAATCACTTCCTAATTTATTAACTAAGGCAGGATCTCTTGCTAACCCAGAGCTTGTGGACTTGGATAGTCCGGCTAGCTAGCCAGCTCACCCCAGGGATTTCATCTCTGCCTCCCCAGCAGTGGGGTGACAGATGTGCCACATCAGCTTTTAATTGGGCAAGAGGAATCTAAACCCTATTCCTCACATTTGCAGGACAAGTGCTTCACCCGCAGATCTATCTCCTAAGTCCCCCCTAAATAAATAAAAAAGAACATGGTAAGCGAATCCAAGGCAAGAACAGAGGCAGGAAAACACATACAAATACAAACAAGATGGGAATTCCATCTTGGCTCCTTCCTGTTAGTTCCCCCTCTCTGCTTCCTGGCTGTCACAAGGTGAGCAGCTTTCCTTGCCCGTGGCCTTCCTTCATGGTGTTTCTGGCTCACCACAAGCTTAAGACAATAGAGCTAGAGCTAGATGATCCTGGCCTGAACCTTTTAAAACCATGGACTCAAATAAAATCTTCCTCTTTTAAATGGTTTCTTTCAGATCCTATCTCAGCAACAAAAGGCAGACTTAAACACTGAGTAGAAAGAACAGGTGCTACAGCCATCTGCGTGGCCCTGAAGGAAAGCCTATGCGGTCCTGGCTGGGGTAGGTAGCAACAGCAAATTCGGCTTTAGAAACTTCCTTGATCTGGCTACAGCTGCCCTGGGGCTGTTGCTCATGCTTGGGTATGAGTATGTGTGATAAGACAGGTTAGGTGGCATCTGACTCTTCAGAATTCTCCTCTTCAAGGCTCGTCTTTCCTTAAGGCTGCATCTGAAGACACTTTGGGGGAAAGATCCATGAATGGAGAGTTCAGGATCTCCATGCCAACCCTCGGTACATA
Source organism: Phyllotis vaccarum (assembly GCA_033318265.1). Lineage (NCBI taxonomy): Eukaryota > Metazoa > Chordata > Mammalia > Rodentia > Cricetidae > Phyllotis > Phyllotis vaccarum. The sequence continues at coordinate 13,755,999 of JARWLC010000009.1, read as the reverse complement.
TTGGCTGTACGTCGCTCAGCAGGGACTCTGCTCAGATTCCCTGTAAGATCTGGCATATGCTGGGTTCCCAAGTCTGGAGGACACAGCTCTCTTAGAGCTCAGTGCCTCATGAGTCCTCTAGGCAGAACTAGGCTCCATCCTTGCTGCCTCAGCACACTCCGCTCCCTCTCCATGCTGAGCTATTCTGTCTAACCCTTGTTAGAAAAATAGTGCCTTCTAGTTTGAATTTGAAATGACCCCCATAGGCTCCTGCTTTGAAAGCTTAGCCCTGGGCTGCAAATGCTATTTGGGGAAGGCCTAGACACTCTGAAGGATAGGACTGGAAGAAGTCTGATACTGGGGTGTGGTTTGAAGGGAAGTAGGTGTCCTTCGGTGTGTATTATCCTCGGCCACTTCTGGTATCAGTCTCTGCTTCCTGTTCGTCATAGTCTCCAGTGACCATCATGTTCTGCTCACGTAATCACGGACAGGACCCTTAAAACCAAGAGCCAGCCTTTCCTCTCAATTATTTTTTGTTAGGGATTCTGTCTATCACAGATAATGCAAAAGTTACTGACAGAAAGTGCAGCGAAAGGCTTTTTGCAATTGAGAAAAGCCCAGAGCAGGCTATGTCCTCCCCAGGAGGGTACAGCTCAGAAGTCAGGTGAATGTGAATGCAGGCAGTGGATAGCTTGCTCCCCCTGAGGGGGGTGGAGGGCTCTGATTTCTTCTTTCACAAAAAGCTGAAAGGTATAGATAGTTTACTATTCAAATGTGATTCTGTGTTTGTCACAATGTCCCCCCAAAGCTTGCCTCATCCAACAAGTGTGCATCAGGAATGCCTCACTTGTCCTTGTCTGTGCAGACTTCCTGGCACCTTCCGGATCTCACACCACAAAGTTTGCACTCCCTTAGGTGGTGTGAAAAATCTCCCAGCAGCCAGGGCCAGCCAGGGCCAGCACTCCCTTTGGGCCTGTTTCCTGCTGGGGGAGCAGGTGACAGTAACACCAGGGGGAGGGGCCCAGATCATGCAGAAAGAACTGGACAATTCAGGTCACTGCCCCAGAACAGCACCGCTTCTTATCTTGAGATGGCTCATGGGGGCAAGAATGGGTACAGAGGCCCTGGCCTCTGAGAAGGCTGCTGCCTTCTGCTTTCTCCAAAGGACACAAAAGGCCAACCTGCTGGTCCTTTTGGCACTGCACATTGGACAGAGGCCTTGAAGAGTAAAATCAAGTTAGGAGAGGCCACAAATTGAATGAGTGAGGCAAATGGAACATATTTATAAAGAAACAGAGGGGGGGGGGCTGGAGAGATGGCTCAGTGGGTAAGAGCACTGGCTGCTCATCCAGAGGTCCTGAGTTCAATTCCCAGCAACCACATGGTGGCTCACAACCAACTAGAGTGGGATCTGATGCTTTCTTCTGGAATAAAGTCATATATACAGATAGAGCTCATAAACATAAAATAAATAAATACATCTTTAAAAAAGAAAAAGAAACAGACTGCCAACATGGGGTAGCTCAGTGCTGTGGGTTTAAAGGTAACCCAAGGGTGAAGAAATGTGGTGTGCTTTAGGCTGGAATGGACACATTGTCCTCCTATAAAGGAGTACTTCCCAAACACAAGCACACCCTCCTTTTGCTCAGTTTGCTGTAGTTTATTCCAAATTGCAAGCATGCTCTTTCTTTCCATCCATTTTCTCTGTAGCTTTGCTCAGCCCACACTGCTGGCCTCTCTGCCAGAGACCCTGGATTGCCCCCATCCCCATCTTGTTACTTCTCTGCCCAGGCCCTTTGGTTCTCCAGACACTCTGTTTCCCTGTGGCCTGGGGGCAGCAAAGGGCTCCCAGGGCAGGAGGACAGGGAGCGGCGGAATCAAGGCTGGAACCGGCCCCTACTGAAGGATGCCTGGATGCTTTTCATTTATGCTTCTGGAACTTTTTGGAAGCTGCCTCCTCCCTCCCAGTGACTATCCTATTTGCCCCCTCCCCCAATGGTACCATTTTCCTGGGTGATCCCACCCATTTCCAGCCTCGAGCACCAGGTGCACATGAATGCCCAACAGAAATTAGTTTCTTTTCTTCCCATTTGACTTCTTGTGAACCTTAAAATCCTTCCGCCTACAGTCCTCAGGACCAGCCCTTGAGGAGACACAAAACGTGATCCAAATATATGTCCCAAGACCTCATTTCCGGTCTCCCATTCCCATGATTCTCTTCCGGAAACTCACATCCCAGTGAATGTGGCCATGGGGCTGGTATGCGGGAGTTCCATCACATCTTCCTCCCTTCCAGCTCCTATCAGCCAATCTGGATGGCTATCACTCTTAAGGATGCGAGAGCCCCGCCCTCAGCTTGCTCCCTCCTGGTGGGAAGGTGAGTTACTTCCCCTAGCTTCTAGCACACTTTCCACTGTCCACTTCTGTCTTCTACTTCCACCCCCTCCAAACACCCACTGTGACCTTATAAAGTGGAAGAGTCTCAAACTTCCTTCTCCAAAGACTTTTGGCTTCGCTTATGATTTTAAGAGTTTTATTTGTATATGCATGTATGAATTTATGTGTACCACATGTGGGCAATGCCCACAGAGGCCAGAAGAGGCCATTGATTCCCTGGAGTTGGAGTTACAAGTGGTTATGAACTGCCCCACATAAGTGCTTGAAATTGAACCTGCATCTTCTAAACGGGCTGTCAGTGTTCCTCTCCTCTGATCCATCTATCTCACAGTTCCTATTTACTACTTTTTAAAACCAACTTTAATCAAAACATAAAAAAAAACCCAGTGGTAAACCAACTCAATCTAAAGATCCATTCATCGATATGCTACCCTTTAGTAGAAGAGATTGTCTACTAAATTCTAGATTAGAAATGATTGAAGTCTGATTTAAAACTTATTTCTTCATGTATGAAATAGAACCATGGGGGACTTATTTCCTTTCCAACAGAGCCATTTTTTAAAATATGTAATCCAACATCATTGCTTTCTTGTGTTTTTCTCAAGTATATCTGGGCAGAACTTCCAGTTGTAATGGCAGGTGGGCAGGGCAGTAAGGAGGCCAAGGCCTTTGCTCTTACCTCCCTGAGGCATGTGTAGATGGGGCACACCAGTACTCTGAAAGGCTCGCCAGTGCTGCTCCGCATGGTGCCAAACACCTCACACAGGAAGGTGATGAAGCCCAGCCAGCGCTCCACATCCTGCTGCTGCAGCTCCCCGCGCACAGTGAAGTCCTTCTGCAGAGGCACAAGAGACCATGTCAGTCTCCCTGGGGCTGCAGGGGCCCAGGCAACACCAGCTGTACCACAGCACTCACAGTCCAGGGCTGAGCCAATGTTTAATTGAGGACACAAACTACCCTGCCTTGTAGCCATGGCACCTTTTTCAGTTACCCAGGGTTGGGGGCATAGCTTTTCTTCCTGAGACTTGCTCAGTCTTGGTTCCCTTCTCCTTCACAGTTGTCCCTCAGCTTGCCCGGAAGATCCCGAGACTGTAGACTGGGGATGTAAATGGTGGTGGACGAGGTGCATGCATGGTGGGAAGGGTAGGGAAGGACGTCTTTCTCAGATTCATCATCTCCCAGTTCAATTTGTTGTCTCCTTTGAATCTCAAATCATCATCCTATCAGGGAGGGGGTTATGGAGAATGCTGCCCACCCTCACAGATCAGTCCACCGCTAAGGCCCTTTTTAGCCCCTGTACTAGGCTCAAAGCTGAAAAATAACTCATGCCCCCTACTGGCCTGGAAGATAATAGGAAGATGTTATTTTGTTATTATTTTATGTGTGTGCATGATGTGTGGATGCCTGTGCCACAGTGTGGAGGTCAGAGGACAACCCTGTGGAGTCAGTTCCTTTCTACCTTTCTGTGGTTTGGGGGAAATCAAACTCAGGTCACCAGGTTTTCATGGCAAGTTTTGAGCCATCTTGCCTGCCCAGTAGGAGAATCTAAAGTTTCCATCCATCCATCCATCCGTCCGTCCGTCCGTCCGTCCGTCCTTCCTTCCTTCCTTCTCTTAAGAATATTATTGTGCTATGTACCAGGCAGCATACAAGGGCTAGGGTAAAGCACGTTTACCCTGAGCTATTGACACAAGATGCATAAGTAAATTGCCATTAGAAGATTCTGGAAAAGTGATTTTGGGAGCTCAGAAGTAGGAATATTCTCAACTGGAAATCAGAGCCTTGATGAAAGCTAGGCTTCTGTGATGCAGACAGGGGCCTAGGGCAGTCAGATGATGGAAAGAGATCAGAGATTGTCAAGCGATATGGGGGGGGGGAGGCACAGGGAATCAGTGTGGAGTTTCATCTTTATAAGACGAAAAATTGTGGAGATTTCTTGCACAACAATGTGTACTTAACACTTTACATTGGCAAACGGTACACTTAGGATGGTTGAAATGGTAAAATTTATATCATTTTATTAAAAGTAAAAAAAAAAAAGCTTTCTTGAATAGATGTTTCAGATAATGAATATATGCTTCAGTTCTGAGGGGATCATAGTATATAAGAACAGGAAGAAGAAACTGAAATTGAAACCAGGCAGACTTTATCAAGTTATGTCAAAATAAGTCAGTAAAAATTTTTTTAAGTGAATCAAAAGCCAGGAATAATTTTTAGAAGAGAAGATATTTTTTAAAATTCATTTAGGCTTGGTTCTAATTTTAAAATGCAACCTAAATGCTAATTTTATAGTAGTAGTTAGCTAGGAATACAAAATTAAATTATTAAAGACTATTTGAGACTGAGGAAGATTCAGAAGACTAAAATGCAAACATCACTTCCTAATTTAAACTTTAAGATTTTTATGTCATTGTTGCCCCTCAGATTGGTTATCAGAGAAATATAAGTAAAAGTACGCCTTGAAGAATACTCGAATCGAGTCCTCAACAGAGGCTCCTTCCTCTCTGATGACTGTACCTTGCGGGTAGTTGACACACAGAATCAGCCAGTACAACTGACCCCTTGTCAACCTGACAAACACATCACTATTATGACACAACTCTTCCTTTCTTACTCATCCCCAAGATCTCACATTAAACCGTAAATAACTTTAAAAGTCCTGTACTCTTTACATATTCAAATATATTAAAATTTTAGTAACCAATCTCTTAAAATCCAGTCTCTCAACTCTGGGCTCCAGGAAAATATGCTCTTATTTCAAGAGGGGAAAATCAGGGTTCAGCCACAATCAAGGCGAAACAATTCCAACTGTCCAGTGTCTGGGATCTACTCATGATCACCTGGACTTCTCCAAAGGGCTTGGGTCACCTCTTCCCGGTTCTACCCTCTGCAGCACATACAGCTTGTCTTCTAGGCTCCATATGGTTCCACTCCACACATACTACTGTTCTTGGTGGTCACCCCATGGCACTGGAATCTCTACAACGCTGGGGTCTCTGCTGCAACTGGGCTGCACTTTTACCAATAGCCTCTCATAGGCTCCTCATGGTGCTGAGCCTCAGCTTCTCTGCTTGACGCTTTTAGTATTGGGCCTTCAGCTGCCACTGAAGCTACACCTTCACCAATGGCCTTTCCTGGCCTCTCACAGTACAAAGCCTCAGCGGACCCCTTTATGCCTTCAAAACCAGAACCACCTGGTGACGCTTACACATCACCAGGTCTGGAGGCCAGCATGAGGTACAATCATGGCTGCCTCTGGCACACAGCTTCTTTGTGCTCTCAGGAAACACTTCACAGAAGATTTGAGCTCAGTGATGGTCTCTTCTTAATTACCACTAATATGTTAGCTCCAGCTGACGAGTATCAAGTCTTTCAACAAAGCAAAATTGATTCTTCAGCTCCAGCTAAACAGTACCACAGGATCTTAATTCAAAATAACAAAGGGTCCCAATAGTCTTAGACTTCCTTCTGAAACTTGACAAGCTGGGCCTCCATCCTCAGCATTGCTCTCTACATTCTCATCTTCCAAGTTCCCACAGAACATCCCATTCAGGTCTCAACACTCAATTCCTGTGGGACTATGCTCCTGTCCACTGTCAATATTTGTCCCTGTAAATATTGGTTTAATAAAACACTGATTGGTCAAGTAGCTAGATGGGAAGTAGAGGCGGGGCAACCGGAGTAGGAGAATTCTGGGAAGTGGGAGAGCAGAGCAGTAGATGCAGCCAGATGCAGAGGAAAGAGAGATGAGAACGCTGCCCTGAGAAAAAAGGTGCCAAGCCATGTGGCTAAACATAAGTAGAAATAAAGTATAAGTGTTAGTAAGTCATAGCCTGAGCTTGTAATTAATATAAGCCTTTGTGTGATTATTTGGGACTAAATGGCTGAGGGACCAGCTGGGCAGGACACAGAAACTTCCAACTACACTCAATGGCTCTTTTAGCCCCAAGTTCCAAAGTCCTCCCTCAGTTCTCCCCCAGTCCTCCCCCAGTCCTCCTCCAAACATGTCAGGTCTGTCACAATACAATTGTCTTAGGGTTTCGATGGCTGCAGTGAAGCACCATGCCTCAAAAGCAAGCTGGGGAGGAAAGGGTTTATGTGGCTTACACTTTCTGTTCATCACTGAAGGAAGTCAGGATGGGAACTGAAACAGGGCAAAATCCTGGAGGCAGGAGCTGATGCAGAGGCCATGGAGGGGAGCCGCTTACTGGTTTACTTCCCATGACTTGCTCAGACTGCTTTCGTAGGGGACCCAGGACCAGGGATGGCACCACCATTATCGGCTGGGCCCTCTCCATTGATCACTAAATGAGAAGGAAGCTCCTTTCTCTGATGACTCCAGCATGTGTTGAGTTGATACACAAAACCAGTCAGTACAAGTCTCACCTTCACGGGCACCTTTACCCCATGTGCATACCTACACTTATGCGCATACAAATACCCATTTTAAAAAGGTTTAGTATACGATGAAAATTTGAACATACTAGGTGAGGTAGAACATATAATTACAATTAAAATTATGAGTGGGTTGCATTGTATTTCTAGCAGACAAGGTTATCCAGAATCTCCACTCAAAAACCAGAAAACCATCACCAGCTTAAAAAAAAAAAAAAAAGAAAGGAAAGAACACAATATAGATACAACAGGAAATTAACTTAAAAAATAAGAAAGGAAATTGCATACAAAACCAAGAAGGAAGAATTAGAAAAAAAATTTCAATATGAAAACAAATAGGGAATAGGTAAGGTCTGACAAAAATTACAACTATGCTAAGCTGAAAAACACAATGAAGTGAATAATGTTTCAGAAAAACAAATATCGCTGAGCCTGACTAAAATAAAAGATCAAAGCCAGAAGAGATGAAAAGACACACAGTAAAATGAAGGTTGAGAGAATTGCCTTTACGGGGAGGTCTCTAAAGTCACGGCTCCTTAATAGGTAAATTCATCCAAACTTGTTAAAGAATTGGGATAATTGCTCTCATTTGGAAATGGACCCGAAACACAGGGAAAAAATGAGCCTGCCAGTCAATCATCTACAGCTGAAATCTCCCGGTAAGTAAAAAAGAAGGAAGCACATCGTCTGACCTCTCTAATGTGAATGGATGGGGAAGTCCTAAATGAAATGCCAGCAAATAGATCCATTATAACCAAGCAGACTTTCATCCCAGGAAGGCTGCAATGATTTAGCATCGGGAGATCTATAAATGCAATCTATTACATCAAGGAGTCTGATTGAAAAACAGCAGCAATGCCCATGGGTGGAAGGGTGAGAGAAAATGATTAGATTATATGTACAAAAAACCCAAGAGAATTCTCTAATAAAGACTAATCAGAGTTTAGTAACTAATTAATGAGTATTTAGATATTAAATTAATATATAAAAGTCAACAGCTTGCTTTCATGACAAAATTTACCAGTGAGATGTTTTAACGAGCAGAAGCTAATTTATTAAGTTCTAACATGAACTTTTGTGTGTGTGTGTCAAGGGCACTGGATGTAGAGATTTGAAAAAAAAAAAAAAATGACCCTAAAAGTAATTTGAATGAATAAGAAAAATCACTAGTGAAGCACAACAGAATCGGAAAGGGTCATGTTACTTTTAATTTATTTAAAGCCTTAATAATTAAAAGGCCAGGGGATCGACGGAGCACAGACTGCTAGATCAGATAGCCCAGAAACAAATTTGGCATCCACAAGGGTTTATCATATGATCCCCTGAGAACCACAAATCAGAGGATGCACCATTCACAGAAGCAACACTGCAGCCACCTCTGTCTAACACCAGGCAGCAAAGAGTCTAAGACAGACTCCAGGTGGAATAAAGAGGCAATTAAGAAAGATAAAACCTTGAAGATGATGAAATAGAGTGAAATCACACTTTTGGGTGGAGAAAGGTGGGCTTTTGAGCGAAGCAACAGAGTTTGCACCAAAATATGTAAGAGGCTATGCACGCGCACATGCGCTTGTGGGGGAGTGGGGTGGGGTGGGGTGGGGGAGGGCAACAGGCCTTTAGTAAATAGGACAGAGGGTAATTGCTTTGATATATAGCACAGTTATCAACCTAGGGGTCACATATCAGATATCCCACATCTCAGATATTTATATCATGATTCATCACAATAGTGAGATTACAGTTATGAAGTAGCAACAAAAATAATTTCATGGTTGGGGTCACAGCATGAGGAACTAACTGTATCAAAGGGTCACAGCCTTAGGAAGATTAAGAATCACTGAATATATACGAGACCTTCAAATTTGTAATAGCAAAACCAAGCCCACCATAGACAAATACAGGACATTAAAGGGGTGAATTTCTGGTCAAAATACATGGAAATGGCTGTGCACAGTGGCTCATACCTATAATTGCAGCAATTCTGAGGCAGAGGCAAAATAGGATTCATTGCAAGTTTTAGCCTGGGGTACACAGTGAAATTCTGACTCAAGCAAACTTTCAAAGGTGCACACATTTAATACCGGCAGAAGTTAAATGAATGAAATTACACAATTGCCCATGGCAATCATCAGTGCTGTGAGGATTTGAGGGATAGGTCTCCTCCTCCTCTTTTTCGAAAGAGGGTTTCTCTGTGTAGCCCTGGCTGTCCTGGAACTTGCTCTGTAGACCAGGCTGGCCTCCAACTCAGACATTCACTTGCTTCTGCCTCCTGAATGCTAGGACACACCACCAAGCTAGAGACAGGCATTCTTCTATGTGGGCAGTATACAATTTTCCTGAGAAACCTTAATTAGGCCTTAAGAGTCATCTGGCAACTGCACCTCTGGCTTGCGGGGATATTTTCAAATATGTCAGCATTGAGCTCACCCAGATATCAGAGCTGTGTAACGCACGTTGATATGGATTTGGATTGCTTCTTTGTATCAAGTGGGTATATGAAATAGACTGGATCTCAAGGGAAAACCAGTGCCTGTTACAAGTAACAGAGGCACAGGAAGGGCACCTTTAGGTCCTGGTGCTAACCCCCAGCTGGAGTGGCAGTATTACCAGAATAAAATCCTCAAAGGAAAAGCAGGCAGTGGTGGCACACACTGTTAGTCCCAGCACTTGGGAAGCAGAGGCAAGAGAATCTCTGTGAGTTCAAAGCCAGCCTGGTCTTCAAAGCAAGTTCCAGGACAGCCAGGACTGTTACACAGAGAAAACTGTCTGGACAAAAAAAAAAAAAAAAAATCTCCGACTGTTTTTATTATATTTGAAAATATCCCCACACTGGCTTATTATCATAAAGAAATAATAAGAACAGAAAAAATACTCTTAATGGGCTGTCAAGAGGGCTCAGGAGTAGAGGAACTTCCCTTTAAGTCTATCTGCATTCCACCCCTGGGGTCCACACTGTGAAAGAAGAACACTGTTCCCTACAAGCTGACCTCTGACCTCCACATATAAGCTCATACATGCACATGTATACGTACACACTCAAAATAAATACATTTAAATGGTATCTCAAAGCAAGCTTAATAAACATAAACATTCAAGAGTCTAACCATTCAGCAAGGCAATGGCTAAGCCAGAGATGACCCATGCATTCACTGAAACTTGCTTGTTGATGGATGTGGTGACACATACCTTTGATCCCAGCACTTAGGATCAGAGGCTAGTTGATCTTTGTGAGTTGGAAGCCAAACTAGTTTACCTGGTGAGTTCGAGGACAGCCATGGCTACAGAGACCCTGTCAGAACAACAAAAGAAACTTGCTTGTGAAAAATTTATAAGAGCACGAAAAAATATTTATATAATGATAAATGAAAGCAGCAAAACTCAGCTGTGTGCACAATATAGTCTCATCCACGAATACAGATTTTTAAAAACAGCTATTCAAAATGTTTAATGTGGTTACTTTCAAATAGTCAAAATGTGGATGGCTTTTATTCTTTCTTTTATTTTATGGATTTTTCTGAATTTGTTTTCATAACCAGAAAAAGAGGAACTGACTAACGGTTTCTTCCCTTGCCCCCCTTTTCCTTTTAAAGTAGGACAGTGGAAGTCTTGGGGTGACTGGCAGCTGGCACTGACTTCCACCAGATGGGGTGTGAATATGCTTCACCTAGAGGCCGGAGCCTAGCCTGTGTCTCCTGACATGTGTTAGAGGTTGCCAACTTCCTTCCACACAAAGAGCCCCTTTCTGCCAGCTGAAGCTGGCCTGTCCTTGGTTCTTGACTCTGCCCCCAAACTCAGCCTCTTGCATCCAAGAGCAGCAAGGGGCCTCATCTCAGGGGCAGTTATTTCAAAGTTCGCTATTTGGCTCTAGGTTCTCATCTGACAGGCAGGCTCCCTCCCAGTAACCCCTGGTGTCTTTCCCCAAACTTTAAGGCTACCATTTAAGCCCGGTTTCCTGCCTAAAACTATTTATTGACGTACTGCTATTTCCTGCACCAGCCACATCAATAAGCCCTGAAAGCCATTCAGTGTCTCAGGTTTCTCAAGGCATTCTGGGAAATTCTTCCTACTCTGGATAACCACATGAACTCTGGTGTGGTAGAATTCTGTGACCAAGCCAAAAACAGCTGTGTACAGGCAGAAGGGGAAAAATACAGCTCCCCTACCCCCTCGACCCCTGTGGGCAGGCCAGCCACAGCAGGGAGATGTTGATGGAGGAGGGATGGACCTGGCACAAGGACCACAGTGTATTTTTGCACTTCCTGGGGTTGACAAGCAGCCCTGTACCCTGCACACTTGCCACCATCCTGGTCTCACTTTTTTTTTCTTTTTTTTTTCTTTCTTTCTTTTTTTTTTTTTTTTTAAACAAGTAACCAAGGGAGATCTGCCCATCCAAACTGGTTTTCCCCAGTGGCTGATATGTTCCTGTTTGGAGAGGTACCTGCAACATCGTCCTGTACCCCCAACCTCAGGGAGGGCCCTGGGAGAAAGTGCTCTTTTAGTCAATGCTTGCAGGAAGTTATTTTTTCCCCTTGTGAAGTTGGGATGGATGTGGGAGAGGTAGGTAATGGGAAGTGTGTGTGGGGAATGTGTGTGGGGGGGAACTAGAGGCTATCCAGCATCCACAGATCTGCCATTCTCCCACAGAATCCGTGGAGGCTAAAATAATTATTTGATAGTTTTTTACATATTGGAAAGAATAAAGATATTTTCAAATCAAATTCACTTTTTTTTTTTTTTTGTCTGTTTGTTTATCTGGCTCCAATTTTCTCTTCTTCCAGAGTTCTGTTCCAAAGTCTCCTCAGGGAAGCCTCTTCTGACTAACCTGCCTATAAAAGCAGGCCCCTGCTCCTCTCTAGCTCCTCTTGACCTTTGTAATCTGACATGGGGGTTGGGGGCCTGGACATGTTGCTAATCTGATGAATTTTAGTAACTCTCAGGACAGGGACCCATGCCATGCCTCTAAGATGGTACCTGGCTCATGGGAGGTGTATAGTCGAGTGGGGATTGAACAGATCACTGCTCTCTGACAGGCGACCAGATGTTTCTTGTCTCTTCTGTTTGTTTTGAGACAGGGTTTCTCTGTGCAGCTCGGGCTGTCTCGGAAGTCACTCTGTAGACCAGGCTGGCCTCAAACTCACAGAGATCTGCCTGCCTCAGCATCCTGAGTTTCTGGGATTAAAGGCATGTGCCATCATTGCCCAGGTTGATGCCTTTCTTTTTCAGCCAGGATCTGAGAGCAGAAAGGTAGGGCATTTGCCCAGCTCACCTTTTCTTTATGGCTGTTATTTCCGTGTTCTCATTTCTTGTCACCAACTCTCTCTGTGCCAGCTTACACCAGAACGACTCAGAGTACATATCACTTTTGTGGGTCATATTTTTAACATTTGCTGTCTCTTCACCTTTTTTTCTTGATGTTACTGCAAATAAGCCACACCATTCTGCCATGGTATAGTAGAGGCCACCTGTGATTTTTTTTTCCCCCCCAGCTCCTTCCAACTGGAGTTTCTCCTTTGGGGCTGGCCCTCTTTGGACTCCTTGTTAAGTCTGTGTTTCTCACTTGCCCACACAAACTCCATGATGTCTCCTCATTTCTCTGGCCCTATCACTCAGCCCAGGGCCTGTTGACTATACCCAGGAAAAAGCTGCATCCCAACCAAGTCATTGTCACTGGGGAAACTCAGGAAAGGAAGCTCTTCCTCAGAGTCCCCAAGGAAGTCTTTTCTGCCCAGTATGACAGGGTTGAAGGAGAGAATGGAGTGGTCCTAGGTGCTTTCCCTAGGGTACGGTGTCAGGAGCTCAGATCTCTGCTTTCTCATACCTACCCAGGGAAGCATGGAGTAGGGCTCCCCATGGCTCACCAAGTCTGACCAAGTCAGCCTGACCTCTGGGTATTAAGGAGTCATATGTGCAATGTATTTGGCACATAGTAGGTTTTTAACAAGTGTCAGAGACCTCTGGGAATAGTCTCCTGAGTCATCCTGGTCACTGAAGCCTGCCCTAGACATTTATGATTCCTCCTACGGGCAGACTCCAGTCAGGAGACACAACTGCTGGCCTAGACTAGCTGCCTACCGTGGCCACCTCCTGGATCTGGATGCTAGTCCTGGATTAATCTTGCTGGGAACCTTGATGCCAAATCTAGCCAGGAAGTTACAGTATACAGCTTGGGCTCTGGCAGTGATCTTTTATGTTTCCTATTGTGTCTAGAGGAGGAGGTGTCCCAGATGACTGTGTGAACCAAGGATTATGGCCTCTGTCAAGGCCTAATTGCTTGCCTTGGGTTCCTGATACTTGTCAACCTCCAGCCACCTGCTGGGTTTCAGTATACTACTTCTTACCATAAAACCTGGCTCTTTCCCGACTATCCTTAACTTTCTGGTCCATGACCCACACTCACCATCCAACAGCACCTCATGATGATTTCAATGCTTCCCTCTGCTCCGAACTAAGACACTGGGATTTCAATTGCCAAAGATAGAAATCTTTTAACTGAGCTTGGGCACATAGGGCTTCAATAGGCACAGTCATAGGGATCCCAGGGCACAGACACAATCCAGAAATGGTTTTCCTCTCTGCCTGCTTCTGCCTAGCTTCTTTGACATTATACCTACTATATGGTCTTTACTATAAACAGGGTCTCTCGAGGACACAGCAAAGGTGGCTTTTAGCAGTTCCTCATGTCTTTTACATTGTCCAAAGGAAGACAAGAGCCCCTCTCTCCTAATGGCCAATCCCCAAATCTTGGAGTAGGGTTGCAACTGGCTCCACTGTCACATGGCCTTCTTTCATACCAATCACTGTGGATATGGGACCACTGATTGGTCAGCCCTAGGTCAAGCACCCTTTTAGGGTAGGGGGATAAAAAGGTCATATGACCTAAGTAGACATTTAGACTTGTAGACCCCTGAACAAAAGACAGACAATAATACCCCTGCAAACACAGACCCCATCAGGTATCTTTAACATATGCCTCAAACTCTACTGAAGATATCAAGACCTCTATGTGCTGGTGTGACTGTAGGAAAGGCAATGTCATAAGCATGATTTTGAGTCCATTCTAATCAACAGACATGAAAACATGGCCCAGATGTTCCTCTAGTTACTGGAAACATTCTATTTGACTGGCGAATCCTGGTATTGGGATTGCGAATATTTTCTTCCCAGTACTTGCCTCCAGGGCAAGGACACATACTGTAGCTGGGAACTGCTATCCGCCACTTTCAGATGAATCTAGATCATTCTGGAGACATTTCTAATCGTCCTGGGCTGTGAGCACCCAGACTATTTCAGTTGGTGAAATCAGGTCAGGTAGGCTGGGCCCTGCTGATGGCAGCGGGGCGGGGGTGCAACAGTGGGGGAAGCCGAGAAGCTGGGCTGATTCAGTGGGAATTCTGTCTCACACTTACGCAGTGTGAAGCCTCGCTCTCAGGCAAGGGGAGCCAGCACCTGCTATGGTTGTGGCCTTGAGAAGCCCTAGGCAGAGCTGGAAGTTTTCCTCGCTGCTGAACAGGAAGAGGGGGTTGAGCTGTCTGAATACCATGGTATATACTCAGCTAAGGTGACACTTGTTCGGCTCCAGGAAAGACATAGGTGCAGCCCAGGACACAGAGGACTGAAGTCCACAGACCAGGGTGCACCTGTCTCGCTGTAAGTCCAAGGTGGATGTGACTGCCCTACTGTATGCCTGCTTGCTTTATTTATTTATTTGTTTGCTTTTAGAGACAGGGTTTCTCTGTGTGGCCCTGGAACTTGCTCTGTAGACCAGGCTGACCTTAAAGTCACAGAGACCTGCCTGCTTCTGCCGCCCAAGTGCTTGGGATTAAAGGCACGAACCCCTACTGACTGGCTCTGTGTGCCTTCTTATGGTACCCTTCCCATGCTTAGCTGGCTCTACCTCTTGGCATTTTATGGGGGTAAAGAGACAGCTACCTGGGTCTGACCACCTGTCTGAGGTTAGCAGGATGGAAGCCTAACTCTGTTTCCCACTCTTTCTACTCCTTGAGGTATGCTTTGAAACAGGCCTTCTCATGAACATGATGGTAGTCTACCTCCATTCTGTTCTTTCTTACAGGTTCCCTTGAGGAAAGGGCAGGGCTGTTATCTCTAGAATTAGGATCCCTCCCTTTTGGACTCTCATCCTGTTAGGAGGGTGGCCAACAGCCAGAGACAGGTGTTTATTGGGGCCTAGGCTAACTAGGTGGGAGTTAGCCTTCCTGCCAAATTCTCTCTCTCTCTCTGGTCAGTCTGAGGATCAAGCCAATTGCAAAATAAAGACAAACTAGTCAATTGCGGTCTGTGTTTCTGCATTTTCATCTGTGTGATTGGAAGCTTGCATCCAAAGTCAGTGAGGCAATGGAGTGATGTGATGACCTCTCTGAAAACAAAATTGTGACATACCCATATTTTGTGATGTGAGAAACTTAATCAGGCAGCAGCCAAATATGGGCAGAGTTTTCTGTATGAGACATTTGGAGTTGGGTTGGAATCCTTAGGCCTTCTATTGAGTTTTCTCTCAGAGTTCAACCTGCACCAGGTTTTTACTCAAGGGCTGGATCTCCAACCCCAGATAGAGAAATCACCTGGGAACCTAGTGCTGCACTAGGTCATAGTCCATGCCCTGGGCGTCACTGCAAACGGAAGGACTTCAAAAATCCTTTCAGTGCAGCCCAATTACTGCTAAAACTGTCCAGAAGGCTAGTGGTAAAAATAGATGATTATACAGGCGTTATTAAACTATTTATAGAATTTGAGAAAACCCCTTGTAGTGCTCATGAAAAGATTTGGCGTATACTGGGGATTCCAGAATGACTCAGTCTTTAGTCCGAATCCACCCGTGACATTAAACTCTACCGCAAATGAAGTCTTCAAAAGTCATGCTAACAGTTACAAGGCATTATCCCTTGATGAAGCTCCAAGGAAAGTGTACACATTTTTGTACCAAGCCATATCCCAGAATGTTTCCCAGGCAACAGTTGAGCAACAGGCATGGGTGAGGTGCACAGAGGAACAGCTGGGAAGTGGAAAAAGAGAGATACAAAGTCTAGTAGGCCTGGGGAGGGCCAACATTTGCATTTATGAACTGGGGATGTTGCTTTGTGCCTGTGGATGTGGGCTGTGCCTTGGGAGGCTTGGGACATGGAAAGCACTGGTGTGTCGGCACAATCTTCAAGGACACAGATGATCATGTCTGTGATGCTTTCACCTGAGCAGTCTTCTGCTATAATCAATGTGTACGTTTGTTCCTATTCAACTGGACTTGGAAATGTCTTGCTCTGTGCAGTCTGGCAGGGTTGGAGTAGACATCAAGCTCGCCTCAGCTTGATGAGGTCTAGCTTGAAAACTAGATAGACTTTCATGTAATTCCCGAGGAATCACATGATATGTGAGGACAGTTGGTGGGTAGAGTCGTAATTACCAGTTTCCAAACTCCCGAATCCAAGAGACTGGAGGATCTTTTTCACAGGGCTGGGCATACACCCTAGACTGAACTGGGAAAATAAATACTACTGGTTAAAAAAACAAAAAAAGCATGCAAACCAGTGGTGGGTCAAAATACATACTAGAGTTTAAAAGACAAGTAAGCCTGGAAGAGACTCCTCTCCTGAGCTCCATGAGTCTTTGAATTTAGTTTCCTAGACCTTGTGTGAAAAACAAGATGTTGTGTAACAGTTTCCTCTGATACTGAAACATTCCATTTTCAGGGAAGTTCCTTAAACAGGAAGGTTAACAACTCAAAAAGACTTCAGGAAGTCCCTGAAACTGATCAGATTAAATTCAGTAGGCTCTTCCCTGCCAAAGTAAAACAAAACCATCGAGTCTCTCTTAAGACTGTACAGAGCTGAGAAGAAGGAAACCTGCCCAGAAGAAGCAGAAATCAGCAGAGCCACCTAGATAGGATACTTTGCAAACTGTTGCACTGCTTGTAGGCTGTGTATGTATTCTAGAGTCCCAGCTTTATAAACTCTCATCCATGCCGGGGTGGACTTTGATGATACAGTTGTTTTTGAGTCATTTCTGCTCCCTTAAGTAATCCCTCACCCATAATCCCATAAGGAACCCCAATAAAACTCATTGGGTCACCAAGTTGGACTATGGTGGTATCTGTACTTTGGTCTGTCATGGACTCCTTATCTGGGGTGAGTAGACCTGTGTGTTGTGTCTCCTCAGAAAAATCCTGTTACATAACAGACCAACAGAGGCAGGCAGAGAGGATGAAAATCACTTGGCCAGGTATGGCAGGAGCTGATGTTAGTTCTGCAGTGCTGGAATAGCTCATGGTTGCTGATACTGGGGATTTAGGGTACAGAGCCAGCTAGAGATAGGGGTGGGATTAGCATTAGTTTTTGTATGCATACTCTATCACCTTGGCTAAACTTGAAACCTTGGGTGTCTTACTCCTCTTAGCCCCCTCCCATATCTAGCAAAGCAGAGCCAGGATAGAGGTGGTCTTTAAGATAATTCTGATGATGGATGAGCAAACCAAAATGATGGGAAAGTGGGCTTGTTGCTGTAAATTCTGAGGTGCTGGGGACTTTCTCCTTTGGCCCACGAAAAACTGGTTCTGCTATCTTTGACCACTTTCTTTTTCTCTCACAGCCTCCATCTTTTCTCAGCAGGGTCTTCACTCTCGTTCCTGCCTACTCTTCTGCACCGTACAGGGCACAGTATGAAGCTCTATGTGTGCTTTGATAGGACCTCTGCCTGCCTCCTTCATGGGACCTGCAGACTCCAGGGAATCTATTGTTTTATGCACTAATACCCATCTAATGTGTAGGAGAACACAGATTCTCAGCAAGTATTGTCATATTAACAATGAATGTAGGGTGCTGGGGCAATGGCAATCCTAAAGAGAGAAAACTTCTGGACAAGAGAATAGTTGTTTTCTGGTCCCTGTCCTATAGGATAGGTTTCTTGCTTAGCTTTGGTAAAACATCAGAGATGGCAGGAAAAAAACTAGTTGATTTTAGCTATTAAAGATTTGTTTTTTTATGTATATTGGTGTTTTACCTTCATATGTGTCTGTGTGAGGGTGCCAGATCACCTGAAACTGGAGTTATAGGCAGTTGTCAGCTGCTATGTGGGTGCTGGGTATTGAACCCAGGTCCTCTGGAAGAGCAGCCAGTGGTCTTAAAGCAGAACCATTTCTCTAACCCAAGAAAAATTTCTTAAGGAAAAAGTGGCTGCTGGGATGAGAAATTTATCCCATGCTTATTCAGATTTCTGCTTGTAGTGGTGCAGATGGAAGAGGTGCCCCATTGGGTACCAAAAAAGAGGAAGGAGGATCAGAGATCAATGATGTCCTCACTAAGGGATGTTTCAGTGAAGGGAACAGGAAAAGTCTTAGGGCATTGTGCTGGTTGGGCAAATTATTCTCTTTGTTGGGCCTCAGTTGGTTACCCACAAAACGAGCTGACAATGTTTAACCCATTGGGCCCATAAACTGTTGTGAAGACTGAATGGGGAAATAGATATCAAATCATATTGGGAGAAGAGAAATGTTCAGCAAAACTGGACGTTCATCTTTATGACCAGAGATCATACCTTGCATACCAGTTTCCCAAATCCCAGCCTGCCTTGGCCTTTTGTGAGGTACACAGCTTAGACACAGACATGTGACCCAATGCTGCTTGCTGGCACCACCATTTACTCTTTCCATTTACCACCTGTCCAACCAGGGTGCCTCCTGTCGGGACACATGCTGAGTGGTGAGAGGCTCCATCTGCCTCAAGATCATGCAAACTCTGCTTCATAGTGGCACTGTTGACGCTTAAGGCCAGGTTCACAGCTTTCTGTGGGAGCTACCCAGGGCCTCGGAGGCCTCTACAAATTTGATGCCAGTCAAAGCTCTATTCTCATCCACTATAGCATTGAATCTGCTGGGGACACAATAACCCCAGATGAAAACCAATGCCTAGAGACAGCCTTGCACCATCCTATGGCTTGTCCCCTCTAAGACTCATGTTGAACTTTGATTGCAAATCAGATGTTGTGATGGGAGTGGGGTCTTTGAACACTGGCTGTTATGGGACTGAAGCTTTTCTTACAGGGGAGATTGGGTTTGTGAGAGCTGCCCTATACTTTCTTTCCTATGAGCTCATCTGCTGGTTAGTCTCCCTGTCATCTAATGAGGGAGTATGAAGCCCTCAGTAGATGCTACTGTCTCCTCTTGGACTTCCAGCTCCAGAATCATGAGTTAAATAAATTTCTTCATAAATTAGTCTGCTTCATTTTGTTATAGCAACAGAATGCGGTCAAAGATACATATTCCTCCTACACCACTGTGAAGCCACGTCTTGAAATACAGTAAGACTCAGAAGTACTTGAGAAATGTTGAGCATCACACCCAAAGAGGGAACTTCCATTAATGTAAGGTCCTCCACAGGGATATTCTGAAAGTGTCCTCGGAAACATGAGGGCTGCATGTAACATCTACTGGCTTTTCAAGTATCTGCACTGTTAGATTCAACACCCCAGGATTGGGTGGAGATGATCCGCCCTGCATTCAACCTAGAGACTTCAGCCATTTTCCATCCTGCATGGGTGGCAGACACTGAATCATGGCTTTCTAAAAGGCAGAAGCTCTGATGGGTGATAAACCCAAAACCAAGAGAGAAAACGCAAGCCTGGGCTCCGGAACCAACAGTCTGGGTTTAGGTTGTGACGTCAGCACTGTGAACACATCAGCTGTCATCTCTCCAACTGTATTTTTAAATGTGAACAGCCCAGCATGCTTAGCACTACTCATTTGGGGGTGCTTTGGACAACAGACAATTCGATTGCCTTTACCAGATGATGCTGACAAATGCCTCCCACACCAGTGTCCTCAGATAAAAATAACTGCAGCTCTCTCATAGAGCTGTGGAAGAAAGGGACAGGAAGCTGTAGGGATGGCCAGTGTGTGGCACCTTCTGGCCCTGGCTGCCCCTGGTGATGCTGGCTCTGCTGCAGGGAAGAGGAAGTGCTCGTCCTCAAGGCACACTGTGACCGAGGGCAGAGGTCTGGGCTGCTCCTCCCAACATAAAGGGCTAACTTCTTCAGTAAGCGCCCAAGGACAGGGCACAGAGCACTAGATGAGTTTGGCCAGGTAACCTGCACAATAGTTTGTAAGAGATATCTTACTATGTCTCACGGGAACTCAAAAGGTCTAATCTCTATCTTAGAGGGAGAGAGGGCAACTCAGGTAAATAAGGGCAGGCCTCACTGTGGGGACACGTCAGTGGTACCCCCTTTTGGGGTCACTCTGTCAGCATTGCATCGTTAGAAGAAAGGCTGTTTATTCATGAAGCTACCTGTCAGACTACAGGATACAGAGCCTTGACAAGTCATGATGGCGCCACTCAGCAGGTCAGAAACCCAGCCCACCTGTGAGAGAAGCAGGACTTCAGGCAGTGGGCTTTGAGGGAAGAATCTAGAGGCTTTTGACTCCCCTTGGGGAAATGATTACACAAAGTCTTGGTTTCTCTAGGGTACATTAATAAGGACAGAATTATTTTCCTCACGTTGAGCACATCTGACACCAGCTGTTATACAGGACCCCAAGCCATACTTCTCAGAAGATTAAGGCACTAACTCCCAAGTCCCCCTCATACCAGCAACCCCAGGGATTTCAGGAATATACTCCACAAATAGAGCATGTAAACAGGCAATGCATTCTCCCAGGAACAGCCCGAGTAGCTGGGGGATGCACAGATTGGTATGTGTGGGGCGTGGATACAAAGTGCCATCAGATAGATGGTCTAGTGGCTTCTGCCTTGTATTCATGCAGATCAGCTTTTTTCCTCCTCCACAAACTCCTTCTGATCTAAAGTGATACAGCACGGTGAAATATTTGCCATTTTGGACATGAGGCTGTCGTGGGTTGTTTCCACGCCAATCTAGAGCTCAACTTACTTACAGCATGGGTGTAATGGCACCTGGCTGAGGCTGATACCAGATAGCTTGGCATTTCCCATACCCAGATGATCTACAGCTCATGTTTTGAGATTCCCATTTCCCATGGACGTTCAACTCTTATACAAAGAGATGGGATTTCTCCTAATAGTCTGAAATACCTCCTCATATGGAATTCCTGATCATCAAAAGGGAAGGGACCTGTATTCCGTGCAGAACTTGATTCTGGGGATCTATAAGGCAGTGGTCTTGTTGCACTTTCTAGATCAGCTTGTGGGGACATCAGCATGGGGAGAACAGGCATCTCTTTACAAGCCATTTAAAGGAACCAACACCATCAAGTAAGATTTACCTGAGGGAGCCTTTCTCCCCATCAGGCACCTTTAGCATGTAGAAGTCACACAGGATTTCTTGAACATAGTCCTGGCTAGAATTTCAGGTTCCCCCACTTGTGCTAGCTAATGAGACAGCGCATGTCTCAAAAACCACAAGTTATCACGATCCAAGGAAACTGAGTCCTTGTAGAAATCAGGTCGGGCAGAGGACACTGAAGGGGCCTCAGCACCCGAGGAGAATGTTAGTCACTCTTGTGCTCCAGTGAGATTTCCACAAGGAACCATGTCATGGTTTCATAAGTCTGCCCTTTCTGGAAAAACCAACTTTGCCACTGATGACCAAAATTGTGGGCCAGTACCTGCTTCCGGATCATGGTTCACTCTTAAAGTGACAATAACATCTATTAACACAGGACGCGAAGGCAACACTAACTACTTTGGATTTCCAAGGTGTTAGGAAGTCCCACCCAGGACTAGAGCCAGATAAGAGTGTAGACACGTCATCTTGCCCACCCATCCACATACCCAGCACCCACCATCCCCCATCAGTCTCTCCTGTGGATGCTGGTGAATCTGTCTGGTACCTTTCTCTGTTAGGTGGTAATGCTAATGCAATATATACAAGGAGCCCGGGGGAAGGAATGTCCTAAGTTGTGTCCTAAGGTTGGCTGAACAATCAGGAAAACCTACAGAGCTTTGACATACTTGGGTCTGACAGGCATCTCCAGAAGGCATCTGCTTCAATCCTACTTGCTTTCAATCATCTTAGGTGCTTTGTAAGGCTGTCCTAGTTTTAATGCTATTCTGGGATGAGCATCCTCAAACTTGCCTCTGCACTCCCAATGTCTCTGCATGCCAAGGGGTTAGCTACAGAAAGGCCCATCACCATGCTTATCAAGAGCCACCTGACAAAGCCCTACAATCCTTCCTCCACCCTGGGGAGGCCATTGGAGACCTGGTTTGTCTGATGGAGGCTTAATTGAGAGTCTTTGGTTTTCAGTCAGGTGTCCCTTAGCTCTGGTATGAAGCTTTGTCCCTTGTCTTTCCATCTTGACTGTGCTGGGCGTATGCCATCCTTGTGATTCAACACTGCTCAGAGCTCACCTCTGCCTCAATTTTGTACCTGGCTTGGAGGGACAAACCAGCTAAAGGAGGGGCTGAGACCCTGAATGGGATAAGTGACAGCCCTGTGGCACTCCCGTGGGGCCTGGAAGACCTCTTTTGGGCCATTCATCAGCAGGACCAAAAGATTACAAGCTAGTCTAGGTTTCTGCTCACTTCTAGAAAGACAGTGATGTGTGATAAAATCTACTACAGAACAAGAGAGAACAGAGCAGGGTACAGAAGGAACCCCAATTCAATTCTGCTTAAATTTTGGTACCTCCTTGTCAGTACTGTGTGCTCTTGGGTGGCCAGGAGATCCTCTCAGGACCCATCTATAAGTTGAGCTGAGCAGCCTGGGACTGCAGACATCTTCCATACACGTAACCATCTCTCTAAAGTACTTTCAATCCCGAGCACATGGAATGGCGGGTAGATGCAAATAAACTAGGAATTTTGGCCATTTTGAGTAACTCCATTTTTTCCCCTCAACTTTTGTATTTGTGCACTAACATGAAAAAAGTATTTGGAAGCCATTTTCAGGGGAAAGTAAATGAAGATGAACTGCAAGTGGGCTCTTTATTAAAAAATGCACAGGAACCTATGACCACCCAGCATGCTATGCCCTACCCAGGCACATTCATTATTCAGTATTCCTGTAGATGCCCAAACTTTCAAATACTCATTGGGCATTTTATTTACATAAAATGGCATCATATTCGTGACTAACCCATGGCATCCTCCTATATATACTTTAATCATCTCTAGATAACTTATAATGCCAAGTCTAAAGCCTACACATCACTTCATTACAGTGTAGTATGTGGAAAATTTAAGTTTTGTGTTTTGGAACATTCTGGAATTTTAACTTTTCCCTTTTTCTTCTTGCAGTTGGCTGACCTGTGGAGGTAGCCTCAAGGATGCAGAAGGCCAGCTGCATTCTGTCTACTGAGACAGTGTCATGGAGGTAGGAAACATTTGGTCAGAAATACAAAATACAATCTTAATCTTATTGGCACCACAGGACAGAAGCCAGGGTTGTAAATGGCTATTGGGACAGGCTTGAGTTATTTAAAGCCACAGGGGGCAAAGATAGCCTATGCGCCTATCCTGTGCTCTAGGTCACTTTTCTGGAAGCTGAAAGCTAAGCCTCCCCAAGAAATGGAATGATAAAATGACACTATTTTCCTATAAAATGTCAAGAGGTCTGGGGTAACAGGGACTATAACCTGCCGCTGCTACTGTAGAAGCCTCAGTTTGGAAGGGTCATGAGCTGGCCCCCATGTGCCCTCTGCTGGGTCAGCATGGAAGAGGGTTCTAGGGGGAGCTGCTACCTCTCACCTCTCATTCCTGCTATGCAGGGTGCAAACAGCATGGTCATCACCCACTCATCCCCGACTCTAGATGACAGGAAAACAGCTCCAGCGTCAAATCGGGTGGTTTTAAACTCACTATTGCTCTTGGGGAGCACGGCTAGTCTTTCGGCTTTAAAGGCCTGATGGTTTTTTGGGTCTATTAGTACTAGACCACCTCTCTCAACACCAGCATTGTCTTGTACTGGCATCTGACCCTTCAGCCTGTCCTTTCCACTCTTCTATGCTTCCTTGGACTTCTCCTAAAGACTGTAAACCAGCCCCCCCCCCCCGCCTCCGCCCCCTTCTCAATGTATTCCAAGCTTTCAAACCACTTCAATCCAGCAGCCCTATCAACCTATCAACTCTGAGTCAGATCTTGATCACAATCTCTACACATTCCATTCCTGCATCACTCACCCAAATCCTCATGGCAGGCTGCGGATCTTTGACCCCGACGACCTAAGTTGTTCCCAGTTCTGGTGGCTGGCCTTGCTCTGTGGAGCAGGCATATCCTGCCTCAGGGTTTTAACAGTTTCCCCAGAGTTACAGGGAACAGACTTACAGAGTTACAGTTCCCTGCATGCTCAGTGAAATAAGAAATAAATGATTTGCTTATTTACTGGTTCTCTTGCTTCCATCAGGACACTACAGGACTCCCTCTCCAGTACAGGCAGGGCGCACAGTAGGCCCTTCATAAATATTCATGGAACGTCCCAGAGCCAAGTCACCTGAAATGTAGTTAGAGACAGGAATGGACCCTTGAAAGGAGGCCAGAAACAACAGGCAGAGCTGAGCACTCAAAAGGGCACAGACAGACATTAACAGCCTGGGTGAACAGGAAGGGCTACAGAGTATGGAATCCCAGGAATCAGAAAATGGAGGGGCACAAGCAGGGCCGCTCTGGGGGGAGACGGCATATTAAAACTCTGGGCCTCAGGCTCTCTGGGCAAGCCACAAGCACATTCCTGAGTCTGCAAACCATTTGCTGTCACTAAGAGGAGGAACCCCAGGGTGAGCAGGGCTGGGTGGGCAGAGGGGTAGCATCCAACAGGCTGGGATAGGGGTGGGGGTGCATTGAAGGCAGATAAATCCCCGAAAACAGCTTCTTCTTCCTTTTTTTCTGAGTCTGTGCAAGTTCAGCCTCAAAGCCAGTCAGTCTGTCCAGAGCTCGCCTTTCATTTATAGAAGGGGGTGGGGGAGTAAAGAAAGGAAAGAATGAGGCAAACCCACAAACATGTCTGTGGCAGGACATCTGGGCAGATCGCTTCCCTTCTTTTCTTTTGTTCCTCAAGCGTTTAGCAAGTGACTCTCACAACATGGAAGCCAGCCACGCAGGAGACCTGTGGCGTTATCTGGGACTCCCTCTAGAGTTGAGCTATTGTGAAGGGTTGGTACAGTATCTCTCTTCTCCCCCAGGTGTACTCATAACCTTAAGGACAGAGATGTGACGTTCTCAGAAGCACCCTTCTAGGAGCTGAGAAGTTTCTGGTAGAGGTGGTGGGAGATGGCGGAAGGTCGATAGGTATGGGGATTGAGATCAGGAAGCTGAATCAAGGGGGTCCCCCAGACAATGCAGAACCAGAAGGTGTATTCAGGAACCAGGGGGTGAGTCTGTTCACAGAACTATGGGCAGGACGTGTTCCCATCCAGAGCAGTGCCTGTGACACATCCTTCTGATTTTTAAGGTGGCCTCAGCAGGCGCCCTAGGCTCCAGCCGGGCGGGGTCTGAAGTGGGAACTTGAGAGGCGGAGTTGGCTGCATTCCTCTGAAATCCCTGGCCTCTGAGAACCAAAGCTGCCGGTCACGTCCTCCGCCCCTCCCCTCCACTCAGCACGTCTGCTTCTCTGTGAGGGACCTGGCCCTCAGCCCTGGGCAGGCACTCTCACAAGCCTCCCCAGACCCAGGACTTTCTTAGACTTTCTGGAAATACCCCAGGCCTGGTGAGCTACGTGTGTCCAGGGGGTGGGGAGGGAACTGCTGAGCTGGGCCTGAGCCAAAGGGTCCTGCTTGGCGTCCTGTAGGACTTGGCAGGCTGCCCTTTGGTGACTAATGCTGGTGGTGTCCCCTACTCACAATGACCCCTGGAATGTGTCCTTCCAGCAAGTCTCCTTAGGCCCCAGGCAGCACCTTCCAGATCCCCACTATCAGATCTTTGCTTACTCCAAGTCTGCTGGAAACTACTTCTGTGTTTAACCTTCCGCCAAGTGACCCTGAGCAAGCAAGTCTGGGTCTAAGAGAAGGAAGTTGGACACCCTAGGTCTTCAGCGTCAGCCTTCCAATCTGTGTTCACATTTCCAGACTTCCTTTTCCATGGGACAATTGGTACAGGGCAGTAGCTCGATCCTTAATCCTTTCTTATCCTCTCTCCAGCCTTGAGCGCCAACGTCATTCTTGTGTACAAACTGTACCAAGTCCCCCCTTTGTGTGCACATCCCTGAGTTCCCTGGGTGTTCCAGTCATGTGGTCTCTCTAAAATATCATCATGCCTATGTAAGCCTCATTCAATCCCGCTAGGGTAGGAGCTCAAGAACACCAAGCTTGGGGCTCTGTTGGGAGAACATATTCCATCAGTAGATTAATTTGCTAAGTCCTTAGTACAGTCTTGCAGCAGTGATACTGCCATTGTACAGTAGAGGCGTCTGGAGTACTGAGAGGTGAAAATCGCGAACTGGCAGGGGCAAAATCTGGGCATCAGGCTCTTCATTCTTGACCTACACTCCTGGGGGACTGAGTGGTGTTCCCTGTAAGGCCTAAGTTTCCTGCAGAGCTTTAAGCTTTTCTGACACCAGAACCTGCTCTTAGCTAAAATTCCAAGCTTTCCTTTTTCAAGACTTTCACAAATTGTTTCCAAGTCCTTTGTGTTTCCATATATATTTTTTAGAATGCTTGCCAATTTCTACCAGAAAGTCTGTTGGTATTTTGGTTGGGACCATTGAATGTAGTGATCAATTTAATGCTACACATTTGTAATTCTACCACTTGGGAGGCTGAGGAAGGATAACTGAGCAGGAAGCCAGCTAGCGTTCCACAGAGGTTACCCTAAAAAAAACCTAACATCCCGAGTCACCAGTTCGTGAATGTAGTTTGATTGTGTATCTGATGACAAACCAAAATTCAAATTCCTCTTACAGTTATTCCAACTGGCTTCAGCTGAATCACTGATCGTATTATGAGGGTTTACTGAGGGTCAGTGTTGTGCCAGGGCCCCTTATGTGAATTATGGAATTTAATTCCTGCAGTAACCCCATAGAGAATTCTTATCACCCCTTCCCCCATCATCAAGGAAACTGAAGCTTGGAAAGATTACAAAACTTAACCCAGGATCACATGGTTAGTACTTGCAAATCTGGGATTTGAACCTAGGTCTGCTACTGTTTACCATATTGTAGAAAGTTAGAAATCAGTCAATATATCCCTAAACCCAAAGATAATGACTCAAGGCTTCTCTGGTTCAGCCCTTCCTGCTAAGGAAGCACAATGTGGTCTAGAGTGAATGGGCTAAAAGGAGCTGTATGTATCTGACATACGTCAGGTGCCAACAGATTTCCATGCTTAACATTGCACCTTAGTGACTACCTAGGGACTTGGGTCTTAAGGACTTCTTGTTGGGAGGTTAGGGTCTGGGAGAGTTTTGGCCATCATCAACCACTCCATGACACGATTGTAGAATCTACCTTCAGAGGCCTCTGGTAGCATGCACCTCTAAGGGAAATGTCAAGTTCACCTCCACCATGCCCAAACATCCAAGGGCTTCTTGTTCCCATCTCTGAATGTGGTCCTTGTGTCTCAGTTATGGCCATGGGTCTTGTGTTTTGTCCCTGCTGAAGCCACAAACACTGCCCCCCCCCCATACATATGAGTCTTATCTACAAAGGCTGCCTTTTGGCTCCTTATGCTGTTCCCCAGACCTTCTAGGGTTCTGAGACCTCCTTGGCAATGTAGCTACTGTAGGGCCTGTGTGTCACCTGAGAGGGGGTCAAATGCTCCTGGTGGGGAGGTAGGAGGAATATGTCCCACGATTCATTGATAGTACTTAAAGGCCCCACCCCCATTGCTTTAGGTCAGCCCACTCACTTGGAGGTGAGAAACCTAAGGCCAGAGATGTAAGATGGCATATCCAGAATCTTCCCAGGAATCCTGTTCTGAGACTTGTTCATGTTACCACATTTTTGCTTGAAAGGTAAGTAAATAACTAAGGCCCTTGGAAGGGGCTTTGTCCAAAAAGATGGGTGCCCTGGTCCCCAAGCAGGATCTTAACTCAAACTATATTAGATTCTTTCCCATTTCCTATCTCAGCTCTGGAAAAAGGAAAAATTAAAATTTGTGTTTTTCCCCCTTATAGGCTAGAGGGTGAGCCACCTAAATGCCTCCTATGGGAGTTTATACTCAGAGGCCTGCAGAAGGGGCTTTTAGCTCTCTCTCTCTCTCCTTCTCTCCCCCTCCCCCGCCCCTCGGACAGAGGGTGCTAGACCTTGACCTCCCACTCAGGTCTTGTCTTTGTCACTCTAGGGGAGATTCCACATGCTCAGGACCATCAGGCTTCTCAGCCCTTAACACTGTGCACCCAGGACCAACAGCTTTTTCTGTTGCTGGGGCCTCTCCAGGGCACCAGGAGGTTGAGTTGGGAAGTAGAGTACTGTGGTGTTTAGGGCAGGGCAGAGAAAATACAGTTTCCAGCCGAGGGCCACTAATCTGAACTGCAAACCAACCTTTGAAAGAAAGGCATACAGTGTGCAACCAGCCAGATGCACACTCGCAGGGATATGGAACATGTGACCAGACAACAGTCCTGCATACCTCCCTTCCAGGGTGTGGGAGGGAGACCTGGAGGTCAGGGCCAGGGCTAGGGCTTGCCATGGCCTTGCGGCAATCCTGGTTTGGAGGTAATAGTATTTAAGGGTCTAAGAAGCAGTTGAGGCCGACCGGCTGCTTAGCCTCAAGTGTGAATGTGGCTGCTGAAGCGGAAAAGTAAGAGGAAAAAGCCTTCTAGGAGATGTGGGGCCCCCTCCCTTTTCCGTTCTCCACTTCCTCTCTTCCACCCTCCCCTTTCCTCCCACCCTCCCCCACTCTTCTGTTTTTAATACTTAACATAGAACAAATGAGGGCCACAGTTGTTTGTGGCTGGGCCCTTCTGCTGTCCTTTACAAATACTGAGAGTGGCCCTCAGTCATCTGTCCTCTGCCTGTCCCCCACAGCTGCTCTAAGAGAGCCAGTTAAAGGCACTGCTGTTGTCCTGACATGGGCCCCGCCCCTCACTCAATGGTTTGGAGGCTTCAAACAAAGTCCCAGGCCTAGGATCCTCATCCAGTCTGCTAGGTAAACCATATGGGA
Organism: Phyllotis vaccarum; assembly: GCA_033318265.1. Classification (NCBI taxonomy): domain Eukaryota; kingdom Metazoa; phylum Chordata; class Mammalia; order Rodentia; family Cricetidae; genus Phyllotis; species Phyllotis vaccarum. The sequence continues at coordinate 13,727,216 of JARWLC010000009.1, read as the reverse complement.
CTGTAGTTCCCTGTGGGGGCCCAGGCTGAATGACGGGATAAACTTTACTGCTGATCTGGGGCCAGAGACTCAGAGGTCATTCATTCCGATCTATAACCCCTCACCCCCACCTCCCAGCCCCAGGCTGATGGGACAAGGGTGGCCAGGGCCATGGTGGGAAAGGAAAGCCCATAGGCTCTGCTAAGGTTGTGACAAGGAAGGATGACAGCTGGCCCTGTCCTTTGCCTTTGGAGTTCTAGGCATGGATTCTGTAGGCCAGGAATTCTGACCCAGGAAAAAGCAGACACCAGTTGGCCAGAATGTTCACCTGTCCCTGATGGGGGCATGCCCTATCTGCTGAATAACCGTACTATGACAACAGTAATCCCCCCAACCCTGGCTATTTATTGAGTGTTTACAATGTGTCAGGCACTGTTTTCATTCCTGTGTGCTCCATCACCATCTGAGAAAGCAGGTGAAGGGCTGTGGCACAAGAAGAACAGGACACTAGGCCAAAGTCACAAAACATAAAAGCAGCAGAGTTGTGACCTGAACCTATGCGGGAATGTGGCTCCAGTCCAAGGCCCTCGCGTTCCCTGCTGGGCTTGGAGAGTCCAGGGGCTACCCAAAGCAGAAGCAAATGGCCCTCTATTCTTCCAGGATGAGAATCAGTTTTGATCTGACAGTTAGGCTGCAGGGGTGGCTTTTCTGCCAGGGGCTGACCTTTGCCCCCTTCAGTTCTTTGCAAGTAAGAAGCTATGTAGGGCAAAAATCTGAATTTTTTTTGGGGGGGGGGGGAGCAGGAAAACAGGAGAAGGTATGATGATGTGTTTGGAACAAGTGGAAGGGATTCTGGAGGACCTCAGACAAGCAATTCCAACTCCCCAGACTCACCATCCTCGCTCCCAAGTGTGGCTGTCATCCTAATTGACTTGAATAAAAGTCTCAGGCTAAATGTGGCATCCTTGGGCCCAGGAGAAACTTTGTTCACATGTACAGATTCACGTGATCACTTTGCCCAAGGGACCTGCTGTGTACGTTCAAGGAAAAGATCCCACACAGGCTCAAGCTGGAAACCTCCAAGGGCCCCTCTATGGCTTTTCACCTTCAGCCAGTTACTTGATCGGTTTGCCACTCCTGTGTGGGTCCCTGACCCTGATTCTGCTGTCACTGTCCAAATGGAGGCTGCTAATGCCTGTCCTGGTTCTTACAGGCCCCCTCTGTGAACATCATATATATGAAGAAGGCAGTGGTCCCCATATAACCCTCCCTCCATCCTGTTGCAGAGGAAGACCTGTGAATGCCAGTCAGGAAACATCACCTTTTCCTTTACAAACGCTTTGCAGCAGCCAGGGACTCAAAGGTCTGCTTCCTGCTCCTTGGTAGAGCAAATGGCCTTCCCAACCTAGCTCCTGCCTCTTAGCTAGGCCACCTCTGCCCCTGTGCTCTGTGCTCAGGAACAATCATGGTTCCGCCTTGCTTTGCCTCTGCTCAGCTGTTAGCTTGGTATATGTTCTTTTCACACTTCCTCATTTGGTGCTGATTACTGGACACCCATTCTCTAAGAATCCTGCCTCACACGAGACTATGTTGTATCTCTAAGATCCTCAGAGGAGTTCTCATGTGCCTCGTGATATCACTCAGTGGGCTGGCTATCTTGCCTTTCTGTATCCCCACTACAATCATGAGGCCTCGGGAGTAGAAGAGAATCTTTTCCACTTGTTGCTAGGAACGTTACCTGCCATACAGTGGTGCTGGTCTGATAAATGGGCACACCTCTGTGTGGATAAGGCTGTCTATGTCCACCAAGCAACATGAGACTGAAGGAGTCTTGTGTGGGGCCATTTGGATAACAGGACCACAAGAAACATGGGTATGAAAGGTTTTGGGGATGAGCCTCTGAGATCATGGGACTAAAAGCAGCCTCGATAGCATCTCTATCCAGTATGTATGGTAGTACTCTGCAGGGGTGATGCTGAGTTCCAAGCCACAGGGTGGGAGGCAGGGGTGGGGTTGGATGGCAATTCTAGCTGTAAAGCTGAAGTTACCTCTAGGCTGGGGCACACAACTTTGATTTTGAAGGCCCAGACACTAATGCCACAGGCTGCATCCTGCCCTTTGCAAATTCCTTTTCTCCTTGGCCTGCTCAGGTAGCTGAGTGCTGGCAAACTGCTGTCCTGGGAACCAGAGTTTCAGCCTCCATGATTTCTTGGGCTGATAAATTGAGATTTTCCAACACTTTATTTTAATAAGTATGCCCTCCCCCGATTTTAAAGTGTCCATTCATTATTCCATAATAGAAAGAGAAGTTTAGTGTCAAGACAGTAGAAGATCTCAGAGAAGGGCCAGCCCTTTCCAGAAAGAATGGTGGATGAGCCTCTGTATATTTCTCTGCTGATGCCCCACATGCACAACAGCTTTGGTCCATATGTTAATTTGTGGAAAGCTCTCTCAGCTGGTCCTGCATGTGTGGCCCGAGTACCTAATAAGCCTGCTCTTGTAGGCCCCTTACAGAGACTGGAACACTGTTCACCAAGGGCTTAGAATTCAAGGCAGGTAGCTGGCTGTTGGGTAAAAAGAAAAAAAAAAAAAAGTAACCTAGAGTGTACTGAGGCAGTCTCACAAAAGGGAAGTGCCAACGAGGTAAAGCTCCTGGTTCCCCTTCTGCTCACTGGCCCTCTAAGGCTGGGGCTGTTGTGCATATTACTCTTCTAAGTATCAGGCTCATTTATAAGGTACAGGGGACCAAGGCGCCTATGTGGCTGGATCAGCTTAGCCTGGAGGATCAGAAGAAGCCCCTAGGCCAGGCTGAGCTGCCCTTTTATGCCATATCAGCTGCAGCTTCTCAGAGCTGGGACATCGGACCCATGGATGCCCCAAGGCACAAGATCTGGGCCAGGGAAGGGCAAGCTATTGTGAGGCTCCTGGGGTAGGTGGCATTCATGCCCCCCTCCCAGCCCCCACGCTGCATGCTTTAAATAGCTCAGCTTCTCTCAGACTCACAGACTCACAGTCTTGCCACCCGGGCCAGCTCCTTCTGAGTTTCCACATCATCTGGCTGGTTTCCAGGTCGGGGATATGGGGGAGCGAGAAGGTGACCTGGCTTCCTCTGGCAGTTGAGGCTTAAGAGATGAAGGGAAGGTGCTTCCCCACATTTCCAAGCAGTTGTCCCAGACAAGGCAGAGTCCAGGCTGCTGTGGGTAAGGGTCTTCATTTAGCTTTCTTATCTCCCTGGGGAAGTCCATGGCCGACCCAGGCCATCTGTTCCTTAAGTCAGCAGGCTGGGAATGAACCTCCCACCCAGGGAGAGATCCCTTCCTGCCAGGTTACTGAAGGCCCAGTCTTCTCACACTCTCAGTGTCCTCCTGGGCCTTAGGGTCCTTATCCTGCACTCCCTTCTTTGCCTCCCATTGCAAGATGCCCTGACCAAGTCCTCTCTAAGCAGCCCAGGAGAGACAGCAGTTCTCATCATTTGACTCTGCATGTGGTACTCTACAATTTACAAACTATTTTCACACTCTTATTTCATAAGAACTTTCCAGCCACCCTGTGGGTTATGTAGAGGAAGATATAAAAGCCCATCTTATGGTCCCGGAGACCGAGACAGCCAGAAATATTAGGGGAAGTATTCGAGTTCATCTGTCAAATGAGTGGTTCAATCAAGCTGAAAGCTGGGCCTTTGTGCCATTTCCTGTCCTCGGGACGCTGTACTCCCCCCCACCCCCCGCCCCCAGTCTTTGACCAAGGGAGGGAGGGGAGACACGGGGGGGGGGGAGGGGAAGGAGGCCAGGGACACGTGTCCTCTCTCCCAGGCCCTGAACCCTGCTGCTGGCTCCATGGGTCACTTTCACAACCCAGAACAAAAATCTCACTAGATATGGCCTCAGACCGCCTGGCTCCAGTCGCCCTCCGGCAGACGCAGACGCACACAGACACACAGAGAATATGCTGTTATCTCTCCGCTCCAGCCGGTTTCCTCCACCTTCTCAAACAGCAGATTTCTTCCAGCCTGGCTGCCTCCCCTGGTCACCACCCACAGCCACTGGCCCCTGGGGACCAGCCAAGGCCCCCGCACCCTCTCTACCCTAGACTGTGACGCCGAATCCCTGCTAATCAGATGGTCGCCTCTGCCCTCCCAGCCATTGCCCCCAGAATTCCCTGGAAATGTCCCTTCTGCCTGGCCCAGCCCCCGTGGAATTGCAAGCTTTGTCTGCACACACAGCTGACTTGTGTTTGCAGGGACAGACAGGGGCTGGCGCTGGGGCCCGAGCCAGCAGGAGCTAGGAGGGTAGAGCAGATGGGAAAAACACAAAGTCCAGAGAACAAACTTTTGCAAGCGAGCCCTTTGGGGTCACTGGGGAGGCTAACAGAAAAAAAGAGAAGAGGAGCCTTGTGATGGCGGTTGCCTTTAGTGACCCCCCTAGGGAACATTTTTTGGCTGCTTAGCTTTCTGAGATCTAAGTAGAGGAAGACTGTGCCAGCCAGTGAAGGAGTGGGGTGACAGCAAGCATGTGGAAGGGACAGATGTATTTCCCTCCTTCCTTGGGCCCTACTCGACGACTCTGTCCCTAGCCACACATAGAGTGCTCAATGGATGCTTGTTAGGCTGAACTGGCCTCTGGCCAGTTTGCCCCTCTGGGACTTTTCTGCCAACTAGCTCCCACTGTGGGTAAGTTCAGACTGGGGGAGGTTGCGTGGGGAGCCGGCACCAAGTCCCACACCCCCCGTATGTATCTGTGTCTGTTCAAGTACCCGGCACGAAAACTTCCCCTTTATCAGGAAAAGGAGCCAAGGTGTCTGCGGTGGCCTGCCAAGTTTTCAGGGAGAAGATACATGCGGACGAGCGAAGGCTATAGAGGTGTGTGTGGGAAACATGCAGTATTGAGTGTCCCTCACCCTCCACTAAGCCCCTTCTGATATTTTCAGCCTTGAGTCCTGAGACACTTGACCCCATTCCGAAATGCAGCCATCGCCACCAAAATGAACGGGGTCATAACAAATCACATAGCAATGGGGGATGTTTAAAAATAAAAGGCATAGCCACAGTGGCCAAGAAAGCTTTGGACAAGGCAGTTCTTTGTCTGGGCAACCCAGGCTGCTTGTGTGAATATTCCATGGCCCCCAACCATTAAGAGTACACAGTACTCACTGTCAGTCTGTCTGCATGCCTGTAGCTTTTCTTACAGTACAGGCTTAGCTTTGCAGGCTTGGGAAGAGGAAGAAACTAGTTAGTTAAAGGTGTGCAAACAGGCACCAAAGGGTACATGACCATCTGACTAATGACCTGCTCCCTCAGGGCTTCTGCAGGAGGCCTGGTCGTCCCCAACCATGCAGGCTGCTCAAAGACACGAGGGCATCCCCTCTACCTGCAGACTCTCTCCCACCTAGAACTACAATCCCCCTCTCTTTCACCCAGGAAAGGGAGACCCAAACAAACCAAAGTGTTTCCTTTTCTTGCCTTCATAAATCATACCACGAACCACGGAAAGAAGAGGCAGCTGGGGAGGCCTGGGCAGGTCAGCTTGCCACCCGTTCATAGCTAGAGTGGGATTCTTCTGGCTTCCAGGAGGATAGGGACCGAGGGAAGACCCCAACCCCACACTGAGCTCTGGTCTCCATATTCTTAGGTCTCAGGGTAACAGAGGGAGAACACATGGCCATTGTTTAGTTTGGGGGAGGAGGCTCTGAACAGAGTCATTGAAACACCTGCTTTCTTCTGCCTTACCTGGCCTCACTGGGCCTCATGGACCCCTACCTAAGTGTGCTTTGGCCATGGGCACTCAGTTGACAGTGCATTCTAAGAAGGCAGGCTACAGCCTCTAGTGTTTCTACTAGCTGTATGACTTTGTTTATGTCTCAGGCTCCCGTGTAGTTTCCTCTCCCCTCCCACAATGCAGACACTTTGGACATGTTCTACATCATCATGTGGACATATCCATGGTTTAAACTTCCTCTGCCCAAATGAGGCCCAGAGAGGAAAAACAGCCCTGGATCCTATAGGTAAGAAGTCAGTGTGAGCTCCTGCTCTACACCAGTGGCTGATAAACAACAGATGCTTGGATCTGAACAGTTAAGAGTTCTGCAAAGCAACTTCATTTTCCTGCCTGGATTCTTGAGCTCCCTAAAAGACAGGCCATGAGTTGTCAACTGACAGACTGCTGTGATACTCACAGACATGTCTAGAATTTTGGGGTTCCAAGTCATCTTGCTTTCTACTTTAAGACTAACAAAGTGGGATGCTGAAGAACTCCAGAAAAAGGCCTCACTAGAAGGTTCCACATCATCACACAGTTAATCAAACAGAGGCCCTGGAACAGCTGTTGATCCCTGGAGACCTAACACCCATCGGTTCTGCAGTTCAGGATTGTGTGCAGGAAGGCTGTGCTGATTAGGGCAGGGAGCTTCTGCTCTAGAGGAAACCTCCACAGTGACCCCTTTTCCTTGACTGTTCCTTCTCAGGGTGGAAAGGCCTAGGAGGCTTCAGCCTCTTTTCTTCCAAGGCCCCATGCCTGTTCTTCATCGCTGAGATTCCTGTTCACTTCTGTCATGGTGGGGGAGGACTACAGACATCCAGGCCTGTCCTCACACCTCCTCCTGCTGTCTGAGGAGAACAGGGAGTGCTAGACAAACCAACCTGCCCATGCTGGAAATATGCAGCCTCCAGGGCTTGAGCTCATTAATGCTTTGCTCCCCTAGGGCAGCTGAGCTCCCTCCCTAGGCACAGTGCTATAGCTGGACAAACACTATTCCTGTGGAACCAGGACATTCATTCTCCATCTTTCTGCCACCTCTGTGACCTGCCTGTGACTTATGTATAAATGGGATGCTAGCCTGCTCTGGGGTTCCCATTACCTTGCTGGAGGTTCTGGCCCACTCTCCAGTCACTAGAGTCACTTTCACAAGGTTTAAACCCTTGTGGGACAACCATCCAGGGTGCCCAAGTGCAGGGGTTGACTACAGGCAGGTGAGCCCCGCCTTGTGTGCTGGTGCCCCCTGCAGGCTGTTCTGTTTACCCAGGAATGCCACCAAAGGACGTGTGGGCAAAGCAGGCCAGACAGGGTGGGTGTGTGCATAAAGGAATGAAAAGTATGGAGGCGGTTAGGGCTGCAGACCTGCCCCAGTGGGGATTCTAGGGATCGAGTCTATGTAGTATGTAGGCTTTGGTATAAGCTTGAAAACATTTTTAACTCCCCTTCTTTTATGGGTTAAGAAACCTCTGAAAGCATACAAGAACTGGCTGAGAAAGTACCAAAGAAAGGCAAGCCCGGCTCCGAACCTCCCCTTCTGTACAGGGTGCTTCCTTCAGGGTCAGTTCTTTAACCCTGGCTTCTGGTAGTCAATCAAGTATAACCTGATGGTCTGTTTTCCCTTCCTATCCCCAATGTGTTTGAGGCTATCCCACCGCTGACCTCCAATTGACCTTCACAAGTTCTAGGCACTAGGGTGTGAGTGGTGGTCAGAGGGCCTAGTAGCCATGACCAGACCTCACCCAGGCTTTCATTTTCTTCATAGGTACACTTAGGCTGGCAGAGGCATCTAGGCAAGGGCCTGGCTCCAGACTTCCAGGCTCCCCAGGATCCCTCTAGGGAGCCCACAAACTATGTACTGGGGGAGGGGAGGGGCTTCTCCACAGGAGGTGAGGCCAGCCTCTCAGTGGACTTTTCTAGGCAGAAGGAGCCAGCCTCCTGATGTCACCTGCTGGGTGAAGCTCTGGGGCATGGACCCCTCCCCAGAGTCTGGCCTGGGTTTCAGATGAGCAGCCTGCCCTGACTACCTCCTGATACTGCCTGAGGCCTGAGCCTGGCAGGAAGCTCACAAGTCTTGAGGTAGAAGTCTGAGTTTTGGATTAAAATGCAGCCTTGGCCTGAAATAGTGGGAAGCTGGCGCCAGCAGGATGAACAGGCCAGTGTGGTTACTCTGCCCAGGGTCATGGCCCTGCTGGGCAGTATCCTCCAGGCTAGACACACCTCCCCACTGGCCCTACTCCCACAGGCTCTGCCACATGCCAGTCTTAGCTTTGACCCTAGTCTCCTACCTCTTTTGGGGGATACCTCCTCCAGGAAGCCCCTTTCTCCTTCAGTTTACAAGCCTGCCCCTCCTCTGATTGTTCTGCACAGCTGGTAGTGAACAGTTACCCCTGGCTCTCAGTTCAGTGTAACAGTGCAGAGCTCAGGATTCCAGCTGGGCCTCTACACTTAGTCCCTCGACACCAGCCCTTTTGGCTGGATCAGCCCCAAATCTCAGTGTGCATGTGGCCCTGGACTTGGGGGTGGGCATCAAGTTTTCCTTACTCAGGGCCTTGAAAGGCTGGGTCTCCTCCTCCAGGGAGACAGGAAGACGCACTAGGGAATTTTCAGAATTCTCTTCTGTAGGAGTGAGTCTTCAGAGAGCCCACAAAGAATGACAGGGCATTGAGTGGACTTTTCCCCACAGTGGTTGGTACAGGGAACAGGGCTGTAAGATGGGCATCAAGATTCCGGTTGACAGAAGAGTCAACTTAGGGGACTGATGTGGGAATGTCTTTCTGTATGCTGTGAATATCAGTCTTTAAATAAAGGAGCTGTTTTGGCCCATGACAGTCACCATAGAAGAAGTAGGTGGGAAATCAGAATAGGTAGGAAAGGAAGGGCGGAGTCAGAGACAGATCCAGCCAGCTGCTCAAAGGAGCAACATGTAAGGAACACAGGTGAGCCATGGGCCACGTGGCAGGACAGATTAATGGAAATGGGTTGAGTTAAGATGAGAAAGCTAGCTAGCAATGTACTTAAGCCATGGGCCAAACAGCATGAACTTAATATAAGCTTCTGAGTCATTTTTGGGGGCCTAAGCAGCTAAGCCTAGGTGGCTAAGGGGTCTGGGGCAGTAGGTCTGTGGGTCTGGACCTCTGGTACCTGGGACCAAGAAACCTCATTGTATCAGGGGACTGCAGGTTTTGATGGGACCACACTAAGGTCAAGGGAAGGGGGTGGTCCTTGGCTGCCCCAGCCATTTCTCTAGGTAATAAGTAGGTCATTAGAAAAAAGTGTTTATGGCTCAGCAGGCTGAATTCAAAGGACCCTGATTCTAATCCCACTCTCTTCCTCTAGTCAGTATGGTTTTGTTTTGTTTCGAGGCAGGGTCTTACTATGTAGCCCAGGCTAGCCTCAAATTCAACAACCCCTGACCCTCTGCCTCAGCCTCCTAAATTCTGGTAGGACATGTATCACCATGGATGGCCAGATTGTTTTTCTAAACACCTAAGAGTGACATTGGGGACGGATGTCTATAGAACCACAGCAGATATGAATTCTGTGTGCATGGTGCCAATGAACCTGGAATTACTCAATGCACTTATTCTATGAGTGTCTGGGAACTTTTGCCAGAGTGGGGTCATCTCCAAATGCACCTAAGTTACATGTTCCTATTGGGCTAGCCTTGCTTAATTGATGAATACATGGTGTTTTGGTGTGGTGGCTTGCAGATCCTTTCTTCACAGGTCTGGGTATTTGCATGTACCCTCTAAAATATGCCTTGACCCGGCTGGGCCCTGTCAAGATTGTGGTCATTTGGGGGACATGGGTGACCATCCCAGGAGGGCATGTTTTTTATCTGAGCATGTCTGTCCCAATGTTTCAAACTGGCTTGAAGTATCACTCATTCTCTTACTTGGGGCTTGTTCTGGGGACCTAGAGGGCACACAGAGGACCAAATGACACTCACTCCCTGTAGGTGGCTCCCTGTCTCTAATGGGACACTCATCCTTTCCCTGGAGTCAGAATCATGACTGGGGAGGGGCCAGTAAAGCACTGGCCTGTTTCTCTCTACAGACTCTGAACTCTCCTGCACCAGTCCTGGTCCACTAGAAAGTGTTTTAAACCCGAGGTCTGGATGCAAGGCAGCGAGGGATAGGGGCCCGGAGGTGTGCAAGAGCCTCCAACCTGACCTTGGTTTCCCAGAGCTTGGTTGGCAGAACAGGTTTCTGTGCCTGTTTGCCTGCTTCTTGGTGGCATGTTACCTTCTCTCCAGGACAGAGGGGCTACCCAGCATGTGAGTTCATGTTGGAGGGGAGACATTTACAGGATTGCACACCTAGTGCTGTCTGGGTGTGAGTCATGAAGGCAGTCATGATGCATACCACACTCGGTGCCCTTGAACCTGCTATGACCTTGACCTCATGGTAGATTCTTTAGGGAGCTGGACTGGCTTTTGTCTCTGCAAAGGGGCCCTCATTCCTCTTAGGGTACAGAACCTAGCTGCTTGCACACAGTAAGTACAGACATTCTTTTGTGGCACTGAGTTGGGGACCCATGTGGCATTCCTGCCCATGTGGCATTTTTGCTCACTATGCAAAAACTTATCCTGTTTCTCTGTCTGTCTGCCTGACTCCCCTCTCCTCTTGTCCACTCACTTCCTGATTAAGGTTGTAGACAAGGTACAGAGTCTTCCCTGGTCACCTCTCATGGATGACCAGGAAGGAGGCTGTGTCCTTGAAGACCACCCTAAAACACAGGCTATGTGCCCTTGGCTGGGAAGCCTGCTTATTTATATGGGGCTTCATAGACTTTGAAATGACTTCTTTCTAGAAGTTCCCAGGGTCTCCTGGAGTTCTTGCTGAGGGACAGAGAACAGATCTACATTTCCTGAACTAGCCAGCTGTCTACACAGTGTATAATTCCAGTGTCTAGCTTCTGGGAACGAAACACTACCATTCTACACACTAGGGCCAAGCATTGGGCTCCCAAGGGACTTGTGAGTAAAGTCTGCATGAAGTTTAGATTTTAGGAGGAAGAGTGCCAATCTCTGCCTGCTTTCTTCACAAGTGATACCATAGCCCCTCAAAACCCCTGAACTGGAGCTGGCAAGATGGCTCAGTAAGTAAAGGTGATTGCCACCAAGTCTGATAACCTGAGATAACCCAGGACCCACACAGTCGAAGAGAACTAACTGCTGAAAGTTATCTTCTGACCTTCACAATCATATACAGGCATGCACAGATACAACACACATACACGTGCATGAACAGACACAAAGCACATATATGAGCATGCACAAATACAACACATATACACGTACATGCACAGATACAACATATACACACAGGTATGCACAGGCATGAGACACATACACAGGCATGTACAGATACAACACACAGATGTGAGAATGCACAAATACAACACATATACACATGCATGCAGATATATCACATATACATATGCATGACAGATACAACACACATATGCACACACACATGCATACATACACACAATTCTCTCTAAATATAATACAAATTATTCTATCAAATCAACAAAACACAGTGAGATCTCTACTATAAGTTGCCTAGAAGCAAAATATTCTATAACCATCCATTACATCTCCATTAACTCTTTGGGCTACTAGTTTCTTATCTACATGAGTGAGTTGAAGTGGATAATCTATATAGAACCTTTAGGTTTATATGGATCTGTGGGTTTTTTTTTTTTTAAATGAATTCTGAAACCCTACAGCTTGAGAGCCCACATTCACTCCCTAGGTATACTAGTCTAAACTCTTTTTCCTCCGTCCCTCCCTAGTTGGATCATGACAGACTCCAGCTCTTAGCTGGATTCCAGGTAACAAGGTCCCTCAATCTCCCTTTGCATCTCAGTTCACTACATTTCCTCCATTAAAAATGCCCAGAAAACCATTTGGCAACTCCTCAAAAAGTTAAACATAAAAGTTCCGTATGATCCAGTAACTATACCTGCAAGAATCGAATCAGGGATTCTGCTATTTGCACATCCACACTCATAGCAACACTGATCACAAGCGCCAAGTGTAAACACCCTGTGTCCACTGATAGAGGAACGAAATATGGTATATACAGACAACAGAATACTATTCATCCATTAAAAAGAGAAAATCTGACACAAGCTCTTATGTGAGTAAAGTTTAAAACCATTATGCTGAGTGAAATAAGGGAGTTTCAGAAACGAGGAGAAAAAAATATGGTATGCATGCTCCTCTGTGTGTGTGTGTGTGTGTGTGTGAGTGTGTGTGTGTGTGTGTGTGTGTGTGTGTGTGAGTGTGTGTGTGTGTGTGTGTGTGTGTGTGTGTGTGTGTGAGTGTGTGTGTGTGAGTGTGTGTGTGTGTGTGTGTGTGTGTGTGAGTGTGTGTGTGTGTGTGTGTGTGTGTGTGTGTGTGTGTGTGGTAGAGTGGGGAATCCCTGGGGCAGGAGAGAGGTCAGGGCCAGGGGGACGGGAGGCTATGGTTTGGTGAAAATAGGGTTTAGATTTGGGGGGTTGCTTGGCATTATGGGTGCCTTGGTGCTGTTGAGCACTGGTGCCTTAGAAACAGTTCAAGGGGTTGATTTTATGTTGCCCTTGGTCCATCCCTTAAAAAAAAAATCTGAAAAAATAACAATACAGAGCTCCCTTTTTCTCTCCTTTAAAATCATGCCTCCTGTTGGCTTTGATCTGCTTGGTCCCTTGACCTGGGTTCTTGCTCAGGGCTCAGCTTCACTCATAAGTCTTAAGGTTCTTTCTGTCTCCATGGGCCCTGGCACAGATGAGATCCAGAGGAGGGATGCAGAGGAGGGTCTCATGATAACAGAACTCTTGGCTTCCTTTTTGAAGAGGCACCCTTTCCCTTCAGAACACGGCTCTCTCTTTGTGGAGGCTGGTTGAGGGTGGCCAGGAGCCTTGGTGGGTAGCCAGGGCCAGCCTGGGGGGCAGTTACATAACAGGAGATTTTTTTCCACTGGCCAGTTGGTGCCAGCTTTCCAGTGGTGGCGCAGCAGGTAGAGGCGCCCTGTCTGGGGCGGCGGTGCCCAGGCAGGGCTGAGATGCGCTGATCTGGAGTCGCTCAGCATAGCTCAGATTCCCAGTGGCTGCCTCAGGCAGGTGGTGGGAAGGGATCTGCTGTCTCCTGCCTGCCTGGCTGGGTGAGGGGACAACAGGAGGAGGAGGAGGAGGTGCTGGGGGTGAACTGCCAGCCAGCCAGGGGTGACCCTCTGGGGCTTGGGACACCTGAGCCACCTTCTCCGATAACCCACTTATCTGCAGGACCTGCCTGGCAGTCTCAGACAGGGACACTTCTGGCCAAGTTCTCTCAGGGGACTTAGCCAGGAAAACAGAACCAGGATGGAAGGTGAGGGTGTGCGGGGAAGAGAACATGGCCTGGCCAGGAGCATGGGTATTGGAGAAACAGTCCCTGGCCAGGCAAAGCTTTCTGGACCCAGTGACTAGAAAAGTAGAACATCATGTGCCTCTCTTCAGTGGCCAGCACCTGAGAACCATCCATCCATTTTGTCTACCCGAGGCTACTCTGCCCTACTATAACAGCAGAGCAGTCACAGCATACTACAGCATTGGTTAGTGGGAAGACATGGATAATTCTTTGTCCCAAAGACACAGGCCTCAGACAGGAAGAATTTAAGCAGAAGTATTCACTGAAGGAGGCAGGAGGATTGATTGAGAGATCAAGGGCAGTCTGGGCAACACAGTGAAGCCTCAGATCTAACACAAAGAAATTCTTTGACACAGGTGATGTTTTGGGGTGGGGTCTCTAGCCTGGAAATCAGGTAAGGCTGGAAAAGAAAACCCTCATAAAACCATTGTTTTACAAGCACCCTTCATCTATCTTATCCCAAACTGAATCTACATGGGAGTGAGAGATATGTTTTAAGCCTGAGGGAAAGAGTGACCTTTGTCTGGAGATGTCAGGCCTCCTACTCTCCAGTACTCTGTGCCCATGGGGCAGCTGTCACTGTGGGCCTAGATCTGGGCTGAAGGCAGTGGGTATACACTCAGCCTTCGCCAAAGCCCAGGGGCCCTTTCCAGGGCAGAAACTGGGTATCAAGATGGGTTTTAAGACTCAGGTTCAACAAAGGAACAGTAGGTATCCCTACCACAATACTGAGCACCCAGGGTCTCACCTCTGGTTCCAGAGCCGAAGTCCTGACTAGAGACTGGACTCAAAGGGTAGCTGTTCCAGGTGGCCTAGTTTTGTTTGTTTTGAGACAGGGTGCCACCTTGTTGTCTAAGGCTTAGACCTTATTACATGACCCAGTCTGGTCTCACAAATGCACAATCCTGCTTCCTTCTCCCAAGTGCTGTAACCATGTGTCACCAAGTCTAGTGTCCAAAGCATGTTTTGATGTTCAAATCATCTGTTTCTCTGTCCTACTGAGCACCCCAGAGTTCCAGATTTAGTGCCCCAAGAAGCCACCTTGTCCTCATTTTGCCCTACCCCTAAGTGAAGAGTCAGAGAGGTCTGGCCTAAATACTGACCTCGCTCCTTGAATACTTGAGACCTACAAGGTACACAACTCTGACCTGCTCTGTCTCCAGCATGGCTAAGGGCTGGGTATGGAGACACACATCAGCTCTCCCAGTCAGGGACCTAGTCTGCCACAGACTCTGCAGAGGCCCCGGCTCCTGTGACCACTTGTCTCTTGGGACACATGAGGCAAGCTTGCTGTGGGCTGCCAATGAGTGTACCAGCTCTGCATGCCTCTCCCTAAGCTTGGCATTCCAGAGTGGGCACAGACTACTCCTGAGGGTTCTCAGAGGCAAGGACTTTGAGAAAATGAGACCCTCTGTGGGCCCAGGGAATTACCTCTGTGGCCTGTCTGTGGGGAAGGGTTGGCACTGCCTGCTAGCCCTGTGTCCTGTCCCTGCTGGCTCCAGCAGCCATGGAGGGGAGCATGTGTGGTGATGGCCCAAGGCTCCTGATCCAGCTTTGGAATGCTCAGAACAATGTAATCCTCTCCTGGGCAATATCCAGCTGAGCCAACATTAAAATTAGTTTACATGCTTAGAGTGCACATGGGCTCAGCTGTGGGTGTGGCAGCAAGCAGGGACAGAGGCAGAGGGACAGAGTATAAGGAGGTGACATGGACTGGGTTGGAAAAGAGTATTCTCTTGGGGGGATCCTGTCCTTCCCTAAGATGGACTTTGTAGTCCCCATAGATGGTTTCATGGAATGGATTCCCCTAAGCTTCCAACCCTTGTTCTATTTGGGATGTGGGATGGGAACTAGGAGACCAGAAAGCTACTTTGTAGCTGATGTATTGCTAAACTACTTTTGCCTCTGTGTGTGTGTGTGTGTGTGTGTGTGTGTCTGTGTGTGTCTTAGGGGAAGAACAGGCCTGGGAATCACACACAGAAATGGGCTTCTGCCTCAAGGAGCACTGGGGCCCCAAACCCAATGCTCCATCACTTTCCAGGCAGTGAGGCATTTACTGAGCATCTGCTGTGTACCAGTCATTATGCAGGGAGCCGGAGAAAGATAACTCAGCCAGGGTGGGGCTCTTGCCCTTGAGAAGTCTCCAGCTCAGAAGTTCTCAAATCCAGAACCATGGCCAGCCTTTCTCTTTCTTCTGTAGACTGTAAAGCACTGGACTTAGGATACAGGAAATGGTTTAACTTTCCAGAAACTAAGAGAGTCGGAGGGTGGGAAAGCGTTGTCTTACAGTCAGTTGAAAGGACAGGGATGGCCTGGTTCTTCCACCCAAGCTTGGGAATCGGGCTCAGGACAGAGGTGTGGACTGTGAAACAGGTTAGGCGTAGGGTCCACATGTACTTCTAAGGGAAGTGATGGGGAACAAATATTGTTGGGGTTTAAGGTAGTATTTTGATTTCTTGATAAGGGAGGCTAGATCAGAGGACTTTATCAATCTTCACAGGAGCTCAAGGCATTCCCAGAGGCCCCACAGAACCACCATCCAACTGAATCTGTCTGTATCATAGGCCCAAATGCAATGCTGAACAGTGACCTGAGGTCAGCCTTTTAAAGGCTATATTGTGGAGGGTATCAGCAGAGAGCAATTTACTTTGAAATCCAGCCAAGCAAGCACCAAACTCCGATTCTGAGTTGTCTTTTTGCACAACAACCCTGCTGTGTTTACGACTTGGTCCCACATGAAGAAGTTTTTTCCCCCCCTTTTCAAAAAAAGGTATCACATCCTTCTGTTAGACGTGTTGTTAGCAACAGTTGCTAAGGAGAGCTGGGTTCAGTTACAGGCACACTGATGCCTGCTCTAATAATACTTCTCTCTGCATAGCAAAGATGCAGACACCTCTGGCTAAACAGGGCACACACATTTCAACAGACGAGGGCTTGAACTTGCACTACCCAAGCCGATCTAGGCAGAAGAGCCCTCTCTGAGCTCCAGGAGAAAGCAGAGGGCGGTGACCAGGCAGGACTGGGTGGAGGGGGTTCAGGCCTTTGCTTCCTGTCATTCCTAAGGCCCCATAAAAAGAGGCACGCTCATTCCTCCTTCTCCATGAAACCGGAGCCCTCGTCCTCCCCAGGATTTACATCGCAATTCCCTGATGAGCACCGAGAGAGCTTTCTGGCTGCTTCGGCTCAGGGTAGCCCGCAGTCTCCAAGAAGTGGAAACTATCAATGTGTAGAAGCTGGCTGGCTCAGCACAGGAAGGATCTGGGAGCCTCATGGGCAGGGCAGAGCCACAGAGGTGCTTGCTGCCAGCTTTATTGGGTGGCCTAGTCAGCACTGCGGGGGTGAGTGAGGCCCTCTCCTAAAACACATAATGGCCATGCCGACAAATGGCAGAGGCCAAGAAAAAGGAAGCAGAAGTTCCAAGCAGGGAAAGGAGGAACCCAGTAAGAGAGGAGGTGAGGGTCTTTCCTCTTTTCAGGGTGGGGGAGTCTCAGAATGGTGAGGAACAGTGTGAGAAGCGGCCCCCGGGATGGTGGAGCCTCAGAGGGAAAATGAAGTTGAAGGAGAAGGCATTCTATCAACAGCTAAGCTTTCCCACTAGCCCAGTCTTGAGTCCTCAGCAAAGAGGTTAGCACCTCAGAGTAGGTTTTAAAAAGCTGGTTCATTGCGTGAGAGGCTGGTTGGTAAGTGACAATGATGAGAGTCCTGGTGTCTCAGGGGCCTTCATCCCAGGGTGAAGCTGTAGCTCTCCACATGATCCCAACAGACAATGGCGGAGAGTTTGCTCTACAGAACACCTGGGGTCTGAAATGTAGTACTCTCAGGCTGGATCCCCACACTGGGCAGCCATATTGACAAGAGATTGTGGCTTGTTTGCCCAGCCATGAAAGTGATCCCACTCTTACAAACTATCCAATGCTTTGCTTCCCAAAAGTGTGACCCCTGGACCATCCTGGCAATGTCACTGAAAGCTTGGTAGGCATAGAGGCGAAGACTCTGGTGAAGCTTATGGGCTTGGAACATAATAGTTATTTAAGAAATACCACTTTATTTGAATTTTACTTGAGAACACTAAGAAAATGCTCACACCTAAAACTGGTGCTTGTTTAGATATAAGAATTGACTAATTTTGATCTGTGGGACTTGAAGATGGGGGTCTACAAGAGGCCAAAGGGGTTCATGGAGGATATTTTCTACACCCCATGTCTCACTTTGTGGGTATTTGAAGCCCAACCTGGACCTTGCCTGCAGAGTATTTACCACATTAAAGATTGCCCCTCTCCGTGCCATGTTGCCGACTCCTCATGCCAAAGCCCAGACTGGAAGAGTTAGGGAGGGCCACATCCAGAAACAGCTGCTGGGAGGGGTGTGTACCGGGTTCTTCACACCTGGCCCCTCTGCAGTACATGTCACTAAGCTGGGCCTCGGAGCTGGTATGGCAGCCATGTCAGACAGTAGGAGGGCTGGCTCAGAGCCTGACAGACTGAACATGGGGCTGGCTGGGGATCCAGACTCAAGTGGGACTGAGTGGACCGAAGTGAGAAGCTTCAGGGAGAGAAAAGGGAGGGGCGGGCTCTGTGGGCAGTGAAGACAGACTCCCTTAGAGGTGTGAAGAGAAAAGTAGATTGAGTCCCCGGGTCCATTGCTTTTTCTTTTAGATTTCCTAGGTTGAGTGGCAAGTGGCCATGAATTATGCTTCTCAGAAAGGCCTGCTCTAACTGCCACCTTCTTGGTTACAGAGAGGAACTGGGGCCAAAGCAGATAAGCAGGCTTTCTTTAGGTCATGGAATCAGGGATTCATGGGTACTCAGGTACCTCACCAGGCACAGCTAAGATTTTCCTCATAGCCCAAGGGGTTTTGGCCAGTCACCAGAGGCCCAAGTGCTACGGCCAAGCTTCTGGTTCCACTTTTCAGAGGGCTCCGACATTGGCTCGCAGGAAGCTGGTGAAGGGGATGGCCTACAGAAGATCCATAAAAGCTCCAGATAGGCACATGGCCTACTCTCCTTACTATGGGTCACCAGGAGGGTGCACCCTTGGAGCTTACAATGTGAGTCTGCCTCCTGGGCTTCCCTTCTTGACAGGGAGAAGAGAGAGGGAAGCTTCCGGTGCTTTCCTCTTGCAATAACCATTTCTTTATAACCATGACCTGCTGGTATCAGCACTGAGCAGTCAGTCAGACATAGGGCTGCACCCAGAAGAGGTGGCACCTGCCCATCAGAGCCTGGGGAAGGAGGGCAATGAAACAGGCACTTGTTTGTTATATGGATTCCTGTGGTCACGAGATGGAGTTCCTGTCTTCCCTTAGCTCTGAGGTTTCTGCTTGGTATCCTTGTATACCTAGTCAGTGCTAGACTGTGACAGAACAAGGGGACAGGTGTTGAGGCAGAGAAGGGTAGAATGCTATAGGAACACAGAGTGGGAGACTCTGGCAGATTTTTCAGGGGAGTGATGTCTGAGGTGGTTCTGGCAAAGGCTAAGGATTAGGTGGAAAAGGAGTCAATTAGAAAGAAAATTCTAGACAAGAAAGAGGAGTTTTCCCATGAGGGGGTGGTGGGGAGCAGGGGGGCAGACAAGCTGGCCTGTGGGGGGGGGGGGGGTGGTCAAAAGTATGAATCAATCATATTGAGTGAAAATGTGAGGGAGGGCACTTTGTGAGAACAGGGGATCCAAGACTGCTTCATTGAGGTCCAGATCTTGGAGAAGTTTAAAAAAAAAAAAAAAAAAAGGACCAGCTTATCTAGGGTCACTTGTGCCCGTTTTGGAGGCCTTGACATCTCTAGCAGCTTTTCCCTGGGGCCTTGCAGAGGCCCTGACTGCTGATGCCTAGACTAGTTTTAGCCTCTTGTTTTCCAGCATTTGGGTCAGTGTTTGCCCACTCCAGTGTCCCAGCACACTCACTCTATGTGGGCTTGTCACACCTAAGGCACACAATAGGATTTCACTAACTTAAATTGCTCTGCCATGGGTTCTAGAAGAAATAACCCATCTTGGGGTAGGCCCCCCCCCCCCCCCAGCCAGTTATCTTTCCTGGGTGCCACAAAGCCTGTGTGCCTATCTGCTATGGGGCTATATAGATTTCTTACTAGCAGCCATGATGTAGAACATGTGCTCCATTCTGACCCTTCTCTGGGGGAAAAAAAAATCCCAAATCAAGTCTGAGGCCAATTGTGTCCCTGACTCCCCTGTGCCTGGTAGACAGGCTTCTCCTGCCTGTTTGTCACCCTCTCTCCATTCTCCCAGGACATTCCGGCCTGCGAGGAACATGCCGATGTGCAAATCCCTCAGGTAATGCGGGAATTCATCACCAGGGGAGCATGGGCGATCCAGGAATGGCAACCTGATCACGGCTTGAAGCTGGAGAGAAGCTTGAGGCTGGCCAGGGAGGCTCAGGTTGCAGACAGCGAGACACACACACACTGAAGAGGACAGGCATGGCCCAGTGCACCACAGGCAGGTGGGCCAGCAATAATCTCCGCTTTGGGGGACAACACTGCAAACCATGAACCAGGTGTCCAAGTGTAATTATGAGGGGCCCTTTGACTCAGGGGTGGCACTGCTCAGACAGCCTAGCTCAGTGGCTTAAGGCAGGTGATCTCCTTAGCTCTGTCATTCTACTTTCCACACTTAACACCTCCCCCCAACCCCCCCCCCCCCACACCATCGAGTCTCTGGTTGCCATGCAATCCTTCCATTTCTCTTTAATGTTGCCAGATCTGGGGTCACCATGTCAACTGTTATCATACATAACAAGTACTTATGTAATGGACTCAGTCTGTGTGCACATGCCTACACTTACTGCATACTTGCCTATGAGATTATGGTTAGACACTGGTCTGCAACAAGAGGACTGGAAGAAAGCTTTCTGGAAGGAAAGGGTCATTGAGTGGGAAGGTACCAGGCATCAAGGAAATTGTAGGTTGCCACACTTTTCTTCTACTTAGGATTTCAACGCATCAACAGATAGACAGTCCTCATCCTGACCCACAACAAGGCTTTGCTATCCCTGCTATACCAAGTGTATAGCTATCACGTTCTTTGAGGCTGGCACTAGGAAGAAGGAGAAGGAGGAAGAGGAGAAGAGGTGGGGAGGAAGAGACAGGTCCACATCAAGTTCATGACTGCTCAGACATGTAGAGGTCAAAGCACAGAGTCAATAAGCAGCCTCTTATCATGAAAATAGAAAGAGAGGCAGGCCGGCTGAACAAAACGCACCTATAAAATTATATTGGTCCTTCGTAACCATGGAGCTCTCACACAAACACACACAAATCCAGCCGCGCATCTCTCACCCCTTGATGCCTTCTTATTTTCTATAATTAATCGGGCAAGGAACTTGGGACAAGTTCAACTGCCGTCAGAACTTGCAGCCATCTCTCTAGCAATAACCCTTGTTGGAGGGGCAAGGGAGTGGAGCAAGCAGCTGTCGGTGTCTGGTTACCTGGAGCATGTTGAGGAGCAAGCTCCGGAACTTGGTCCCCTCGACCATGAAGAGTGCCATCTTGTCGCAGAGCTTGGCAGCCGTGAAGGCAAAGCTGCGGTCTGATACTGCCTTCTGGTAGATGGTCCGCACAATCTCTCCCAGCATCTCCTCAGAGTTGGTGGAGTTCTGGGCCTCCTCCATGAAGGAGGTGAGCTTGGCATCCACATCACTGCTATTGTTCCTCATGCTATTCAGAATCTCCATCAATTTGTCCATCTTGTTTGGCTGAGGACTGCTTGTCTCTATGGTCACTTCATCCTGGGGGTATGGGAGACAATAAAACACACTTGAGTGAAGCTTACGCCTCGGTGGGGTTGGAATGGCCTGAAGGGAGAAGGGAGAACCCAGAGAGAAGGGTGTGAGCGGATGCATCTCCCATCAGAGCTTTGATGACTTTCCTTAGCTCCAGGATGGCCTGGGTTGATACTGCTTGTGAGTTCTAGCTTCTCCTCAGGATTCTCATATACTTATCTCTCCCCTCTTGCCCATCGGATCCATTAATCTAGAAATTATTTAATGGGAATTATTAAAGATGAAGTAAGATCATAAATAGAAAACTGGGTCAAGGAGAAAATGATGTGGGGAAGGCCAGGGTGAGTAGACTCTAAAACATCTGTAGGGGTGCTGGGAGTGAGCTGAGTGTAGCCGCCAGGTGTCCTGCTCTAAGGTAGTCATGTTCTTGGGTGAATGGCTCCATGTGGACTTGGTCCACAGCATCCCATGACTGTGCTGGCTGTCCCTCTACATACAAAACTGTGCATTAATGAATCTTCTAATGTGCCACCATAGTGGCTGGTGCTTCTAGGAGGAAAATTCAAAAGAAAACAGAAACACCACCTTGCCTATGCTCTTAGGGGAGCGCCCAGTAACTGGGGTGAGATCACTGACTGGAAAGGCAGAAAGCAGAATGAGGTGGAATGCGCCTAAACAGAACAAACCCGTGGCCCAAGAACGCAATATCCCTCTGTGTGGCTATGCATACTGGGAAGGTGGTTTCTTCTCTGAATCTCCATTCCCTTGAGAGGTGATGTGTTGACACCGGAAGAGTCCTGGAGCTTTCCTTGAGCCTTATTATGTAGTGTGGCACATGGGGGTGGGCTCCTAAGTGACCCCTTTCTTCAGTCCACTCTAGATCATCTATCTACCTCTTCAAGGAAAGTTGGTCTGACTCCTTGAGCAGGGCCAACAGGACTCAGCTCTTGCGCCACAGCATCTAATACAGTCGTATTTAATTTCCCCGTGTCTCTAAGGCCTTGAGGAGGTGGGGGAAGAAGATAATGAGCCAGTATGTATCGGAGGGATTCAGGTACAAGTGTTGTGGGCTTGGACTTTGGTGCCCCAGTGTTACCCTTGGCAATGATGAGGTGGTGTAGTGGGTCCACACAGCCACAGAAGCCTTGTGTTCTTTGGAGAGGAAACCATGAGGCTCCACCCAGAGTTCACCCATCAAAGATCCTACCTCTTAGCTGTCCTCCCAGTTGCAAGAGAACAATGAAAAGTTAATTACCGGTACCTTTTCTTTAAGCCTTCTTCTTAGCCTGTCTTTGGAAGACTGGAGCAGGGTGATTTTGGGCCGCTCCCTGAGGCGCTCAGGAAGAACACTGTCTTTATGCTTCGTTTCAGCCTCTGGCCCCCCTGGCGGCTGTGGGGTTGGCCTCTCGGAAGCTGTTGGGGCCAGAGTGTCAGGGCTGCAGCTGGGCTCAAGGCCACTGTGTCCGGTGTCCCCTGGGCTATCTTCAAGTTTGGGGTTCTCAATGGTCACGGTCTCTTTGGCATTGCGGTGGCTGCCTGTTTCTCCCTTGTCTCCTGGGGGGTGCTTCATGTTGCCATGGTGCCAGCGTCTGTTCTGGCTGTAGCCATGGTGTGTGGGCCTCCCTGAGGGGTGGGGTCCTGAGCCCCCCTGGTAAGATTTCTGATGGTCCCTGTTGTGTTTGGCACTGCCTGGCTGATGGTCACCATGCTGTTGGGGCTTACTCCCTCCTGGAGGTCTCTGTTGTCGTCTACAAGGGAGAGTGGAGAGGCAGAGGAGAGAGGTTACGCAGTGAACTGATGGGGTCTCTTCATCTGGACAGTGGAGCAGGAGGTCAGTACCCAGCCCACTGGTCATTCTCTCACCCCTTATCCTGGAGACCCTCCCATGAGCCATCAGAGAGAACGCAAGTCGAGCATCCATGTTCCACAATGTGCCAATGCATGTAGCATGGAACAGGCATCTTGAAGGACCAACAGAAGATGTGGCGAACCCTCCTGGCTCACCCCTAGCTCTGTCCCCTGGAAGCAGCATTATCTGATAATATTGATGTGTAAAAGCCCTAACTCCATTCTTCAGAATGTGACTGTCTAGGCCAATTGAGATATTCATATCTTTAGATGATGAGTTAAGGACCCTCACGGTGAGCCCTAATCCAAGCTGACATGGGTTCTTATAATAGGAAGCAATTTGTACACACACAAAGATATGATGGATATTTGTACACACACAGAGGTATCTTTTTGGATACACACCCAAAAAGAGAAGGCATGGGAGAATGCAACTCTGTTGACACCTCTGAACAGTGAGGAAAAGGCCTGTGTCCTAGGTACCCATTGGTGAGCCTGTGTTTTGGTAGCCCTGGAATACAAATGTGTTTTGGTAGCCCTGGAATACAAATGTAGAGTGATATTTAAAACGTGGCTTTAGGCAGAGGGAGACTATTTATGTGTTTACTGTTTGTCAATAGTCCAGAGGGGAACCTTGAAAATCCCCTGGCGGATAATTCTTGATCCTTAAATCTCTTGTCATTCTATTTAGAATTTTTGAGGTGCCTCAGAGCCATAGCCTAAGAAATGTCCCCGAGGGATAAGCTCTTTCTCAGCTTGTCTTGAAGTGTCTGGCTTCCCATTCATCATTCCTGGGAGTTTTCTCTCTCTGCCCAGCAGCTACCCCTCCCCCTCCAGGTGGGAAAAGGACCAACAACTTCTGTCCTCCTAAAGGAGGATGCCGTTTCTGCATGGCTGGCCATCAAAGGCTCTAGAAGGAAGTCATCTTGGTCTTCCTGTTGTTCACCTGGAGATGTGGGCTGCCCTGAGATGCTACATCTGACTTAGCACCCAGAGCCCTGATGTGTAATTTTGGCTAAGAGAGTGCCCGATCATAGTAGATGTTCCCAGGCTCATTCTCCTTGGGTGCTAGTGTCCCATGTGTAAGGAAGGCTATCAACAGGCTGGAGAGGAAGCTAAGTAGCCTGTCCTCAAGTATCCCCTCTTGATTGGCCAGTCAAGCTACTGAGTGCTGGCTAGCTTTTCTGTCTATTCGACACAAGCTAGGGTCATCTGACAGGAGGGGACCTCAATTGAGAACATGCCTCCGTAAGATCTGCCTGTAAGGCATTTTCTTATTAACGATTGATGTGGGGTCATCCCTGGTCTGGTGGTCCTGGGTTCTATAAAAAAGCAAGCTGAGCAAGCCAGGAGGAACAAGCCAAGCCCCCCTCCATGACTGCTGGGTCTGACTTCTGTGTACACGTGAACTATGAGTCTGAGAGAGAGGAGAGAGAGAGAGAGAGAGAGAGAGAGAGAGAGAGAGAGAGAGAGAGAGAGAGAGAGAGAGGAAGAGGAGGGAGAGAGGGGGAGGAGGGCGAGAGAGAAGAGAGGGGGAGGAGGTAGTGAGGGAGAGAGAAGGAAAGAGAGAGAGGAGAGAGAGATGCTAGGAAATAGAACCTAAATATCTAAATCCTTACACATACTAGGCAAGCGCTAAACCACCGAGCTGAATCTTCAGCTTCGTCTCTCTTAGATAAGTCCATTGAGGCTTCCAAAGATGTCAGACCTGTGCATTCATCATGGAATCTGGAAGGCCACGTTCTATCTGTCTCTCATTTATTCTGAGATCTAGTTTCCTAGGAACACAGGGCTAGATTCCCAGAGACTTCTCTGGAAAGAGCTACAGTGGGCCCATGTTCTTTGCCTGGCAAGGAGCCCAGAGGGTCACTGGAATCATGAACAGGCAGGCTCAGGCCCTGTTCCCCAACCATGATGGCCCAGGCTTCCCTCCTCTGGCCATTCACAAATATTTGTTAGTGGTAGCTGGGTGAGCTGGCCAAAGTCAGTGTGCTCTTTTCTGTGTCTGCTGGTGCTGGGTTTCACTGATACCCTAGTCAGGGGCCAGCTGGCTGCTCCCCACGAGACCTGTGGGTTTGGGTTTGGCTGGGTCAGGGCGAGTTGCTTTTACTCCTAAAAGTGGGTTAGCATAAAGGCTGAATCTGGTGTCAGACATGCATATATGTGGTCTAGTTTGAGGGACATTGTGCACAAACCCACACATTCACCATGAAGGGCGAATATCTACTACTTTGCCTTTGCATTGTTTGATCCAACTCTCATTCTCAGGTAAGAGGATAGTTTAGGGGACAGAACAAGATTTCACTTGAGCTCCTGAAGCACCTGGTGTTAAGACAAGGAAAAAAAAATGCAGACTTGGGATGGAAATGATCAGTTTATGCCTTTTCTCCCATTCATTTAGCTGATTCTTCTTTCAGTTCTGAAATCAGATGTTTTGGTTTATTCTAAAACTCTCTTCTAAGGGGGGAGAAAGTTCTCAGTATATACCACAGCTGCATTTTAGGAGGTGAGTGTGTATAGATAATAACTTTGAATTTTGTTTATAAAAAATGGTTTTACCATCAGGCCAAATGGAGACAAATGTTTCTCTGTTCTTTTTTTTTTTTTTTTTTTTTTTTTTTTTTTTTAAATTTCATAATAGTTCCCAACCAGATAATCCGGGGCCTACTGGCTTATTATAGTTCTCTCCATGTGGGACCCTTTACCACATAATTTGTAGGTCTGCTTAAAAATTCCTGGGCAAGTGACTTGGAAACCCCACAGGGACTTGGGTTTCTTGTCTTCAGGCAAAGTGATAACTGCTCCTTACAACCACTCCCCACACCCCCAGCCTACCTCCACAGGACCTGCTCCTTACAGCCACTCCCCACACCCCCAGCCTACCTCCACAGGACCTGCTCCTTACAGCCACTCCCCACACCCCCAGCCTACCTCCACAGGACCTGCTCCTTGTACCAGGTCCCCTGTTTCCCGTCCAAGACTAAGATGAAATTCAGGAGCTCAGTGTTGGAAGCGTTTCCCCACAGCATGGGAGCTGCTTTGCCTAGTGGCAAACGAGGCCAAGAGACAGCCAACCGCTGCTCCAGCCTCCATTTACAGGATGATGGGAACTCAGGTAGGAAAACATACTGTTTTTCCTTCCTGAAAGCTAGTGGGCATTGGAACAGCCCTTTTACCCCAGCACAGGCTGTAGATTCTCCTCTCTTTTGTGGATTTTTTTTTACCCTCTCAAGGTTGGGAAGAAACAGTTTGAAACTGTCAGTCAGGGAAGTGTGGCATTTCACTGTGTTGGACACCAGATGGCTACCTGGCCAGCAAATGTTCCCTTCCTATGGAGATGCAGGATCTTGCAACCCTGAGTATCTTGTAGCAAGAGAAAACACTCATCCTCAAATCTGGTTGCTTCACCCATCACTTTCTTATTTAAATTGGCTCTACCTGAAGGTTAATCCAAGTTGTCACTGGGCTCACTGAAGTGTCTATGCTCTGAGGGCTGTGTGTGAGTGGCAGAAGGTGTCCAGCATCCCTGTACACCCTCTCAGCAGAGCCCCACTCTCACCTGGAGTTTAACAGCCCAGAATCTTGTCCTGATGTCCACCACGGTCACTCTCTACACGTGCCCACTTTATACTGTCTGTCCTACTAGGCAGCTCTGAGGCAGCACAGCTTGCGGTGTGGATTTGGTGGCTTTGGTAGATCATACTGGGGACTTTAGTGCCTATACCAGAGCTTAGAGACAATAGCCCACCATTCATGGAAGCTAGATCTAGCTATGACTGGAGGCGGGAGACAAAGGCAAACTATCAGGGAGAGGGCTGATACAGAATGTGCAGAACCTAGAGTACAGAGAAAACGACCGCCCTCCATCAAGAATTTCTGAGTTCATGACAGTCACAGCCTAGCTTTGGGTCAAGCACGGGTCCTTCTGAGTATACTGTCCTGGGTAGTACACAGGCTGAACACCCTGTAGCCAGCCCTGTTCAGAGGGTTCCCAGAAGTAACGGAGGACTTGAGACTTCAGGGATGCAGAGTCACAGTAACAAAAACAGCCAACATATGTGATGCATATATAGCACGCCAGGCACTGCTTCTGTTTACCCTCGGGGTAAGCAGGGCAGCAGTGATGTCAGCAGGGCATAGGTAGGGTATCTTGTCCTAGTCTGCAAGTGGGTTAGAATTTGGTGGTCTGGTCCTTGCATGCACAGTCTTAGAACTTGCTTTCCTGGCCCAGGGTTAAAGTTTGTTCCAGGGCCCTGAAGCTCAGGGCAGCTGGCAAATTGCTGCTGAGTCACTACAACCACTATCCAGAAGACTTTGGCCAAAGTCACACATGGGGGGGGAGGGATCGTGGGTCATCCTGAGACAATGTGGGATGCAGAGGGCGAGACAGGCAGAAGTAAAGGCTTAGGCATCAAGGGGAGGGACAGGAGGCGAGGGTCTGTGGGAAGGAGAGCTGTGGGGAAAACAGCCTTCCAGCTCAGGCTCCACTGTGTCTGGGGCAAACCACAGGAGCCACGCATGGCCTTGGGTTCCAATTGTACTGGGAACAATCCTTTGCCCATCTCGTCTGTGGTGCTTGTGGCTGGAGCCTGGGGAATAGGGTTAGGGCCAAGTTTCAGGGTGGCCCTTTGGCTTCACTTGCTGCCCCTTGGGGGAGGGAGGGCAGCGCTGTGGGCTCTATCTCTGGCAGGGTAGACGATAAAGGAAGTGGCTTTCCTGAGGAAACGTGGTGGCGCACAGCTCCTGTTCATCATCTCATTCTGGTTGGAAACCAGGGCTCTCAGGTACCTTATTCATCGATGATTTGCTAAGTGGCTCTGGCAAGCCACACAGTGCCTGTGCCTTGATATTCTGAGCTGTGGCATGGGACTATGGAACTCGTGATAGATGCTCCTCAGTGTGGCTTCTCACATCTCTGATGCCTGTGTAGTTACAAGGCTGGCCTGAGCTTTCAATGAAATAAAGCCCAGGAAAGCCTTTGGGGTACAAAGGCATGTTATAAATACACAGTATTATTTTTGTTCCAGGATGAATCAAGCATTCCAAGAATCCTTGGCCTCAAAGTTCTGAGGCAGTATGATGTCATGGGAAGAGCACGAGGCTGCCCTTGGGAGCTGTCAGGTTCCACGTGAACCTGGTGGTGTGGTTCCAGGGGAAGGCCCTCACTCTTCCACTTGGCCTAGCCAGGATTTGCTGTCTCTAGGCTCAGCCTGTGGCCCCTCACTGTGGCTTGCTGGCAGGTCTATTCATCTTCCAGCTATATAGTTATTCTTCTTTGAGCTGCATAGTTATTCAAAATTGGGAGGCTTTGGAGCTTAATTCCCTGAGTTCAAATCTTTATACTATAGTGTATCAAAGTTGCTGTGCAACTTGGGGCAAATTTCTTAATTTCTCTCCATCCTTATTACATCTGTGGGAAGTAAACAAATAGAAAACATATTTCCAATGTTGAGTCAGGCACTGTTTTATGTATCAAACAGTCTAACAGCCCCCTAGAGGACCAGGTGAGCTGGTACTCAGAAGATGCCTCACATGCCCATTATTCTTAGCCTTTCTCTCTGCAATTCAGTGCCTTGCCCTACATCCCTGGAGAATTCTCCCTCCATCCCTTACCCAGGGATGGAGGAAATGTGCTATAGACAGAGGCCTATGGCTAGCACAGGTGACCCAGACTGCAGTGAGCATGCTGAATTTCATTCTCTTCCACCCGCTCATTCACATCTAGGTATCCAGGAGGCAAGAGTCCCACCTCACCTGCAGGGTGACTTCCGATTGTCTAAATCACACATCTTAACCACACTCTGAAAATACAACAGGAAAAATTCCAGAGCTTACAACTCACAGGTTTTAAGTCACAGGCTATTATTTTCCTTTTCTGTCCCACCTGGAATGTGAATGGTCCCTGTGATGTATCCACACTGTATATGCTACCTGCCTATTAGACACATAATATATCTGTCTTGGTTAGAAGGTTGGCGGTTGGGAGACTGTAGTATTTGTAATCAGGTAACCTGAATTTTCTTAATTATCTTACAGCATGAGAGTACTTACATGAGCAACACAGTTATGCAAGGGGAAACTATAAAGTGCTTTAAGTTAAAAGGTAATCTTTTCTTACTTAATAAGGAAAAGAATAGAACCCATATACCTTGGTTGCTAAGAACTACAAGCATGAACTTTCTATCTGTGACATTGTGAAGGGCAATTAAATACGTGTTAGCTTGCAATTGGACCTCCAACTGAAAAGCCAGGTTCTTTTCAGCTCATCAACAGAATCTTTTGTCATTTTCACAGGCACACAAGCAGGGTGGCCACAGCAGTGAGACATACAGAGCTGTTATTAGAATCCATTTTCATAATGGTTCCAACCTACTAGTTGCTATTAATTTCTTTGTTCTTAATTTACAAATTAAATTGTACTTTAGAGAAAATGTAGTATAGCTACAGTTCCAGGAACCTGCTAGGGGTGTGGGGACTTGTCATCTGTGAGTAAGGAGGAAGTGTATACAAAGTGCTTGGTACCTGTGGTAGCACACACAAGGTTATTTAATCCACAATGGCAGTTGTGAGCTATCTCTTGTGAGTGCTAGGATCCAAACTGGAGTCCTCTGGAAGAGTGATTTGTACTTTTAACTACTAAAAAGACCCCCAAACCAAAAACCAACCAAACAAAAAACCAACATGAATACTTCTGGGCTAGCCTTGCCTGAGACCATATATTGCATTTAAAGCCTTCTTTTGCAACCTTTGACTCAGGTTATCAGTGTCTGGTGTATCTCAGGTAGCTACAAGACAAATATCCCTGACTGCAGAATCCTAAAAAAAAAAAAAAAAATACAGACAGCCCTGTTGGGTCATTAGCCGACAGGGTCATGTAACCCTGTCAACAATAGCCCGAGACAGACTTGACATCTACTGAGTTCTGAGAATGCAGCTAGTAAGGCTTCCTGGAAGAGGAGGGGCTGGAAAGACACATAGGACAGGGACACCAACAGAGGCTGGTGTGGAGACAAGGAAGAGGGGTAGGCAGATCACCCTAAGTTCTATAGAGAAACTTTGCTCTGCTCTGGGTCAGGGTCCTAAGATGGGTGTGTGTGGACTAACTCTCTGTGGATGAAGAAGCCATATGCAAGTCTCTCCTTGCTCTGTGGTTGTCATTCACTATACAAAGTGTTTCTTCTATCTTCATTAGCAAGAGACAGAGAGCAAGAGCACGTAAGACATGCAAGCCTGCCTGCCACAGAGCCTGTGACTCTCATATCAATGGACACCATAGGCATATGCTCCCATTCATTCTTAGGGAGGTAAGGAAGCCTTGCAGCTCCCAGGTTAAGGCAGGTGATTTTATCTCATAAGCAGGCTGTGATCCAATGATCTCAAACAGTGCTTGAGAGACTGAGACACTGGCAGGCACCTTCCAGAGGTCCAACCAGGAACCTAGGGCCTCTGAGCATAGGTAGGTAGGTACAGGGCTATGCCTGGCAGCCTAAGAACACCCATGGAGGACATCCAGGATATAGGTGGACCTAGGGGGCACTAGGCTTTCCCTAGAGGAAGCAGATGCCCCTGAGGTGGGGAGAGCAGGAGCACCAGCAGCTCCCAGGCTCTGTAGAGCCCAAGCGCTGGCCACATTAATCCATTACCCATCCCACAGCAGTCACCCTCTTGGGGCAGCCTCCTCCCCTCACAACTTCATTACTGACAGGTTCACCGTCCCTGAGGGGCCATTTGTTCCATCCCAGGAAGGAAAGGAAATGCAAAATGGTGTTGTCTGAGGCAGCACTTCCCATGGGTCTCATTTTTCAGCTGAGGCTGATGGACTGATGAATCTGTGGTGAGACATGACCCCAAAAAACCTTCAACAGGCTCACACATGGCCTCATCCTCACTCCAACCAGGCCACCTGGGGACATGTTTCCCAACAGATACTCTCTTGGGGTAGAGCCTTCCAGAACATGAGGGACTTGTAGCAGACATGACACTAAGCTATGGCTTTCACTTGAAATACTTATGTATTCAAGTTGCAGTGTTCCAGGGTACTCAGATGAGTGACAAGGACTTCCTCTTCTAGTGCCCAAATTCTGGGGGTGGATTTTAGGTCTGGAGCTCTTGCCTGGCATGCACAAGACCCTTAGCTTCACCTCCAGTATGACACTCAGTAAGAAAATATGAACACACATGATGTACATACAATACATGTAGGCAAACCACTTGTAGACATAAATTTTTTAAAAAAATTAACTTTATGACTACTCCCTATGGTAGAAAGCTAACTAGTCTATTTAGAAGGAATGATAAAATTTGGAAATGTTTCGGTAACCATGATATTAACAAGTTTCAGGCGAGAAGCATCAATGGAGGCCACAAGATAAAAGGCCCAACACTGGCAGTTTCAAATGAACTCCCCACAGAATCACAGAAAGAAACTCTTGACAGTGGAGAACAGGCAGCCTCCTCTTTAACCAGGGAAACAAAATCAACAAAGGACCCAAGGACAGCACCTGCCTCCTGATGGGATGATAGGGACATGACCTCCTGACCTCCGGGGCAAGCCAGAAGAGCCAATGACAAAGAGACAACACCTTCCTAAGCACAGTCCAGGCCACGATGTTCTGAGGCCACAGAAGTGTCCCAGGTTAGCAGACAGAGCGGAGACCGGAGACTGGTGCCTGGGTGACAGCAGGACTGTAGACAGGGCTTGGATAGATTACAGCACACATTCAGCACACCTTTAGTGGACTGGACTCAGTGTCCTGACTCTGACCATCGTTCCGCAGTCAAGAAAAAGACTTTGATCAGTGTGTGAAGTATTTGGCAGGCAAGGACATTATTTTGGCAACTCAGTTCACCAACAGACCAGAAAAGAATGTAAAAGAGAAAAGGAGACGTATGCTTCTCACAGCTTTTCTGGAATTTATTTGTTGCTTTGCCTTTTTGAGACAGGATTCACACTTGCTTTGTAGCTGAGGAGGAGTTGACATTTGATCCAGCTTCTGCTGACTCCCAGGTGCTGCAATTATAGGCATGTGCCACCAAGTCTGAATTCACACAGTGCATAAGCCCCAGAGCTCCATGCATGCTAGACAAAAACTCGACCGACCGAGTAATGCCCTCAAGCTCAACTTTTCTGAGATTCTGGAACAGTTACTATAAAAAATTTTTTGGTTAAAATGGAGATGTGGAATGAAGAACATTCTAGAAGAAACAGCAGACTCAGCATAGACTTGGCAAGAATTTTGCTTGAGTTAGTTTCTTATGTCCAGGAAAACCAAATAAAATACAGTGAAAGCAACCTAAAAGTGACCCCTTCCTTTTCCCAGACAGGCAGTCATCTCAGAGATGCACTACAGAGTGGGGCTGCTGGCTCCAGACATGGATCTCTAGGTCTCTGTAGTCTGTGCATCACAGTAACATATACTCATATGTATTGGATACTGTCTGAAGGCACCATGAAGGACCCTAACAGTAACACCCAACATAGCACATTGGCCTTTTTGGATGAACTTGCAAATTGTATCAAGACCCTGTATCCCAGGGTGGGTTTGTATGACACATGTCAGGAGACCTAATACTTGATGTGTGGGCAAAGAATGGCTTTTTAATTATTTGTTTTTACCCTTGGTTTAGGAATGGCTTTAGTCTGCCCTTGCTCTGGCCTTCTCAACTAGAAAAGTCTGTTTACAGCCATATGTTATCTCACTGGAATTAAAAACCTATTCAAACAAGTTATTTGATATCAAATACATTTTTCAGATTGATATGTGACTGTAAGGGAATACTTTTAATGTAATCTTTTTTGTTGTTTGTTTGTTTTCTTTGAGTTTTGGAGAAACTGGTCTGTAGCCCAGGTTGGCCTTTTCCTATCTCAGCCTCTGAAGTGCCAGAGTTATTGATGTGCATCAACAATGCATTGTTTAGTAACATTCATAGAGATAAAATTAAACATTCCCCATTTTAACCAGAGATGTATGCTCCTTTATTTACTATAAATGAGTTATAAAAGGAAAAATTATGATTAAAAAATTTCAAAGCACCATATTATTACTTGGGCACAACACCTCATGGCCAATGAACAGAATTACCACCATCTCTATAGGTCCCTCAATCAGCCTTTTAATATCTGTGCTCTTTAGTAATGCCTCCCCTTAACAAAGTCCACCATGGGTAAAAATTAAATATTTGACTACTAATAAAATAATTGAAAACTATCTAAAGCTTCAGATCAGAAGAGAGGTTCCTGGGGCTGGGGAGTCATCCACTGCTGCCTGGATGTGTGTGTGTGTGTGGGGTGTTGCAGTCACTTCCACTCATTGTAAGGCTCTCAAGAAAGATGGAGTAGTCAGACCCAAGAAGAAGGATCCTGAGCAAGGCTCTTTTTAGTTTGGTGCTTTGATTTCTCTAGGTCAAATTTGATGGCTGAGAGTGTTAGAGGCTACTATTCTGAGGGCCTCTTGGCTGTAGTTGACATAATAGGGGTCCACGGTCCTTTAAGTGGCTGCCATGGCTTTGCTTAGACACACAAGTACAACTGTCAACAAGACTCCACAATCCATGCTCTGACTGCCTCTGTGTACTGGGACCTGCTCCAGGTGACATGAAGCCTACAGCTTTGAGGGACATTCTGATCACTGTGTATGTAGGGAGGTGGAGAGGCAGGAGTGTACCTCAAGATTTGCATCTCAGCACCTTCTGAGACTGCCTTGGCTATGTTAGCCCATAGAGAGTGCCTTGTCTGTCCACGGAACCTCCTCCTGGTATGGAGAAGTCTTGAGGACCATTATTCCTGGCTCACCCCTACAGATAGGCAGGGGCCACTTTGGTATCAGCTATGGCTGTCTGGCTTTCCTGGAAATAGATGTTGAGATTCTTCCTGTGGATCCCCAGATTTTGGAGGAAGTTCTGAGCTAAGGGATGAAGGGAGCGTGTTAGAGGCTGGAAGTCAGGTCTCAGGAGTCCTGGTGGCCTTCACTGGTTGCCTACCTGTGGATACATGCATGTTCCCTCCTGTGCAATGTGGCCCCAAGGGAAGCCAGGGTAGGGCGAGGGCAAAAGGCACAGCTTCTTGGCACCCACAGGAGAACC
This sequence comes from Phyllotis vaccarum, assembly GCA_033318265.1. Taxonomy (NCBI): domain Eukaryota; kingdom Metazoa; phylum Chordata; class Mammalia; order Rodentia; family Cricetidae; genus Phyllotis; species Phyllotis vaccarum. The sequence continues at coordinate 13,693,432 of JARWLC010000009.1, read as the reverse complement.
CAGGCAGGACCAGACTGGGAAAGCGAAGCAGACAATATCTGGTTGATTTGCAAGGAAGGTGATAAACCGGTGGGGCAAGGTGGGCAGAGCTATTAGATCAGAATGGACCCCGGGATCCACTCTCAGCTTGGGCGCCTGGAGATCTCTTTAGACACCTCCCACAGCACACACAGCCTTGCAATACGAACAAGGAGTTGGGGGGGGGGAGTAACAGGAATGCTGTCTGGGCAGTGGACCACTGCTCTTTTACAACCTGTGATGACTGTCTGAGTATCACTTGGTTAAAGAAGGAATGGCCTTGGTCCGGGTTTCCTTTTCTATTAATATAACAACAAATATCAAGCCAATGAGTGACATTTGTATTGTATCTCCTATGTCCAAGATACTGCCCAACAAACACAAATTAACCTAGCCACCGGCATTTCATCTCTTTAGGGGAGATAGCAACATTGTTTTCCCCATGTGATACATGACGGAACAATTCCAGAGAGGTTAAGTACCTTGCCCAGGTTCACACAGCTAGGAAGTGGGAAGCTGGGAGAATCCACACACTTTCTTATGAGGTTGCATTTGTAGATATGGAGAGAAGTATGAGACCAAGAACTATCACAATCACAACTAATATGTCTATAGTTTCGTTTGCTTTGAGAAAGGCTATCATCTTAGCTCATGCTGGTTTTTCATTTGCCATATGGAGGATGATGACCTTGAACTCCCAATCTTCCTGCCTCCACCTCTCAAGTGCTTGGATGACAGGCATGTAATTTTTTTTTTTAAATGATCTAATTTTGACTGTTCTGGGATTCCACATATAGGGAACAGAAGTTAAGTTCTAAAGTCAGGATTTCTGTCATCTCTGGTTTCACAAAAGAACAAGGAGAACTTGACAAACAGCCAAGGCAGGTCACGGAAAAGCACCTGAATTGCTGAGGATATCTTGAGTGGGTGGTCATAAAGGTGTCTAAGTGCCATCCACAGATACACTGATGTAGGGGATTGTGTTGTTTCATTGTAAATAATTGTCCCACCCGCTGGTTTAATAAAAAGCGCTGATTGGCCAAAGGCAGGCAGGAAGTGTGGGTGGGGCTACCAGACTAAGAAAACTCTTGAGAACAGGAAGCACAGAGGGCAGAATGCTAGAGAGAAGCCAGAAGAAGCAGAGGACAACTATGCTGCTCTGAGAAAAGGTACCAAGCTGCATGGCTGAACAAGATAAGAGACATGGGTTAGAATAAGGGTAGAGAGTTAGCAAGTTATATGCCTGAGCCTTAGGCTGATCAGCCTAAAACTATTGAAGGCATCTGTGTGTCTCTGCAGGTCTGTGGGTCCTAAGCCTTGAGGTTAGGCCCAAAAGTCCAGGCCAGAAACCTCCTACAACACACTGAGCCAAGGGGGAAAGTATGGCAAGATCAGAGGTGAGCCTGGTACCCAGGTAGGGTTTAGGGAACAGTGGTGGTCCAGCATGGCTAGACATGGCCAGAGGTAGGGTGGTCTGGGGACCAAAAACTGAATCTTGAGACCAGAGATGCAAGGGCGGGCAAGAAAACACAATAAATTAGCTCAAGACCAAGGCCTTCAAGAGACCAGATGCCAGTGGAGGGGAAGGATGGGGGCCTTCTTGGAGGAAGCCCTCTCTGGAATGTAGACATTTCTGGGCTGCAGCGCTAGGGTGGGGAACCAGCAGGTCAGGGAAAGGCTATGTCCCTGGATGCTGGACAGGAAGAAGGAACTTGGTCCCAGCCAGACCTCTCCTCACTGTGTCTCACTAGGCAAGCTATATAAGCATTTTCTGCCCCAGTTTCCTTGTCTGTGAACTGCGTATCAGAGTACATCTCATGTATGAATATTTGTAAGAGTTTTCCCAACACATATGTGCTCTCTGGTGATTTATTAACTTCTGCAGGCAGGCCTGGAATGCCTCAGCAAGAGGCATCCAGGAACCAGGCTGGCATCTGGGGATTAATGAATGATGTCTGCAACTTGGACACCATCTCATTACAGAGCTCTGGTATCCCACCAACCTCTTAGCTTCCTGTGGTTCTGCAAGGCCTGCTCTCTGCCAGGCCAATACTTAGAGTGCCACCCAAACTGGGGATTCCATATCCACAGCACAGTCTTACAGCCTCTATTGCTCTCCTCTGAGCGGCAGCAGTTCCTCTATCTCTTTAGGCAAAGCCACTTCAGGGAGCTTGGAACTTAGCTCACAGGCTAGAGCAGAAGGGCAGGGTGTGGCCACAGCAGGGCTGCCTGTGGTCTGTCTCTCTCTATCCATTTAACAGAGCATGAAGCCTTCCAGGTCAACTGAATCTTTTCCTAGAAGCCCATCAAATAGGGACCCGGTCCTTCACAAAGTTGTCAAGGGCCACCACTAAGTTTACCTGGCACTTAGCTCAGGTGTTTAGCTTGTCCCTCAATTACCTCCCTAGGCCATTTTTTGCCTAGGCTCAATGCCCATAGTTCTAAGTGCTGGTTGGAGAGGCAACCAAGCTAAGAACCAAGTCTATTGTTCAGCCATTGAGATGTGAGAAATATTGAATACCATCCAATCAGACTAAACCCAGGGACAAAGGAGGATCCAAGAAGACAGGTGACCCCCCCTAGACAGAGGCAATAGATATCCCTTCCTCTTCAAACCTGGCTTTCTGGTGTGATGTGGACTGACTTTCTGTCTACTGTGAATTGTCATTGGCTAATAAAGGAACTGTTTGGGCCTATGGCAGGCCATCTTATAGTCAGGCAGAAAATTCAAGCCTAGATAAAGGGTAAGGAGGATGGAATCACAAGAGATGCAATCCAGCTGCCCAAGAAGCAAGATGTAATGGAGTACAGATAAGTCAAGAGCCACATAGCAAGACAGATGAACAGAAATGGGTTGAGTTAAGATATGAGAGCTAGCTAGCAATAAACCTGAGTCAAAGGTTGAACAGCATGTAATTAATATAAGCCTTTGTGTGATTATTTGGGACCGAGCAGGGCTTCAGGTCTGAACCTCGGGCTAGGCCGGGCCACAGGCTGGAAAGATTCATTTGGACTGCTAGGCTAGGCTGGGCCAGAAACTTCTAGCTACACTGATGAAACTCTCTGGTCATCAAATGGGCTTCTGTCTCAGCCAAAGTTGGAAAGACACAGGAGAGAAAGTTGAGATAGTAGGCAGTAGCTCCCCACTTCCCCAGCTCCCCGGAAGTGATGTGAGCAGTGCTGGTTACTTCTTGCTCATGCATTCACTTGCCTAACAAACACTCCTTGTGAGCTCACTATGCACCGGCCTGCTTAAGGGAAAGAAGAGAGTCCTGTGCTGCAGACACCACCTGATAAGGAGCTGTGATACTTACTCTACAGAACAAACCCCTAAGTTGGAGCACAGGAAGTTCTTTAAAGTTAGGGAGTCAGGAAGAAGAATCAAGAGTTAGTGTGCATTGTGGGACTTGTCTGGTAGGGGTGCACTTTCAGGTGGAAGGGTTGGGATAGGCCTCACTGAGAAGGTTACTTGAGGAAGTAGATTAGAGCACACGCAAAGGTTGGGGTAGGAGCTCACTCATGTTGAAGCTCTTCAAAAAGGCCAATGTGAGCTGGGTGGTGGGGCACTGCCTTAATCCCAGCACTGGGGAGGCAGAGGCAGATGGATCTCCTTGAGTTTGAAGCCTGTCTGGTTTACAGAAAAAGCTCCAGGACAGGCTCCAAAGCTACACAGAGAAACCTTGTTTCAAAAAACTGAAGAGAGAAAAAAAAGAGGCAACGTGACCAAAGCACGGTGTGAGGGGAAGGGAGCAGGACTGAAGAAGGCCAGAGAAACTCATCTTTAAGTCGCTTTATCCTAAAAAAAATGGTGAACTACTGAAAAGTTCTGAATGAAGTGACTTTAAGAGGCAGATACAGAGCAGACGAGCAAGGGGTGTCAGCCTCATGGTAGCCAGCCGAGCCCTGGGGTAAAAGTAGAGAAGACAAGGGCTGGGGCTCATTCGCCAGGTGAAGCTGGGCCAATCACTGATGACCTGGATGTGGGTGGAGAGATGGGGTGGAACCAAGGAGTCTCTAAACCTTCCGTAAGGGTCAAACAGTCCCTAGAATTCCATGTGTAGCAGTTTACAGGAGAATAGGTTTGTTTTATTATTTTTTTTTCTGTTTAAATTTATTTGTATATATTGCTCACAATTCATTACCATTGCATCACTGCTACTGTTTTCATTTAGTTAGGGTATAAAATAATGAGTTTTATTAGGACCTTTTCGTACATTGTAAGAATGGTCATTTCCTGGTTTCTTCCTGCTTGGAATGTGAAGACTTTGATCTTGAGATGAAGAGAGGGCTTGTCAAATGCTGGGGAAGGTGTCAGGTTGTCCTACAGAGCCGCCAAGAGCAAGTGTCTGGCACTGTGTAAGATGACCTCCGTGAGCTCTCGGCTGGACATTGGCTCAACAGGAACCACATGACAGAGGGTGACTCTAACCTACTCCTGGACAAGCCACATGGAGCAGAGCAGGAGGCAAAGACAGGAACTTTCAAGTGTGGCTGCCCCAGGACCCCTCCAACTTCTGTGCATGGTGGGGAGGCGTGTCTGATAGGAGACAACTACACAGTGGGGAATGGAGACAGTACCAGGACATGACAACCAGCAATTGGCAGGAAGAAGACCAGAGCAACTCTAGGGAGACACAGCTGCCTAAATGACATGGGACACAGTGCCCTGGCACCTGGTCATATGGCAGAGTAGAGAATGTCCTGTCCCCAGGTATAAGAAGGCCAATACCCTGATGCTTGGCCTACCAATGGGTCATGGCCTTATATCCCCTCCTGCTTCTGAGGGTCCACTAGTCAAAGTGGACCACTTCAGAAGGTTCCTGAATAGAGTTCCTTTTACTTTTTCTTCTACTGTGAAAGCTGTAGCTGGAGATACCTTTCCAGAAAGTTCCCTCTCTCTATGCCCTCTGTTGCAACCCACACAAGTAAAGGCAAGGAGCCAGGAAATAAATATGTTCCAAAGGAAAAATCACTGGAAAAGCAAGAGAAAGCAAAGCTTGAGCCATCCCAAGTGGACATGGCAGGCACAGCCTCCACTAAGCCACACGTCATGGTTTTCTGCCCAGAGATCGCTTCCAGGATCAGTCCACAGCTTTCCACTCAGTGCCAATGCAGAGGATGCCGCCAGATCCCAGGGATGATGTGGAACTGCTGATAGCCCCCGAGCAAGCCACGTACAAGATGGCTGCCTTGTCAAGCTGGAGAGGTAGTGGCATCCAGCCAGACCCCTTCACCTTCCCAATCTCTATGTTCCTAACCACAGCCCCATGGGGAGTGTGAGAGGGGCCGCTTTCTGCACTGACCCTGTCTTGACATAGCATACTGGAAGGAAGAGAGGAGGTCTGGACACTCCCACTCAGAGGCTGGATAACTGCAGGTTTTCATAACACTCTGGGAAGTAACAGTTGCTGCCATGGAGAAGCCAGAGAAAATGCTTCGTGGCAACCATTCCAAGGAACGAGGCCATCCCAACCAGCAGACCACCCTGGTGTGCCCTTTCCACCTCCTCCACTTCCCACGACATCCGGGATCACAAGCGGCCCTGCCTTTTTTGCTTTTCCCTCTGCAAACATTTATGCACTGTTTGCTAGCTCTGCCCAGTTATATGGCCAGATTCAGGGCAGGCTCTCAGAAAGCATGAGGCACTTACCTTCCCACCAAACCTCAGTGCCTGGATGCCTAGAGTTCTGCTCATGATCTAGTTTGATTGGGAGGGCTTCATCATTAGCAAGCATCCCCCAAACTGTAACCTAACGAGAGTTAGTGGAAGAATGTGTGTGTGTATGTTTGTAACTCAAGACAAAAATCCGAAGCTCACAGGAAGTGGCAGAAATATGGTCCGAGTGATATTCTTCCCTTAGTGTGTCCATGGCAACCTCCAGCCTCATCTTCTCTTCTCCCTCCTCCCTAGGCCACAAGCTTCTGTCCTTTGTACCTGTTGCCCATGCCAGGGACAAACTCCCAAGAGCATGTCACCTGCACACCCGAGTTGGGGGCACTGAAGGCACTGTGGCAGATTGGGGCACTGGTTCTGGTACATTTATGGCTTTTGCAGCCACCTCCATGACCTGTTGGCTCTCTGTAGCCCTTCAAAGGGCTCTCTGAAGCCAGGCCAGCCTGCCTATGGTCCCTGAACCGCACCAAGCAGTCAGTCCAGCCTGGATCTTTGCATCTGTCTTGCCAGTTATTGGGAATGATCATCCCCCTGCCTTCTGCCCAGTTTTCTGGAGGGACAGACCAGGAACACTGCTTGACCACAATAAACCTTAGAAAGCCTTATCTTTCTTGAATCCAGGCCCCTGCATTATGCTGTTTATGTGTATGTATTTATGTGCACATAAATTATGCACACATGCACAATACTCAGATGTACACACACACAGAGCACATACACTCAAACCTACAACATGTATAGATATATAGCATGCTCATTATATACATAACTGCACACATGCACACCCATGTATATTTACAAGCTTATTTACATGAGCACACACATAGCTGTATGATCTTTTCAGTATATACTACCTTCCATTTTGTAACTAGACTGTGAGTTCTTTTAATGAGTGGCCAGGTCTAAGCCTGTAAGAAGCACTATGGGTTCTTTTCTGACCACTGCCTGGGACCCCTGTGTACTTTCAAAGGGACTGGTGCAAGTAACTATCACTTTGGGGACCACAGTGGTAAGACCTGTGCTACAAAGTCTCTCAGGTAGAGCCCTGTGGTCTCTTTTCTAGCCAGCTTAATGTGGGTCCATGCAGGCAGTAGGGAAACTTTGGGTTTGAGCTAGGCTCACAGACTGAGAAAGACGGATTTATTGTCCCAAGTGGCTTTGCTGATTGGCACTACCTGGGGATATCCTAGCTGTCTGGGACCTCAGCTTGCCATTCACCTCCGGAAGAAAAACCCAATAAATGCACAGAGAACTCTAAGGATGGGAGGGAGGGCCTCAAAAAAAGGGCAAATTGGCTACAACTCCTGAGGGAATTATAAGGGGATCTTCTTGGTCTAGGAGGGTCACTATTGGTCTGGTCTGGGAGAGACCAAGCAGTAATGTTTTTCACACAGTTTCTGAATTCTGCTTTGGCCTCATGGAAAGCCAGACAGACTCACATTTTCTCTTCTCAAAGGGTCACAGTGCTCTGTGAGAGAACTTGCCATCTCTGCCCTTGAACACCCAAGCCCTGACTCAGGAATAAGCACTGAGGTGTATCCCTGCTCTTTTGATGTACCGAAAGTCCTTTTTCTTCCTTCCAGGACATTTCTGGGCTTTGGCTTCACCTATGGCCCAGAGAGCTCTGCTCATGGCCCCACAGTCAGTGAGTTTTTCAGGGAGCTGAAACCATCAGAGATAGCCTGCTCCTCTCCAGCTACAGAAGCTGTGGTTGGCAAGGGCTTCATGGATGTCTCCCCAGACAGGAGGGAAGGGGCTCTGTGGCTCTTTAGGGGACTGCTACTCACACTTGGTCCAGCCCCTCACAGTTTTCTGTATGACACTCATAACCCCTTCTTCATTTGTAATCCACTTGCCTTGATAAAGCCAATTAGGCATGTCTGTATGCTCAGGGACACTGCTTTTTGAAGGGCATTACAGGGATTGCGAATTTTTAACTTAAAGAGTGTGCACCTTCAATGAAGGCTGTACCCATAAGACCCTTGGTTCCTCAAATTATATTTGCTGCCTCTTCCTCCTCCTTGTGATACAGATCAATGTCTGTAGAGATACATGTATGTAGCCTGTGCCAAGGAAAGAGGAATGAACCTTTGAGTTGGCTGTTCACAACATCCAGGGGTTTTTCCCTACTGCACACAAGACTGGGCTGTGGGCTGGCCAACATGTTTTCTTGCTGGGATGGAATGGAAGGCAGAAGGCCATACTAGTTTAGGCTGTTACTCAGGAGGACAGGCAAGGCTGCTGTGGATCCCTAATGCTTGTAGAAGGTGAAGGAGAGCTAGCAGGGCTGGGAAAGCCAAGAAGCCAAGAGCAACTGCCTTGACACTTTTTGGCTGAGGTTTTAACTCCAGACTGAATGCTTGGAGATATTCCCACAGAGACTGTAGTTGTGAAGCAGGCTTCTCTATAGGCCTGGAGGCAGTGTGGAGATGGACATGAAGCAGTAGTAGTCAGCCAGCTCCTGAGGCAATACTTGCCTTTTGTCTGCCTGTCTTCCGGTAGGCCCCTTCCCTACTCTGTTCCTAACCAAGAGTGACAGGGGACAGGGTGACTCTTCCCTATGCCTTGCAAGTTCAGTTGCTTTTCCTTTGGCAAGAATATTATTCTTAGGGTCTTGAAACTTTAAGCCTTCCATGGCTGCCTCAGGCAAAGCCTTCTACCACCTCCACATCAAAATGGGGCCCCAGGAAATAGATTTCTGGCCCAGGTTTGTCTCAAAATGTGTGCTTCTGGAAATGGCTCTTAGGTCAGATAAATTGAAGTATGCCTCAAGATGTGTGAGGAGGAGGCAGGAAGGAGATGCTGCCTTGTGGCACCTGGTCTCTTCAGCTCTAGGATAGAGTAGATAGTATAGTTAAGTATCTTTGACGATCTAAATCAGGGAGTGGTCAACTGTGGCTTGTGGATCAAATCCAGCTACCCTTTGTTTTGCAAACGAAAGCATGCATTTCTGTATCATTATTGTGGCCTTTGCACTGCAGAGGCAAAAGAAAGCAGCTGTGACAGAAGTCTATGGCTCACAAAGAGACCTTTGCTGATAAAGTATGCTGGCTCCTGATCTAGCTAAGGTGACCAGCACAGAAGATATCTCATTGCATCACTTAAGTAATTATCAGAGTTTCTGGTCCCAATCTAATTAAAGTCAAGGAAGCCCTCTTGGTTTATGTGGCCAGTTTCCACATGAGACTTTGTTGGGAGAAACCATTCATTTACACACCTCTTTACCTACCAACACCAAACAGTCCTTCCCTAGTCCCTCAGCTAGAGATGTGTCTTGATTAGTATTTATTCTCTGGGAATGGAAGGTTAGTGAAACCTACTTCAGTGTAGAGGCAGGGACCATGGCAGGAAGACCCACAGGCAGTATCCTGCTGTGCGTGTGCACATGCACATGTGTGTATGTGTACTCTAGCCTTCAGAATGTTCCAGGTGCTTCTCCCATACCGAAGGATCTGCTGGCCTTATCCAAGAACAGAGCTCTATAGTCTAGTCTCAGTGACATCCCACATCTGGTCTCAGGGTGCTGCCACCTGGTCCACTGTGGGATCCAGCTTCTGAGAAAGGAAAAAGGTACCCCTATGGACACCCAGGAGGGCAAGAGTGCCCCCCCCCCCAGCTTCAGCGTCATCTCTAGGAATACTCCCTGATTTCCCAAGGGGGCCTCATTTTGTTTCTTTCTCAGCTATCTATTCTCATTTAAGGCCTTGTTTCTTAGTGGCCTCTGGACCCTCCCAGACCATCCTGTTCTCTGGGTCCCTGGGACAGTTTCTATATCTGTGTCACCTACTGTAGCTGTCATTAGCTACCTGTGAAATGTGGCCAGTTTGACTGTAGGTAAATGTGGTGACAAGTAATTTCGTGACTGAACCAGGCATACAAGGCAAGGCTGATTATTACTTCATTCTAGTTTCCCCAGTTAGGGTAAACATCTCTTGAAATGCTTCTTCCAGGGATACCTCGACAGGGAGTAGAAGGACAGGGTCAAAGGTGTTCTCTTTATCTTGGCGAGCATCCAGCACAATGTGGTAGTTAGCCATCCTTCATCATACCTGTTAGTGCTTATAGTTCTAACAGCCCTTCTCCTCTCTACCCAAAAACTCTGGGCCACACAACAGCTGGCCTTTCCCACATGGGACTCCTCACCTGGGCCACACAACAGCTGGCCTTTCCCACATGGGACTCCTCACCTGGGCCACACAACAGCTGGCCTTTCCCACATGGGACTCCTCACCTGGGCCACACAACAGCTGGCCTTTCCCACATGGGACTCCTCACCTGGGCCACACAACAGCTGGCCTTTCCCACATGGGACTCCTCACCTGGGCCACACAACAGCTGGCCTTTCCCACATGGGACTCCTCACCTGGGCCACACAACAGCTGGCCTTTCCCACATGGGACTCCTCACCTGGGCCACACAACAGCTGGCCTTTCCCACATGGGACTCCTCACCTGGGCCACACAACAGCTGGCCTTTCCCACATGAGATTCCTCACCTGGGCCACACAATAGCTGGCCTTTCCCAGGTGGAACTCCTCACTTGGATTTCATGGGTAGGTGGGAAAATATAAAATATTAACAGCATAAATAATGATATCCTGCCTAGTCTTTCTCAGAGTATCCTGGAAGTGGGCCTGGAGGTAGGATACCTGCTGGTGTCACCACTGTGCCAGGGAGGTAAGGCTAGGCAACTAACTAGAGGCCTTTGTAGAACTGAATGGTCTCAGCTAGCTGAATGTGTATACTTCCTTCCATGGAGTTTGGAACACTGGCCCTGTACAGGGGCATACTCTTTACCCCTTCAAAATGACCTGGAGAAACACTTGGCAAGACACGATTATTTGTGCTGTTAATATTTTTATATTTTCACACATACCCATGGAAGCTTTCCCTCCCACTGTCTGACAGACTCCAGTATTTTAGTATGCTTCCAATTAAAGGACAGTCTGTTGTAATCATTAAGATTCTAGAGTTTAAGGGTATGTGTGTACACCTGCGTGCGTGCACACATGCTCACAGCTTGGAAAGTTTCCTCTTCCTGGAAAGCCCTGCTGGATCCCCTGGGGGACAATTTTGTTCTACAACTCAGGCAACATCTTCTGCTCCAAGCCTTCTCCAGGGAGAGAAGACTCATGTTCCCTGATCTGCCATGATTGGGAGGACCCGTTACAGCGCAGAGAGCCAGCTAAGAAGAGTATTCTTAGAAAGGTCTGAAGTTGAACCAGGAGAAGGCAAACACAAGACATTTCAACCCACTCAAATCTTTTAGTGAAGCTTCCCATTTAAAATAGAAAGGAACAGGATATAGTTCTACAGGCAGGGACTCTAAGCAGACAATAGTGACTCTGTGTTTCTTAACTCCTGGCATTTACACCTTTAATTTTAAAAAGAGATTTATTTCTTTGTTATTTTTTATTGTGTGTGTGTGTGTATCTGAGTGCCGTGTGGGCATGTACATGTGAGCGCTGGTGCTCGCAGAGTTCAGAGGAGAGGGTTGGAGTCCCCAGAGCTAGAGTTACAGGCAGTTGTGAGCCACTTGATGTGGGTGCTGGCAAGGGAATGCAGTGATACATGCTCTTAACCACTGAATCATTTCTTCAGTCTCAACACCCTGAGACTGTGAAACAGGGTCTCTTGTTTCTCAGGCTGCACAGACCTTGAGCTTGTCCTACCACTGCTTCTGTTTCCTCAATGTTGGGGGTACAGTCCTGTGTCACCACACCTGGCTACACTCTTGGTTTAATTCTGCGTGGTGAATACAGTACAGCAGAAGGCGCGTTAGGTTGCTTCCACGGTAGCAGAGTAGCTATAGGAGACCAGGTCGCTTTCATCTCCCTCGCTCCTTCATTTATTTCTGTCACACTGTCTCTCCTCCTTTCTTCCCCCTTTCCCTCCTGTTTCTCTTTTATACCGTCAGCCATTGAGCATCCTGTGGAAATGAAGCCTGTGGGGCACGGGTCTGCCAAGAGCCACATGGGAGAGCATACAAGTGGGTCTGGCTGACAGCTTGCCTGTAGTTCACAAGAGACCTTGAGCCAAAGGAACTCAGTTACAGTGATCTGGATCCCTCACCCTCAGAAGCTGTGGGATTAACAACTGCTAATTCTTGGGCTAGTTTGTTACACAGCATGATAACCAATGTAGCTTTTGGTGCTGTAGCAAAACCTCAAACACAGGATGTCTCTGGGCCTGGATGGTAGGCGGAAATGGGGTGCATGTTCGTGAAGAACTTAGGCTCTGTGAAGAAACATGACTTTGGGATAAACCACCGTAAGGAATCATGGGCAGTGACAGGGGTCACATAGACCCCCGGAGGGTGGGTCTTACTGTGCGGCATCAGAGACCATATGCTGAGGAGGGAAGACGCAAATGTTCCCTGTGGTATGGTGACCTTGCCTCAATCAGGCCGAGTGTTGAACACGTTGCCTGGTTCCTTCTTGCTGAGCCCAGTAAGCTGGGAAAGGAGCTAGACAAGTTAAAAGAGGGACTGTCACACACACACACAAAAGGGACCAGAGCACGCTAGTTTTGAAGAGTCCTAGACTTACCAGATGGCAGATGATGCTAAAATTAGGAAATGACTTCTGGGTAAAGATCAGAAGCAAGCAAGCTTGTGAAAGCACAGTCCAAAGATGAGGTGGAGGCTGGGACTTCATCAAGATCTTGGGAAGACTGAAGGTAGCATTACCCAGCATGGTTCAGCGAAACAGAGGAGCCTATAACTATCCTTAAGGGTCACCCTCAGATCTTCCCAACTACACCCCAAGAAGCTGGAGGGCATTCCCTCTGCAGAAATTCAAAGAGGAAGAGAGAAAGTCTAAGAGACTCAAAGGTGGACTTTTTCAGTGATGTGGAAAACAACAGCTTCCACAGAAGGTCTACCTTGTTTTTGAAAGAACCATGTCAGAGGGACCAGAAGAGCCAGAGATTAAGGCATGCGAAGAAACCATTTGACCCCAAGATCTATAGACAGGGAGCTAGCTGAGAAAATACAAATACATGCCATCCTTCAGAGACAGTGAGAAGTGACCTGGAGGCTGAACTGAGAGCCCAGAATACTCACTGGTCACAGACAGGAGTGTGTGATCTCCATGACAAAGGGTGGAGCCAAAAACAAAGCCTGTGGAACAGCTCCTGATAGGAATAGGGCAGGCATCTAACTGAGGGAGGAACCTCCAACATTTGCCCAACTGCATTACAGAGCAGTAGAGACAAACGACTTCATGTGCTTCTTGCTTTTCCCCCTTCTTGAATGGTTATCCACGGCAGTGACCCTATGTCTGTCCTGAAGTTATATACTGGGTGTGTGGACATGTAGGGACACGGCTATGATGTTCTCTTAGACCAGAGGCCCACAGATCTACACCCGAAGAACTTCATATGTATCCTCACATGACCTCTGCTGCTGATGTCACCTAACAGAGACGGTGGGAGGAGCCAGTGTATTCCGTATGGAGCAAGGGTGAGTCATTAGGGGTGGCAGGTGGGCAGTCAACCTTCATATGGCTCTCACCTCCTGGACATCCACACCCTTGGGACTTCCTCTTACACCACAGATTTGTCTGTCTGGCCAACAGATGATAGCGGAAATGATGGCATGCCATCGCTAAGACAAGTCTTGGAATACAATACCACAGCTTCCAGCTTAGGATCTGTTGTCTGTCTATCTGCTCCTCCCTTGGGTTATTTATTCTCTGGGAGTTAACTGGGACCATGAGCATGTCATGAACATGTGTGTAAATAGACTAGCCTTGTAACCCAGAGCTCAGAGCTATGGAGGAAGCAAAAAGTGCTGATAACCTGGTAAACCAGGAAGTAGATATACAAATCCCCAACTGAGCCCCCAACCACTATAGCCATAGCTCACAGCTGGACTACAATATAAAGGGCAGTCCAAAGCCTGAGTATATGAGCAGAGCCACTTCTGGCCCTTTGAAATTGTGTGGGCTTATAAACATTTGTGGCTTTAAGTTCTACACTTCAGGAATTATTTTGATATGCAGCAATAGATATCCCACATAAATATTTTGTGTGGGCCTCTGCTCCATTTTCAGCAAACTATCACCAGTAATGCTGATTATCAGGGTACCTAAGCAGTGATAGTCACTCACTCACTCACTGACAGACACACAGACACACACACGGACATACAGATAGACATAGACACAGACACATGGACATACAGATAGACATAGACACAGACACACGGACATACAGATAGACATAGACACAGACACACAGACATACAGATAGACATAGACACAGACACACAGACATACAGATAGACAGACACACAGACATCATATCTACAAATACAGACATGAGTACAATACAAACACGGGTCATTCTCAAATGTGTGTAGCCCTTGACATTGGAAGCTGCTTTCCAGGCACCATCTCATTCACACGGCAAAGTCTAGCTACTAAGGAGAAGAACTATTTGATAGAAGACACACCACACCTCTTCAAAGAGTTGAAGCTTTGCCTCGGGGCTACTCATCTAGCCACAGGGCTCAAACCAAGTCTAGACAGCTCAGCACACTCATGAGACTCATGAGGCCATCTACGAACATGGCTGGAATGTGGCCCTTGCAGAGGCCGCTCTCTCCGTGTGGTTTCTAGGCAATGCAGGTACAGGTAAAATGTGTGTTTGATTCAAGTTGGACAGTTTTTCATGTTTACAAACTAAAAATCCTGATTTCAGTAAATGTTTTCCTCTTACCCTGAGCACCACAGAATTCCCACTGGTGGGAGAGTCTCATCAATGTGTTGCAACTAGGTCATTCTCTTAGCTCTGGGTGGCCACTGAAGGTCTGTCTGGGTGATCCATTCAGGCCACATCAATCACTGACACTCACTTCCCAAGAGAGGGGGGTGGGAGCAGCAAGCCTGGAGCTCCTGGGAGCTGCTTGCAGAAGGGACCAAGGCATATTCCTCTTATCACAACAGGGTGGGATGACAGTCCTCAATTGCTTGCAATCTGGCAATAAAGCCAAAATATACCAGAGGTGGCCAGGAAAGAGGGCCTGGGATTGCCCTGATGTCTTAAGAGCAGTGGGATGAGGCATGCAAGAAGGAGCTGGTCCATGTGGTTCTAACAGGGGACCCAACGACCTGACTCCATTCCTACCTGAGCATTTCCAGCATCAGCAATACCAGGCAAATCTGCTCTCTGCCTATCCCCCAAAGTCCCCACCCTGCCTCTCTGTGCCATGGCCGCAGCTCAGATTCAAAGGGCACCAGGTTTTCTGCTCAGAGTAGAGAGGCTGAGCCATCCATTCCTCAACAAGCGACCAACCCCATCTCATCTGCTAGGCTCCTAAAACCATCTTTGTTTCTGGTTTTTATACACGTCCTTTCCTGAGTTCAGTGTCAGCCTGACAAGCAGAACTGGATATTAAATCCTTGAAGCAATGGTGTCCTCCAGAGCAATGACAATGAGGAGGTAGGAACTGTCCTCTGGGACCCAGCTGGTAAAGGATGCTCTCTGGCCTCTTGCCCATTACTGGATCCTCAAGTCTGACTTACCCGGGAACTATACTGAAGATCAGGATGAGCACCAGCAAAGGTAGATGAGACTTTGAAGAGCAAAGGGTAGGGGCCATAGAAAGGGTCCAGAGAGAGGAGTCCCAGAAAGGGTTAGTCAGCACAGGGTCAGAATTAAACCAGACCTATCAAGGAGCTAAGACAAGATTGGGGGGGGGGGGGTCTGGTAAGTGAAAATGGGAGGCAAGAGGGCAGTAAGGAGAGCCAAGGATAGGCCAGGAGAGTTGCAGCAGGGACATGGGGTCTCTGTAAGGAGGGGTTTCTTCCGAAGGCCTATCTGAAAGCTTATGAACAAGCCAGGCCTAGAGTTCCATAAGAGGCTTATAAGTTTGCCTAGATTACAGAGTGAGTTCAGAGAAAACCTAGGCAACGTAGTAAGAACCTACCTAAGAAAAAAGAGGGCTGAGAATGAAGCCCTCTTGCCTAGACATGTGGAAAGCAATCCTTAGGTACAGTCGACACTGGAGAGAGAAAGTTATGAGTGGTTTGGTAATTCTTTCATAGACATCTCACTACTAATGTGCCGACAATGAGGATGTCTAAGCTTCTCATGGGTTGCTGGTAAATGTGAGTGCCTGTGTGTTACAAGGTGAGGTTACAGAGCCTGCCACTGGCTTAGTTTGGCTCCTATGATGCTGGGCTGTTTTGGGTCTGTCCAGGCCCACTTGAAAGTCTGGGTAGTTTTTTCCTCCTCAAATCTGCAGGATACTCGGATCTCATAGGTGTACAGAGCAGGAAAGAATCCACGCAGCCACTCAAGTGACACCCTGGTGACCTTTTCCTCCAGCTTCTCCCATGGATGCTACATATAGGATTCTCCTCTGGGGACCTGTTTTCTCGAATTTCTTTATTTTTGCTGGTATCTTGCCTAATTGAGTCTCTGCATCACTTCTGGAAACCAGACCCTCCCAAAAATACTTCAAACCATAACAGAAGCCACCTTGGCGTCCCCAAAACACATGCATTGGAATAAGTGGCTAAAATTAAGTTACTGGGAAGGTTCAGAAATAACTCCCAGAGCTCAGGGTAAATGATGACCCAGCAAGAAGGCTCCTTGGTATTTTAAAACCTGTTCCCTGGTTGCCACTAGGGAGTCTTGGGGAGTGGAATGCACCCTCATGCCCTGGGCTGGGCCTCTTGATTATGTGCAGAGGGCAGCTGGAGGAAGCCCTCTCTTGAGGGCTGCCCATTTCCCTGTAACTCATGTTACCTTCTCTTGGGCCTCTTACTGGGTGGGGTCATAACCTGGAAAAATCTCTGTTCTTCTAAAGGAACATATGTTCCCCCATGAATCACTCGGCAGAGGGAAGGCAGATCTGGCCTAGTGACTGCGTAGACAGTCTGGTGGGTTTGGCTGATGGCTTTTCATCCCTTCTTTTGAATGAGGCACAGTATCCCTTCTTTTGGTCCCTTTGGAAATGAAGGCCCATCCTCATAAGACAATGTGGTCTTGAACGGCCTGTGATTACAAGTTAAATGGGTTTATGCCAAAGTCAGTGAGTGGTCCAGGACAGGGAGGGTGAGACCAGGAGGAAGTGGAAGGAAGATTCATTCAGGTTAGAGCACTGGTTAGAAACGCAGGCTCTGGAGCCAGGCCCCCTAGCCACTTTATTTCTCGCTACAAGTTACTTTCTCCATGTGCAAAACGAAAATAAAAATAGCATGCCCTTCTTCAGGATGCTGGGAAGATTATATGAACTAATATTTGTTTAAGGCTCAAAGCAGTGTTCTTAATATAGTGAGATTTGGACGTGCTCATGGAGTTGCTGAGTTGCTCTGGCTTGGGCTGAGTGTGGGTCAGAGCTCCCAGGACCCAGCAGAAAGACCCATAGAACCAACAGATGAACAGCCTGCCACCCCCTACTTCAACACAAGTAAGCCTACAGTCTTGCACCTCTTTAAATCAGTGATTTACCATCTTGTACACCTTCATAAACCAATGGATCTACAGTTTGGTACCCCTTCAGGACCAAAAATCCAAAATCTTCGCATCTAGTGATACTGACTGATACACTTTCACAATCAATGAATCTACAGCCTGGTACCCCTTCAGAACCAGTGATCTATAGTTTTGTATACCTTCACAACTAGTGGATCTCCAGCCAGGTACCCCTTCAGAACCAGCAAATCCACAGCCCGCCAGCCTGCCATCCATTCAGAACCAGTGGATCTACAGTAGTCTGGTACTTCTTCAGACCTAGTGGATCCACAGCTAACCACCCACTTTGGACCGGCAGATGTGCAGACTGGCACTTCTGTAAATTGGATGCTATTCCATGGTGTCTGATCTTAAGAAGCCAGATGCAGGGATCATGACAGCATAGCTCAGGATGGCTGGGTGCCAGCATACAGACCTGGACTAGATACAGAGACGAAAGATGTACACAGGAGCAGAGACATGTCCTGCTTGTCTAGAACTTTCTGGAAAGAACACTCGCCATTTTTATTGAGAGCTTGGGCCAGCTACTATACTGTTCTCAGTTCTGTCTTTTCCATGCCATGGTCAATGACAGGAATAGATCTGGAAGACTCTGTTATTATCTGTAGTATGAACGCTGTAATAGCACTCACTCAGAGCTAGAGTCACAGTCACAATTTGTAGCTGAAAAACTGAGTTCCTAGAGCATGAGGCAAGGGCCCTGGACCAGACTCCAGGGCTCCTGGTCCAGCATCCTTTCCTTCCATGCTCACAGTGGAAAGGTTCACAGAGTAAATGGTAGGAGGAAGATGGACTCATGTTTTCTGAGGGTGCAATAGTTGTGGACTTCCCAAGTTCCTGCCCCCACATTTAATCAATGGCATCTCTGACCCTGGGAACAAAAAGAATAATTGTTGAGTATCTTTTTCCCCTTAAGGCCCCTGTTTGATAAAAGATGAGCTGGGCTTAAAAATCAAGTGAGCCTGGCCAAGGGCTTGGCTGTCCACCATGTGTGCTGTTCCTTGTGGGAGGATATGACAGAAGTTTGGTCATTTGAGCCTTGAGAGGAAGAAGAAGAGTTGGAGCCAGCGCTTGTGAACCACTCAATAAATGCCCAGTCTTTCAGGAAAAGAATAACTAAGAAATCTGAGGTAGAGTTACTTAAAGTAACTTGGTGGCTAGTTCCTAGGGTATTCCCGCAGACACCTGGAGCTGCAGTGGTCTTTGGCCAATTCCCTGGTCAATATTGCTCCTGTCCCCATGCACCCTGCCCCCTCTTTAGTTGAAGGGTTTTTTTTGGGGGGGGGTAGGGGTTGGAGACAGGGCTTCTCTGTGTAGCCCTGGCTGGCCTCAAACTCACAGAGATCTGCCTGCCTCTGCCTCCCAAGTGCTGGGATTGAAAGTGTGCGCCACCCCACCACCGACCACCTGACATCAGTTCCCTTTCTTGATTCTGCGTATCCTATCCCTGCTTTGCTCTTTAAAACTTATAGGGTCTGAATAAACTCTGATAGCTGGGGAAAAAAGGGGTAAGAATGTTAGAAAAAGTAATGTCCACGTACTCAGTTGTGGACACTGTACTAGGAGAGTCCCATTGCCCAGGGAAAGAGTCATTGCCCAGGAAACCTGTAAAATGTATGGTTGGCTGCCTCTTACACCTGTTTACCTAGACATGGTTGTGGATTCTGGGCTAGGGACACACTAGGAGAAGGTCTCTCGGGGTCTGTATTCCCATAAAGCAAGAAGCTGGAATGGAGCCTGAGCTTGGAGCACATACCAAAGGGGAATGGCAGAAAAGTAATCCAGAAGGCCACATGGTTCACAGGAGGGGTGTGCCCAGTCTCTATGGGGACCGGAAGCACTGGTGAGAATCAGCACTATACAGAGGATGATGTGACATGTCATGGCTTGTTCAAAGCCTGGAGGCTCCGTTTCAATCAAGTGAGGACCTGGGCATGTGGCTTGAAGCAATGAGCTGTTCTTCTTTCCAAGAGAGACTGCCTGGGGGTGGGTGTGCGGGAGGAGGAGGCAATCCTAAAATAATTCCTATCTGACTCATTTTGCTCCCAATCTGACAGGGCTGCCTGCCAGGTGGGGGTCTGCCTGGCCCATTTTCTTATCTATCTTTAGCAGGGACTTAATGAGGACAATTTCCTTGCTGAGATAGAAAGAGAAACCGTGGGCATTGTGAGCAGAGATCTGTCTCACAGTCCCCCGGCTCCTGACAATGAAATGGCAATATCAGTCACAGTGGGGCTGAGCTGTCTACGAGGGCTTTGGTGATGGTGTCATCCCAGGATGGTACAAATGAAGCAGCAGAACCAAGGCAGTGACAGCCGGGGTAGGAAGGGCCCACTCCTCCCCTCCCTGCTCTGTCCCTACCACCATGTGGACAACACGCCTAAAATTCTCATTGCTCCCCGCATACCCCTCCATCGTTGGCACCTCTCTATCCTGTTTTAAAGGACAAGTTGAGCTCATTCTTGTCCAGGATGTCACAAAAATGTCACAGCAAACACAGGATCAGCAAACACTGAATTAACACACCTCGAGCCACAGTTCACCGACTCATTAATACATAATCTCTTTTTATATGTGAGTTTCTGGTGACAGACTGCTTATTTTACTTATTATTCATATGTCCTATTACTTATTTTCATGTGTATGGGCATTTTGCCTGCATACATGTCTGCGCCCCTCACCTATGCTCTGCCTTTGGAAGCCAGGAGAGGGAGTCAGGTCCCCTGGGATAGGAGCTACAGATGGTTGTAAGCTACCACATGGGTCCTGGGAATCGGATCCAGGTCTCTGCAGGAGGTGGCAGTACTCTTAAATACTTTTTCTTAAGACCATTTCTTCAGTCTCCTACAGGCTGGTTTTTTTTTTTTTTTTTTTTTTTTTTTAATACGGCTTGTTGATCTATTAACACTGACATCATGGTGGGACGGAGCCTTGCCTGCATGGAGATCATCAGATGCTCTAGCTCTCTAAGACACATTAGTTTTCTTGAACTTGGGATCCTGGGGATGACGAGACAGCTCTGTACTCATGTTGCCCAGTTTCCTTTTCTATCGCAACAAGGAAATTGAACTTAGGGCCACTACGTAAACCTGTGGCACTTACTCAAGAGCTATGCAAACAGCAAAATCATAAACAAAAGTGTGAGTGTGGGAAACGTGGCACTAGACAAACCATGACCAGGATAAGAGCTGGAATAAAGAAAGCAGGTTGGTACACTGTATGACCTTGGCTGGGATCCTCGGTGGCACGGAACCCAAATTATTTAGTATTTCATTTCTGCCAATGACTGTCAAAACATCACAGGTATTTTCATGTTACAATAAAGTTTAATAAGTAGGCAAACTTGCATTATGGAGTCCTTGGGTTATGAGGAATGGTTGTATTTCTAAAAGGATTAATTGAGCTGGTGGATGGGCAGGGCTGAGACCAGTCAATTCCTAATCAGTTCCCAGTGAACAAGATCTAGAAAGCCTAGCCCCTTTGTAGAATAAGGAGCCCCATGATGGATGGAGAGATACCAGATGCTTAGGGGGAATGGCAAGCTCCAGAAAGCTGCTGAGACTTGTTGATAGGAGACCAGGGGCCCCTGTTATGTCTATCAGACTCCTTGTCCATGGGCCCAGATGTCATTTGAGGTGTTAGGATCAAATGTTATGAGGATGGATCCTGGATTGAAGGGAGGAGTTACCCATAACCACCGATGACCTGGGGTAGGGTTCCCAGGGCAATGGCAAACAGTCAAGACTTAAAAATATTAATACAACTCTAAGATTACATTTTTGTATTTAGAGACAGTAGGACAGAAACATGAGACTGACAGTGGAGTGCCTGGTGCAACTTACAAAGGGACAGACAAAAGAAACCAGATCTTTTAAACTGTGAGTCTGATTGCCAGGAGAGAACAAGAATTGGCCTAGGAAAGGCAAACATAACTGGCATATCTGTAGGATGCTAGGGCTATGGAGGAGACAGCCATGGAACAGAATCCTGTTCCACGATCCACACCTTCTCACTTGAGGGATGGGGCAATGTTGGTAATATGGGAATACTTTATGTGAAGTCACGAATGCCCCTGATTGTGTCTGAAGAATTTTAGAGAACAGATATAATAAATGGCACATTTTGGCTAATAGCTTGTAAGGTTTCTTTAGAGGTGAGGGAGAGGTCTCTATGGGTAAAAAAAAAAAAAACCCCTGAAAGTGTGAGGACCAGAGTTTGAATCACCAGCACTAACATACAAATTGGATATGCAGCACAAGCTTTTGTAATCCCAGTACTCTATGGGGAGATGAAAGGTGGAGACCGGGGATTCTCTGGAGTTGGGGGCAGGCAGTCATGGACCAGCTAGTCTGACATTCATAGCAGAAGATGAAAATACAATAGAGATCCTGTCTCAAGTATCCAAACCCCAGGTTATTTTCTGACCTCCACATAAGTGCTGTGGCATGCATGCATCAGTGTCTGTATTTATGCGCGCGCGCGCGCACGCACACGCACGCGCGCGCGCACACACACACACACACACACACACACACACACGACTCTTTTTGTGTCTTCATGATGGTAGTTCCTAGAAAGATCACACTTGAATTATTGTGCTCACTAAAGAAGATCTGTTCTCATCAGTGTGGTTGGGCATCAGTCAGCCTGTCAATGTTTGAGCATGGTGCAGCTCAGTAATAAAAGCTGGTCTGGCCCGCTGGTTTCTTCAGTGAGACATTCATGTTCTCCTGACCTCAGACATAGTGCACCTGGTTCGTGCCTTTTGGACTTGAGACTGAATTACATCACTGGCTTCCTGAAGCAATGCTTACAACATGTGGCAGACTGGGTGATGTCCGGGTCTCCATCATCTAAGGAACCAATTCCAATAGAAAATGGACAAAGACTGTACTATGTGTATATAGGTCTCAATTTCAAAAACTAAAGATTATAGACATTACTTTTTCCCAAGGATACTTGCAAATATAGATGATTTAGAAAAAAATAGGTGATTATTAATTGCTAGCATAGCTTCATAGTCTAAATCACAGCCAGACCAAATCTGCCTCCTTTTTTGAAAGGGTCACTCTCTTGGTACATTCAGGGAACAGTACCGGACATCAAAGTCCAGAGAGGGTTTCAATAGGCTCTTTCCATCACATTCCATCACATGACTCATTCTAATCATTAAAACAAAATAAAACAAACCCCAAGGCAACTCAAGAAACAAACAACTACCCCCCCACACAACTTTTTCCCTCTTCTTTCAAAGATGAGCATGGTAGTACATGTCTGCGATTCTGGCGCTAGAAAAACTGGGGCAGGGCAGGGGGTTACAAAGAGTCTGTGCAATGAGGCCCTATCCCCTCAACATTTTAAATTGATACTTTACTCATTTGTTACAAAATTCAGCTCTTTAAAGCACAGAATCAGTGCTTTTTAAAAGTATATTTGTAAGTGTCCTACACCAATGGCCTCCAATTCCAAATGACCTATTTGTTTTTATCTGTAGCAGTGTTTACAAGGAGCTTGCAAAATCAAAGCTGATAACTGATACTTGGGATATGAGCACGTGCAGGCAGAGGAAGCAAGGGAGAGATTATTAGATCTTTAACTGGTTCTGCAGTTTGAGGACACCAAGCCACAGTCACTTACTGTCAGCTGTGTAGGACAGAGACCATGGTCACACTGCAGTGCCCAGCATGTAGCCCAACTCTGCACCCCAGGGGGATGGCTTGCTCTCCGGCCTCTCATGGAGCGGAGCCATCTGACACTAGCCAGGATGGCCAAGGTATTCTTTATTTCTTCCTGTCCATCTGCTTTGCACATGGAGTATGTTAACCATTCCTGGACCTCACTTAATAAAGCAAATTAATTTGAAGAAGGGCTCTCCTGACTCCTGGCAGGATAGGCGAGCATCATGCAAAGACCATTACTGCCTCTATTAGTCTCCCTACTCTAATTGCTGAGAGGCCAGGCTTTGGAGTCTGTGGTGGCCTTCTGAGACTGACAACCTAGGCAGGGGATGTTCAGTGCTAATAGACGCTGGTTTCTCCCTCCTATTCAGTAACTGGAGCTATTGGCCTCTGCTTTTACAGAGCTATTTTGGTGGCTTCTAGGGATCCCTGGCTCATCACCTGCCAGCTGTGGCTTTTCTCCTCTCTCACACTCCCTTTCAAATTCTTCTGGAGTTTTACTAGTGGTTTACTCATTACTCCAAAGGGGAGCATTCTAGGATTCCCCCACCCCCAATGCCTCTATGATGCCTCTTTCTCTGAACCACAACTCAGATGCTACACAGGCATATACAACATTCTGGTTAATTCTGCAGCTAGAATGCCATTGGGGTGACTCCACCTCAGGTCCTTGACCACAAAGGCCTTGCTCCAGTTTACAGAACATACCATGGAGAATAATTATGGTTGGGAGGTATCATGGTATCAATGAGCCCCATAGGCTCATATATTTGAATACTTTGTCCCCAGGTGGTGGACTGTTTGGGAAGGATTAGGAGGTGGGGCCTTGTTAGAAGAGGCATGTCATTGGAAGTAGGTTTTAAAATTTCAAAAGCCCATGCAATTTCTAAATAGCTTACTGTATGCCTTGGGCTTGTGGATCCAGATATAGCTTTCAGTCACTGCTCCTGTGGTAGCTTGGGCTACTGTTCTAGCACCATGCATGCCTCCCTGCCCCATGTTTCTACCATGATGGTTATGAACTCACCCTCTGAAACTATAAACCCCGAGGAAACTCTTTTTATAAGTTTTCTTGGTCATGGTGTATTGTCACATCAATAAAAAAATAACTAAGACAGGGCTTCACTGTAGGGAGCTCAATGTACTGCCTACATCCCTTTCAGAAACAGCTCTTACCCCTGTGGCTACCCCTTTGGAAATGGCCCTGGTCCTGCTGAGCTGGACCCCTTCTGTTGATCGAGGGACATGATACATAAAGTTCTACATTGTCACTCCATCTTAGGTCAACCTCTCAGAAGTTCCTCAAAGTTCACAATCCCCTGGATGGTCTACCCTAGAGCTCAACTTCTCTCTGCCTGAGCCCCACCCTCTGGATGGTCTACTCTAGACTTCTCTCTGCTCGAGCCCCTTCCTAACATCACACCTTCCTAAGCTCACCCTCACCCTGGAGTCTGGTTCCCAGGCTGCAGATACTATGACATGCAGAGTTTGTTCACTGCAGCGATATGCTCATCTCTTAAAATAGTGCAAGGGGCGGAGGGAGTGAGAGGGTGGGGAGTCGGGGAAGCATGCAGAACTCCCCCTCCCACAGGAATGGGGGAATATGCTAAGTAAACAGAGGCTATGAGCCAGGACTTCAGTCCCTTAGTGGATTTCTTCTTCCTCGATGTTGGAGTCAGGCAGAAAGTTTTAGAGGAGGCAGACAAACCCCCAGCAACCCCTTCTCAACTGTCCATTTCCAACCCAGTAGAGATGGAACATGCAAAGCCATGCTACTCCTGAGAAATGCATGGAATATTCATTAATTCCATTTCTAGCCCAAATGCATAATTTTGTCTGAAATATGTCATATTTTATTACTTCCCCCCAATAAGCAAGTGGTTATCATTGTCCAATTTTTAAGAAAATTCTTAAGGAGAAAGCTTCAAGCTTTCTTCAAACTGTCCATGTGGTTAATCCTTTTGCAAAATGGGGGAAAGACAGCCATAGCTTAGTTTTAATCAGAGTCCCTGGAAGCAGCTTTTGGAAAGGGAGAGCTGAGTCTCAGATTGCTTCTGTAGAGGGTCTCTACCTACCTATGGTCCTGGGCTTGGACATGTCATGAGACTAGACTTTCAAGACAGTATCAGAAGAACATCTACTCCATAGGGAAATGCTTTCTGTGCCCTTTGAAGTCCCTCTGGCCCAAATAGCACACTGCTAAGACCATGCAAATGCTTACAGGAATGAGCTTATGTAAGCCTCTCAAGTAGTGGCCCTGTTTTATGAAAGAAAACACAGCTTTCAAGAAATGAAGTAGCCCGGGAGCTAGAGAGAGGTTCAGCAGTTAAGACCATGTACAGAGGACTGGAGTTCAGTTCCTAGCACCCACATTGGGAGGCTCACAATTGCCTGTAACTCCAGCTCCAGGAGGATTTGATGCCTCTGGCCCCAAGGGGCACCAGCACAGATGTGTATACATTCACCTACAGATACACATTCAGACATACAATTTTAAATAATCTTAAAAAAATGGCAACTCACCACATCCAGCCCAATTTCCAAGGCATATGTCTACACCACTACATGACTTAGCTCCCTATGGCCTCCAGATTGAACCAGGGGAGAGAAAGCAGCAAAGTACACAGAGACTCCTTGAGAACCAAATAGGACCAAGGCATGTGGCAGACTTCTGCATGGATGAGGATGTCAGGTCCCAGTTTTGAGAATGCCTGTTCTGGTTGGAAGGCATCAATCAATTCTAGGCACAGCAATGTGTCATGGGTCTTCAGGCACAGGATCCCAATTCCAGTTATTTTTTAGAGAGATAGAAGGCTAAAGACTCTTTGACACATTTCAAGTTGAGTCTCAGAAAGACCAGGAGGATATATCTCCATACTTTCCTTCTCATGACAATTGGCATGATCTGAGGTATTCCACAGAGGCTGCCTGTGTTCCTAGCAAGGCTAGCCTGCAGGACAGAAGTGTCAAGTATCAAGTAGGTTTAGTACCTAACAAAGCCACTATGGAGCATCACTTGCTAGGAAAACTGGGGTTGACTTGGTAATGTTTCATAGCCTATTTGTGAATGCCAGAGTCACCATAGTTCTTGAGAAAGACTCAGAAGCTGCCTGCTTTTAGATAATAAAGTCTTTCAGCTACATTGTTACCTGCTCTCTCATGAAAATCGTTACCATGTGGGGGCTCTATAACAGAACATTCTGCCAAGTGAGAAATGGGCTCTTACATTTCTGGCATTTTTTTTTTTTTTTTTTTTTTTTTGTCTAGCACATATTTCAGCTGTGTGCATCTGCTACCTCCAACCACATCTTGATTCTAGTGGCCAAGATGCTTCGTCTCCACTAACAGCTGCCACTAGTTTTTCCACATAAGCCTTTCGTGGGCTTCATCGTGCTGATGTGTTCTCCTTTACCCTGGCTCCAGTCCTCCAGCCTTCCACAGGACATACTTTTTGTCCTTTTAATCACCTTTATTTCTTCTCTTTGGGTGGTGGCCCGGTCCACATCCTTTGTGAGGTGCATTGACCTATCCAGAGCATTCACTATCACAAGTATGGATAAGTGGATGTGCAACTTCCTGGTCCTGCCATGCTAAGGGCACTCCCTCCCAACCGGACACTCCTGGGTCATGTTGTTTCCGGAGCCCTACTTCGTCTAGGAGACGCCTGTGGAGCATGGTGACCTGGCTCAAAAAGTGACATGTGGGATGACCTGAATGCCAGTGCCTTGGCCCAGAGAAACCTCATTTGTGCGCTTGGTGAGTCTTGGCATCTTTGAGACACACACTGGGGGAGGAAGGACAGAAAACCTTCTGCTCTCTCTGAGTCCTTGCTGGCCCTTGTAAGCATCATTTCTCCCTGAGGACCTCCTCATTTCTTTCCTCTATCCAGAATCCATAACCCAATAATTGTCATATGTAATACTACAGGGCAGAGAGGTGGCACAGGCTGGGAATCAAGGTATCCTTGTCAGGGCAGGGGCAGGGCTTGGTTCAGGTCTCTTAGCTCAGTTTCCTCTTTCTGATGTCTATTGATGAGACCTTAGCCAGGACAGCCTGCCGCCCAGTTACCTGGACCCTGATTTCCCCTATGTATGTTTTCAGAAACTGAAAATCCACTACTGGATGATAGGCATTCTGGGCATCCACCTTCTGCCCACCTACTACTCCTGGCTCAGGGTATCAATGCAGAGCAAGGGGTCAGAGGCCCAGCTTGGCCAGAGCCCAACATCATAGCATTAAGAGCAGGTGCTCCTGGTTTTCTGAGTGCAGGATGTCAGCTGGCTGTCTCTTGTCTCTTAAAGCACATTCTCTGTTCTTTAAAGGCAAAACCACAAACCATCACTGTTGTCTAAGAATAAATTCCCTATAGGGAAACACCTCATTTTAATTCCTGAAGCATAAGCCTTTTTGTTCTTTCTTTTTTAAGATTTCTGTCCAGAAATACTTTTTGCACATTCAAGCAAAAAAAAAAAAAAAAAAAAAAAAAAAACCCAAAGAATCCCATCCCCTTTTAGCGTAAATGGCTGCACACAGTATGATTCTACACCTGAAAAATTTCATTTAAACTATATCACGAAGACCTTTCTATGAAAGCAAGCCTTGTAGACCACACACACATGCATTTCTTGGAGGCTCGATCTTGGTTGCCTTCTCCAAGGCATGCCACCTCATCATGCTTTTCCTGTCCCCTGGTTACCACTTCTCAGGGCTGTGAAGATCACTGCAAAGTGTGGCTCACACACAGGACAATTCCCAGTGATGGAGTGACTGAAAGAGGCTTTGAATTTGTGAGCTTGGGGAGCCTCCTGGAGGCCATGCCTCTAAACATGCAACCCATGGGCTCTGTTCCTCGAGGACATGCTGCAATTTTGGTTAGTGGAAAGAACATTTCTATAAATCCTGGGCAATGCTCACTCTCAGGAAGGCCCTCTGCTGGTCTTCTGAAGGGACCTAGTCCCTGGGACAACCACAAAAATACAGTTTCTGATGCTACATAACCAAGCCCACTGTACCCACTGTACCTCAAAGGTGTCCATCTCATTTACAGGTCAAAGCCCCACCTCATAGCATAGGCCAGAGCTAAGTTGCCCAGTAGCCTGCACAGGAAAGGGTGATACCATTCACAATAATTGTCTTTCCTACCTTCGGTCATTTCTCCTCCTCCGAAACAGCTTCTTTGTATGTGCAATCTCTACTTCATGGGGCATTGGGTGGTAGCCCTGTAAGAAGGAGAGAGAGAGAGAGAGAGAGAGAGAGAGAGAGAGAGAGGAGAGAGAGAGAGAGAGAGAGAGAGAGAGAGAGAGAGAGAGAGAGAGAGAGAGAGAGAGAGAGAAGACATGAATCATTTTTGTCCAAGACTCCATTTACCATGACAACACCCAATGAAGGACATGAGAGGCTGGATTCTGATCACCAAATCAGACCAGAAAATGAAAATCATCAGAAGGAATGAATCTCCCACCAAGGGTGGATGCTAAGATTCTAGACTCAAAGAATAGGGGGACCAGGGGCCCTTGGAAATAATCATAACCAAACTCTCAAATATGAAGCTTGTTCAGGCCAAGGCTGAGTGTAGAGTCCAAAGTCTTGCAGAGAAGGGTGGCAGAGTCAAGGCCACCAATGCCTCTCTATCCTTCTTGGTTAGGAGCCAAGAGAACTGAATGTTCCCCTTTGTCAATTAGGATTACTAATGGCTGTAGGAAGGGGGACATGTTCTCTTTCCAATCTCCAGTTAGAAATGTCACTACCTTCTACTGTAGGCCACTAAGAGAAGCAGATGAGTATGTCCAGCTCAACCTTGAGCACAAGCTGACTCCCAACCTTAGCCCCAAATTCCCCATGCAATTTTACCCTTCCTTTATCTTGGAAGTATTTAGGAAAAAAACACTCAAATAACTTCCTCTAGACTTCAAAAGAAGGTCTGAGGGAATTCCAAGGGTGGCTTTTGCATACTTTCCTTATAATAATTCCTTATAGACTGATATCAAGGTTCGGGAGAGACTTGCTTATATACATACAACCGCAATCCTGCCAAATACCAGGCCTAGGCAGAAGATGGTCTGCATACCAGACAGGCAAATGTGTCCATGTGGGGACATTTCCAGGAGCACTGTCATCCCATCCTGGGCAGCTGGAGTGGAACAGCCAGGATCTAGGATTGGATATCCAGGGAGAAGGGTCCCTGCCTGGGGCCTGAGATACCTGAAATACCTACAGGTTGTTATACCGTGTAGACATGAACAAGAGGAGGGGGCACCCACAGATCCAGGTATCCTGAAGAGTGAAAAGAGGGGGTCCATTGAGCCTCAAGCCCCACTTGGCACTCAGGGAGATCAAGACCCGGAGAGGCCAACCAGTGAGAGAGGCTGCAGATCCCTTCGCTAGGACTCTCCAGAGAGGGCCTTGCTTTGTTGGAGATTCCCGAGGTGATGGGGGGACACTGGGTCAGGCTGACATGGGATCTTAGAGTCATGGCTATTTGGCCCACACTTCTATTCAGTCCGGGGAGCAAAAGCCATTTTAAACTATTTTAATGACGGCCCTTCCCTCCCACTCCTGGTCTTTCTAGCCTCCAACAATCTAGCCAAAAATGTGTGAATGGATTCCAGGCTCCAGGCAGCCACAATGGGCCTCTGGGACCTCCAGGATATGCTTTGTTTAATGGGTTTTTCAAAGGATATTATTTGTTTTCCTTAATATAAAACACAAATAAGGAAAAACACCAACTCTTCCCTCTCACTTCCCCCCTCCCGCCCTGACCAAGTACTGGCTGGCTCCTTCCCCTTCTTCTTCCCTCCCTCCCTTCCTGCCTCACTCTAGGCCTCTCCAGGTCACCATTGGAACACAATGGGCGTGCCCCCAACAGACAATGGTCAGGAAGCAAAGACTCCCTCCCAAGCTGGTCCTGAGCTGGCAGCAGACCAGGTTCTCAGCTCTGGGTTGACAGATGGAGCTGCCCATAGTGGCATAACATGAGCCAGGAGGTGCCAACCTCTTCAGTCCTGCCTCAGAGTTCTGGAACCTAAAGCATATCCAGGCCTCTCCCTGCCCAGGAGGAAGCTGTGGAGAGCTGTCCATTTGCTCATACCCAGGACTAAAGGAGACCATACCTCTCCAAGAAAAAGTCTCTCTCAGTCATTTCATCCTTAGGAACAGCTCATTTGAACTGTGACCACTGAGATAAGGCTGGAAGAATGGCGTGTCCTAGAAGGGGCGTCCAAGGATGGAAGTAACTAGTGAAGAGTCTAAACGGAGTGTTGATCGTTGTTCAGGTAGGCTTGGTCAGTACAAAGGGGGTTCTGGCTTCAGACCAGAGAGCCACCTGCTTTTCTGAAAAGATCCACTCCCCTGGAGGAGAATGAGCTTTGCCAGGCTCTCAGAGCATCCTTGAGAACACCCGTGGCCTTGGTTGATGCTAACACCTTGCTTGGCACAACTGTTTGCTCCTCTCCAAGCAGGAGAACCAGACTTCATATCTCTCGGTGACTATGTATATGGCCAGATGGCTGTAGGTGTGCCTCTGAGGTGTCACCCTGCACATAGACTGCCACTAGGTTCTTCCTGCTCCTCCACAACTCCTCTCTGAGAGACCATTTTCCCTTTGGCTTTGAGACCTGGCTACATTCCCCTAATATCCAACCCATGACCTTGTGGATCTTGACTTGTATGGGCCCTGGAGACAAGCAGCTCATGTAAATTGAGCTTCTCTAGGGAAGGAGGGAGGGAGGGCAGAAAGAAAAGCTTTGCACACACAGTGCTGGCAGAGCACATGTGAGACATGCGCATGCATCTTTACAAACACACATCTCTGTGCTGGAAGTCAGAACAATTTTAAGATGCTCTTTAAATGACAATGCATTATTTTTGTGGTTGCAAAAACATGTTCTACAAAAGCAGTCAATTTTGAGATAGACTTGGTGGGAGAAAATCACACACCTAGTAAACTGGTTGGTCTTTATTGTCAATTCGGCATAACCTATTCACCTGGAAAAATATAACCCAATTAAAGAATTGCTCCCATGAGAATGGCCTATAGCCATGTCTGTGAGAAACTGTCTTGACTGATTATTGGTGTGGGAGGACCCAGGCCACTGTGGACAACACCATCTCTCAGCAGGTGGGATTAGGCAGTATATGAAAACTAGCAGAGGGGCTGGAGAGATGGCTCAGAGTTTAAGAGCACTGACCACTCTTCCAGAGGACCCGGGTTCAATTGCTAGCACCCACATGGCAGCTTATAGCTGTCTGTAACTCCAGTTCAGGGGACCAGATACCTTCACACTAATGTATATGAAGTGAAGTTAAATAAATAATATATAAAAACTAGCAGAAAACAGCTGGAGAGCAAGCCAGGAAGCAATGTTCTTCACGGTCTCTGCTTCAGTTTCTGTTTTGACGTCCCTCAGAGAGGGACTATAATACAGAGTAAGGCTGAAGGCTTTACTCTCCAAGTGCTTTTTGTCATGGTATTTATAACAGCAACAAAAATCAAATTAGAACACCTAGTATGGTGGGTGTCTCTGGGGGGTTATGAACAGGTCCAGTACTTCAGCCCCAGAGAGTGAACAAGCCTAGGCTGGAGTACTAATGGCTATGAAAAAAATCTATCATGCATCTGTAGGTGATGATTCCTTGAGCCAAAAGCATGAATACTGGAAGCTCTGAGAGCAGCTGCCACGGTGATGAGAGTGACAAACCGTCAGGGCCACAGGCACTAAAAGCCACAACCAACCAACCAACAACCAACAATAACCAATCACTAACAACCAACCACAACCACCCACCCACAAACCAACCAACCACAACCAACCAACTAACCAACCAACAACCAACAATAACCAACCACCAACCAACCACCAACCAACCACCAACCAACCAAACAACCAACCAACAACCAACCAACCAACCAACCAACAACCAACAATAACCAACCACCAACCAACCAACCAACCAACCAACCACCAACCAACCAACAACCAACAATAACCAACCACCAACCAACCAACCACCAACCAACCAACCAACCAACCAACCATAACCAACCCAACCACCAACCAACCAGCCAACAAACCAACCAACGACAAACTACACTAACAACAAAACCAGGCAAATTGCATATTCTTACAGAGTACACATTCAAATCAAAAGATAAAGTCACAAATAAACAGGTATATAAGATACTTGTTTTGCTAGGGAACAAAACAAAGAGTTTTTGAGTGGATGAGAGGAACAGGGCTGGGAGGAGCCATCAATGGAGACCTCTCTATTAAGAGACTAACACCCACCCACCCACCCTACCACCCACCCACCCATCCATCCATCCATCCATCCACCCACCCATCCATCCATCCACCCATCCATCCACCCACCCACCCACCCACCCGTCCATCCATCCATCCATCCATCCATCCATCCATCCATCCATCCACCCACCCACCCACCCACCCATCCATCCATCCATCCATCCATCTATCCATCCATCCTTTACTCAGCCTTCCAATCATAACCATAGCTCTTCATTCAACAAACACTGAAGGCCTACTACGTGTCAGTGCATCAATGGAGAGGACCAGGATGAATACAATAAAGTGCTGGCCCTAGATGCACTACGGAAACACAGATAAGGAAGCTAATGTGTGCCATGTGCTAAATAGTTCAGAGGAGAGATACCACAAGGGGTGAACCTGAGCTTGAGGCTAGTCTTTATGCCCTACACTGTGCAGAACCATGTCCCTCAAAAAGTTTATTGGAATCTTCATCCCAAGTACCTATGGATATGACCTTTTTTGGAAATAGGGTCTTTGAAGATTCATCAGGGTTAGGGTGAGGTTATATGGGATTAGGCTTGGTCCTTAACCCAAAACTAGTATCCTTAAAACAGTGGTTCTCAACCTTCCTAATGCTGAGACCCTTTAATTCAGTTCTTCATGTGGTGCTGACACCCCAACCATAAAATTATTTTTGTTGCTACTTCACAACTGTAATTGTGATACTGTTAGGAACTGTAATGTAAATATCTGTGTTTTCCAATGGTCGTAGGTGACCCCATTGAAAGGGTCGGTTAACCCCCAAGGTTGCAGTTCACAGGTTGAGAACCATGGCCTTAAATGAAAAGCCTTGGACACAGAGACACATTAGATTGAGGGAGGAAGTCAAGGAAGATGGGGAAACTGTCTATTGTGAGTGTACAAGCCAAGGGAGGCCAGGAACTCTAGAGCCCAGAGAGATAGGAAAGACAAGAAACAGTTCTCCAGACCTAGACCTTGATGGTTCTGTGAGAACACACTTCTCAGCTTTGGTCACCTGTTCCAGAAGTTCTAGAATATTTACACCCACACCCCGTACGTAACCTCCCATGCCTATCCCATGCCATCCCACACTGCTGTCCCACCACTGACTGCTTTCCCACATCCGTGCCTCCAACATCACCAGCCAGTTCTTCCTGGGTGACCCTGAGTCCATCTGGTACCACCTCACACATGGAGTCCACCAGGGTCTGCTTTACTGGGGAACGTCAGGCTGGTGTCCAAGCCTTCAGCCCCCAAATCAGTAGCTGCTCAGGTCTATGCTCTCACTGGGGCTGTCACTTGAGAAGGGAGATCAAAATCTTCCCTGCTCTCCAGCACAGCCAGAGGGATGGGGAGCAGGCTGGGAGGAGGAGGAGGAGGAGGAGGAGGAGGAGGAGGAGGAGGAGGAGGAGGAAGAAGAGGAGAAGGAGGAGGAGGAGGAGGAGGAGGAGGAGGATTTCTGAGCTCAGGGGACCCCAGGTTGGTGACTGAGATGGGAACCCTTCAACCCCTCTGCATATGACACATAGCAATTCTGATTTTCTTAGCAAGTGCCACTAGATGTGAATCATGAGAAGACAGTGGAGAATTAGTCTGTCTTGATGACTGTGGGGCCATAGCATAGAATGCTGCCTGGCAGGTGGTCGATGATAGTGAAGTATCTCTCACAGAAGAAAAGGCAAGAGAGAGAGAGAGGGAACAGGAACTGGAGCTGGTTGGAGCTGCTCTACTAATCAAGGGCTCTGCAGGTGAAGTGGTGGCAATGGCCACCGTGAAAGGACCTGTTGGGCCTCAGCTTGGGCCACACACCCCTGTTCTCTACCTTGCCAAACCTAAGGTGCCCAGGGTCTGTGGGGTTCAGTGTACCCCAGTCCCTAGTCAGTTAGCTGAATCCATTATTACTCCAGATCCTCCCTGCCTCACTTTGCCTTCTTTGCCAAGCTCACCCCCCCCTTCACCCTACAGAAGAGTGTGTGCGTGCAAACAGTTGCCGCTGGGTCTAATTCCTTTCCATCTGCCCCAAGGAAGTTTAGAAGTGCTTTGCAAAGCTCAAGTCCACAGCCCGGCGCTTCACAGATCTCAGTGTTTTCTCTTGGGATATCTTCACGGGATATTTATTTTCTACGCCTCTTCGTGATCTTTTAAAATTAAGTAATTAATTATCAGTAGTTGGAATTGAAACAAGAAAAGCACTTCACCACTGAGATCCATTCTAATCCTTTTTTATTTTGAGGAAGGGTCTCAATAAGTTCTGCAGGTTGGCCTTGGACTTGTGATGTAGCCCAGGCTGGCCTAATACTTGAATTCCTTCTGCCTCAGCCCCCTTCATAGCTGGGCTGACAGGGCTGCAGTATAAGGTCTGGATCTGGGATCTTTGACATCTGGCTGCCGGTCATGGATGCAGATCAGGGGTATCATCCCACTCCCTCAAGGTCCATTATCATTTTCTTTCTCCCCGCATCAGCTCTTAAAGAAGAAAGCATTACACACGGACAAGGAAGTCTTGTTCCCAGTGTGTTAAATTCTTCCCAGACAACAGAGGGCCTGGTTCTAAACAAATACCTCCATTGGGAAGCAGAGTGGCCATGAGATGCTGAGGTAAAAACAAAGACTGGACATCCAAGCCGACACAGAGGGAATGATGAAGGTCCTGAGGTACAGGTATCTGAGCTAGACTCCCAACTACATAAACCCTTTTCTGTTCTCACTGACACATCTGCCTGCCTCTATTGTACCCAGTAACTAGGAAACCACAGTTCCTCTACTTGTGCATGACTTTGCATATTGACCCTATTATCTGCTGTTCCTCCCAAGAACATCTATGACATGCATGGAAAGTAACAGCTTCCTTTTCTTCAGCACACTCTGGGTGACCTGTTGGGGAGGGCCATGAGTGACCCGGCACAGAAGAGTTAGCCAGACTTTAGCTCTCCCCATACCTTCTCCATAAACAAGGGAGCACAAGTCTCAGGAACCAGAGGCATCCTGGGAGGTGGTTCCTACCAGCTTTAGGTTTCCCAGTTCTGCTCCATCCCTAGCTCTAGCCGAGGATGTTGTAAGGGTTAGCACTCCAAAGGCACTTTAGCATTTGGGATCTTAAAGGGCCAGGATGAAGTTGGCGCTGTTCCTCTGAGGACAGTCAACAGCAGAGGCTTCCATAGCTTCTAAGAAGTTACCCTACCAAGGTCTGCCTCCACGTGGACAGGATGTGTGGGTCACGTCCAAACAGAAATAAACAGGTAAGGTTTCTAACATTCCTGGAATCTCTAGCTGTACAGCTGTTTAGAGAAACTGACCTACTTCCGAGAGAAGGATGGAGGGAAAAGCTTGCTTGTGGTGTTTTAGTTGGCGATGTCCTCATAATTTATTATTTTTTGTAATCAGTAGAAACCCTTTAAAACAACAATAGCTTAGCTGGGGTTTCAGCATAAAAACACAGATAAAAGCAGAGAGTGATGGAACCCAGAGGATGCCTAGAGCTCTCTGGAGCTGTTCCGGCCATCTCATTTCTCCATGTACCCTGAAGCAGGAACCTGCTCCACCCACAACAGATGCATACTGCATGAAGGCTCCATAGTACTGGGGCAACACTGTGCAGGAAGATGCATGTCACTAAGGGCAAGTTTTGGTGGAGCCTGGGATCATCCTGAAATTGCATGTGACTATTATGCCCTTGGCAGTATCTAGGTAAGAGCCCACAGCATCACTGATACAAAGGTAGTGTGGGCCTGGTTCTAGAGGTAGGTCTTGAATGTTCAAGGCATCCTTAGATGCTGCTGCTATGATCTAGATTGGAAATGTCCTCTCTAAGTTCATATACTGAAGGTCTGGGTCATGGCTTGATACAACTGGGAGGTGGGAGACCATTTGGAGGGGCGCTACCGGGAGTCCATAGGTCATTGAGGGCAAGGCAACCTCGAGAGTGAAGTGCTTCTGATGCTTCTAATGCTGAAAATGGTGGCAGGGGCCACTTTTCCTGCTAGTTTGGACTGAGAAGCACAAGCTCCATGTTGGCACTGGGAGATGGGGAGGAGTTAGGGGGTGATTGCCACGAGAGGGCTGAAAGGCAATTCTTGAACCCCAAAGAAATGGTGTTCTAATCTACTCGGGCAACACTTGTCCCTGGGGCTCACTAGGTATGTGCTGGAGATGCGACACTGAGTTGGGCTATAGATGTCTAGTCTATGGTAGGTGATGAGAACCAACAGCACGCAGCTCAGAAGACATCATACAAACATGTAAGTACACTAAGGAACATGTGAAGGGCTAATGCTTTGGACGAGAGGCTTAGCTTAAGAAAGTGACTTTGTGCCCTCCTTGGGGGATGGGGTGAGGGGATAGAGTGGGGGGAGGCCAAGGGAGGACTGGGAGGGTCTGGGAGGAGGGAAGGGAGGGGGAGCAGGGGTAGATATGAAAAAAACACTTTTTAAATAAAAACAATTAAATACAGAACAAAAAAAAAGTGATCTTAGAGCCATAAAGTGTTAAGGAGAAACCAAAAAATCAACAGGGGCCCAGCAAGATGGCTTATTCTGCAAGCCTGATGATGTGACTTCCATCTGGGAACCCATGGTAGAAGGAGGGGGCCGACTCTGGAAGGTTGTCCCCTGGCTGCTACACATGTACTGCGATACTCACACCTATCCCCACACATGCATACAATGATAATATTATAAAATTCGGAAAGGTTTAAAATTTAAAAAAGATCATTCCTGTCTTGCTTATTCTTCACTATAGGAAAATCTGTTTCTTTCATTTAAATTTCTTCAATTTATACTGGCTTAGTAATACCCAGCATTTTAAATCTCATATTCCAGAAAAACTTGAAGACTAGGGGAGGAGGAGTTCTTGCTTTGTCCAAGGAGCTCATTTTGAAATAAGGATGGCCCTTTCCATGTACTAACAGTGGCTTTGTAGGAAGAATGTTCTTGATATCTGGGTCAAGTATGTGTCTAACTCACTCAAATTCACCTGGAGGACACAGCACACAGACTTTGCATGGGCTTCCATATCTTGCAGCAATGTGTACATGCACACACATTAGCATCAATGAAAAAGCACCAAAGGAGCTTCAAAAGCGATTCTATCAGTTGCCATTCTTACCTGGATCTAAGCTCCAGGCCATGGTGAAGCTGCTATTTCTCTCTGTAGACCTAAAGAAAACCTCTCTAGTTGGGCTGGCCTAAAAGCATGGACCATATCGTCAACCTTGACTTCCTTGGAATGAAAATAAGCATACACATTTATTCAAGCACACACTCTTCTTGCCCATGGCCTTTAATCAAGACCCCCCCCCCCCCAGGGCTGGGTACAATTCTTTAGCTAATTCTTCCCATGCTTTAAAAATGTACACAGGGCAATGTTTGGCTCATTTGCTCATTCCTTCTCTTTTCCTGGCCGTTACCTTACCATTTGTCTGCTCATCAAATTATAACTGCTTTGGGTGGTCACCAGTTGATCCATGACCAACCACACAACCCTCAGACACCATGTTCCTCACACTTTAGATGCTCCCCTACCCCAAGCCACATGAAGATTCCAGTTTAAAATCCTCCCCAGGCTATCCAACAGCTGGGCTCTTCCTTGTTACAGATTTTAGAACAAAAGAAAGCCCCCTGGGGTCACCTTCCCCTCAGGGGCTGATGGTTCTCCTCATTGAAAAGGTTTTCAGGGGTGCCTCTATTATCGCAAATCACTAGCAACTGACAAAGAAGGATATACTTTACTTAGGGGCTTCTGAGGGGACACTCACTGATACAAGAGATTAAGCAGATGAGCGGTTCATGAAAGGCTGGACTGGTCCATATGGCTGAAGTTCAGTGGGTCAGGTCCTCCATCCAAGAGAGAACAGGAAAGAGAGAAGGGGCTTCTGCATATGTGCACCCCAATCTTAAGCTGCCCTTCAACCATGCCCCTAATTCTATAGCCTCTACAGTCATGGGTGAATTCCAGATCTACTTTGACCAAGAGGCCATGCCAAGGTGATAGTACCCGCTCTCCACTATCTTCTCTCTCTCTCTCTCTCTCTCTCTCTCTCTCTCTCTCTCTCTCTCTCTCTCTCCTTCCTTCCTTCCTTCCTTCCTTCCTTCCTTCCTTCCTTCCTTCCTTCCTTCCTTCCTTCCTTCCTTCCTTTTATTTGAGACAAGGTTTCTCTGTGTAACAGTCCTGGCTGTTCTAGAACTTGCTTTGTAGACAAGGATGGCTTCAAACTCACAGAGGTCTGCCTGCCTCTGCCTCCTGAGTGCTGGGATTAAAGGCATGACCACTACTATACCCTGCTTCTTTTCTTGTTCTTTGTGTTTTCGTGATGGCTAATTTTTCTGCAGGCTGGACTTTGGGAGGAAGGCATTTTCTGGCACCACCATCTGGCACCTGGCTCCTGGCTTTAGATGCATTGTCTGGAGCTTGATCTGCAAGGCTGGAGAGAATACACCTTGGGCTTGAGGGACGGGAGCATGTAGAAGGGCTAGGGGAGTTACCGGGCTGGCAGGGCTGGCATTCTCTGCTGTCACACACCTTTTCCAACTGGGGAGGTGATGGTACTCATTTGGAGGATGTGATTCTTTAGATTCTCATGGGTCATCTCTCAGGAGTAGTTCACCCAGGAGAAAAGCTCCAGTGACTGCTTTCATCCCACTGGCCTTGAGAGCCGCCACTTCAACCTCTATTTATAGAAACAGCAGAAGGAGAGCTGGGCTGGGGCCAAGACTCAGCAGTGCCTGCTATGAGATTTAGAGGAGCCTGGAGGGCAGTCAGCCAGGGAGTCTCTCTCCAAGGACCTCCACACCTGTCAGTCACCCCACCACAGAAACATTTCTCTTTCTTGTCTTACAGCATCTTCCCACGTCCGCTTCCCTAAGAGGCTCCAGCCTTCATCACTAGTACAGTTTCTGCCCTGCAAAGCTGTCTCTAATTCCTATGACAATGAATCCATGTGGTCACAGCAGTGGGACAGATGTCTTAACACTCTAGTCCAAAATAGTCCAGGTAATTGCTTCCATGTTTTCCTCCTCAGCAATGTTGTATGAACTTCCTTTACCTGAAGGCTCATGGTGTCTGCACAGTGCCTTTGACACTGTGGACCTCTATAATTGCTTTTGGAAAGAAATTAAGACCCTGGATGAGCCAGATTTGGGCATCCTATTCTACCTGTTGTGGACTAAGAGCAGTTATATGTGACCTAGGGACCCAGGAGCCCATCATCTGCAGCTTATAAGGCATTATTTCTAGCTTTGCAAGAAGTTGGACTTTTGATGGCCCCATCAGCTCTCAACCTCCTAACACACAGCTGGATGCTTAACAAAAGCTATCTCTTCTTCATTTAGACAGGAAGGATGGTGGCTGTCTGGATCCTAGATCCTCACTCAAAATATAAGGTCTTTGAGGACCAAGGTGGCCATTCACTGGCTTACAGATTGAAACAAACACTCATAGCGTGACTCTGTGAGCTCTCTGTTTTATAACAAATGTCTCAGTTTTGCTGATCAAGTCCCAGGTCCAAAGCAGCAGATGGATGTGGACAGGCATCCTCTCCCTGAGCTAGCTTCCTCTGTTGAGAACAGAGAGACTGATTCTGGCCCTTTAATGTGAGGAATAATTAAGGTGCTAGACAAGAAAGCAGGCGATGTGAGGGAATGCATCTGGCCAGTTCTAGGGTACAGATTTACTGTGTCCAATGGAGATGTGCTCTAGGGCAAACTCTGCCCATAGAGAGAGAATGGTCCCAAGGGTACTCTAGTCCACAGAGTTAAAATCAGACAGACTGTGGTATCAGTGTCCAAAAAGGGAATAATTCATCTGCGGTGGGGGAGGGGTGGAGGCTGCGCAAGCAATGCAGAGTCAGCACAGCGAGATTGAAAGTTTGATCCTGAAGGGCACAGGGCTCAAACCCAAGCTGAGACCGGGAGTCAGGCATCAAATGCTGTCCCCATCACCAGTCCCTACTCGGCCATGATCACTGATTTTAAAGTGTGGGAGATTCTTGCTTTCTGTCCTGGATTTGTATTCTTTTTTGGTGTGAAAGGGTTAGGGAGGAAGAAAATTATTGCCAAGACCACAGCCTAGACAAAGCTGGAGGAGTCTGGGGATCCCTGTGGTCCTATTTCCTCTGTCTGAACTCTTAGCTTCACCCCCAGAATCATATCTTGAGGGTCACAGATGCTCAGTAGACACCTTCCAACTGATGGATGAGATTATAGTTGGAAAAGCAAAGAGCAGCTTAGGTGCGTGGGACACAACCTGTTTGCTCTACCTCTTGCCTTCTCAATAATTACTCTGTTGACAAGAAGACAAAGGAGACAGCAAAGCCATTCCCGCACTTAGACATCCTTTAAGCTGGGCTGCACGTGCAGAGGAGCTGGTCTGACAATGAGGGGAAGCTGGATTGGCAGCTCTTTCCTTCCCCTCAGCCTGCCTGATAAACACACTCCCTCCTACTGAGGGAGCCGTTCTGTTCTCCTGGAAGGTACTCAGAAGACAGAAAAGGGGTGCTTACATGGGTCACAAGCTATTGCGGTGATAATCCCAGTGACTACCACATATTGAGGCAAGTATTGTGCTTTGCATGCATTAAGTAAATTAAACCTCCCAACAGCTCTGAAGGGAAGGTACCATCATGATCTATCCCCAACAGGGCGGAAAAATGAGGTGGATTAGATTAAGCAGCAGTTCTAAAGACATGCAAGCAGAGGATGGAACCAGGGTACTGACTCTCCTAAAACCTAAGAACTGGTCTGAATATAGCTCAAGATCAGACACACTGAGGTATTCTTAAGAACGACAGTCACCAGACTCAGCAGCACCCACCATAAGAATCCATTCAGAAGTCAAAGGTGGGGGACCCAAGCTCTATGACCCAATGGCAACTCACCGAGCAGATACTCCACAAATGTTGGTTGATAGGATGGGGAAATGATGGAGACAGCGTTAATCAAGCTGTACAGTGGGGGTGAGTCCTACTGTGGGTATCCACTCTAGGCAGTTATGGTGTGGAAAGCATACATCCATGGGGCAGCTGTTCTGGCCACCTTGCTTACAGCATATCCCTTCTCCCTCAGTAAGATGCCAAAAGGTGTTTGTGTTGCTGAGCTGACTGAGTGTGGTCAGTGCTGTGAGAAATCACTGGGCCTCCCCGACTGAGGAAGTTATCCAAAACTAAAAACAAAATTAAAAAAAAGCCAATACTAAGGAACCTACCCAAATTAAGAAGTATGGGGCCTAAGGAACTTTCAAATCAGGAAGAAAGATAAGAAATCCATAAAGGTCTTAACCTGGTGTGCATGCTGACACATTCTTACATGGAGCTGTGCTCTGATTGAAAGTCCTGTGTCAAATGTCTCTGGTATATTGAGTCATTGCTCTGATGTGTTAATATCTCAGCAAAGCCAGATATTTTAAGGATATGGATTGTCTATTTCTTTGGGCTATAGTGCACTCATGTCAGAAACACAGTGTTTGTTCCTTCCCAGAAAGCAAGCCTGGCCTTTTGTCACATGGGAGTGGGCCATTAGGGATTATCTGCCACATAAAAGGGTCTTGCTGGGTGATCTGAGTCAGTGCAGCTCTTGGTTTTTGCCTGCAGTCTTACTAGGCAGTAGCAGCCTCATGACCTACTTGGTGTCTATTTCCTTCAGTATGGCTGGAGCAGACAGTGATGTGACCTACTTTCAGGGGCACCATGGTGGCTCAAGAAGAAATAGAGGAGAATCTGAGAACCTGTGCTCAGGATATCAAAGCTTGGCCTTCTGGTGTCTGCTGGCGCTGTCCCGCATCCCTGGGTCCTGCTCAGTGTAGCACCATGCTCTCTCTCCACTCTGTCTCTACCATTCTGAGGTAGGGTCCAGAGTCCAGTCCCAGCCCAAGCCACCAACCTCTGCAGTCTATGCGGGTTTGATTTGGAATCTCCTAATTCTCTACTGGGAGGCCACAGAGCAGACAGTAGCTTACATATAGCACAAATGGGGTCACATGAAGAGATCGCTCAGGTCAGAAGGCAACAGCATGTAAAACCTGTCACCAGGAGCCCCTCTATATTTACTCTGTTTTAAGGGCCACTAAAAAATTATAAAGAATCTAAAGAATGGTTTAAAATTTCCCAGCATATGTGTCATATCAGTGTGTAACCAGCAGCCGGGAAGTCTATGCAGGGTCCCCTCTAGAGCAGGGGTTGGCAGACTTTTCCTGTAAAAAGCCAAAGACTGACTATCTATTTTAGACTTTGCAGGCCATATGGTCTCTGTCACAACAACTCAATTTTGCCATCGCATAGCAAAATCAGCACAGAAGCATAGCTGTAGCTCAGTGAAACTCTATAAAGCCTGATGAAAAGCTGAGTTGGAGTCCAGGTCAGGGTCTACTGACCCCAACTTGGGAGACTTTCTAGGAGACCAAGTCCATTCTATAGGGGCTACTTTCCCCGTCACAGCTCAGCCCCACCTCCAACTCACTGGTGGCTTCTTACATTTGATGGGTACCCCATATCTTCACTCCTTTCCCTGTCCTGGTTTCAGGGAAGAGCTAGGGGAAGATAAATAGATGGTGCTTACATTTACATTGATGAAAACTGAGTTCAGAGGCTTTTAGCTCTGGCTAATCTGTAACAGCCTGTGGGGAACCTGAAACCTTACTGTTGCCCAGGTCCATTGGCTGACTTTGATGCACTGGATATGGGTACAGCCTGAGCGCCCAGAGATCTGGAGCTAGAGCTCCTAGGTCAACCTAAAGGGTGGTCAAGAGTGGTTGCCTTGGAGCAAGAGGTAACAATGGGCAGCACAGTTTTGTTATAAGCAAGTCAAGGAATTTTTTTTTTTTTTTTAACCTACTTGGGGTGGAGAAAATGAGAAAACATATCCAAAGCCTTTGAAAGTATGCCTCGTAGAGCCCTTTGGGTCAAGGCTGGTAACAAGTAGATTTCAATATGCTCTACAAAGGTCTGTAGACTGCCCCTGACATCTAGTGCGGTTGCTCATAAAGGGTAGGGCTCTTTTGACACCTATTAATCATCAGTTAATCATCTAGGAGCCTAATATGAAGTCTGCCAATCAATCAGCTTGTGCACACACAGACAGGGATGCATATGTACACATGCATACACACATGTACATGTGCACACACAGGAATATGCACACACAAGAAAGACAAGGTAAACATAGATAGAAGAAAAAAATAGCCTCATCCATATGTTCTAGCTGCTTCTACTCTCTGCTCTTTGATATAATCTCTCTGGGATATCATAGTGCATATCAATAAAGTCAGAATGTCTGAGGTAGAAAACTGGTACCAATCTTTCTTCAAATCATTTTTAAAAGTTGCAATTTCAATGTGCAGGAGAATTTGGAACTCACTGTTACGAGGTCCTCTACCTAATGTAGTTCATGGGCTGTCAGTAGCAACAGCTTTCCTGGGGTGGACAGAGATAAGCAAGTTTGGGCTCTCCCCAAAGTCATGTGAATTGGAATCTGCATGTTTAACCAGATCCACTTGTATGTGTATGTGCCCTAGAGTATGAAATGTGGTAAGGCAGGATAGGTACCATACTC
The DNA here is from genome assembly GCA_033318265.1 of Phyllotis vaccarum. Taxonomy (NCBI): domain Eukaryota; kingdom Metazoa; phylum Chordata; class Mammalia; order Rodentia; family Cricetidae; genus Phyllotis; species Phyllotis vaccarum. The sequence continues at coordinate 13,649,755 of JARWLC010000009.1, read as the reverse complement.
CGAAAAAGCAAGGATTCTAGAATATTCTATCTGAGTAGCTAGGAAAGCCTTAGAAAAAGAAGGAGACAATAGAGACTCTGAAGTGGGAGAATCAGACGCAAAGAGGTGGTGGTTAGGAGACTCAAGAAAGGCTTCAGAGGCAAAGAAAAGCTAGATCTCTGTGTCTGTGTGCGCGTGCGTATACCTATATACCTATGTGTGTGCATATGCTTGTATGTGTGCCTGTGTGTGTGCATATAGATGTGTCTGTGTGTGCATATGCCTCCTTGTGTGCCTGTGTGTGCATGTGTGCTTGTGTGTGTCATATACATGTGTCTGTGTGTGCATATGGCTCCATGCATGCTTGTGTGTGCACGTGTGTCTCTGTGTGTGCATATACATGTGCCTGTGTGTGTGTATGCCTCCATGTGTGCCTGTGTGTGTGCATATACATGTGTCTGTGTGTATATGTATGCGTGTGTGTATGTGTGTGTATAACCAGAAATAGGAAGAGAGTTTAATATACCTTTCAAAAGGGTAAAAAAAAAAAAAGCTAAATTGCATTTCCTCACCCAAGTTGAGGTTTTGTTTTGAAAGGATACACTGACAGGAACAGAAAGCTATCCTGGGAAATCTGGGTGATCACTAAGGGGTAGTGGGTGACAGAAGGAAAGAAAAGAGCTAATTTAGGCTTCACCTTTCTTCTGGGACAGTGGAGGCTGTGGCTGCCTGCAGAAGTCAGAGAAGGAGTCCATGGAAAGGAAACAAAGAAGTGGCTGGCTGCTGGTCCTTTGATGAGGGTGGATTAGGAAGGGAGGCTGTGGGCATCAGCACGATGGGAAGGCTGGCTCAGGCCTTGACCCAGGCAGAGGAGTCCCACATCTCTATGCAGGTGGAGGCCCAGGAGGAAGGGGCCTCCAGGGGGAGCAGGCTGTGTTGGTGTGGGGGCAAGGTATCCCTGAGTGTTCTAGCCTGCACAGCTAGGGGAAGCTTTAGACAACCATGTGCAGTTCTAATAAACTCCTCTGATAATGCCCCCGCCCCCCCCCACCCCCCAGTTATCCATGGGAAAATCCACAGGCATCAAGCACGCATATCCCCTAAGGGAAGGCGAGAGGAAGAACAAACGTGTACACAGCCTCGGGAATGTTAGCGCCAGCAGGCCCTGAAACCCAGGGCAGCTCTCAAGCTCAACCCCTTTGTTTTCCAGCCCTGTCTGGAAGTCCAGTAGACTCCCAATTGAGTTGGAAATGACGGGAGACCTTTTCCCATATTGCAGAAGGCTGAAACAATACATCAGAGTGAACATTTCCACAATTGTTTCCACTGAAGTTATTTTGGGGGAGTTGAGGAAGATTGTCTATTCCTAGACATTTCCTTCACCCGATTCACTTTATAAAAATGCAGAGGGAAGAGGCCCCGGTGGCCACCAGCATGTCTGGTCTGCCTGTGAGCAAATGCATAGTGCTGAATGTGACTGGTTCCTGGAGACCCCAGGGAGCTTCCCTGAGCACATACTCGCTAATGCTCTCACGGAAGGCCTGAGGTTAGACTAGTGTCCTGCTTTCAAAGTACTTTCTTAGTCACCTTGCTTAATTCTCATGACAGCCATCAGTGATGGTGGCTTGCAGGAAGATTTTAACATCACATTCTAGACACAAGAAAATAGAAGTCAAAGTAATTTGTTAAGGTCTCCCAGCCTAGAAGGGGCAGGTCAGGGCCAATTCCAACCCTTTGGGTCCTAGGGTGGTACAGGCTGGACCAGAGTTGCTTACATGTGTTTGCTATATAGTCTGTCTTTTATGGTTAATCCTCATGCCAGGCACTAGGTTATGATTGGTCATTAGGTACATACAAATAGGGTCCCACAAGAGTCTAGTGTGGCTGTTGCATAGGGGTCCCCTAAGCTGGATGGCTCAGAATGGGCTAGGTGTGGGATGCCATCCACAACAGGAGATTAGTCCTGCATGTGAGGGCAGGCAAGGCCGAGCTGGGGCAGATCGGTCAAATGGTTGGGTAAGTGCATTCTGTAAATCATGTGGAGTAGATTGAAGAGGACAGGACCCAGACACAAAGCAGGTAGCCGTGACAATGGCCAGGGATCAGGGGGGCAGCTAGAGACAGAAGGTGGACAGTCTATGAATGTTTGAGGATAAAGCTACTTAGAATGAAAGAGAATGATGGGGTACAGGCATGGGAAGAGGAAGAAAGTGGCGATCCAGACCCAGTCCCTGCTCTGACACAGCCTCATTTCTTAAAGGAGAGAAATAATGAGCACCGCTCAAAGCTGGGTGTGATTAATACAAAAAAAGATAAAAGTCACAGTACTGGGATGTTGGAAGCTTGGCTCCTACATCCCTTACTTTTTGATGCTGAGACCCCCTCATACGGTGGGAATTCATCCCACTCTGTGTCCCCCTCTCTGGGCTTGTCTGGCTCCTTGTCTTTAACCATCCTCCTCCAGGAGACAGTCAGCCTGACTGTGTGCCAGCCACCGATGCTGCTGCCCTTTGGGTGTCCTCAAAGGACCCCATGGAAGGGAGTTGATGCATGTCCTTGACACACCACACACCAGCCTGCTCTAACAATGCTCCTCTTGGTGTTGGCAGGAAGGACCACAGAAGGGAACATCTTCTCCTTGCTTGCCAAGTGAAACTGTTCCTATTTGACCTGGCAGGTACACTTGAAGCTAAATAATGATCTGGAGGGCACACAAACCACAATGCATTTTCCGGGCATTTTTGTAAAATACTTCCATGGAATCTTGGGGGCCTTTGGCTCCACTCCCTCCCTCCTTCCCTCTCCTCTTCCCTCTGTTATGTGTGATGGGATTAGACAGCAACCACTGTTCCTCACACAGGCAGCCTCTGATTAGCTTAACCATTATGTATCAGCTGGTGGAATTTATGGGCCGTGGTACAGGGCTCTGTCACAGGCTTTTGGCTTCTTATGAGCAACTTTCCTGAGTGTCTTTGAAATGATTTTCTTCAAGTGAACCTCAGAGTTTTGACTTATGCACAAAACCTGACTTACACTTCCATAAAAAAATGTGCTTCTAAGGAGATGACATCATCTGGAACAGGTGAATGAGGTAAACTATAGTGACCCAGCTAAGCACTCAGAAATTTCAAGACCCCGGAAGCCTCTTTTCCTCTCGCAAGTCTTCTCTGTGCTAAACTCCTGGAACTGTGGTTGCCCCCCCCCCCCACGTGGAGGATGACCTCTGATCCATAGCAGCCTCTGGAACTCATTCATCTGCTTAGAACTGAGGAGAATAGATGCCCTGTGCTCAGAGTAGTTGCTGTCTGTAAACGAGTGGATGGGCGACATTCCCATATATCCCATCCCCCAAATATTATGGGCTATTGAAAAAGCTATTGGTTGCTCTCCACACCCTGATGGTAAGGTCTTGTTGTTGAAGACACCACTTATTTATGTTATTGAAGATGGAGAAATCGGTGCCCAAAGACAAGAAAAATGAAACTCAGAAAGGGTCAGGCAACTACAAGTTTCACCCATACTAACTAGTGTTCACAATACTGGAGGGTTCTTTGTATATTACAAGAGGAAAAAACCCTACCAATCTCACATAGCTATAAACTGCAATCTACCACAGTGATCTGTCCACAAAATATACTGGTGCAACAGTAATACACATGCTACAAGGGGAAACAACCGCAGTTTTTTTTTTTTTTAAACTGATATGGGATGTCTTTTGTACATTGTAAATATGTGTTCCTACCATGGGTTAATAAAGATGATGTTTGGCCTATGGAAAGACAGCTTATATCCAGGTGGGAAATCCAAGGGAGACAGAGGAAGAAGAGCTTCTGGGGGAACAAGATGCAATGGGACACAGTTAAACCACAAACCACATGGCAAAACATAAGTGAATAAAAATGGGTTAAAATGCAGGAGCTAGCTAAAAAGAAGACTGAACTATAGACCAAACTGTAAGTTATATAAGCTTCTGTGTGTTTACAAGCGACTGTATAACCACAGGGGCCATGTGAAACAGAAAGTACTGGTTACAAATGGTGGCCAACAGGGAAACAATCCACATTGACCTAAAAAACACTTTAAAAAGATTCTGAGTGCACAGAAACAAAGCCACACTGGGCTTCCTAGTCTCACAATCTTATGCCAGCAACAGTGCCGAGACACATCTCCCAACAGCTGCCTTTCAGATGAAGCTGGCCATGCTAAGCAGCAGAGGAGATTCCCACTGACATAGAGGTGTCTCCAAGCCTTTATCTCCAAGGATTTAGCTTTTGCTAGTACAAAAATAAAATAAAATAAAATAAAATAAAATAAAATAAAATAAAATAAAATAAAATAAAATAAAATAAAATAAAATAAAATAAAATAAAATAAAATAAAATAAAATAAAATAAAATAAAGGTTTCTGGGCTGCACGCTGCTTGGTGGAGGCACAGACCCACTGCTTCCCAGAGTTTGCAGTGAATGTGCTTCTGCTATATTGAAAAACCGAGCAGGATGGAGTCATCAGCAAAAGCTGCACTTTTGTCTTAGCTATACAGCTTAGAAGTTTAAAAACTCTCCTGGTCAGAATAAGGCTAAAAAATACACAGTATAACAGATGGAAAAAAATAAACCTCTTAATGAGTTACAATGTATGGGAAAATGTATGTAGGTTTGGAAAAGAGAGGAAAAGGAATATAGGCAGTTATATAAAGACACAGTTAAAAAAAATAAAGTCATTAAAGAGACATAGCCACATAAAGATGAAAAATACACAGAGAGTCTGGATTATGTATATTATTGTGTTTTATTTAAACCTGTTGACTGTTAATGAGCTTATAGAAAGACATTTGATTGTAGGAGCTGCTAAGTCAAACTAACATATACATTTTAAAGGTATCCTGACTTTTAAATTTGGATTTAAGGCTACATGTTGTTTAAAAGGTTCTGCTTTTGTTTCCACAGAAGGTGAGAACATGTGAATTACTTCTAGGCTAATATAGTTTGATTGACCAAGACCCCTGAAGGCACCCAACTGAGATGATGCAGCCTCACTGACTACTATAGTCAAGATTTAACCATAATTCTAATTTTTCTTAGGATCTTCATAAGATTTCCAGTGCCTCCAATCAGTAGGAAGTATTATGGAAAGCTACGCTCTAATTCCCAAAATATTGTTTATAAATGTTTATTTTTAGCATAAATGGTTAATGGTCATGGTCAATCTCTAAGGAAAGATAGATTATTGAATCTACTTTGATTAAAAAAACTATTGTTAATCTCAAAATACTTTACATTGGAATAAATTTTAAGGTTAATTTTGTTATATGTATGTATATTTCTACTCTTATTTAAGGTAGTATGTTTATATAATTCATCTAAAATTGTAATGTATTCTTAAGAAATACAGATTAATAATTATAGAAATGTTGGTTAAGTTTTTTGTATACAAAGATATTTCAGATAGGTAATCTTCAAACACTTCAAAGACCTACTGAATATAGCATTTAAAATATTTTAAAAACTTAGACTTACTTTTCTGGACAGTGAGATATGTCTGTTCCTGGCAGCACCAATCTACTTCAAGAGAATGATGTACATTAAAGAAACTCTATATGGAATTTACTTTTTCTGTGGCAAAAGTTAGCCACTGGGCAAGAAATTTCTCTTTCTTTGGCTGCTTGACAATATGCTGTACATACTGAATATGCAAGACGCATAAAAATGGCCACTGAACTTTGCCAAATCAAGATGGGATGATCCTTCAGGTCCTGCTTTGCAAAAAAGACTGCCAGACATTCTGCAGGGCACAGGGAGAAGCAACTGATGAACTTTGCCAGAATGGTCCAAGCAGTTCTTCAAATTTCCTGCTTCACTGAAAGGTTTGCCAGAGACTCTGGGCCTGTAGGCTGAAGATGGATGCCTCAATGTTGCAGAGGAACTTTGGGTGACTGTCCAGGCAGCTATATGTCTCTGTCATTTCTAGAATTTTGGAAGTTGCTTATCGCGCACTTCCTGTTTACTCAGGTAATATTATATCCTTCTGTGGTCTTTAATGAAACTGAAGACTAGATAATTATAATTATAGCTTTCCTTAGTTATGATAAAAGGTAAATTAGATATAAAAATTTAGTCTCACAAAAATAGGATAGAGTATTTTCTTTAATTTTATTAAGTACAAATAAACTAGATTTTATAACTAAATTTTTGCTTAAGAACTGTTTTGTTACATGTAATTTTACTATGGTAAAGTTGAAACTTTCCTTTTTTGATTAGACAGAAAAGGAGAAGTGATATGGGATGTCTTTCTGTATGCTGTGAATATGTGTTCCTACCACTGGTTAATAAAGAAGCTGTATGGCCTATGATAAGACTGTTTATAGCCAGGCAGGAAATCCAAGGGAGATAGAGGGAGAAGAAAGGTGGGGTCAGAGTCAATGAGCTCCGAATAGCTCTGGTAAGCTGTCTCTGAGGGTTTCCTCATCATGATCTTGACCCCTTTGTTCTTATAATCTCTCCTCTTTGCTTGGACTGGGAGCTAGACCCAGTGCTTATCTGTGTATCTCTGCATCTGGTTACATCAGTTGCTGGATGGCAGTGGGACCAGAATTTATTCTTAGTACATGAACTGGCTTCTTGGAGCCCATTCCCTACAGAGGAACACCTTGCTCAGCCTCAATACTGGGGGGGGAGGGGTGTGCTTGGGGGTTTGGTCCTAACTCAACTTGACATAACAGACTGCATTAACTCACCTTGGGAGTCCTTACTCTCTCAGAGGAATGGATGGGGGATGGGGTGGTAGGGAAGCAGCGGGATGACTGGGAATAGGAGGTGGAGAGGGAACAGTGGTAGGTATGTAAAAAAAACCTTTTGAATAAAAAATGAGAGAGAGAGAGAGAGAGAGAGAGAGAGAGAGAGAGAGAGAGAGAGAGAGAGAGAGAGAGAGAGAGAGAAAGGTGGGGTCAGAGCAGATGTTGCCAGCATCAGAGGGAACAAGATGTAACTGAACACAGGTAAGCCACAAGCCACATGGCAAAACATAGATGAACAGAAATGGATTGAGTTAAGATGCAAGAGTTAGCTAGCAAGAAGCTCGAGGCATAGACCAAAGAGTTTGTGATTAATATAAGCCTCGGTGTGTATATTTGGGACCAAATAGCTGTGAGACCACAGGGGCCAGTCAAGACAGAGAAACTTCTGGCTATAAAAAACGTTGGATTTTTAAAGGCCCATGAAATGAAACTCATACTTGTTACCACTAAACTGGCCAAGAACCTGAGACTGGATAGATCACGGGCACTAGGGGAAACCCTACTATTATTCTGCAAAAGAAACATATCAATAAAATGATTCCTAATTATATATTGCTATACCTTTAGATCAATGTATCACTCAATCCTCTTCAGAGAAGCTTCTCCTTGCAGTAGATCGTAATTAACAAAGGGACCCACAGCTGGACAATGTAGAGAGAGTGAGAGACTTTGGAGCACTTGGCCCTAAACGGGATGTCTTCATCACTTCCCCTCAGGGACTTCTTTGGAAAGATGGTTAACTGCCAGAAGGTGGTGATGACGCTAAGGAGTCAGCATCTTCCAGACACAACGGAGCTGATGCACACATAAAATCAGAGACTGTGCTTCACAAGTTCAATCCTGGAGAAGGGCAAAGGGCAAGTGGGCACAGAGTCCCATTCCTAACCTAGAAGCTGTTTGCAATTAATACCTGCTGGGAAAGAGAAAATCATGTTTTCCAATGGAGCGTCACTAGATGTAGCGGCCATAGTTCAGGACATGCCCTATTTTCAGGAGTAGTTGCCAAAAACAACAACAAAAATGAATTACATGTTTTGTTGTGTGTACTTTAGTTTTGTTTTACTGTTTTTTTTTGGGGGGGGGTTGCTTTTGTTTCATGTTTCCTTTGAGAAAGAGAAGAAAATGAAGTTGGGTGGGTAGGAAAGATCTCGGAGGAGCTGGGTAGGGGAAATAATATGATTTTTTTTTTTTTTTGAGTGGAACTATACTAGGTGACTCTGGAGGTTCCTTCCTGTTACAGAACTCTGTGACCTCAGGACTTCCTCACCCTGAGGAACAGTGGGGTGTTCTGCCTTTTTGACTGGCAGATATCTTCCAAGAGAGGGTCCTTTTCAGCTGCACATGTTCCAATCTTCAAATGTGGCCATCAAGGAAATAATATCCAACTCCAACTTCATCTGCTTAAAAGGAGGACCAGGACACTGCTCACCCATACTGTGTACAACTCAGAGAGAAAGGCGGGGGGAGGGAGGGAGGGAGGGAGAGAGAAAGAGAGAGAGAGAGACAGAGACAGAGAGACAGAGAGAGACAGAGAGAGAGAGCCTTATCTCTCGTCTCTTGGCTCTCACAGGCTGAATCCATCCATTAAAGCAAAGGCTGTTGAGTATATTAATGAAAGGCAATTCCATTGTACATAGCTGTCATAGTGCCTAGTGGTCATACTGGTCTATGTAGCACAAGCCTTCTTTAGGATTGAACAATGAACTCCCAGCATGCACAGCAGCACAGCATAAAGAACTATGTGAGGACACGAGACAGCTGACAATGTAAGACATCTCAGTGACATGACAAAAAAGACCATTTTGTGATAGTATGTTTATAAATCCATCTTCCATGCCGGCCTTCTATGTGAGCCCTGGACACACAGAGCTAAAGAGAGGTCCCAGGGAAAGCCTGGCTCTGGGTGAGGACCACAGTCAGCAGCTCCCACAGCTTGGGGCTCACATAGAAGGCAGTAAGGGGTTCACGCAGAAGGCAGTAGCTCACAGAGTTAAGTGGCAACATATATTCTTTCCTTTTTTTTTTCTACTTTCCTTTCTACAGAACATTTTATGGGCAGATACATTAGTGCTGAAATCTCTTCAAAGACACCTACTTGATCCCTTAGAAATTCTAGGATGAATTATTAAACAGATGTCCTATGAGCCCTTTACAAAGATCATCAAAGAAACAGGCTGTGTGAGAAACATAGCGAGTGGCCTGGGGACCCTGGGCCCCAAATCTGTGGGTAGACTAGCTGTGTTGTCTTGGGACCACCCTTACTTATTGGAGGCCTAAGTTTCATTCCTTAAATGATGTGTTCAGAGTGGTGATAACTAGGTTGTCTTTAGGATGCCGTGTCCAAGGAATATCACCTTTTCATTACATTACACAGTAACAGTGCTTCTTAACTTGGCATCCAGAGTAAGGGAGCCGAGTGCCCATGCGCTCTCCGGTTGTTCCAGACACTCAGTCTTGGTATCTTATGCTTGAGCCTACCCTTAGCTGATCCTCTCCCATCTAACATAGCCTATTTCCAGCTCACATCTCAAGGCCCCAGTGTTTAATGGACAAATCCTCAGCAGTGACCAGCTATAAATGAAGCATTTTCAAGGACTAGGGCCATTCTCATAGTCCTAGCCCTTCAGGACACTTAGAGATCACTGTCAGCACCAGGTGGCCACCTCCTTAACACTAGGGTAGAATGTGTTATTTCAGAGTAGCTGGCCAACCTGCCTTAAGTGTGTCCTGGCTCATTCAAACATTTCCAGATGGGGGAATTCTTAAGTAAGAAGACTAAAGTTACCAGAAAGTCTCTACACATGGTTCTCAGGATAGTTTGTTCATTACATGAGGCCTTCTGGGACAGGCTACCCATTGGAATGGGTGGGGATCATGTTTTTTAGTAACACCAATGGTGAGTGTCTAAGGTGGCCATAGAAGAGGCTGGTGATGAGCCGAGGCCTGGAAGTTTACAAGGGCAGCTTTTCTGGGATGGCTCACCTCTTTTTTTGTAGGCAGATTGCATGCTTCTTCTGACACTTTATTGGTGTCTTGACCGTTCTAGTATGGACTGGGCACAAACTGCACGCCCAGTACCTTGTCGGGAGTGTTTTAACACAAGAAGCCAGCTCTCAGGACTCTTACCACAAAAGAGGTCAAATTCAAAAGTAAGTAAAGGATGGCTGGATCCTTAGGGGCATGACCATTGAGTCCCTGGGAGCCTCTATCCTGACAATTCTTGTCTGCATTCTCAACCTTTGTAAGGTCTGAGCAGAGAGATTTGTTTTCAGGAACATCAGACAGCTGGTTGATGGCTCTCATTCTGCTCTTATACTGATTTGTAAAACTGCATATACATGCACGTGTGTGCTTGTATGTTCAAGCACATACGTTCATATGTTTTCCTTCCTAAAGCTTTTGAAGAATAGGAAAAAAAAAATCAACCAAACAAACCACTATATATGGCCTTCAGGTGTATCAGATTGTCACCAAGTCTTGTGACAACATGCTTTGGGCTCTAGTCACAGGCTAATTTTTTTATCTGGACTAAGAGAACAGATCACTCCATCATCTGATTCCCAGACATCAATACACTCAATACTGCCTGCACTCACTCCTGTTCTTACTTCTGGTTTTTGTGCTGTGTACGTGAATGCTCACATATGTAGGCTCACATGTGTTAGGGTGCAATGCACATTTGTGTACTTTGTAGGGAAGCCAGAGGTCAGCTTTGGATGTTCCTCAGGTGCTGTCCCCTTGTTGAGACAGGTCTCTTGGGCTTCTGGAGTGTGCCAAGTAGGTTCAGTGGCTGCAAATAAGCCACAAGGATTTGTCTGTAGGGATTTTTAGGTCACACCACCATAGTGGACTCTTCTAGTGTGGGTTTCTGGGGATAAACTCAGTTTCCCAGGCTTGTACGACAAGCACCTGGCTGGCTGGGCTATGTCTTCAGTACCTTAATTTCCTTCTTAATCATCCAACCAAATGAGACTTTGGATTTGACATGATGGGTTGACCATGTACACTTATTATTATAACTATAATCTGTTCTCGCCTCTCACTAACAGTCATAAAATTAACAGACGCACAGAGAACAGAAGAGATTTTTAAAAAACAACTTCCAGAGAACAGAGCACATGGAGGAGTAGATGGTAGAGCGAGGCCTGGTGCCACCATACTGTCTGTAGGGAATACTGACTGGTACCCTGGCAGAACCTTTACATCTCTGTTATTTGAGACTTGAAGGCATCTGGCACCAGAAAAGGCAGGGAGGAAATGGGGGAAGCAGATGGAAGCCTGAACATGGCTGAATATGGAACCCCAATTCCCCTCAACACTCTGCAAAGCTTCTCCTGTTTCAGTCTTCACTATTAGGGAAAAAAAGCCAGAGACTCCAATATTGGGGAGACTTGAAGGATATGAAAGAGGGGTGTAAAAGCCACGAGGGGCCCTGGCAGCAAGGATCAGTTCACATCTAGTCTTGGCTTTGAAAAACCATTCAGTAAAATGTCCTCTGGCTCTATGGATAATAGCAGCTTAGAAGGACAGAGAAAGTATGAGATAAAACCAGTCAACCTCCTAATGTTGCAGAGACCAAGGAAGGACACAGAGACTGATGGGGACATTTCAGAAACACACAGAAGCCAGTTTGAAGAAGCTCCTACCACTCAAATTTAGGACATTTTGTCCTTCAAAACAAATAATGGATAATAACCCCCTAAGTTAGAAATTATGAAACAACACAGATGAATACCTAAATAGAGGACAGACATTGCCTATAGTAGAAAATCTGCTAATAAAACAAAAGCAGAAAAGTCACCATTTGCTGACCAGCACGATAATGTTTTAGGTATAAATCATCAATGAGTGAGTGAATGAATGAAAACGATGAATGAATGAAACTCACTGGTTAAAAGTATCTGAAATAGTACATCTACACAGGCTCAAGTAGCTCCTTACTGATTATTACAAAGGGGAAAAATGTAACTCTACAGTGCCAGGCCATGAGCATCACATCCTGCAATCCAGTGCCTTCCAGCTCCAGGTACCAAGAAAAGGAGAAACCTCCTCTATGGCATTTATTTACAAAGGGTTTAGTCATGAAGAGTCACCAGGGAAACCCAAGTCCACAGGCATTCTACAAAGTAAGCAGTGTGTACTCTGAAAGACGTCACAGTCACAGCAAAGAGGTTGAGGAAAGAGATGTGCTTTAGGTAAGAACAAACAGCCAAGTATATGATCTTGGGTTCTAAACAACAACAAACCCCCCCCCCCAAAAAAAAACCCTTCATCTATAATGGATGTGACTGGGGCAACTGCCAAAATTTAAATAAGATCTGTAGATTAATATCTAGTCTATCAATGTTAACCTCCTGATTAAACTGTGGTTAGGTAAAAGAATATTGAAGTGCACACTGGAGGAGCCAGGGAGATGGCTCTGACCCACCACAGGCCTACAGTAATGGAGCCCTTTGAAACTGTGAATTAAAATTAATCTTTCCTTTTGAAAGTTGTTATAAGGTATTTTGGTTATAGTGATAGAAAACTAACACATATGACTTTTGGAATTATTTAATTTTTATAAAAGCATGTAGTATGTTGAGAACATGAGTAAGTGAGTGTAACTCTTTGGGCTTACACACTTTATGGCAGTATTTCTCAACCTTCCTAGTGCTGAGACTCTTATTTAATAGTTTTTCATCTTGTGATGACCTCCAACCACAAAATTATTTCATTGCTACTTCAAAACTGTATTTTTTTTACTGTTATAAATTGTAATGTAAATATCTGTTTTCCAATGGTCACAACCCACAGGTTGAGAATTGTAATGTAAATATCTGTGTTTTCTGAGAGGTCTTGACCCACAGGTTGAGAACTGTGTCCTTAGAGACAGGAAGTATCTCCACCAACTTTTTTTTTTCTTCTTTAGTATCCTGCCTGAACCAAGGTTAGCCACTATTCTGAGTTGGAAAAAACTGTGACAATGAGAGCCATAGAATGTGGATGCGACTGTCAAAGTCATTTACTCTGACATGCTTTAGCAATGAGGACACAGTGGCTGCCAGTTCACCTGCCAACTGGGTACCACGTGGCTAGTAGTGGTCAGCTCCACTGACTACTCGGTGTAGGGCTCCTGATAACAGCTCTAGGCTCCCTGGAGCAACAAGGTCCCAGTGAACACCTGGCACAGACCCCTCAGAGCAGGTGGCCTGCTGCAAGGCTGCCCTTGTCTCAGTAGATGTGGAGGTGGCCATTTTCCTTTTACCAGATCCCACCCGGCTGGCAGACCTCTGGGAATCACAAGAGACACCCACAAGCATTTGGCAGCAGCACGGTACATCAGATCCTCCATCAGTAATAGAAATACACTTCCAGGTTTGTGAGAATCAAGCAAGGCCACTCACTTCACACAGACCTTTCTTCTAAGCCCTTCAGATTGGTGCCAAAAGGAAAAAACCCTTGTCTTTGAAGAACACACAACTGTACACAATGCTTTTATCATCTGACGAGTCTTTCCTTCAAAAGTACTCTCAGAGTGGCTGAGAACAGTGTGGGTGTATGTGTGTGTGCGCGTGTGTGCGCGCATGACATATATACATGGCAAATTGGACCCAAAAGCATGATGGAGCCTCCTTACTCTGAGAGGAAGGAGGAAGCTGGGGGCAGGAAATAAATATCTGTCCTAGGACTCTCTGTTCACCAAGTTAGAGCACAGAGACCCAGAGGGGAAGGCCAGAATGGCTCCAGCTATTGCTACTCGATTTCTGCAGTGAGCTCATGGCCCTTTACTGTCAACTCATAATGGCTTCCTTTGCAGACAGGAGTTTGTGCTTGCTGGTTTACTTCTGGATTCTTTTTTCTCTGCCACTTGGTGTGGGATGACACTATCTTCTACTGACAAGATACAAGTTTGGGATCAAGTTCCCACTGTTGGTAATCATCCAGTACATACAGGGGATGGTTCACCTGCATACAGAAGTGTGAGCAAAAGCAAAAGACTATTCAGAATGGATACCTGGTTTCTCTCCAGGGTTGCCCCAGCTCCCCACCCTCTTGATGCTCACACGGTTGAGCTGGCCTTCAGCTGCAGTGACAGTAATGAGGCTCCCAGAATTTCTGGTCTACAGTGGCTCTCCTAGGGCTTTAAGGCTTTGGAATCATCTGGAGTACAACCAATAGCAGAACACTGGCAGGGTGGGTGGGGGGGGCTGTTTCCTCCCTGCACCCCCTAAACGTTTACAAATCTTTATTCTATGTCACTAAATACAGCAAGGTTCTTTGTCCTTCATTGACAAAACTGATAAAAACCAAAATCAATCGAACAACGGAGACAGGGTTAGATTACATCAACCACTCAGTAAAGTATCGGGAAGTTATTAAGAGCCATCGCTATAGGGCACATACTTGTAATCCTGGCAAGCTGAGATGCCAGAACAGACATTTTGAGGCCAGCCTTGGCTACATACACCCCAAACCTGCCTCAACCATTTCCTCCCCCACCCATGCAGCCAATAAAACTATATTTGCTTGCAAGTATGTCTTCAGGTTCTGATGCTGCAGCAGGGGGGCTGGGGAGTGCATTGGCAGAGTGTACACCTAGCATGCAAGAAGCCCTGGGTTCTAATGCCAGCATCACAATCAAAGATAATCAAAGGGCAGCACACACGAGAGTCCCCTGGGAAGTTTGTTAAATGCACATCTGGTTTCAACCTTGAGTTTCTAGTTCAGCTGGGGTAAAAAGAAACCTAGAAGTTAAGAATCTGTCCTTCTGGTAAATTTCCAGGGGATTCGGATGCTGTTGGCTGTGAACTCCACTTTGAGAATCTGTTGCAGAGATAAGTAAGGTATGTGTTCAGCTAGGAGCTTGGACACATGGGGTGGAGAGATGTCTACACACTAGTGGTAAGGAAGTGGGCAGCCTGTTAACTTTAGGTATGTATGAAACAAGGTAAATCATATACTTACTGTAGAGCATGGGGAAAGTATATTATTAGGAAGGGCTTTATAGATGTGGAAACTTCCAGACAGGTGTGTGGCAGGTAGACAGAAAGAAAGGGCATTCAGGCAGGAGACCAGGGTTTTGGACCGAGGGCCTGTTGATTTGTAACTAGGCAGGCTAGAACAGACAGGCTCAGGGTTTGCAGAAGAGAGGCCCAAAGATCGGTAGGCATTGGAGACATAACTCAGAGGTTTCTGCCAGCTCTGAGAGTCAGTGAAGAGTTCTGAAGCAATGAAAAGAAGGTTTGGTCAGTCCTTTAGAGTTCAGGGCCTGTTTCCTTATCCGAACAGTGGACTGGCGGGCAGAAGTGCCATGGCTTTGTCAGCCTGGGTGTGCTCTCAGTCAGTCAAGAGAGGGTAACAGCCTTTAGCTACGGGGCCTCATTCTGCTGGCAGCCCTTTGCAAAGCATAAAGGCACTGGCCTCTCAAATATGCTTGATCTGGTCCTATACTTCCTTAAGACCCCCAACTCAGGTGACTAGGACCATTACACACGTTGCTGATCTCTCCTGGGCTTGATACCACCAGCCCCCTGCTGGCTGCATGGCTTCAAGGCCTGGGATTGTGTAGCGGCTCACAATGGAAGGAAAGGGTGTAGGAGGAAGGTCCCTGCGCTGACCCTGGTATTGTTCTTGGGCCAGAAGAAGGGCTTCCTCCACCCAGTCACTGCAATACCAGAAAAATGCGACATCAAGCCAGTGAGAGTCGGTGCGTCCTGGGGGGGCTCCCCCGCCTTCTGGCGCTGGCCTGAGAGCTGGGGCCCATTCACAAACGCCTGCTGGAGAGCACGTAGCCCTGTCCGCCCCCACTGCTACTCCTGGTGACAGAAGCCTGGGTAAATGAAAATAACCGGCTTCTCCGCCCCCAAACCCAGAGCTGCCAGGAAGGAGACCAGAAGCGGGCCCCTAGCTCATAAAGGAATAATGGATGCTTCACACTCTCACAACACCTTCCCCTTCCCCGGTTTCACAGCTCCTCCGTTGGTGGATCACAGGCAAGAACAGGTGGTAGACCAGCATGCAACCTAGCTTACCAGGACTGGCCCACACCCCTAGCAAAGTCATTAACGTGACAATGTATGCATATGTGTCCAGCCCTTACAAACTGCTATAAGGTGAGTGCTGAGGTCACAGTGGAGGGTGAGTGACCCACTCACCACAGACTATGGACCTCCACCTAGCAAGGACTGGTGTACCGTGGGTGGAAGAGACACTACCTCTGAGCACCTACAGGAATGGCCTAGAGGACCAACTTACAGACTTCTTCAAGCACCGAGTGCCTGGTACCTCTGCTGACTACCTCTTCCCAAGTCCAGTTCACCCTCCCACCCCCAGCAGGGCAGGACAGGGAAGGACAGGTATTCTTGTGATAGCATTGACCCTGAAGGAGGCAGTGTCCAGTTTGGCCTCCCTTAGGCCTGTGACTCTCCTTCCTACAAAGGATCCCTAGACCATGCAGGCTTCATGGTCATCCCCTCAGGACTGATGGAGCCTTCTGGAATCTAGCAAAGGATTATGAGTATAATCTGATTCAAAGCAGGGCATGGACCAGATAACCTTGCTAATGGTGACAAAACCTGCCATTCACAGTCCCTAGCCTGACCCTAACCAAGTAACCAAACATCTTCCCTAGCTGCTGTTGGGAGCTGTGTACAATAATTGTAGGAATTCCCTGTGGTCACTAGGAGGCCCTAATAAACCCAGTCCATGGCTTCTCAAATCCACCTTCTATCACACGTTTCCCCAGCTGAGTCTTTACTGACCTTGAGCCTTGACCAACTGATTTTGACACTGATGAAATCGTCTCTGGAAGGCCCTGACCCTACACTCACAGCATCCCTTCGATCTGAAACATCACCCGTTTACTTCCCTTTGCTGCTGCTCTCTCTTTTTCTTGGTACCCTTCCCCCAACACAACCAAGGCTGAGTCCAAGGCCTCCCTCCTCTGGGAAGCACAAACACATTTTAAAGAGTCACAAAACATTAGACACACTCAAAACAAGCCTGACATCCCTAGAAGGCCAGGGAGGCTCTGAGGGCAGATGCAGTCTGACTTATTCAGGATAGCTCCAAAGAAGGAAGTGAGGAAGATCTGTGAAGGGGTGAGAAAGGGATTATATATGCCAGGAAAGAGGAAGCAGTGAGTAGGAGAAGCTCCCAGGCTGACTTCAGGCACATGGACCTCATTCTTATAGAATTCAGTCTTGAGTGGGGATCGATGAGAATCCAAGAGAACCTCTGTCCCCAGCAACCTGCCTGTCCTAAGACACTCAACAATGCTTCCTTGTCTCTCAACCTGCCCTTGGGTGCTCATGTCCGACTGGAACCAGGCCTGATAATAAAGCACCAACAGTTTACAAATGCTTGCCTATTCTGCTTTAGCTCACATCTTGAATTCCAGCCGAGCTTCACAGTGTCCAACAGGTATATAATCCTCACTATGCAGCCAAAGAAATGGAAGCCCTGAGAGAATTTCATGATTCTTTTTGGGTGGGGGATGGCTGGGATTTTTTTGTTTTTCCTATTTATGCTCCAGGCTGGCATTTGGCAATCTTCTTCTGTAAAGGACCAGATAGTAAATATTGTAGGTTTGGAGTCAACAAGGTGGTGGTATAGCTACTTAGCTCTACTGCGCAAATCCTGCCACAGCTAATGAGTAAATAAAGGGCAGTGGCTATGTGTCAATAAAACTTTATTTTAAAAAAATGCTCAGGATGACTAGACTCAGTGTGTAGACTGCAGTTTTCCAGGACCTCACCACATTCTGTGTCATATAAGGATGGTTAGCTTCCTTGGATCTCTTGAGCTAGCCCTACCCAGTTCCAAGAGCAGCTGCCACCTCAGGTCCTGGCTCCCTGTATTCTGCTTCTCACAGGGATGGGAGGGGAAGAATCCGTGGGAACGTGCTCAGACTAAACCAGTTGCCTCTTCCCAAGGGCCCTTCCTTGTTGTTACCACCAGAAGTCTTCAACTCCCAAATAGTCGTTTCTATAAAAGACTCACAAGTGACCAAAATGACAATAGGCTCCACTCACTAGCACGTTGCCTGCTGTTCCCCATGGGCCCTGCTACCTGGGGCCTCAGACAGGAAGCCATGGATTGAAGAGCTTCTGGTCTCCTTTATTGTCCGACTGCCTATTTTTGTCCTAAGGGAGGAAACTCTGGGGGAAGTAAGTGATGGTTGGAGAGGTGAGGGGTTCCCGTAGGTAGGCACTCATCTTCAGTCAGACGGGCTGGGGGTGGGGGTGGGGGCTGGAAACTTGTCTGATTTGTAAAAGAAAGACACATTTTACCCTTCCTCAAAAGTGTCTGGAGCGAGCTCTCCTGCCGTTTTCTCCATCCTTTCCATTTTGATTGCCTTCAGAAGCAGAGAGGAAAGACAGCCACTGTTACTGTGTCATACAACAAACAATAATCATATATATCTTGACTGTCCTTTTTGCTGCCTAGAGTCAGAAAATGTGTTTGCAGAACTGCTCCCATGTCCTCCCCATTCACAAAGGGGTCAGATGGTCCAGATTCTAATTCTGGCTTCCCTTTGCAAGCTGTGGTAAGGAAGGTAACTGATACTAGCTCTCCAAACCAGAAAATGATAACGGAATGAACCTGTCCCTAGGTGGCTTTGAGAATTCAGGGACAGAACATACAGTCTGTATCCACAGCAACCTATAAGATGGAGGTAAACGTTCTGGATCAAGGTACAGAGCAAGTGTGAGACCCCAGGCCATGTGCAGCTGACAACCAGTGAGAGAACAGACGTGTGTAACCATCAGTATAACTTGCATGTGACAGGCCTTCAGAGGAAGATCAAAGTGAGCGGGTGAAGGTCCAGAGAGCACGCAGCACCCAGAAGGCTTACAGAGAAGTGGGCACCTGACCAGAAGATAAAATGCACTTGGTAAGAAACATCTTCTCAGCTCTAAATGGGCTGTCTTCGTCAAACCCCTCTCTTCAAGGCTCAGGGATCTGTACAGAGGAGGAGAAGATTAAAGAGCCGGAGGGGATGGATGGATGATTCCAAGGAGACGGCGTCTTCCAGACACAACAGAGATGAAGCACCCGTGAACTCACAGAAAGTGACAGCATACACAGAACTATACAGGTTCAGGTCAGACAGGGTCCCAGCACAGACCAGGGCAAGTGGGCACCAAGTCCCGTCCCTAATGAAGAAACGTTTTATAGCCGATATCTGCTGGGGGTGGAAAAAAAAAAAAAAAGCAGTTTTCTCCAATGTAATGTCCCTGGGTATATCATCAACCGGGTGTTCAGGAGCAGTTGGCTAACACAAAACAGACTCCATATTTTTGTGAACTTCTTTTGTTTTATATTTTCTTTCTTTTGAAAGAGAAAAAAAATAAGCTGAGTAGGGAAGGAAGTGGAGATGATCTAGGGACAGTTAGGAAGGGAGAGAATATAATCAAAATGTAGTCTGGGAAAGAATAAAGCCAAAAAAATATAAAAGAAGCCTCGGTACATGTTAGAAGCGTGAGCCATCGCCATCATACCCACGGCAGTGTCTCACTGAGGGGACCACGAGAATGATGCACACCGGCCACTGGGGAAGTATGTAGCCCTGCAATTTAAGACAGCCCATCACAGCTGTGCAATCGGTCCTTGTGCACTGGATGGCAGAAGTCAGAGCTCTCCTCCCACAGGAGAGGGGACTGGAAGCAGGCACTTAAGGGTTGAGGGCAGGGCCTGGGGTGAATGGAGCTTGGTGTTCACATGATTTTTGTGCCTGGGCAATTTGGGATATTTTACTAATCCTATGCCTATGAGTTCACAGATCTCGGAAGTTTCCAGAAGACTTGGCAAGGGGGACAACACAGCCCTAGGGGATGATAGTCACTCTTTCCCATCTGGAGGGTTGAAGACTTGGCTACAGCCCTCCAGCTGCAATGCCAATCCACTATCCTATTATACTACAACAGCGCCACCTGCTGGAGGAAGGAGGCATCTCTTGCCTCAACACTTTTTTATTTTTTTAAACTTTGCCAAGTACTAGATGAGTCAGGGGAATTCCTACTTATCATTTCATGGGAGGCTGATTGTCCCTCAGGTTCCTAGAGGGTGTGGTGAGTGTTTAATTCTCTTTATCTGATGCCTGGTAGGGGAAGAATCTAAGTGTTTACCCTAGTCACAGTCTCTTCCCTCTGTATCTCTTGACCTCTCTGGGGTTAGTATGAAAAAATGCTTTAGACACATTCTCTTGAGGTCAAAAGGATATTTAATGTCCATTGGGCCTTTGGGGTCCTCCATAGGGAGTGTCTTTGGCACATTCATGAGGCAAGACATTCCATCTGACATAGCTATGCAGAACTTTCCAGGCATGCCTGGCCCCCTTCCCCTAAGCCCCCCAGTCACTAAGGTCAAAAACAGCTACTGATTGTTGACAGGCATAGAATTTAGTTTACAAATTTTCTAACAGAAGTGGAGGAAGTGAGGCGTTCCGTCATTCCTATTGCCAAGCAAACCACAGAGGCCATACCATTTGCCTGATGAAGAATCCAAGGAAAGCTCAAAGCATGTCCCTAGCAGGGCATGGTGGCAAATGACCACAATCCTAGCACTCTGGAGACAGAAGAAGGCAAACTGATATATATTTGAAGTTAGCTTGGTCTACAGAGTAAGACTTGTCTCAAAAACCCTAACCAAAATAACAAACGAAAAACTGAATAGCACACAAACAATATCTGAACAGGAAAAACTTGGGCAAAACATCAGATGTATCAGCTAACAACATCTTTCTACTGGAGCTTTACAGAAGATACAGAAGCATTCCACTGAGATTGTGAGGCTCCCGTCTGTGCCCAGGGAATATGAAGAAATCCAAAGAGACCCTGGGCATGCCTCGAAAGCAGAAGCACAGCATGTCTAGTTGGTGTCTCTCTGCTAAACAGGCTGAAGTGGATGGGCAGGGGCAGAGCAATGAAGGGGAAGTAGCTCTTGAAGCCCCCATACCTGGGGGGGGTCAAAGAGCCCAAGGCTGGGCTTCCTTCAGGGATGGGACAGAGGTAAGGCCAGAGGTATGTAAGAGGAGCAGATCTCATTCCTTTGCCTGAATTTGAACAGGATCAAGTTGGGTGGCTTAGATTATGGATCCTGGAACTTTGTCCCTTCGAATGACCTACCAATTTTTGTTCTTCCAAGGGCAGAAGCCAACACTTTTTCAGCTTCCCAGACTCACATCAGTCTCGCATCCCCTGCATGCGCAGGCACCCTGGGAAGGCAGTCAGTCCCTTTGTTCTTGTCTGCAGAGCTGTCCTTCTAGGGGTAGAAGGCATATTCTGAGGGTTCCTGGAGACCTCAGCATAGCAAAGAACGTTTGGATCTGTGTGGTGTGCTCTTACTTCCTTACTCTCTGCTGAACTCTGAATAGGGCTGCTTGTAGACAATGTGCTCGCTGGCCATTCATAAGGAGTGACTGTAAAGACACCGTTGACTCTTGGTGACCAGGGTTTCTCAATCTGCCAGACAGGAGCTGGCAGAGTGGTGCACTGACGCCCTCTAGTGGTAGAATACAGCCATCCATAATGATGGGAATGAAGTGTCCACTGTGCTGCTACATGGTAGGCAGACCATGCCGTTCATGCCTAAAGAGTTCATAATGCAGTGTCATGATGACAGATTGAAGTCCCAATATAAGGCCAGCTATGTGGGTCCCAGGCTCTGCCTTGTACTATGGTTTCACCATCCACAATGACTGAACCCCAAGTCCATGGAATCGTCTGTTGCCTCACTTGACCAATGCTGTGAGATATTTTGTTTGTGTCCTGACAAATAAAGCTTTTCCTGGAGATAAGAGGTTGGAGTTGGCTACTAGTTGACCATAGAAGTTGGGCAGTGGTGGCACACACCTTTAATCCCAGCACTCAGGAGGTAGAGACAGGAGGTGATGTGGTGGAGTGGAGAGAGGCCCTTTTGGTTGAGGGTCTGGAGAGGTAAGTAGTCACTGGCAGCTGCTCCTCTGCTTCTCTAATCTTTCAAGTTATTACTCCGATAGCTGACTCCTGCTTTTTATTAGTAAGATTAATTAGGTCCATGCTTCAGACCAAAACTCCTAGAAAGCAATGCTAGAGTCAGCCCACACACTCGCTAGGGCAAGTCACTGCTGTAAAAAGCCTGCTCTGGTCTGTTCTTTCTCTCCTACTGCTGAGGAAGAAGGACCTTGGTGAGGCTTACATTAGTAAGACCTTGGAGAGATAGCTAAGTTGGTGAAATGCTTGCCTCACTAGCAGGAGGACAAGAGTTCAATCCCAGAAGCCACGTGAAAGGCATGCACTTGCAGTCTGGGAGTTGAGGAGACAGAGACAGGAGGATTCTTAGAACTTGCTGGCTAGCTGATCCAATCTAATCTGTGAGCATCAGGTCTACAAGAGGTCCTGTCTTAAAGGAGGCAGAAGGAGTGTCTGAGGAATGATACCTGAGGTTGTCCTTTGACCTCCATATACATATATAAAAGGGGGAGGGCCAAGCTAAATCTCACCTACACAGTAAATGCTACTTGTGGGTGGGAAGCTATTCTTGCAGTGGGGGTGATCTCTGGACATGGACACCTGCCTAACCTGCTACCCTAAGACCATGGATAGCTCCAAGGGTCTAGGCCTGACCCAAAGGTCCCAGTATCCCCAACAATAGGAATACTCATGGTTTGCATTGAAAGGAATTTGCCCTCGGATTCACTATAAAAACACACCCAGGTAGGATTGTGTTCTGGGCTCTGGCTACAGTGCCACATTTGAGGTTCCCGCCCCCACATACCTCACCCTCAGTTCTCCCAGGAGAACTGCTACAAGCCTTAAGCCAGGAGCTACTGGGGTTCTCTGCTCTGGAGCCCCAAGGCTTTGGAAATTACAGCAACATGGGGAGGAAGGTGGCACCCATAGGGAGGGGACACAGACTTTGCCTCAAGGGACTTTGACCTGGGCAAGGTGCCAGCATCTGCTTGGCTTTTACTCAGTCTGTTACTCATGTGATTTCCTCGAAGGGACCGTGCCCTTCCTGAGGAACACATGCCATTCTCTCTACAAGGCTGGAGGAAAGTGCCTGCCTGTAGATGAGTGCAGGAGGAAAGCAGAAGGTTGGTAGAGGCATCTGATGTCCAACTCAGCAGCTCTAGTCTCTGCCCAGCCACCGCGCTACAGTGGGAGTGTGGTCACATGACTAACTGTCCAGCAGGATGTGAATGAAGGTGTTACTTCTGGGACCAGATGTTTAAGACCCAGGGCGTGAACTCCTTACTCTATTTCTGCCAGGGCTACCTGTGCCATGGGGGTGGCAGGACCTGCAAACAGACTCCTCAAGGAAGCAAGTTGGGACATTTGAATCCCCCAAACCCTGGCATCACATCAGGAGAGTGTGTGACGCCACTGAGATCTGAGAGTTTAATATTATTATGTGGCCTATAAAATCCTAACACAAGAGATGGTGGGGAGCCCTATAAGCTACATTCCAGAACTCATACCCCAAAGAGCACAGCCGACTAATGCTAAAGCACCAGAGGGAATTGACAGGGGACACTCTTAACTAGGGTTAGGATGGGGATGGGGGTAAAGGGAATGGCCTCAGTGTCAGAACAACAGAAATGACTCCAGATGGCTACAGTCATGCCTCTAGAAGGCCATTCTTCAACAGTGTCCTCTCAAGAAGAACAGGGGTTGTATGATAAAGGTGCATATGGCCCGGAGTTGTGCTCTGAAGAACATATAGTCACAGTTCTTTGCTGTCCTAGTCTAAGGAGGGAGTCTTGACATGTAAATGAGCAGGGACAATGGGGCAGAGACCATCATGCAGGGGTGAGAGGAGGTCTGGGGGACTGGGAAGACAGACCTGCCCTGTATATCTGACAGGATGTCACAGGGGGGGTGATCTCCCTAGGACAAGAAGACCATAAGGTAGAGAAAGCATGAGCTGGAAGCCAGGCAGAGGGAAATGAAGAGGAAAGTAGGGTCACAGCAGATGGGGTCAGGGCCGAGCTGCATTGCAGGAAGGGTAGATGGAGTCCAGGACAGAGGCCGGGAAGGTGAGCTGAATCAAGAGACTAGAAGCCGTAGCTTGGGCTTCTATGGTAAGAGGGACTGTTGGGGACAGAGCTACAGGGCGTTAGTGTCTCTCTTCCCTTGAGAAGAGAGTAGAGGGCAATAGGAAATGAGCCCAGGCTGACCCCTTTATTCAGCTCTTGGCTCCAGATGAGAGGGAAGGCAGTTGGTAGATTTCTGTCTGGGGGTTCATTTGTCTCTGCACACGCCTGGGGACTCTAAGCTAGGGAGAGTTCTCTTTTCTATATGGTGATCTGTATGGTCTTGGAGCCTTCTAGGTAAATATGGAAGTTTTGATGGTCACCACACATCTTCTCCAGCCACTGGTACTCAGTGGTTAAGACAAGAAGCCCATAACATCCTGTACTGCATTATGTGACCCCACACTGTGAAGCCTTGCACATGCCAACGCCATGGCCAGGGTAGTCTACACCCAGGAGTCCCAATAGACAACTAGCACATCTAGAGATGCTTAAGAGTTCTCAGAACTGCCATCCCCTGAACACCCACTTCTCTGGGATCTGGATTTCTTATGCCGAGAGCTGTGTCAGCACCATCCTCAGGAGATGCAAAGCCCCCATACAGTGGCTAAGCCCTGGGCAGAATCAGAGGTTTCTGACTACTGCTGCACATGGGAATTTCCTGCAGTGTTTTAGAACTATGGATTCCTCTGTAAGATGCTGCAGCTGAACAGACCTTCCCATGATACAACAGGGTGGGTTTGTGTAACTGGCACATGGTGGCATACGGAGGAGCAATGCTGTCCTCCTGAAATAAGGCAGTGAAGTGTAGGGGTATTGTGTTGTTTCCTGGTAAATAATTGTCCCACCCACTGGTTTAATAAAAAGAGCTGATTGGCCAAAGGCAGGCAGGAAGTATAGGCAGGGCTACCAGACTAAGAAAATCTCTGAGAGCAGAATGCCAGAGAGAGCACCAAAGAGAAGCCAGAGGAAGCCGAGGACAACTATGCTGCTCTAAAGAAAGGTACCGAACCACATGGCTGAACAAGAGACATGGGTTAGATGAAGGGTAGAGAGTTAGCAAGTGATATGCCTGGGCCTGAGGCTGATCAGCCAAAAACTAATGAAAGCATCTGTGTGTCTCTGTAGGACTGTGGGACTGCGGGACTGCGGGACTGCGGACCTAAACTTTGAGGTTAGGCCCGAAAGTATGGAACAGAAACCTCATACTACAGTGAAGGGCTGACATCTCTGTCCTCTTGCTCAGACATCCTCTCCATTACTTGCTTTTTGTAGTTGTCTTTTTAAGATTCTCTCTCTCTCTCTCTTCTCTCTCTCTCTCACACACACACAGATATGTTGAGTGTGGGTACAGCCCGGGTGTGCGGGTAGGAAGACAACCTTGTGGAGTTGGCTTTCTCTTTCTCCTTTGTGGAGGCTCCAGGGATTGAACTCGGGTGATCCAGCTTGTGCAGCAAGCTTGCTCACCCACTGCGCCCCTTTACCAGCCCACTCCTTACTTGCTTTGACTGGTGTGCTGTGAACTATGACCTATAAGCCAAGTGTGGTATCACACACCCGTAATCTAGGACTCAGAAGGCTAAGGCAGAAAGGTTCCTGTAAGTTTCAAGTCAACCAGGACTATGTGGAGAGTCTCTACCAAAACAAAGACAGAACAGAAACGAATAGTAACGGTTCTAGCAACAAGATTAGTGAGGAAGGACATCAAGCATCTACTGGAGTTAAGTCTCATGCTAAAACACACAAGAAACAGAAAGTACACGAGACAGAACCTTGGAAACTTCTAAAAAATAAAAAACACACCAGAGGGGATGAACAGTCACTTAGACAGTAGGAAAAGATGAGTGAGCTCAAAGATGTAAAAGCAGAAGTTACCCAAATAAAGAAAGGGGGGGGGGGAAGACCTTTAAAGTAGTGAGCAGATTGTTGGAAAGTCATGGGGAATGAGAATCGAGGCCCACGGACAGTCGGAAGTATGGTGGGAAATGAAGAGGATGTACACTGAGGAGTTTCCAAATGTGGGGGCTAGCTAGTAAGGGGCTTGCTGTCCAAGCATGGGACTGGAGTTCAATCTCCAGGAACTATGTTAAAGCTGGATGTGATGCTGATGCCCGTAAGTACCAGCACTGGGGCTTGCTGATTGGCCAGTTTAACCCCATTGTCAAGCTCCAAGCTGGTCTATGTGCTGGTGCTGGCTAGGTTTTGTTTTTAATCAACTTGACAGCTCAGGTTATCTGGTAGAAAGGAACCCCAATTAAGGAATTTCCTCCATCAGACTGACCCATGGGCAAGTCTGTGGGGGCATTTTCTTGATGTGAGAGGGCCCAGCCCATTGGGTGGGGTCATTCCTGGGCTGGTGCTCCTGGGTTCTATAAGAAAGCAGGCTGAGCAAGTCATGTGAGCAAGTCAGCAAGCAGCACCCCTCCATGGCCTCTGATTCAGTTCATGCTTCCAGGTTCCCGCTCCAACTTCCTTTATAATGGACGGTAAGTTGTGAGCCGAAATAGATGTGTTCCCTCTCAAGTTGCTTTTGGTCATGATATTTATCACAGCGATAGAGATCAATCTAAAAGTCTTAAAGAATAAAGCAGATAGAAACCGAGGGATAGTAGACAGCAACAGGGCTTTTGTCTACTCTTGTATGTTCATACACATTTGGAGACACACATACACACACACACACACACACACACACACACACACACACACACACACATGCATTTTCAAATGACAAACACCACACATTCTAGATCTAAGAGACTCAGTAAACCTAGAGCGAGAAAGGAAGAAAGCCCCTGCCAGTCCCCATGAAGTGCTGGGGCTGTCCTGTGGGCTTCCCTGCTTCTGTCAGTGATGGGTTTAGGAGAGGGCAGACAAAAAGAGGAAGAGAGTAGAGACAGAAACGTGTGACGAGAGAACGTACAGCAGAAAGAGAGATTGAGGGGGATGAGAAGGGCAGGCGACATGGAGGAGAAGTGGCAGGCCATCACTCTCCAGTACCCTTCTAGGAGACTGTGGCTCTAATGCCCATCTCTGCAACAGCCAGGTCCCTGCCATTTCCTCTGAAGTCTCAGATTCTTGGCATCTCTAGACCTGAGTTCACCAGCTCTCCTGAGTCCTCAGAGCCTGGACCCATTCTGGCGAAGAACCAAACCAGGGACACAAGCAGCAAGCTCGGCAGGCACCGGAGGTCGGCAGGACAACTTCATTTTTCAAAAGCGACCTTAGACAGATCTGCCACCCACTGTGGCGCAAGGTCAAGAAACAAACCTCCAGTCTGGGGTGGTAGCCAGCAGAAGTCCCCTTCGTTTAAGGGACAAAAGCCTGGTCTTATGAGTGGGCTGTCACAAACACTGCCCCTGGAACAACTGGTCCAAGGTGAGTTCCCAGGCTACCTACCTGCTTCTATTGCCCATGTAGTACACCATTGGCTGGAGCAAGGGACCAGCAGGCATGGCC
The DNA here is from genome assembly GCA_033318265.1 of Phyllotis vaccarum. NCBI lineage: Eukaryota > Metazoa > Chordata > Mammalia > Rodentia > Cricetidae > Phyllotis > Phyllotis vaccarum. The sequence continues at coordinate 13,622,524 of JARWLC010000009.1, read as the reverse complement.
AGGCAGAGAACGGACTGAGGACCTACCTGCCAGGTTGGGAGGACCTTCTCAATGTCATTCAGGTTGATGGCATCCCCGTCTTCCAGCTTTCCCTTTCCACACCTAGACCACAAAAGACAGAAAGGTATTTGAAGTATAGTTTAATCCACACCCTGAGCCCTGCCAGGCTGCAGAAGAGGAGGACCTGTCAGGTGAGGCGTGGCTCTGCTATACCTCTAGAGTCCCATCCAAGGATCACACAACATGCATCTGAAGGGAGGTGAGAGATGAAGCCCCTGATAACCCCCCAGGCATAACGACCAAGCTCCTGACTAATGAATACCCTGACACCTACACAATACCCCAAAACACCAGTTCTTTATATTGCACCAAAGGAATAATCAGCAGATTATTCTACCTCTTAATAATCAGCAGATTAACTGTCTCAAGGCCACACAAGCAGGCAGAGGTTGGCAGAAACACCAGCCTAGCTTCTTTCTCTTTGTTCATTTTTAAGCTTGTCAAACCAGCCACTCAGCTATATTTGTCCTCTGTGTTCAAGGCCTCTGTGGGTGGGTGTGCCTGCAGGCTGGAGATGCTGGACCTAGGCACTTCCCAAAGCTCTTTTTGCACATGGAAAGGTGTATCTTCTAGCACCAGACAGCAAGACTCCAGCTGTATCCCTTCCTGAGGGACTCAGTGTGAATCACTTAACTGTCTTATTCCTGTTTCTTCACAGGGAAAGTGGGGATTATAACAGCGCCTGACGTCGTAACCTGGTCAGTGGATTAAAATGCTAACAACATAAGGTACGTGGTAAGTGTGTCCACGTTGCTACAGTTCCTTCTGCTGTTACTGTGCTGTTAAAGGGCAGAGAAACAGGATGGAGAACAATTCGGAGCCTAGATTCAGAGGCTGGCCCACCCTTGGGCACGTTTCTCATTTCTGAGACTCCCGGTGGGTAACACCTCCAGCTTCAGAGTGAATGCAATTCAAATTCCAGAGGAATTTGTTTAAATATTTGCCTACCATCACTTCTGGATTCCTGTCAAGGGAAATAATCCAGAGGTGGTCCCAGATAGACACCTTAGAGCTCTCCTAAGAGTACATTAGAAACTCGCTTCCTAGGGCTGTGAGCCTGAGCTCCACTAGGGGGCAGCATGAGACAAGAGTCCCAAAAGTGACCGGAAAGCCCTGGGACCCACAGAGGTGAGGCGTGGGGAGGGGGACGGGACACAAGCAAGCAAACTAAACCTAACCACCCCCCCCCCAAAAAAAACCCCCCAAAACCTGGCAAGTCAAACTAGCAAAGGCTTGGGTGGAAGGAAACAGGGATCAGAACTTTGTCTCCATTAGAGCCTTCTTCATCAGACATGTCTATGCCAGGCTGGGAGTCTAGCCTGGGACCTAGGTTCAACAAAGCAGAGAAATGGTAGGGGATAGCCCCATCTGTGATCAAAGGTGGTGCTTTAGGAACACAGAGGGGCAGGACGCAGCGCCACTGGGCAGAGGGTAGGAAGGAGGACAGTCCGAGAGAACGGGGAAGAAAGTCCTGGAACAGTGAGTGGGAGGTGCAGTGAAGCCAGGAATTCAAATCAGTTATGCTGAAAGCTGGGCTTTGAGCCGAGTCTTGCTGGAGAGCAAGGTAGGTGCTGAGGGGCAGAGAGTACTGGAGGAGTGCCTGGGATCATTCAGGCTTAAGCAGGTGGAGCTGGAGCAGAGGGGACATGACGAGGTGACAGGTTTTGATGAGAAAGAAAAGAGAGCTCAGGCCCTGCTACCACACCCACTATGGAGTGCTGGGCCACAGGCCTGCACCATGCAGCCATCTTTGAATTAAGCAATGTATCTGAGAGTGATGGGCTGGCCCTGTGGAAAGCACCTACTGTGTGCCATGAACAGGCCACAGATGTTGGAGAAGGCACAGGGGAACTGGTCCCACTGGAATGGCTGACCACTCTCCAAGATATCATGTGGGTAAAACATGCCCGGGAACTGAACTCTTAAGGTGGAGTTGGGCTCAGAGCCCATGACAGATTCCATTGAACAAGTATGGACCTGGCCTTTGCCTCTCACCTTAGCAATCTGAGACCAGCAGTGTGCAGCATACGAGGGCCTGATGTGGGAATGTGTTTCTGTATGCTGTAAATATCAATCTTTAAATAAGAAGCTGTTTTGGCCCATGACAGGCACCATAAAAAAAAAAAGTAAGTAAAAAATCAAAATAGATTTAAAAAAAGACAAAGTCAAATAAGATAAAGCCAGATTGCCCCCCCATATTAAAAACACAAGTGAGTCACAAGTCACGTGACAAAGCACATTAATAAAAATAAATTAAAATAAAAAACTAACTAATGTGCCTAAGCCATAAGCCAAATAACATAAACTTTAATATAAACATCTAAATCATTTCTAAAGGCCTAAACAACCACGCGCGGCTAAAGAGTCTAAGGCTACAAGTCTACAAGTCTAAACCTCTGGTTGCCCGAAGTCAAAAAACTTTATTGCAACATGGGCCAGCTATGACCCCTAGCCTGCTTGGTCAGGATCAAACTTTCTACAAACCTGCAGGTGTGGCAGGCAGATAGTGGCTTCAGAGCAGCTGAGTCACTGCTGCCAGTGGGGTTGCCAAGACAACAACCCGCTCCAGTTCTGTCCCTCTATGTTTCCAGGCTGTGGGAAGCCTTGGCAACCTGTTTATGAGGGAGGTGTACTGGCTGGGCACGTGAGGTCCATCCTTCTTCACATGGCAAGGCTGGGGGGAACAGGGTTCCTACCCTAGCCATGAGGTGGCCACAGGACACTGCCCACAAATCCTGAGTGACAAGATGGGTCCAGGACTGGGTGTCCACCCCTAGGAAGTTGAGCTGGCTCCTGCTGGGTGGGAGAGCCTACAGAAGGAAATGGGACCCGCGGAGGGTGAACAGGGGTGGCCTGGCTGTCTGGTTTTAGACAGGACAGTGATGCTAGGCACAGAATAATCTCTCCTGTGCCGCCATTAGTCACTTCCTCCGGATAGCTTGCTTGTGATAGGGTTGCTCATCTCACTGAGGGCAACTGACTCATGCATTCCCCACTCACAGGTTAAGATGTTGCTATCACCTAGATTCCTGAGGTTTAGTTTTCCCTCTGGGGGACACAAGAGAGGCTGGAGATACCCAGGAAAGGGTGCCCCATTTTTACCTCATTTCATGGGCATTTTACTTAACCCTTCCTGAACCCCATATATTTTTCTTCTAAAACAAAGTGAGACCATCACATCTCCCAGGTTTCTGCTCAGTATCCAACAGGGAGCCTTGTGCCACTAAGGGAAAGAGCCTCTATGGATGGGAAGGGACAGAGTGGCAATATAGTAACATCCTATGATATCAGTTATTTTAGGGCGAGGGTAACAGGGAGACAGAAGTGGGCAGCAAGAACTGGAGGAAAAGCAAAGAAAACTGTAACAATAAAACCCCCAAAGTTGGAAACTTTGAGATTGAGGATGGGAAAACCCAGAACTCTTGGATGCTGATTGAAGATGTAAAATATTCAGCATCTTTGGGAACACTTTACAGTTTCTGAAAAAGTTACACATAGTTCCCATGTGAATAGCAATCCCACAGGCAAGAACCTAAACAGTTATGTGCCCATGAATGGAATGTCCTGAGCAGCACTGTTCATAGAAACCCAAAGCAAAGAACCCAACTATCCATCAATGAATGACTAGGTTAAAGAAAAATCAGAAGCATAGCTGGTACCGTGGACCATCATTCAGCTACAAAGAGGAAAGGCCCATTGATGCTTGTGAACGAGCCAACAGACAGAAAAGGACACCAAGGGTTCCATTTCTACAATACCCAGAAAGGACAGATTTACAGAGACAGGAAGCAGATAGGTGGTTGTCAGGGGCTGGACATGAAGGTGTGACTAGGCGCAATCACATGATACTGGGGCGACAATGAGGCAGAGGCTGTGATTTCAGAGCATTGTAAACACGCTCAATGCTGCTGAACTGCATAGTTTAAAGTGGTCAAGTTTATCCCACATGAATTTTATCTCTATAAACATTACTCTTAAAAAACTGGAAAGAAGCGATGGATGTTTGTGTCACACCTGTCTGGCTGGTATCACACAAGTGTCCCAAGGGCAGCCCAGGCCCTGAGACTACCAGGACAAAGGCTACCCTGAACCTGTTCCTAAAGTGTGGCTCCTGTTCTGGAAGGTGACACTAGCATCTCCCTCTCCAACCTGCTGGATGTGTCTGACTATTAGACACTGCCACACGACAAAGTCACTTACGCAGCGGAAGCCTGATAGCCTTGAAATCAATTTACAGAAAAATCAAAGCCACCTCCTAATGTCTTAAGGAAGTTGACAGGTCTGAATCAAGCCTCCATTTGTAACTATTCTCGGCTTATCTGCATACAGTGGCAAGCTGCCCATTGATCATGGGTTGGACATAGCTGGATGGGAAGGAACCCCAGACCTACTGAATGTGAGACTCGGGGTGAATCTTTTTCTGGTGTTCATGTGCATTTCCCACATACCCCAGATGCTCAAGGAGACCCACCAGCTACCTGACAAGAAATACTCAGTGTCACATAGGAAGTGGCATATGGGCTGGTGAGGAGGATGGAGGGGTTCTCTAGGAAAGTCAGTGAACCTGCAGTCCTGGGGCTGGGCAGGGAGAGCTCCTGGGACATGATTCACTCCATTTCCCCTGTGCAGTCGAACAGAGCTCTACCCCCTAAACCCCATTCCTCTCCCGGTGAGAGGCCCTCCATGGTGTCCTTACCCCTCTCTGTCGATGTGTGGCAGGGACTGCTTGGGTGTGTGGCGGACCTTCCTGTGGAACTGGGTGAAGTCCAGCTTTTCAGGCTGCAGGTCCCACGTGGCTCCACTAGAGTGTGAGGAGGGTGAGAAATATAAGGCAGGAGGTGAGGAGCCTTCTTACTGCAGGGCAGGCAGGAGGCTTGATGGGTGGGGATGGGAGGGCACCCACACCTGAAGGCAGGGGCCTGTTCAGACCCATTTGGAATGGAAGTCAAGGAGTCAGGCCTTTGCCTTTCTTCAACTCTGCTGTGGGAAGATTCATGCCCCCCAAACATGAATGTGGGCTAGCTGCCCACTCTGCAGGGGTCCCCACAACAACCCAGTTTGTTTCATGCCTACATGGAAAGAGAAGGACAACAAAAAATCGTCACCAGGACACAAAATGGCGCTCTGGATAGGGTGAACAGAGGTGGGGAGGCACAGGCCAGCTCCCCAGTTCCCATCCCAAGAGCCCACCCACCTCGCTGCAGAGGCTGTACCTGCAGTGTGCCCAGAGTTGCGCAGCTCAGAGGATGGGGCAGAGGTGACTTAAGACTGACCATTTATGGCCCAAGGCCACTACCCAACAAGAGTGTTAAGTACCATAACTTAACACTTGTCCTGAGGGGTCCTGACTAATCAAGCACCATCAGGACCCTTCTACATTCTGAAGCAGTCAGTTCTCCTTCTGTGTGTGTGTTGCTAAGGAGAAAATCTCATATGTGCTTTGCAGACACTACCACTAAACAAAGAAGTATGTACCATATATTGGTACAAGTCTAGTAGAATGAATATAAATTCATTCTCAGTAGATAAAGTCACTCTAACACGCTTCTGTAGACTGGCATGTGTGAAGGGTGGGGCCTACACCTCGGCCTCCTATAATAGACATGAGCCTCTTCTTCCTCCCATATTCCCACCCTCCCCATTCGCTCCCCTGTTCCCTCCCTGTCTCCCTTTGCCCCTCCTTTCTTGAATGTTCTCTCTCTGGTTTTCTCCTTGGCCTCTGCTAGTGGTCTCCCTTCCTCTACAGCCTCATCTCCGTTTCCCTACTGAACCTGCCCCACAAGCCCTGATGTGACAGAAGGCCCTGGGCAGCACTGGATACCACAGAGAAAGGAGGAAGTTACCTGAAGGAATCAAAGGTATTGGCGGCCCAGATATCTGTGCCCAGCATGTCTGGAGAGGCGTCCTTGTTGCCATTCTGAAAGAGACAAGGTGAGGGGCTACATTACTTTCTGGGTCATAACATTGAAAGCAGTTGGGTAGAGGCCCACCATAGGCCCAAGCCTGACAGGGCTGAAGGGCTCTCTTTATCACCTAAGGCTGGCCAACCTACATAGGTGGAGGCTGGAGTGAGCCACCTAAGGGAATGTCCCAGCAGAAACATCAGGAGGGTCAGGGAGACCGCTGGAGACTGCAGGCCTCCTCCCCGACACAGGCCCTCTCTGAGATGGTGTCTCACAGAGGTCTGCAGTAAGGACACAGCATGCTCGGATCTCTGCTGCTGAAGCCTGTGGTCCCTTCTCAGTACCCAGCAGGCACTCTGCATGACTGTGGGTCTTTTATCACCTCTGCCTGCCTGGTGACAATGGTTTCTCCCTGGCCAAGGAATACAAAAAGCTAAGCTAGCTGAAGCATCCATGCAGGAGTGAACTTTTTAAACATTTAAGCCTTGCTTCCTGAGAGGCCCCAAAGACAGAGGCTGCATTTACGTTCCTACTGTAGCCTGTGTTGTTGGAGGCCTACAACTAACTGACCCCGCAGATAAAAAATGCTTTACTTGGTGCTGTTTTTATGATTTTGTAGTGAACCTCTGGTTGCTGATCATTCCAACAAATCTTCCAACCCCCAACTTCATTCTGGTGCCCTCCATCATCCCCCCTTCCCAACCTTGCTTAGCGGGTGTCATCATGCAAGTCTGAGACATGGGAGCTCATCCCTAGGTGTAAACCAGTCTTTACAACAGAAATGTGTCCGGATGTCCCTCGACACACCCACACAAGAATCCAGCAGTGCCTTCACAATTGTGCTGAGCCGGGAGCCATCTACCTGCTTGCCGACAGCTGACCACACAGAACAGCTGCTATGTTGACAGACTGGAATATTACACAGCCGTGAGAATAAAAAAAAATAAAAACATGTGACTGTACAAATAAACCCCACAGACAATGTAGAAAAAAGAATACAGACACAAAAGAGTTATGTGGTGTGATTTACATAGTTTTAAGACAGAAAAACTCTGCCATGGCTACAGAACTCAATTGGAATGGGGCACTAAAGAAAGTGGCCAAATGTCCTATTTGGTCTGGGTATTTGGTTTGTGAAAATCCACTGGCCTGTTTTCTTTAGGTGTGCTACGACCTCCTGCTTAGCTACCTGGTGGTGTCCCAACCTTCACATTTGGGTCCTCTCTGCAGGACCATCTCAGGTCCCACCATTACTCAGAGCCACTAGCTCTCCTGGAAAGGAGGGTGTTCCATGTGTATCCAGGCAGTGACAGACACAACACAAAGGCAGAGCCATGAGCCTGCCCACAATGCTGGTGTGTGATGACCCTTTCTCGGTTACAATGCAGCATGACCTGGGGTCTGATCCGGGTACTGCAGTAACACCAAAGCAAAGGCGCTGTCACAAGGCTGTGACTAACACCTCGTGTTGTGACAAAACCATGGCTATGATGTTGCTAGGTAACAAAGAATTCATTCACTACAATCTTATGGGCCCTGTGTGATACATGCAGTCTGCTGATGGCCGAAACTTCATTTATGTAGTCCATGATTGTACACACATACACATTATATATAGTGTATGTATAGATACCACACACATATATACACACACACACTACATACACCATATATTTACATACCACATGCATCATACACACACATACCACATATAGGCTTAACATACATAAATCACAAATACCAAACATATACATACTAAAGATATGAACATTATGCTGACTAATTTTATGTAAACTCGACACAAGCTAGAGTCATCATCGAGGAGGGAACCTTAATTGATAAAATGCTTTCATATGGCTGTAGACACACCTACAGGGCATTTTCTTAATTAGTGCTTGATGTATGGGGCCCAGCCCCTTGTGGGTGGTACCATCCCTGTCCTGGTGGTCCTGGGTTCTGTAAGAAAGCAGGCTGAGCAAGCAATGGGGAGCAAGCTAGCAACACTCCTCCCTGGCCTCTGCACCAGCTCCTGCCTCCCGATTCCTGCCCTGTTTGAGTTCCTGTCCTGACTTCCTTCAGTGATGGAATGTGATGTGGAAGTGTGAGCCACATAAACCCTCTCCTCCCCAAGCTGCTTTTTGGTCATGGTATTTCATCCCAGCAACAGTAACTCTGACATATATATAACAATATATTAATATATATACCACACACATCATATATACTACATACCACACATACATACATTATACAAATACACACACATATATATATCACATACACATAAATACCACAAATATACATACATATGCCATATACACCATACATATATAACCCATGAACCATATATTTACATACCATGTTCCAGCTTGTGGCTTCTTTTCATTTTGACTCAAGGTCAGAGAATGAGTTTGCCTCCCCCCCAAAGGCTGTATAATAAGATGCTTTGGCCAAAGGTGTGGTTACCAAGTGTCTTATATTTGAGAAATGAAGAAGGGTTTACACCTGTCTGCACTTGCCTTTGCTTGGTATAAAAAGCCCAGAAGAAATAAAACGGGGGCAGCTTGTATGGATTCCTGGCACACCGCACCTATGTGGTAAAGGGCTAGTCCAATAACTCAACCAGGCACCAGGAGAGATAAGAATTCCTGGCATGTAGCGGCCACATGGTAAACCCAACATGGTGCCTGCAGAACATACAGCATAAGGAGGACACGCCCCTGTAAATCTGTGCCCACCTGCTTTCTTAAAAGGAGCCACCACGTGAAAGACAGTCTCTTTTCTCTTCTGCTTCTCTGCCCTTGTACTCACCTGGCAACTCCCCTGAATAAACTCTAGTGTGGTGCTGGTAGTGTGTGTCTGATCTCATGAGAAGAAACCAACAGTTTGGTTCTGTGACGCAGATAGGCTCTCTCCTGGGCTCAGGTGCATGTAAGTGCCAGGAGATCCTGATCCGGGGTTCACTACCAGGCCACCTTCCACCTGTCCTGCTGAAGCTTCTTTGTACACCACCGGCCTCAACTGTTAAGTCTTCCCCTTCCAGTTGGTGTAAATGCAAACTGGTGTCTCCAGAAAAGACCGTTGATCATCCAGCTTCCCGGTAGTACTCCAGTCTTGTGGAGGACCACCCCTAGCCACGATCTTCACTGGTCACGGCTGTTCCTCCTTGCCTGACACTCATTTCTGGTCTTCCCTGCTATTGAAGCCCAGTCCAGATCATTGGATCCTGCTCCTGGACTCTGTCCCCAGGGCTTTGCTCTAAGGTCTACCCTAGTGTCGGTTTTTATGCCCACCCTCTGGTGGCTAGCATTGTTTCAGGTTTTGCCCTAACGCCTACCCTAAGAGTTGATGAATTACTTAGCAGTATCCAGTGTTGTTTCCCTGGAACCATGGGTGATGATCCAGATTTAGCCGTGGAATCCCTCCCCTTTGAGCCTCAATAATGGGGAATAAGCCAGCAAAAATCTCTATTCTCACCTCTAGGATGCATTCTTGAGACTCAAGCCACTTTGCCTTTTTGCATTACCTAGATACCATCAAGCTTATCCGTTATTGCACAAAGAAATGGCCTAAGTACCCATTAGATAATAACTCAAAATAGCTGCCTAATGGCTTGCTGGACCCCAATATTTTATTGGAGCTAACTTTTGCAAGCATTCGGGCAGATGGAGAGAATTTCCCTATTTCTTTCCATATCTCAGCTCTGAACCTTCTCTTCCAGCTTCCTGTTCTTGGAAAGAGCTTTCCTGTCTCTTTTATATCTCAACTCTAAAACTTCTCTTCTGGCTTTCTGTTCTAGCCCATCTGGCCCATCTGTTTCTAGCCACGCAACCAGATCCTTCTCTGCAACCTCCACCTTTCAAATCTCAATGCTCACCTGCAACTCTTCCAACCTCTTCCTCTCCAGGAACAAACCTGATGCCTACATTTACCCCACCAGTGGCTCCTTCCCATGTTCCTAAGGATCCTAATCCAGTTCTCCCTCTGCGGGAAGTGGCTGATGTAGATGAGATAGTGAAAGTTTATACCCCATTTCCTCTGCCAAAACTTTCTCAGGTGGCAAAAAAAACTAGGCTCTTGCACAAAAGTTTAGAAACAGGCCAGAACTCATCAGATGAGGTTTATCAGACAAGTGTAGCATAGCCCCTGAGAGCTAAGGCTGTTCCAGATGTAGACTTCCATTGGAATTACAATGTGCCATGGGAGATCTTAGCAAGAGACAATTTTGTGACCTGCTTACTGGCAAGTCTGTAGAGCTGCTCTGAAGCCTGTCAATTTTGAAAAAAATGCAAGAGATAGTACAGGATAAACAAGAGAATCCGTCCCAGTTTTTTTAAATGCCTCACAAATGCTCTCTCACAGTATACTAACTTAGTTCCTGAGAGCACTGAAGGAAGGCAACTTATCATGACCCATTTTTTTACCCAGAGCTACCCCGACATCTAAACTTACATCTCTTGAGAGGGGACCACTGACTCCACAGGCAGAAATCTTAGCCCTGGCTTTAAAGGTGTACATAGGAGAGATGAGAAAACACACCAGGAAAGATACCTCCTGCTGTCAAAAACTACTTGACCAGCTCCTTCACCTCCTTCCTTGGCAGAGACCTAGACCTCCTGGCGCGTGCTTTAAGTGTGGCCAGCTCAGCCACTGGTCTTGCTCTTGCCCTAACTCATAGAGCCTGTTCAGGCCTTGTCCTGGACGCCATCAAGGGAAACACTGGTCTAAGTGACTGTCCCCAAACTCCACGAGGCAGGAGGACATTATACAGACCACTCCCCCGCTGATCTCCTTGCCTGGCCAGGGGAAATTGATGCTGCCAGAGCTTCCCTAACCCAGGAACCATCATCATGAAAAGGGAGCCTCAGGTAGTTATAATGGTTTTAAGGCAGTTCATCTCCTTCCTTGTGTACACCGGTGCCACATACTCGGTCCTGCAGAGTTTTGGGGTTCTACCTCTCTAGAATCCATTGTTGGGGTGGAAGGCAAACAATTCCGGCCTCATCAGATGCCACTACTTAATTGTATTTTCAGAGCTATCTATACCCATCACTCACTCATTTTTGGTCATGCGAACCTGTCCTGTATCCCTAATGGGAAGGGATTTTTAGTTGAAGTGGGAGCTTCCGTTTCTTTTAGTCACATTTGCCTGAATCCAGCTTCACCAGCTGCTCCAGCCGCTCCCTTGCTTCTCTTGCTATCTGCTCAGTCTGTCAGCGCCAGACCCCCATATCCTCTTCCAGCCTCCCAGGTGGACCCCCAAGTGTGGAACACCCAGAATCTTTGGCTAGACGCATTTTCCTAAAATTCCCTGTCTCTGAGCTTTCCATTCCAGCCTGCTTCTCAGAGCCGAAGTCAAGATGGTTACCAGAAACAAAATGCTCCGAGGTATTTTGCTTCACCCTCTACCTCCCCTGTAGTCTAACCCTCCGGCGGCCACTTCTGGAGAATGGAAAAACCCAGAAGCCATCTTACCATCGGAAAACAGTTGACCGCCACCCAATGAGGACTAGAGAAAAGGAACCAGGAGCCATTTTTAGAGCCGATACAGGTAAAACTGTTCCCCGCCCCCCCCCCCCCCCCAGGATCAAAGAAAAGGAACCCGAATCCATTTTAACTTCAGCAACGGGTAAACAAAAACAGGAGACACTTTAACCTCTTCCCATCCCCAGATCTAGCAAAGACCCACGAACTTTATCGTGCAGCTGGAGTCCCCTAGAAGGAAGAAACACAAAACAGCCACCTTAAGGCTTATCTAAAGCATAGACACATGGCCCAATTTCTTCTCTTAATCTGACGTCAGACCCTGTAATAGCAGAGACCCTCACTCTATCATCTGAATTCTGTCACTTCCCAAGGTTCTCTTATTAACTCATAGTGTTTTTCTGAGTTCTAGAAAATCAGAATTCGTCATTCCTGGCCTTAAGCTCACCCAGACGACAGGAAATGAGCCACAAACTCAGCAGACTGACCTGAAGATACAGCTCTCATCTTCCAAAAAACAAACTTCGCCCTTAAGACAGCTTGAAGCAGCCTTAAGAGATCTGTCCACACTGTTCCAGTCCAATCCATGTTCCCCCTGCCCCCACTACACAAACCCGGCTTTCTGTTTATAATAAACATAAAGGTGAGATGCAGGGATTCCTGGCATATAGCAGCTGTGTAGTAAACTCCACATAGAGTGGCAGAACACACATATGGAGGGCACGCCCCTAGGCGTGGCTACGTAAATCTGTGCCTACCTGCTCTCTTAAAAGGAGACACCATGTGAAAGTCTGTCTCTCTTCTGCTTCTCTGCCCTTGTACTCACCCAGCAACTCTCCTGAATAAACTCTAGTGTAGTGTCTGGTAGTGCATGTCTGATCTCATGTGTGAAATCAACTCTGCTGAGGATTCACTCAGTGCACTCCCAATATTGTGTTTCTGTCTCTGTCGTAATTCTTTCTATCCCTAATATTTCCTAATACAACACTCCCCTCATACCAGGAATTGTTAGAAAGGCTGGGCAGGTCCTGACAACACACCATACATATACTTAGCATACACAATACATACTATACAATACACACTATAAATACACACGCACCATATATACATTCTACATATACCATGCATACTCACACCACACACCAAACATACATATCACATACCATACACATACATGCCATTCACCCCATATATATATGTATATATATATATATATACACACACCACAAGCCATATGTATACACACTGCACACACCATACATAGATACACACAGACATATATCATCTGTTCACAGCCCTCTTAATAAGTGCAAAATGGTAGAGGCTGCAGATAGACTCCACCTGCTACCTGACTTCCGGAATCATACCAGGAGCAGCTGCCCTCTTCACACTACCCCAAGACTTGCACAGAAGTGATTGTCACACTGGGGAAAGAGAGGAAGGGTCTGAGAGTTAGGTTCATCTCAGCACCTTCCCATCCTCTCATGTCCCATTCTCCAGGCTCCTGGAAGTCTCAGTTTCCCCTTTGCCACCTGGGTAATAGGAAGGTATGTTGTGTGGCTTGAACTTCATCCTTCTTGTGGCAGCTCGGAGGTCACAGTGAGCTGAAGAGTGCATGGGACTATTCCCCCCCCCCCCCATCATAGTGTTCTTCCCAGACTCTAACAGGGAGCCCTTTCTCCAGCACCACCTCCTGCACAAGTCTCTTCTTCCTGGTGAATCTAGCTCAGCATGCATCTTTCCTGTGGCTCTGTGGGGCCTTTAGACACTGTACACAGAACAGCAGAACATGCCAGTGTGAAGCTGATCCCTGCCTGGTGACTGTTAGATACTGTACACAGACCAGCAGTGCATGCCGGTGTGGAGCTGATCCCTTTGTGAATATTCTCCAGTATCGCTCCCTGGGGTGGTCTAGAAAGACTAATCCCCTGGCTTTCTGATGCCCTGATGCTCCTGTGCATCAGAATAGCTCTGGAGGCTAGTGTTGGTAGTTCAAGTGCAGTCCACCTGGGAGGGTCCAGAACACACCTTCAGAAACATAGTCTTCCCTGGGCAGGATTATGACCATAATCCCGTGTTTAGGAGGCAGAGGCAGACAGATCTGAGTCTGAGGCCAGCCTGGGCTACAGGGTGAGTTCCAGGACAGCCAGGCTGCACAGAGAAACCCTGTCTCAAAAAATGAAAGGGAAGAAAAAAAAAAAAGAAACATAGTTCTCATTTCTTTGGGGTCTGAAGGGGCATTAGGGGCGGTGCTGTGAAAAGGTTCCTTATCAAATATTTGGGAAACACAGTTAACAAATAATGGGAAAAAGCAACATGTAGTAGATCATTAGGAGTACAAGGCATGAGTGTGTACAGAAGTGCAAGGGAATGAGAGCATTGAGCTCCCACAATGCTAGTTTTCTTTGAACACCCAGTGTGTGACAAGTTTTGTCTATATGTGTATACTGGTGGAGGGGTGATGACAATTCTAAGTTATACAATTGGATAGTAGGTGAAACCTGGCTGGATAGGGCACAGGACATCAGGAGGACTCTCCCAGGATTGGGGAAAATATCAATCTTTAAATAAAAAACTATTTTAGCCATGACAGACACCATAAAAAAATAAATAAAAATAAAAACAGTTTAAAAAAACAAAGTCAAATCAAATCAAGCCAAACGCCCCCCCCCAAAACATAAAAAACACAAATAAGCCACAGACCACATGACAAATTAATAAAAAAAATTAAATTAAAACAAGAAATAACTAACAATATATCTAAACCATAAGCCAAACAACATAAACTTAATATAAATGTCTAAATCATTTTTAAAGTCTAAACAACAACAAAGTACTAAACAGTCTAAGGCTACAGGTCCATAGATCTCGACCTCTAGCCACCCAAGATCCCAGCAGCCCCTCTTGAACGGGGCTGGCCACACTCTCTTTAGGAGCCCGGGACCCTGGATAAGTGTCTTCCGACCTTATCAGCTGACACCTGAATCCCACCACAGGGATGCTAACAATAATTCTAACTAGAGAATTTAGGGGTGTACCTATTAGATTCACCCAGCATATTGATCGCATTAGGTAGCATGGAGAAGGGAGGCTGCCCTCAGCCATACCCTGGGCCCTGGATGCATGCCCAAGAGTGTTCTGCTGCCAGCTACCTGGGCTGAATGGGCCCAGGTTCTAAACACTAGAGAGAAACACAGCTGCAGTCTGGGTGCAGTCCCCAGGCTCTTGGTCTCATCCCTTTCTGTTCTTGATAGACAATGTGACCCTTCAGCTTCCACAGTGGATTTTTCTCACTTCTCAGGCCCATAGTACCCAGGGCTGAGAGGACCGTTGCCTGCCTCCTGTACCGCTCACACAAGTGCATAAACACAGATTTAAGTTCTGGGTAAACACAAGGGCCTGAAGTGGCAGTCTCTGCCCCTTATAGGGGAGTCACAGGAACAGAAAGAACAATTTATGGTGGCATATCACTAAGAGCCATATAAGGACAAGTCTGGAACCTAAACTTTGGGCTAGCAAACCTTCAAGTGGCAATATGTTTCAGAAATAGTAGAAAATCCAGGCTCCAGCCCGCTGGCCCCATGGACACCAGTTTTCTCATCTGTCACTAGAGCAGGGAGACTAGGACAATTCCTGAGGTGGGAGGAAGGCAGCCTTCTGGGCAAAGGAGAGATGCTAGTTTATGTCAGGTTTCACAAGCATGACACAAAATGTTCAGGAAGCAAGACCCTAAAGTCACCTCCCAGGCCAGATATAGAACCTTGAGGGCCTCTAAAGCAGGCTTTTGAGGGTGACTTGGATGAAGGGAACACATGTGGAGGAAGGTGAGAGGACCAGGTCCAAAGGCAGCCACCCTACATCCACTGTCCCCTTGCCCCTCGAGTGTGCGTGTGTACACACACACACACACGCACACACACACGTTTAGCACCAAGGACAGAGCCCGAGTGCTACTAGAAAAGGACAGCATGTTCAATCCCTTGCAACAGAGGTGCCTTTGAGACCAGAGAAGGGCAGCTCAGAGAACAGAGCTGAGTTCAGGGGAAGGTACATCTATCTTCCTCTTTCACTTGGGGGCTTCTTGTCTGTCTGCTCATCTCTCCCTGCTCCTTGAGAGACTGAGACAGGTTAAAGCCTGTAGCCAAGTTATCCCTCCTAAGCCAGATATCCACCCACCTTCCCTCCCACCTGGGCATGTGACCGAGGCTCCGAGTGGCCAGTACTGTGTCTTCCCTAGGCTGAGTCACACTGCAGGCCATTCTTGGCAGGCAGGTCTCTACTAAAAAAGTAGGGTTCCATAATTGTCCCTGGTTCCTTACCACAGAAAGGCTTCCAGCAGAGGGGAAATAAAGTTTACAACCTAACACCATCCCGCCCTCTAGATGCCTTCTTGAATTGAGAGGCCTTCTTAACAACTCCACTCTGGTCCGTATCTCTCCTGGTGGTACTAGATACAAAGTATGGAGGGCAGGGCAAGAAATGGAGATCAGAAGGTCTGGGACCTACTTAAGGTGGTGCTCACGGAGGGCAGGCAGGGAGAATGGTGCTACTTGCCTTGGCCATTCTGAAAAGGACATAATAATATCTCTCTGGGTTTGGCTTGCATTTTCCCAATGCTAAAATGCCACAGCAGACTGAAGAAACAGGTTTCTATACTTAAAAAGCTAAGCTGTGTTTAAACAGTCGTTTGAACTTGTAAGAAATAGATATTGATGTGGAAGTGTAAGAAATAATACAAATAGACTCCAGCTTCCCTCCACAGGGAAGCTCATAAAAGTCTAACTCTGTTACCTTCAAGATGCTGACACTGATAGTCAGGGTGCATGGCATTTCCATTGCAGAACTCCCTCTATGGTGCCCTTTCTGGCCATACTCACCCCTGCCCTTGCCTCTACTCCCTCTCCACCCCCTAGCAACAACTACCTGCTCTGCATGTCCACCTGACAGGAATGGAATCATGGGCTACTCAGCTTTAGTGAAGTGGATTTTTCCCACACAGCATCATCTGTAAATTCACCTAGGATACTGTTGTGACCACAGGCTACTCCTTCCCACTGGCAAGCACCACAGCACATCTGATCACTCACCCACTGAAGAATAGCTGGGCTGTGTCTTGGAATTTCTACTGTTGCAATGAAACATCATGACCAAAAACAAATTGGGGGAAAGGGTTTATTCAGCTTACACTTCTACATCACAGTTCATCACTGAAAGAAGCCAGGACAGAAACTCAAGCAGGGCAGGAGCCTGGAGGCAGGAGCTGATGCAGAGGCCATGGAGGCGAGCTGCTTACTGGCTTGATCCTCATGGTTCACTCAGCCTGCTTTCTTATAGAACCCAAGACCACCAGACCAGGGATGGCACCACCCACTATGAGCTGGACCTTCCCCATCAATCACTAAGTAAGAAAATGCCCTACAGTCAGATCTTATGGAGACATCTTCTCAACTGAGGTTCCCTCCTTCCAGATGATCCTCGCCAGTGTCAATCTGACATAAAACTGGCTGATTGCAGTTTCCTACTCAGATAAAGTTGCTATAAACTTGAGGGCAGGTTTCTGTGTGAACATAAGCTTTAATTTTTCTGGGACAAACACCCAGGGGCACACATACTAGATCAAACCCTTCTCCAAGGTTTCATTTTCTTTCTTTTAATGAAACTGGCAAACACGTGGAGTGGCTGTGTTTTATATCCCCCCCCCCCCCCCCAGCCTTCCAAGCTGTTAGAGGACGGCAATGCCTCACGGGTTGGTTTGCATTTTTCTCCTGCGTACAGTACCTCGGCGGAAACGTCTCTTCATATATTTCTCACAGGATAACTAATGAGTTTTGAGAATTACTTCTCTGTTAGATACAGGCTTTGCAATCCTCTCCCTGCCTATGACTCACCCCTTGACCCTCTTCGTATGGTCTTTTCCAGGACACAGGTCTAGTGTTGCTGAAGGTTGACTCAGCATCTCAGAGTTGGCATTAATCACTGATCTTTGTCACTGTTTAGAATCTTCTGATTCTTGCTATGACAAATGGCTTCTGATGGAAACAAGGACACTTTCGTGTTCTGAGAGCAAACTCTAACATTCACGTCAGCTAGCTTGCTGAGACGCCACCTCTGCTGGAAGAAGAGGTCGATGGGTGGGAAACCAAAATCTAAGCAAGGATGCCCTAACTGTGACACGGGAATTCTTCAGGAATGAAGATGCTTAGCTTCCAAAGACTGGGCAACAGGCCCAGGCCAAAGATTGGTGCACCCAGGCTGCAGCATGAACCACCAATGCAAGATCCTCTGAGCTCTTTTTCCACCCGATGATGGTAAAAATGATAACTGCTCTGATAGGTACAGTGGCACTCACCTGCAATCCTAGTGCTCAGGAGGCTGAGGTAGTAGGATCTAGACCAGCCCAGGTTATATAGTGAAACCCTAACTTGAAAAAAATAAGGCAACTGCATCATATAAGCTGGTTTCCGGTGGGTTGTTAGAAGTTATTAAGATTCTGGATTGCTTGTTACACAGCATCATCTTGGCTGGAGTCACTGACACAAGGCATTGACTTCAGTGTAGAACAACACAGAAAAATATAAGCCATACAGGTACATGAAAAAGGACAAGACCGGGCAGGAGTCCAACATCTCAGCCTAGCAGACATCTCTACCTTCATCATGCTCAGCCCTTCCAGCCAGTGCTACCCAGCACAAACCATCCACACTTGCTGTGCGAACGCCTACCACCCCAGCACCTCAATACAATGTCCACCTTCATTTTTGCAAATATTTCCCCCTTTACATCTATCTATTCAGTCACTCTACCTGTCTGCAAAGGAAGGGATCAATTCTCATGTCCTTCCCAGAAGCCAGTGGGGCTGCTCAGAATGACTGTAGTTCCTGAGTCACATCTGTTGGTGTGTGTGTGTGTGTGTGTGTGTGTGTGTGTGTAGTGGGGGTACTTCAGGTACATCCTGAATCCACTTTGAGTTACTGAATCCTCAATCTATAAGCAGGCAATGACACAGAAGCTCCGGCTGCTATATGTTGGCCAAACATACAATGTCACTCAGTAAAAACCAACTCTGTGGAGAGCAGAGGCACCAACATCAGGAGATATCGCTTCCTTATCCACAGAAGCAGCTTCAATGTTCAGGTATTTTTCTAGGGCATCAAGTATATTAACGACTTTTTAATTGTCAACAACCCACCATTGCAGGTCAGACAGACAGACCAGACGGCTTTGTCTGACTTTTCCAGGGCTAGGGCCATTGGAGTGTTTGATGTTCTAGCTGCCATCTGCCATCCTTTGAGTCTGTCATGATTGTACCAGCTTGCAGGCTGGCACAGAAACCCTGACCTATGCCAATGTCTCACTGGTAGAAGAGATAATTAGAATCCGTGTTACGCCAGGTCACCTAAGGGCAAGGCTCTTTCTCTCTCATAATGGGGTGTCCTACACCACATCTACCATTCCAGAGAAGGGGTGATTACAAGTCATCAGCCACAACCTGGCATCATTCCTCACACTCCCCCAGATTTCCCAGGGCTTCATGAACTGTCAACTGTCTGATAAGAAGGTGTGCTGATCAGGTTCCCAGCAATGATTCCATTGCCTTAAGAGCTGCTGTCACAGGCCATCAAATCCTTCAGCAAGGAAGTCCTCAAGGTCTAAGCCGAAGCTCTGCTGTTTTATCCACATTCACTTCCTTCCCTTGGCATGTGGAGCAGATGGAGCAGACCCCTTCAACCTAGACACGGACAAAGTCTCTGAAGGCAGTTCCACCTGTCTCTCTTCTCATGTGCTGTCCTGTCAGCTGTCACCATGTGTTTTCCCCCACTGCAGCGACAGCCAGGACATGCCCCATCATTCTCACTAAATGACCAGTAGCAATCTCTTGGAAAAAGGAACCCAGATGGCAAACTGCTAGATACAGCTGAATCCTGGTTCCCGACAGCTGGCTGGCTCACTTTTTATCTGGACTCTCTTCCTCTTACTTCATGGGATGCTGGCTACCTTGACTTATTTAGAAGCATCCAGATAGGGCACGGTATTGTTTTGCATTAGTTGAAATAATCAAAGAATGGAAGCATTGCCTGCTGTAGGTAAATAAACATCTCACGATATGGCTAATCCCCATGAGTGCCACCCACCCCTGGGCCTCTAGTTCACAATCAGGCAATGCCATACTAGCCTCCTGGGCAGAAGACAAGATCACCCCACCTGCCCCATCCTCACCTCCTTCTGATGACCTCTGCATTCCTGGTATCAGTGGCCCACGCACGACACAATTAGAGGAACAGCTTCTCTTAGTTAGATTTAATTGTCCCCAATGGGTGAACTTGGTTTTGGGGTTTGTTTGTTTGTTTTTGTTTGTTAGTTTTTGAGAAACCCTAATCCCAGAAAGCTCACAGATTCTGTGAGACCTAAGGAAAGGGGCCTGCTATGGAATGCCTGCACAGCCTGAGCCTTGGCCAGTTTGAGGCAGGTTCAGTACTGTTACTGAGCCTAGTGCATACAAAGCCCCATACCTGGGATGTGGAGACAGTGATACCTCCTTTCTTAGGGTCACTTGGCTGAGGGAGCAGATGAGCACAAAAAAAACAGCTTGACTATGACATGACTTAGTGCGAGGTACCTGTCCAGGTAGAAGAGTGCGTGCAGTAAGAAGGAATTCGGACGTACCATTGTGTGTGTGTGTGTGGGGGATGCTCATGCTTAGTGATGTACTCTTCAGCAGGCAGCATCCTGCTCGTCCTTAACCAAAGCCTGCGAGGAAGTGAAGGCCAGGCAGGGCAGCCACAGGGTAACTACCTGGGGCTTTCCTGTGACCCTCCACAGAGGCCTTCATAGGATGGTTGCTCCAGAAGAAGAGTCAAGTTTCTAGGGATGAGGCCCAGGGTGTGCTCCCATCAGTGGGACACAGAGATGACAGCAAATACCATGGTCATGGAAAAAAAAAAAAAAAGAAAAAAAAAAAAAACTACACCCAAGAATGGCAGGCCAGCAGAGAGGAGTCTGGAGCCAGCCTGACCCTGTTGAGCTGTTACAGCGCTCCTTAGTA
Organism: Phyllotis vaccarum; assembly: GCA_033318265.1. Taxonomy (NCBI): domain Eukaryota; kingdom Metazoa; phylum Chordata; class Mammalia; order Rodentia; family Cricetidae; genus Phyllotis; species Phyllotis vaccarum. Next base: position 13,602,031 of record JARWLC010000009.1, on the reverse strand, counting down.
CTCACCTGGGCTCGGGGGGTGGGGGGGGGGGGGGGACTGACTTTCATTCTGTGTCTGCTGTCCTGTGTCACCCACTCCCTCAACTCTACACATCAAGCCCTTTGCTACTGTCACAAGTGCACTCTTGCCTTCCCATGGGTGGGAAGTGTGTCACTGGTGCCACCTCAGCCTTCTGTCAGGCCATACTTTCTCCACGGCCCTGTGTAGCCTACCCAACTCTCCACTGGCCTACGGACATGTGTATCTGAGCCTGGAGCTCATTTCCACCTGAGCCCTGGCTTTCTCCTTGAGGGTGAGGTCCCTGAAGGAGAAACCATGGCATCAGTTCGACCCGTTAGCCTCACCCCAGACTCCTGACTACACTGCCTGGGCTCTGAGCATGTTCACAATACCACATGTACTCCATCCCAACGGAGGCAAGCCAGGCCTCCCCCACTCTCCAAAAGTCACTGTAAGACCTCATTCCAACTTCAAAGTATAGGGCCATGTGGTTGCTCATTGTGTGTGGGTATGTCCCAGCCTTTCCTGTACTCCTTTTAAGATGACCAGAAGGGGCTGCAGGGAAAATTCAGTTAGCTGGCCTGGTGAAGCCCTGGTTACTGTGCTCTGGGTAATATGCCTAGGTATGCGCACTGGCTGCTTTCTGCAGAGCCAGCCTGGGGTCTGCCACTCCACCTGGTGATTGGTGATTGAGGTGTGACTATCAGGTGCTGGAGGCCAAGGAAATGGCCAACAGCCAACGAGAAATTAGGAGGGGGGATAGAGGTTTGCCCCATAGCCACAATAAACAAGTCTGAGGGACTGCTGTTTGTTTTAAACAAGTCTGTGTCTGCTTCTCACCTGACTCCCGGAGTCTGTTGCTGGTATCTGTCCTTCTTCCCCCTCCCCAGGGGGTGCCCAGATAGAATGACCTGCAACAAGGGGTGGTAGCAATGCTGTGCTGCTACTGCTGGTGATGTCAGGGAAGTGGGTAAGCTGATGTTCAGATTGCCACCTCTAGCCCAAGGTTCCTTCCCCACAGTGAACCTGTGGCTCAGTTCTACCAGCCAAGAAAGCATTTCACTTTCTTCTCTAAGTCCAGTTATATTTATTTCTGAAAAATAACCTGCTCCTGCCCAATCCTTCCTCAAAGGAGGGACTATGCTGTGGTCAGCTGGACCTCACAGTGTATGCAAGGTACTTTGGCAGTGAAGAGCCACACACATAACTCCACTGGGGGAGTCATCCCACAAGCTCCACCCCACCACATTGCCTAGTCCAGTCCCTTCACTCACTCCAGTGGATAAACAGGGGAGTAAGAACAGCTCAGAGGAGACCAGGATCGGGGGTAGTGAGGAGGTGCGAGAAGGGCCCTTCCTCGGCCTCTGAGATCCTGTCTGAAGTAATAGTGCAGGGCAAGGGCAGGGAGAGGGGGCTTAGGAAAAAGTGATAAACAAGACAGAACCAAGGACCCCACCCTGGAAAATTCCACAACTAGACACCTACTGATCAAGAAACATGCTGTTCTGTTCTTGTTGCCTGGCTCCCCATCCTTGCTCAGAGTCACATCCACACCCATATCTGCTAGAAGAGTCCAGTACACAACAGGAAGTGGAGACAGTCACTGAGCTGCAAGGCCAAGGGGAATGCTTCAGGAACGGGGTCCCCCACCAAGGAGACAGCAGAAAGAGATGCCCTTGGAAGTATATGAACTGCAACAGGGCAGGCCGAAGTACTGTCGGTGCTGTGCAGACAAGAGAGCTGGGTGTAAGGTGCACAGTCCAGCTCAGACAACCCCCCCCCTTCTCTGTGTGCCCCAGTTCACTCATCAGCAAATGTGACAGAAGTACCAAAAGGGCTCAGAGAATTCTCCGATTTTCATCTGAGGAAGGACTTGTCCACCAAGTAGCAGAAGAAAAACCAGAATCTAGCTCCTGCCCCTAACCTGTCTTAGAGCTATGGATCCGCAGTTTAATGTACATGTATGGATAGGCCATCATGAAATCAAATACTCTCTACAATTAACATAAAAATTTAAAAAGGAAACTGTTGGTTAGTTTCATGTTGACTTGACACCAGCTGGAGTAATTTGGGAGGAGGGACCCTCAGTTGAGAATATGCCTTCAGACAACTAGCCTATAGGCAAGTCTGTCGGGTATTTTCTTGATAAGTGATAGATGTGGGAAGGCCCAGCCTATTGTGGGTGGTGCCAAATCTAGGCATGTGATCCTGACTTGTATTAAAAAAAAAGGGGGGCTGAACAAGCCTATGAATAGCGTTCCTCTATGATTTCTGCTTTGGGTCCAGCCTCCAGGTTCCTGCCCTGCTTGAGTTCCTGCCCTGACTTCCCTTGGTGATGGTCTGTATCTGAAAGTGTGGAAATAAACTCCTTCCTGCCCAAGTTGCTTTTAGTCATGGTGTTTGTCACAGCAACAGAGACTCTAAGATGGAAACAATTACACAAACGTTATGGGAGTGAGTGACGACGAACCTTGGGCCAGCAAAGCCCTGGAACCTAAGAATGATCCAGAACTGAGGAGGGGGTTGCTTGCTTTTTATCCCTGTGATGCTGGGGTGCCCATGCTAAACAGGTGCTTGACCACTGAGCTGCATCCCCAGTGATGGGTTAGTTCTAACTAGTACAAGAGACTGCGACCAAGCCATTGTGTCCCTGAAGCAACTGTAGAATGAGGAGCTGTGGAATCTGAGGTGGGAAAAGGCCAACTCTGAGGTGGGGCTTGGCTGAGAGAGTGATTTCTTCAGATCCTAACCTCATGGTTTTTCACAGGCAAGGACAAAGTATCAATGAGAGCAGCCGGGATGGTAGCACATTCAGGTCACCAGGACAGCTCGCCAGGAGTAGCTGCCTCCCTTCCTTCCTGGACACACAGCCCCTCAGGACCCCTGGATATGTAACAGGCCCTTCAAGTGCCAGAATGCCTGGGCAGGAGAACACCCCTTGCCCTTGCCCCAGAACAGCTATGGACTGGGGAGTCCAGACCTCTGAGAACCTTCACATGCTCCACTGGCTCAGTCCTTCATAGACGCAGAAAGGGGATTTCCAAAGAACCTTATCAGCTTCAAAACCGCAATTCCCAGTGCTTATGTGACCAGCAGTGTCAGCTCCCAGACTCCAGTTTGCTCCTGATGCCACACAATATCCCTCAAAGGATACGCTACAGAGCATCTCACCACCCTCCACTGGGTGGACATCTAGGCTGTTACCAGATGTAGCCTTATATAAAAGGCTACTGAAGAGGAATCTTCAGAATACATGGGGGGGGGGGCACTCCAAGGTGGCAAAGGAATTAAGGAAGGCTTCCTAAAGGCCTTGTACCTTTCTGCTTCTATCTTTCTGCCTTCTTCCCTAATCCCCATCATTTAGGAGTCACCCAAGGGCCAGCCCCAGGGTCCCCGAAAAGAAAGACATTTGACAGCTTCCAGATGGAGCACAGAGATGGTTCCCTACCTGCTGTGGCGGGGCTCGCCCTCTGGAGAAGGAACAGCCACCATCCAGCTGCTCTCTGCAGTCAGCAGTCCACTGCAGGCAGAAAGGAGGGGTTAGTGACAGCAGGGGCACAGGGGCATGCACTCCCTCACTCTGCCTCCCAGGGGGCTCATTAGGAAATCAACTTGGCATTTCCAGTGGCAAACCCACCCCTTAAGACCAGTAGGTCCAAGGTGGCGTATCTACACACCACATCAAGGTGGCCCTGGGTATATATGCCCAAGGAAGCCCTAAATTCACAAAAAGATAATGGTTCAGCTATGTCCTAAAGCCAACCAAACATGATCCCTAGTTATTCCAGTATCACTCTGACCATCTGGCCAGGTTACAGTTATGCTGACTGTCTATCATGCTAAGGGACATGGCTGGGGATGGAAGCAGTCAGTGTGTGTGGTTCTATACACCCAGCTCAAGGTGACTATGGATCTGGCATCACAGTGAAAATGCACACAGGTCTCAGAAGACTAGCTCAAGGCAAGGAATGTCCCAATGTGTAGCCAACTATCACCTACACAAGTGTTCTCAAAGTCTGTCATATGGCAAACCCTGGGACTCACTCTCCATTGGTGACTCAGAGTCTCTTAGGGAGAATCAGCATTTGGACAAACTCTCAAGAGCTGCAATGGAAGCCACTGAAATCTATGTGCTCTCTCTCATGCTGTTATCTGTTTAATGGTCGTGGCAATGCTAGGCAACTTCGTGAAGCTGTGCGGGACTATTGTCATTGCAGACACACCGAAGCAGGAAGATAGCCCTCTGCCAAGCGCGAGCTAGTTTTGGGGTGGTGTTAGCCATTCGCCAGCCTCTCCTGCACACTGTTGACACTGATCTTAACCTTCCCTTGGGCATGCACATCAGAAAGAGTGCAGCCTCAGTATAAGATGAGGAGGAAGGGCTGCAAGCCAGCATAGGCACACTGGCTGAGGACAGTATGTCTAGGGCAGGAAAGACCTTTTGTTGTGATGCTGATGCTATGGACCAAATTCAAATATACTCCAAGGAAATAAAATTCTTCGCACAAAGATAAGCCACAGACCTGACTTTAGTTCCTATGAGATAGATTTTTAAAAATTAATTTAAGCAAAAAGCCTGACATAACCCAATGCATTCAAAATATCATTACTTAAATATTAAAAAAATAAGGTGGGGCCAATGTCTATAATTCCACCAGGAAGGAAGCTGAGTTTGAGCTATATTGTGAGAGAAACAAAATTAAACATTGATTAGCCTTTTGACATTTGCGCTGGTAGGTTTTGTCAACTCAACAATACAAATCTCGACATATCTGGGAAGAAGGAATCTCAACTGAGGAGCTGTCTCTATTAGACTGGCCAGTAGGTAAGCCCGTGGAGCATTTATTTTTGCTTAGTGATTGATGTGGAAGGGTCCAGGTCACTGGGAGCAAGTGCTGCCCCTGGGCAGGTGGTCCTGGGTTGTAAGAAAGCAGCCTGAACAAGCAACAGGGAGCAAGCAGCAGAAACTTTCTTCCACGGCTTCTGCTTCAGTTCTTGACTCTGGGCTCTTGCCTTGAGTTCCAGGCCTGACTTCTTTGATGAGTGACTGTGATGTGAAAGTATAAGTCAAGTAAGGCATCTTGTCACAGCAATAGAAACCCCAAGACAACCTTCCTTGTACACCAAGATTTTGGAACTCACTCAGTGCATATCTCATACTGGATGAGTTACATGGGGCCAATCGCTCTGTATTGGACAATATGGTTCTGGAGAGAAGGCAAGACATTAGGGCCACTATATACTCATCCCTGGTCTTTCTGTATTGAAGAGACAGCTACCTTTCAGGTTCCCTAGTGGTCTGGACTCAGGCCGGGCTTCTTAAGACTGGGAGGAGGAAGAAGGCAGGACATCCTCTCTCTATATATCTAAAGACATAAGTAACACCAAGTGGGCATTCTTCCCTGCTCCAACCTTCATCACAAAGGCTTGCACACTGTGTCATGAATTTCTGGCCTGGCCTAGCCCCATGGTCTGGACCTGCCTGCTACTGCTTAGCCCCCCAAAATGACTCAGACGCTTATATTAATTACATGTTGTTTGGCCTATGGCTCAGGCTTATTGCTAGCTAGCTCCTGCATCTTAACTCAACCCATTTTTATTACTCTCTCTTGTCATGTGGCCTGTGGCTTATCTATTTTTTCACATCTCACTTTTTGGACAGCTGGGTCGCATCTCTCTCGACTCCACCCTCTTCCCCTTTATCTAGGCTCAGATTTCCCACCTGCATCTACGATGCCTTGTCATAGGCCAAAACAGTTTCCTTATTATCCAATGGTATTCCAAAGACATCCCACATCAGCACACATGACCTTGACCCTGGCCTCTGGCAATATCATCTTCTTCCTTGGGACTCATGTTAAAAGGTAGAAAAATGGGACCCGTAAACAAGTGTTACTTTCTAGTACTTTAGCCTCTTAGGTCTTTTATACAGGTAATATATTCCCAGGATTATATTCCCCATGTTTGGATGATAATCATAATCTCAAAGCACTTCTCCCCAAAGATTAACTAATTAAAGACAGAGAAGCCCCTCAGCTACTACTTTAACCATATAAAGTCAACACTACTGTGGCACGCAGCAGCAGCATGGGCTCCTGATGCTGCATGATGAGCAGGGTGTAACACTTTCAAGGGATTCTCCCCTTCCTGCAAGGTTTAAAGTGATTATGAAAAATACCAGACAACTTTTTCCAAAATCACAGAGGAGTCACCAAAGTGTCAAGAGCTTATAAGAAAAGGAAAACCCAAGGAAGTGCCACAGATGGGAAAACAGGGTAATATGGAAATTAAATGCAAATCTGAATCTCAGAATAGAAGGACATGGTTCCCTGCTAATGTCTTCATTCTAATTCTTGTGCCATGGTTATGTGAGATATTCGTGTCGGGGAAGCTGGGTGATAGGGGGATATTTGGAACTACTGGTGCACTTTTGCTATGAACCTAAAATAATTTCAAAAGGCAATATAAAGAAGACGCACACGGACATGTATTAAGAGCATTCCTTTGCTTTACATATTGGCATGACTCCTCTCCTGGCTGGAGCCAGCTGAGGCTGACAGGATAGGTACAGCCAAGGAGCACAGGGTGTGAAGGAAGCCCTCAGTGAATGTGTGGGATTGACATAGGCACAGCTGTGTCAAGGACCCTATAGCCTCAGGCTCAGAGAGACGGCAAATCCTTTCTTGGGGGACTGAGAGTATTAACAGTGTGTGCAGAAAACGTCCATCATGGCTCCCCTGCTGCATGTTTACAGCCTGAACACTGCTCATCTACTGAGATTGCTTCTACTGAGATAAGATAAACCTATGTCCTTGGTCCAGCTGTCTATCACGATGTATGCAACAACCCTGCCTCTTTGTTCGGTTGTATGCAATAATGCTGCTTCTTTGTGCAACTTATATAACAACAAGCTGAACTTCCAGGGTACTGAGGTTTCTCCATCTGGGAGCCCCGACTACTCAACTCCAGCTTTGTGTCTGTGTGCCCATCTGTCTATGATACCTTCGCTATCCCAGTCAGATCCAAATCCCAGAAGCCATGCAAGGACACAGCAAAGGAATAAGGTGATGGTACCTTCACTCCTTCTAGGAATCCTAGACACCGGCTAGAAAGCATGGATGTGACATCCCATAGAGTGGTGCTTGCATGTGAATGTAGCTCCTGCTAAGGATGCTCTAGATATATCTGTGTGCAAGCACATCACATGCCCAGACCTAGCAAGGATTCTCTATTGTATCTACCAAATCACTTCCTGAGTTCCTCCTAACAGAGTGTATGCCAGAGCAAGTAGGGCAACATGTCTGCCTGCTGCAGAGTGGAGACGAGGACACGAGGCAGAAAGGAAAACTCTGATCTCCACCGGGACTGGAAGGGATGATCCATGAGTACGTTCTCAGGGTTCCCAGAGAAGGATGACCCAGAACTGGTGAAATCAAAACAAAGGCAGTGGGCAGCTTGGAGATATTCTACAGCTGTGAGGCTATAAAAGTCAGTGCCACCACAACTGGCTGGCACCTTGGAGCCCATTCCCTGCAGAGGAGAGCCTAACCCAGCCTTGATATTGGGATAAGGGAATAAGACTTGCTTGGAGTGGATGTGCCAGGCTGAAATAACCCATCTTGGGACTTCTTGCCCTTTTGGGGGAGGAGATGGGGGGTAGGGTGGGGAGGGAGGCTAAAGGTGCACTGGGAGAGATTGAGAGGACTCATTTCCCTCAGAGTCCATAGCTCTGGCGAGGCAGCACCTCAATGGAGTGGCTAGGGATGCAGAGCTGGTCCAGCAGGTAGTGGGTCGAGGCCAGGTTCTATGTTTCTTAGAGATGGCAAAGCTGGAAATGAAGGAAGAGATCTAGAGCATGGGGCAAGCTGCAGAAAATGAGTGTTCCACATAGGGGAAGATGAACATGGAGCCCACAGATGCAGTGAGTGCAGTAGATTTATGATGTTACATTGTAAATAATTGTCCCACCTATGAGTTTAATAAAAAGCGCTGATTGGCCAAATGCAGACAGGAAGTGTGGGAGGGGCTACCAGACTAAGAAAACTCTGGGAACAGGAAGAACAGAGCAGAAATGCCACAGAGACGCCAGAGTTGCCAGCAAGCCTGGAGAAGCAGAGGACAAATTTGCTGTTCTGAGAAAAGATACTGAGGCCCATGGCTGAACAGGATAAGAATCATGGGTTAGATTAAGGGTAAAGAGCTAGCAAGTTATATGCCTGGGCCTTAGGCCAATCAGCCTAAAACTATTGTAAGCATCTGTGTGTCTCTGTGGGACTGTAGGTCTGCAGGTCTAAACCTTGAGGCTGGGCCCAAAAGTCCAGACCGGAAACCTCTTACTACAAGTGAGTCCAACACAAGTCCAGGCCCCAGTGAAACAACAAGCATGGCTCTGTCTTGGGTCCCCGAATCACCTAATCACCCACTGGGCTTGTGGTATTCCTGCTTGAATGGCTCAGCCATGAAAAAGCCTGGGGTATCATTTCCACATGGGTGCCGAGTCACAGGGATGTGTGTCTCTGCCCTGGTCCCCCATATCCTGGGGAACCCCCCTTCAAAACTCCTCCAGACTTATCATTTTCTTTCTTCTCATGTTATAGCCTGCATTGCCTGCTTCTTTTTGTCCTTCTGAGACATTGCCTAGAAAGCCCCCAAACCTAGCTGAATCTGTTGGACTCTAGAGCAGAATAGGCCCTCCTCTCAAATACTCAATCACAGCCTGAATTCTCACACATACATCACCTATTCGTCAGGGTAAATGACCTTGGACTTCTGGACCATGAAAGTCCTCTAGGGATTTGGGAGTGGTATCTACCTTGGAAAGGGTATCCAGAAAAAGAATCAGGACATTCAGGTGCATGTGGGGATAATGTGCATCGAGTATACAATTGTTGTTGCATTGTAAATAATTGTCCCACCCACTGGTTTAATAAAAATGCTGATTGGCCGAAGGCAGACAGGAAGTGTGGGCAGGGCTACCAGACTAAGAAAACTCTGGGAACAAGAAGAACAGAGCAGAGATGCCAGAGATGTCACAGAGAAGCCAGCAGATGCAGAGGACAACTATGCTGCTCTGAGAAAAAGTCCCGAGCCATATGGCTGAACAGGAATCATGAGTTAATTTAAGAGCAAAAGCTAGCAAGTTATATGCCTGGGCCCCAGGTCAATCAGAATAAAATTAATGTAAATGTCTGTGTGTTTCAGTGGGACTATGGTACTGTGGGTCAGCATGTCTGGGCCACGAGGCTAGGCCAGAAAGTCCGGGCCAGAAACAATACAACATACAACCCATAGCTTTAGGCTTTCCAGCATAGCTGTTGTAATTTATATATTAATTAAAAAATCTGGAATGCCTAAAACACAAGGTTAAGATTTGACAAACACTGGAATATATATGTTTATTTTAAACTCAAAGTGTTTATTCCACTTTTCCCTGCTCTTAATTTGTGCATTAAAAGATATTGTACAATTAAAGCACTTACAGTCAGTTGCCAGTCATTTGTACTCTATGATGGGCAATGTGTTTTAGCAAACATTGGGAAGAATGGGTAAGTCCATATGGCACTGGATACTGGAGGAGGCAGAGGTGGAAGAGGAGGAGGAAGATGACCAAGGTTTAGAGTAGGGAAGGCTGATAGCAAAGATATAGACAGGCACTTTTCAGTGTCAAAGCCTCCCAGGGACTAGCCCCATCCAACATCAAAGCTGATGACAGAGTAGGGTCAAGGCTCCGGTATTAGTGACTTTACTCATTGCTCTGACCATCCCTGACAAAGCAACTTAGGGATGAAGGGTTTGTTCTGGCTCACAGTCTTAGGGTGTGCTGTTCATCCAGGTGGAGTTCATGGTGGTGAGAGCTAAGGCCGGGACTCTTCACATCTCAGAAGACCAGGAAGCAGAGAGTGAACAGGAAGTGAGGCCGGGATGCTAAATCTCTAGGCCAGCCTTCAGTGACTCGGCCCTCCTAGCAAGTCTCGACCTTTTAATGATCCCATATCCTCCAAAATAACAGTAGTCAGAGACCAATTGTTCAAGCACTCGTGTGGTGGGATATGTGTACACTGTATAAAGATATATTGCTATGACTAGCGAAATTAATAGCTGAATGGCCAATAGCTAGGCAGGAAGTAAGGTGGGAATTACAGAGGCAAGGAGGACTCTGAGAAGAAGAAAGGTGGAGACACCAGGAGACGGCACCAAGAAGGTACAAAGTGCAGAAGAGGTAAGCCACATGGCAAAATGTAGATTAATATAAATGGGTTGATTTAAATTATAAGAACTACTTAAGAACAAGTCTAAGCTATAGGCCAAGCTTTCATAATTAATAAGAAGTCTCTGTGTCATTATTTGGAACTGGCGAGACAGAGAAAGACTTGTTACACACTTAAGGACTCTGTGAAAGACATCTTGCATCCTAACCATGCCACCAGGGGAACAAAATCACAGAAAAAGAAGTCCCCACCAAACAAAAACAAGCAGTCAATAAAAAAACGAGGCCATAAACAATTAGTTTATGCATAGATGAGAACTAGTATATGGTAAGTTTGCTTTTTGCTGACAAGAACTCATGCGTAGTCCAGGCTGCCTCAAACTACCGATTCTCCTCACTTCATGATCCAAGTGCTGGGGTTACAATGTGGGCTGCCACCACACCCGGCTGATAAAGACAGGATTTTAAAACAGGGGTTAGGAGAGGCTTATCAACAACCACATAAAGACAAAAGTATTCGAGATGTCTATCATGGGCTACTTCTGGGAAACATGTTCCAAATTGACTCAGAGCCCAGAGATGGGTTCAAACCACATCAACCATCAACATTTAAAACTCCTGTGTATGTGACAGGAGTCAGGAAGGGAGGAAGGGGGGAGGGAGGGAAGGAGGGAGAGAAGGAGGGAGGGAGGGAGGGAGGGAGGAAGGGAGGGAGGAAGGAAGGCAGGCAGGCGGGCAAAGGGCTATTTGCAGCATAGTCAAGGATTGATCACAAGAATCAATGAGACTTTCACTTAAAGCAGGGCTTACGTTAAACCTGTTGACTTGTTAACATTTGTTCCTCAAGCCCTCCCAGATGCTTTTACTTTCTCCACTTGGCACATGTGGAGACTGAGGCACAGTATGATTAAGCTTGGAGCTGTTTTGTTTTTGCTATTGTTATGGTATAGATATGAAGTATCTTCCACAAACACTCAAAAGTTAGGGACAGGTCCCCAGCTGTGTTCTATCTGTTGAGGGGTGACTGGATCCTGAGGCCTTGATCTGATGGATAAGTGACGGGAGATTCATGCTACAATGGTATTATTCGGAGGTGTGATGTAGAAAAAGTCAATCACTGGGGTTGGAGCCTGAAGAGATCCCTCTCAGTCCCTTCTTGTCTCTCTCTCTCTCTGCTCTCTATCTGCCAGGACAGTGGCTTTCTTCTGATGATTCCTCGCCATGATACTCGGCCTCATTACAGACCCAGAAACATGGAGCCAAGCAGCCACGGAACCTTTCTGTTACAAGCCTGAGCCGAACTAAACTTCCCATCTCCAAGCTGCTTCTGTTGTGTATTTGGCCACAGTGATGAGAGAGGCTAACACAGCCCCAAAGGTCTTATTTGGAGAACTGATGAAATAAGAGGTGATTGATGAAAAAAAAAAGTCCATAGATGAAGCCAGAGTGCAATGTCTGTTTGTATGTCCTCCACTGTGATCACGTGATCTTTCTTCTCCTTAGGAACACTGGAGTGTCTAGGGATAAAGGGGTCTCGTGTCTGTGAATGATTCAGAAGAAAGTAAGAAATGTATTTATGTATATGTCTGTTCTTCCAGTTAGTTCTTTAAAAGCAATAAATGTATATATAATAAAATATAAGCATATGGTTAGAGGCAGAGTAAACTGTGTTATATTAATCGGGGCCATAGGGTGAAGGGCCACCAGTAGGTAGGAAAAAAAAAACCAGATTTAAACAAGTACATTTTATCCAGAAAGCCATCATCCAACAATGTATAGATGATGCTAAATACACAAGCAAGCTAAAATTTATGCACATCAGCAGAGCAACTTTGTAAAAGGTGAATAACATCAAAAATGTCCACAGTTATTATCACTCCTTGTCACAAAATGATAGTGGATTATTTTTTTCCTGGTTTCCCAGTTGCCTTTGTTTTTCCAATTGATGCTTTAAGACCAAAATAAATTTTACAAAAATAAAATTTAACATGTTAGGAAAAAGTGACGAGTAAGTCAGTTAAAAAGTCTTTAGTCTCACTAGAAGGAAGATGAACAGTGCAAAAGAAAAAAAACATCAGGAGATCTGGCACTGTTGCAATATGGAGGAAAATAATTTTCTAAGAGTCACTAAAATTAATTCTATTCCCCAGTATCTACACCCCAAAATACTTTATTATGGAAGCAAACTGACCACTGGACTCAAATGTCATGCATTTCCAGGGGAAAACTGACAGGTAGGTGGATTCCTCACATTAAATGAAGAGCTAAACTAGATAGCCACTTAACAACACAGTGATGCACAAGCCTGGAAGAATACTTGGGTACATGGGTTGGGGGAAATGTGAGTGTTGTGTGATTTTGAAATAGTGTATTTCTGTGAGTTGTACTATCAGAAAACATCTAAAATATCTAAAAGGAAGTTAACTCAGTGGAGGCATGGTTGTGGAAAGGTTGCATCAAAGGGAAAATGTATTTGTTTTTGTTTGTTTGTTTTTTAAGACAGGGTTTTCCTGTGTATCCTTGGCTGTCCTGAAACTTGTTCTGTAGACCAGGCTGGCCTTGAACTCACATAGATCTGCCTGCCTCTGCCTCTCAAGTGCTGGGATTAAAGGTGTGCACCTATGACATGGATATGTAGGGAGGAAATATTCATGAAATTAAAATAAATAATAACAAGAATCATATAACAAATTTCCCATGCTCAGCCACTCCTGGTTCTATAAAATCATTTCTGTTAAGTTTTTCAGGGCTGGCCCACCACTGAGCCAGGACAGCTGTGAAAATGGGTCCCACGGTAGGCAAAAAATACAGAAATGAGCTAGCTAGGGGATGAAGGAATAGTGGAAAGGTGAATAGGGAGACAGAATGGCAGGAGGAGCACGGAAGGAAAGGAGGCAAGCCACATGAGAAGGAGCCAGAAAGCCAAGGAATGTTCTCACCCCCTCCCACATATCAGCACTGCCAAGCTTCTTCATTAAAGAGTCCTTGGAATTTAGACACAGGATGTTTGCCTACCTCCCAGAATCAAAAAGGACTGCAGGAAGCTGTCTTCAGACTCTGGGCTCTTAATTTTACCTCTTTGAAAGAGTGTATTAGAAACTATGTATTTAATAAATGTGCCAGCCATTGGCCGCATCCACACATCCTGTACCCCTAAGAAGCCCCACTAGGAGTCAGCTGGCCTTAGAGAAGGGGGAAAGCCATGTTCCACCTGAGGTGTTAACCCTTCTGGGATATCCGAGGCACAAGGGGCCCACACATGGGTTAATATTTATGTTCTTCCTCATTTGACTGCATCTCTGGTGTAGTGCCCTGTTACCCATGTTTTCTAAAATGCCATTATGATCCTGTTTGGCTGGTTGAAAATACTGCTCTGGTGAATTATTACCCAGTCACCTACCAACATCAGAGGTGCCAAGAATTTCTCACTATAGCACCCCCACCACCCCTACAAAGTGCCAATGGCTAATGAGATTGAGTCCAATTCTTGTCTAGACATTAATGACCGGGCATTATTCTCACAGCTGGGAACAAGAAGAAGATGGGATGGGGTGGGCCTCCAAGGCCAGGAAGGATGCTCTGGCCATTTTCTAGGTGTGTGTCTTAATTTCCCACATGCAGAACAAAGCTAAGCCCTTTCCCTAAGGATGAAATGAGGATACCTTTTAATTTAATTAAAAAATTACCTTATGTGTATGGATATTTTTTCTGCATATATATCTTTGCACACATGCTGAATGGTGCTTGCAGAAGCTGGAAGAAGGCATTGGGTACCTTGAAACTGGAGTTACAGACGTTGTGAGCTGCCATGTGAATGCTGGAGATTGGACTCAGATCCTCTGGGAGTGCAGCTTAATCTCTGAGCCATCTCTCTAGTTCCAAGGAAACATTTAAGATCTGACTTTGGGGACTCAGGATCCATTATAACACAGGCAGTATTTTTTAAAAATACTTTATTTTAAAAAAATTTATGTGTATAGTATTTGTGTCTCCATGTGTGGATGCCGTATTTGTACAAGAGAAAAAGCCATCTAGCATGGGCAAAAGGGTGCAATTTTAGAGAAGAATTGGAATACTACAAACATACATGATTACTCATTTATTTTCATTACGTTTCCTGTTGTAGTGATAAAACACTCTTGACAGCATCTCACAGGAGAAGGTCTGTCCTGGTTTAAAGTTCAAGAGTCTGTCATGGCGAGGAAGTCAGGTACTATCACAACACAGTGGAGACCATAGAGCAGTGAACCTGTATTAGTGCTCAGCTCACTTTCTCTACTTTGCTCAATTCAGGATCCCTTGTCCAGGGAATAATCCTGCCCACAGTCAAGATGGGCTTTCTCACATCATTCACTGTAATCAAAGATAATCATTCATAGAAATGCCTAGAGGTCTATCTCCTAGGTGATGCTAGACTCTTCGAAGTTGACAAATAACAACTACCACATAATTCAAGCAAAGGAAAACTATCTCTCCATCTATTTATTCCATTAACCCATCTACCCATCCATCCATCTACCCACCCACCCATCCATCCACCCACCCACCCACCCACCCATCCATCCATCTACCCACCTATCCATCCATCCATCCATCCATCCATCCATCCACCCACCCACCCACCTATCCAGCCAGCCAGCCACCCACCCATCCATCCACCCATCCATCCATCATCTACCCATCCATTCATTTACCCACCCATCCATTCATTTACCCACCCATCCATTCATTTACCCACCCATCCACCCACCCACCCATCCATCCATCCATCCATCCATCCATCCATCCATCCATCCACCCACCCACCCACCCACCCATCCATCCATCTACCAGTTTATTCACTTATCTTTCTTTTCTAGTGTTGTTAAGTTAGGTATGGAGAACAAAACTGTGCAAGCATCATGAGGCATTTCATTTCTAAGAGTTCACTGTCATTGCTAGATTCTTAAAACAATACATCACTATAGAAGAAAAATATTCTTTCCACTCCCTTAAACTTTCTCAAGGTTACCAAGAATCTTAACACATTTTCTTTCTCAGAAATATCAAAACATCACCACAGACAGGCAGACAGAGACATTCTTTGTGTGTCTCTGTGTTTTTAAATTCCATTTCAAATAGTCATCAGATTAAATAAAAACAGGCAAGTGCATCAGCCGAACTATTTCCTACAAAGCTGTGTCAGTAGCGTTTTTTTGTTTTTTAATAAATGTCTCTGGAAGATGGGTCTAACCTTGTCCCTCAGTAAAGTTGGCCACCATTGTCCCTCCTCTGGGTGTCTAGGAGTGTGGGGAGGGGAACTCAGGATAAGTCCCTCTTCATCCAGTAGCAGATGGTCTGCAACCATGCAAGGTGCCTGCATACTCCCAACAATTGTCAGAGCATGGAAAATTCTTAAGGAATGTTACCTAATGTCAGAAATGGCAGTTTTCCCTAGACTGCAAACCTCAATATCCATCTAAAGCCCCTCCTGAGGCCTGGCTATCCTGATCTATCATAAATCCAGGCATCAAAGTATGAGTCAGGCCAAACTGAGCTCACAGCATGAAGTGGCAGGGCTAGCCCGAAAGCATTCCACTACCTGCTTGCCCTCTGTCCCTCCCCTTTCTCCCTCTCTCTCCTTCCCTCCCTGCTTGTCTGTCTGTCTGACTCTCCCCACCCCCATCTGTTGTGGAATATTTGTTCACTATTTGAAGACACATTGTTGTGACTGGTTTAATAAAGAGCTGAATGACCAATAGATAGGCAGGGGGTCTAGGTATAGGACTTCTGGGCAGAGGAAGTAGGAAAGGAATCCAGGTGCACAAGATGCCATTGAGATATGGAACAAGTTGGACACATAAAATGGGAGAGGTAATGTCACAGGTAGAACATAGATTAATACAACAGGTTGATTTAAGTTATAAGAGCTAGTAGGTCAAGCCTGAGCTGAGGTCAAGCTTTCATAATGAAGTAAGTCTCTCCCTGTTATTTGTGTTCTGTGACACAAAGAAAAATCTGGTTACACTTGTCTGTCTCTCTGTCTCTGTGTTCTCCTTCTCCCTCTGTTTATCTGTCTGTCTGTTTTCCCATCTGCCTCTCTCTCTCTGCTTTTATTTCTCTCTCTCTCCCATTGGCCTGTCTGTCTGTCTCCCCTATCTGTCTCCCTGTCTCTGACTCTCTCTCCCTCTGTTTGTCTGTCTGTACTTCTGCTTCTGTTTCTCTCCCCCTCATTTATCTGTCTGTCTGTCTGTTTCTCAAGCATATACATACACAGCTCTGCAGTCTTCAGAAGGACAGGGGGTATAGGAAGACTCCTTCTCACAGTGTCTAACAACTGCTCTGGACAGACTCTCCAGCTCCACACACTTGCGTGTCAGGTGAGGCATCCTGACTTCTTTGGACTCTCACCTTGTAAGAGCATACTTCAGCTGGGGAAACCTTCCAGGAATGCCCTCCTGTGGGCCCCGGTTCCACCCAGGAGGCAGGCAGGGCATGGCACCAAGTGCCAAGTTAGGCCACAAAGCCTTTGGTGTAACTAAGGACATCGGCTGAGGTGTCCATGCATCTACACCTTTTCTTTCTTTTTAAATCCATTTGATTTAGAAACAGTGTGTGTGTCTACAAGGACTTTTTTAGAGACAGATCATATGAATACTGATTAAATGAACTGTCCAATCCATAGATAGATTCCAATTCTGAGCCGAGGATGGGGAGGTGGCAGAATTATGTACAGAGAGGTCTGGTTGGAGGCAGGAGGTCTATATGTGATGTTGGTGGTGTGGCTGTACCTCACCCTGGCACTTTCTGTTACTATTCCACCCTGCTCCTGTCCCCACAATGTGAACTGTTAGGTTCTCTACGCTTTCCCCACCATGATGGACCAAAACCTCTGAAACTTTGAAATATACACATTTTTCTTCTAAATTGAAAAAGATTAAATGTTTTTTTTCTGTATGAGTATGATGTGTATATGTGTACACACAGGTGTGAGTGTGGGCACACATATAATATGGTTGTGATGGTTAAGGTAGGGTGTGTATGTATGTGTGTGTGTGTATGTGTGTGTGTGTGTGTGTAGAGATCAGATGATAGATAACCTCAAATGTTTGCTCTCACCTTTTACCTGTCTAAGGCAAGGTCTCTTTCTATCTTTCTTGTTAGCCACTGTGTACACCAGGCTAGCTGGCCCATGAACTTCAGATGATTCTCTCCCCCTCTTACACAGCTAGATGAGTACCAGGATGTCAGATGTGTACTGCCATGCCCAGCTTTACACTGGTTGTAAGGATTTGAACTGGGGTCCTTACACTTGTGTGCAATCACTTCATCCAGTGAGCCATCTCTCAAGTCTTTCTTTAAGTGTTTAACGTGAGATGTTTCATCACAATGAAGCCACAGTAACTAACAAATTGTCACAGACAACCCAAACAGCCGAAGTTTCCCTGGCTTTCAGGTTCAGGTCCAGGTATTGCTAACTGTACAACAGTGTGGCTTAAATTAAGAAATGAAATAGTGTCACTAAATCAACAACCCGAGACATGCTCCTACCATCTTGGAGTCATTTATAGGTCACCAGATCATTCTCCCATTGCACTCACCCGACTGTCTTTTCGTGTGCTTTAGAGAACCTGGCGATTGTTCCAGTGTCCCGAGCCTCTGCGCTGGCTTTTCCATCACCCCTAACCCCTGGGCTCGCTTCAGCCCCTTCCGTTTGGCTCTTGCCCCCCTCCCCATCTTTAACTTCAAACACTTTAGTTCAGGAACCTCTTGTGGACTTCCAGCCCACTCTAGTACCAGGACCCCAGCAATGCTTGCGTCCCCAGGGCCTACAATCCATGAGGAAATTTACCACCTGCCTTGATGCCTGCTCCACGCTCTCTTGGCTGGGTATCCGATTACATCACCATCCTCATTCCCTGGTCTTTCTCCCGATTTTCCTTCACTGTACTTCAGCCTTGGCTGGGACCATCTTCTAAACTGCACAGAGGCCTCTAGTACCAGCCCCGTAGCAGCCGAAAGTCCCTGGAAACTCTGCACAGTTCTGCTGAGGGTGTCCTTTCTGATATGGGGTGGTAGGGTAGGCTGTTGGGAGGTGGATAGATCCAGTGCTCTGCTTGATTTCCTCACCCGGACCATTCCCTCTATCTTGGCTATGATCCTGTTGGCCCTCCTTCTGCTACACCCCCACATCACTGTCCCCTTCAGCTCAACTCCTGGTGGTAACAAGCCTGGTCTTCAGCTGCCTCCTGATACTGCCTCTGTCCCCCTCCACTTCGCCACTGGAACCTCTCTGGCCACTGTCACTAGTGATTCAGTTTTTCCTTCAGTGATGTGCTCTTCTCCACATCCCAACAGCAGTCCCAAAAGTTACCTGCCCCTCTGTCCACTCCCTAAACCCTACTCCTTCTGGACTTCGGACCCTGGCTCTCTTCTGGCTGGCTCTCGATGGCTCCTCCTCTTCTTGAATCTATCCAGGGGTCCCTGACCCAGGATCAGCCCTGTGCCTCCTATCCACATGGTCCCCTTCTGTCTACCTTGTCAGCCTGAGGCATCTCCCCTGCTCCAGCATTCAACCCCCTGGTTGAGTCTTGACTCCTCTTCCCGCCCCACCTTTGGTATCCACAGCTCCCTCAGTCCACAAACGCTTTACTGACCATCCACACTCCTTACCCATCTGACCTCCCCATGACCACTCTTTAAAACTGCAAACCAGCAATGCTCTTGAGAAGTCCCCACCCACACACTGGGTGTATACTGTCCCCAGATGCTTGCTTTAGCCTTCCCGGTTGGGATGGTCTCCAGCTTGGGAGCAGAAGTTCCTTGAAGGCTGCAAGGCTTTTATTCACCCCCAATGCCAAAATCTCCCATGTCCCGCAGAGGATGGGTGACACCCACCCCGTATATTGACTGGGTAATGAGCAGATTATGGTCTCACATTCTCATGGCTTTAAACCACCAAGGACACTCAGAGAAATGGCAGGGGACTATCTTCTGCCCCCAGCATCCCATAGATTGGGGTGTGGACTTCTGTATCCTAACAGTTTGCCGGGCTGACTCCTGGTCTGGGCTTCATTCTGGTTTCCTAAAAAGTTGGGAGACTAGATCTTTCTCCTCACTGGGCAGTGAACCAGGTGGTAGAATTTGGCTTTTCTCTAAGGCAGAGATCCTGAGTAACTCATTGTTTACTTAGCTACCCAGGTTTGAAGGGGGAGTGTTACAAGCCGGGTCGCTGGTACTCTGACCCTTCCTTGCCTGCCCTCATCACTCTTGACATTCCAGCCTTCCTAAGACATTCCAGCCTTCCTAAGGCAGCATGATAACACCATTTGATGGTTAGAAAAACTGAGCCTCTGATGTTCAGGGCTTTGCCCCAGGTCAAATGATCAGCTAGAACGAAATCTGGAAGCAACTCTCAGAAGAATCTACTGGGGATGTACTCTGTTGGACAAACGTGTGTGATAACAGATTGCTAAAGACATCACAGCCCACAGCCTTCCAAGTAAGATCACCTCCCCCTCAAGGCCAACTCAAGACAGTCTGACCCAAAGAGTGAGACCACCCTGAGACTTTTCTCTGAACACCTCATGCAACTAAGTGCATAGGCATATAGCACCCCATAGATCAGAACAGAAGACACATTGCATAGACTAACAATGACTATCTGCAGTTGAAATCAGACACAATCACAAATCACAATTCTCCAAAGACATGCATTATGGGTAACTACGATCTCCAGAGCTGCTCTAAGAATGTAAGCTTGTGGAGGACCAGAAACAGTGCTCAGTACATGGTAAGGTGGCTAATAAGTGTATGTCAAGAGATAGATAGTCTGCTTGGTTCCCAAGGTTTGGTTCAAGGGTCAAGGGTGCTCAGCTGAGGCAAAGGCTTTCTGGCTGGCTCTCAAAACCTCTCCTCCAGGATTCTGAATGCTGTGTCAGGCGGGACCAACATACCCCAGTAGTGTAGGAAGAAATGATGGGACATTGTCATAATTAAGGTCCCTGGTATCACCTCTTTGTGTCTGTCAAGCCCTTGGACCTGGGCCAGCATTCACCTGGGAGATGTGGGACTGTGTCCTCTGGCTCTCTCCATCACCTTCTGTCTTGTCTGTCAGCAGCCCCTGCACCTGGTACTCCAGCACATAGCTGTCAATGAAACGTTCCAATTCCTCGATCTCCTGGGAGCGGCTGCTTCCTGCCTCGGAGGAGGCCGACGCTGCTGAGGAGTTCTCCATCACTTCAGCTCAGGGGCCTGGGCTGGCTGCTGGGGAAGAGGAAAGACAGCCTCCATGAGATGGTGCTGGAGGCTAGGACAATGCCCCACTTGAGAAATTCTTTCCACTGTTAGAAGCAGTTTGGTCTCCAGTTGCCAGAAAAGTTCGTGGAATACTATTGGCTTATCGTTAGCATCAAGAACATGAGTTTCCCAGGGAAAGAAACTGAGACCAGAGAAGGCAGGAACTTAACATGAGTCCACAGAGTGGAGTGTGTGTCTCTGCCTGCGATGTTAGCCTGTGGCCCCTCTGCTGGGCTTTCCCAGGCACACGAGTCTCATGGACACATGCCATGGTTAGGAAACTGGACATGTCAAGGATGCCACCCTGGCTCACTGAGGCAAGGATTGATTGGGATCCTGCAATATTTTGGTACTCAGAGAGGGAAAAAGGACTGCTCCACGGGCCCCTCTGGGGCACCTATTATATCCACATTATCTTTTTGACTCTCTCTAAACTGGTTGTTGTTGAGTCCAATCTGCTCCAGGTAGTTGATAGCACCTAACATCAGGTGCTACCTGCTCGGGGCTGTTCAGGCAGGAGACAGCTGCAGGACCCATCTGGCCCCTGATCCCTGTGACCTGGAGGTCTAAGGCTCTAGCACCTCACAGGGACATCCTAGACAGGAAGGAAGCTCTGCTACGTTTCATTTCAGATGACAATTCCAAGGCTTTGACAATTCCAGTGGGCCTGAACAGACTGAGCCCCAGTTGTTTACATAGTGACCAGACCTCCAACACATCTTTCTGGCTTCTCTCTTATTCTCTCTCCTTGGGGACTTAGTTTACAGAGGCATCATCCTCCTGTCTTTTACCAAAGTCACTCCTGAGAAACTGACTTGAAAGCAACAAAACCCCAAGCAGTTGCCAGGCAGGTCCTTCTACCTGCTCTCAGGCTGCAGTCTCCTATGCCCTGTCCATCAACTTTTCCATTGTGTTTAAAATAAACATTAACATTCTTTCAAGTATGTTCTCAATAGTTTTAAGTATAGTCACAATGTTCTGGAAATACTATCCATTTTCATTTCCACAACCTTTTCATTATCCTTAACAGAAGCCCTTCACCCGCTCCCATTAATCCCTCATTCCCTGGTAACTCGACCTTTCTCCTGACTCTATGACTTGCTTAGTTTGGGTACTGGGCTTAAGTGGAGTCATACAATATTTTTGTGATCGACTTACTTCATAGTGCATTCACCCATGCTGCCATACAGCAGCAGAACCTTGAACATTCTTATGGTTGATTAGACATTGTATTACAAAAACACGTCATATCTATTTACTGTGGTCCATCCACTCATCCATTAGCCGGCATGTGAACTGTTCTAGCATCTGCTATGAACATGGGTGTGCAGATCTGTTTGCTCTGCAGTGTTCAATTCTTTGGGGCATGTATCCACAGGTTCCCCCACACATACAAGACCAAGAAGTGTGCCACCTCCACAGTAAGCATCATTTTCAATGCTTTCCTTCCAAATTTTGTTTCTAAGTCACAGTGAGGGGACATGGGAAAACCCCATGTAGCTGACTGAACTGGGAGCCACAGAGGAGGCTTCCAGTCTTCACAGTGAGTGTGATAAAGAAGGCTGGGACTTGGGCAGACAAGGAAAGGAGGGAGGAGGGTGTATAAGAGAACTCAAGAGAGATGCCCATCCCAGGGGCTGGATTCCCTGGGACCCTGCCCTGCCCTATTCCCTGCCAGGTGATGGATGAAGAGGGTCCAAAAGCCGGGAGAAGGGAAAAGAGCTGAGGCTGCATTTTGTTGGAAAGGGCACCAAAGGGGAGGGTGTTACTGAGGCTGCAGACAAGGATAGGGCTGCAGCAGACAGCATGAGCAAGGAGGGCATGGAGACACATCTTTGTCTGCCTGGTAGAAGAACAACCCAGGTTGTGTGCTGAGACCTCCTTCCACCTAGGACGAACTCATGCTGCCGCCACAGCACCTCAGTGCCTAACTGCTTATTTTAAGATCAGAATTTAAAATACCGTTCTCCAGAATTTAAAATACCGTTCTCTGCTGGAAAGCACCCTCCCTATACTGTTGTCCCCTCCCCTAGACTCTCACAACCCACCCTCTTATTGTTTTGCCCACAGCTGTCTGCACCTTCCATAGAAAGCTGCATAAAGCACAGGGGTTTCTGCTGGGGTACCTAATCTCTCTTCTTCCCTCTGGCCCTACCTGGCTCTGAGCCCAGAAGCTCACAGGACTCTCCCTCAGGCTATTGGTCTAGAGGAAAAAGGCAATACTCACTTCATGGGGCACCCTGTAGGCCCAGAAACAATAAGATAGTCTCCACCCTTCATTATCATCCATCCATCCACCACCTGCTCAGTGACAAATGGCATTAGGTGCTGTAAATTTAGCCAATCCTTTTAAGAACAGACAGGCATTAGAGACACCCTCCCCTCCTCCTTCAGAGATGAGCTGGGTGACCTGCAAGCCAGAAGGCTTGAAAACTTGGAAACCTGTCATCCCAGCCTCCTGGGAATCCATCATTTTAACCCCTAACTTCCTCAAGTTCATTCCCTAACCCCTTCAGCATCTAACCCAAGTAGCAGAGCTGCTAGACCTCACCCAGGAAGCTGGAAAGATCTCAAAGTCTACTTTCCTGGCTCACTTTTTGACTTTGAGCAACAATAAAGGACTCAACTACCCTTGGATCTTAAGCAAGCTGAAAGGGAACACAGGGAAGCTGCAAGGGAGCCTAGACGTGAATAGGGGGATTGTCTGATGCTACCAGGCTCAGAGTCAATGCTTTTCACTCTGTGTTTGATCCCAGCAAGAAGTCAACTATGCATCAGTGCAACATCTGAGCTTTGAGGCCAGGGGAATCAACATGGGCTCATTATTTTATTTTTGCTAATGTCCATCATCACATCTACCCAAGACATCATGCCGCTTTCCCCACACCACTTCCTATGAGGCCTGGTACCACATAGTATCATGCCCCTGGGTTCCCTGCCAGCAGTCTGTTCTGGGTAGCCCTGTCACACATGTCCTGGCTGCTATCAATTATATGCTAGTTCTCTAGATCACCTACCCACAGAGCCAGCTAGAGCAGCTTTACCCACAGTTTTCTTTTATCACTTGCCAAGCTGACCTGAGCCAGGGATACATATCTATATTGATATCAGTATATATATATATATATATATATATATATATATATATATATATATATATATATATATATATATATATATATATAGAGAGAGAGAGAGAGAGAGAGAGAGAGAGAGAGAGAGAGAGCTTTGGGAAGAGAGAGACTGGGCTGTCTGGCAGGGAAGATGCCCATTGTTGTCCAGAAGAAGCCATGGAAACCTTTTCCCTTCCAGGGCCCCATTTCATCTGGCCTGTGCTCCAACCCTTCACAGATGACTCTGTGGAAAATACTAGTTCCCTGGCAATCAATTCTTTATCTCTATTGTCTGGTTGCTATAGCCAGTGCTGGCTCCATGACTCTATATATTCATGTGTGCCAGAGAACACAGGCTAGTTCAGTGGAGGCCTGTGTGAACAGAAACTTCAGGTTCCCAACCCCTGGGAGGCAGAAAAGTTCAGAAACATGCAGCAATGGAGGTGTGACTTGGAAATCAGTGACTCTGCAGTGGGAGGTAGGACATTCATCATCCTCTGAGTGGGGATGTGACCTCCCCACATACACTCCCCAGCTCCACTTTAACCCTTTCTCACTCTAGCACTGGATGCTATTATTAAATAACACTGGGTGTTATTCAGAATGCTGGTCTGTTAGTAAACAAATGACCTGCACCATGATCACTGCATTAAAGAATGATTAGAGCTGAGTGGACTATGCCAGTATTTGCAGATACCATGCATTCGGGGTAGTATTTCTGTTCCTGGACCTTCCATTTCACTTGCCCATGATGATATATTTCTCTTTTGGTGAGGGGAGGGGGTAGACAGGGTCAAAAAAGACAAGGCCCAGCAGACAGGCATGGAAACTTCCCAAAATTTAACGGGCACCGAGTCCCCAGCATCTTGTTAAAAATACATGTCCCAACTAGGTAGATTGGAGCTATATCCCATATGCTGAGGTTATTTTCTCTTGAAACATCTCACTAAATACCCTAGACTGATCCCCTTGTCTCTGCCTCCCAAATGTTGGAATTGTGGGCATGCACTAACTTGTCTTGTGAGATTCTACATTTCTAGCCAGCTCTCAAGACTAGCCACGATCAGAGAATCTTTCCCATCACTACCCTTCTTCAGATACCCAATCGGGCATAGTGCGAAAGTTGAAGGCTCTGGCCTGACATTCTGGCCAGATAGTCAGCAACCTACAAGATGTGAGCTCACCTCTTATGGTCCATGCAAGGCTCAGGGAGAGCTAACCCACAGTAGGACCTCAATAAGCTGAGATGACCATCTCCTCGGGGATCCTGGGTTCTGTCCTCATACTACTTGTTTCTAAAATCCAGGCTGCATAGCCTCAGTAACACTCTGAGAATCCAGCCTAATCCTGTGTGGGTGATGGTATCAAAACCTGCAGGCAAACAACTTGCTAGAGGATGTTCAGATCCTTTAGCTACAGCCAGCCTAGACACAGGCTACTAAACAATTCATCCAGCTGTGTTAGCTCCCCCCGCTCCACCCAGTAATCATCAGCCTTCATGACCCCATGAGTAGATCTGAGTTATCATCATTAACACTGAACAGATAGGATGGGAGTACTCTATAGGAGACTACAAGTCATCCTGTAGCCCTACTCTGTGAGTCAACTCTAGACAGGGTCCCTTTTGCTTTCTGTTCCATCCTGAGAGTAGGCTGATTCCCATGAGAAGGCAGGACACAGTCAGCAGAAGGAACTGGCTTCTTGGGAGAGCTGGCCTGTGAAGGCCCAGGTAGAGAGAACCTAGGAGAGGGGTGCTGAGTGATCTGTTACGGCATCCTTATTGTCCAGGCCTCCAAGTGTCTTCCTCCCCTAGAGAGAAACAGCAAAGCAGCAATTGGGTTCCGGACACCTAGGGAAGGGTAAGAAGTGGGAGGGGAAGGGGGAAAGGTAGGGGAAGGGCACTCAGGTGGGCTCTGTAGTCCCCGTTATTATTTCTGGATATCCTTACTGTATGGGTCTGCCTTCAAATTCTCAAGAACCACAGGGGCCTCCACTTGGACCTGACATTGACCACCTCTCTTGGCTCCAAGCACACTCTGCCTCTGACACCTTCTTATCCTCCCCTATCCTGTTACTCAACCCTTGGCTGTTCTTGAAATATTTATGGGTCTTTATCTCGCCTTGACAAGACAGCAAGAACCTTGAGGTTCTGTTGCATTCTATTCTTGTCTTCATCCCAAGCCCAGCCGCCCCCCCCCCCCAGCATATGCCTTCAACAACAGCTCCCTTAGTTCTCCTGCCCATGGCCATTGGGCCCCAGTTCTCACCAGTCCTCTCCAGCTCCTAGAACGTCAAAGATAGGATTCTGGGATCCTTCTGCCCAATATCCTCCTCCCTAACCAGGACTTGACCTCCTCCTGTAACAGTCCAGAGCCCCCTCAAGACAATTTATTACAACTAAAAAGTCCAGAATATTCTTGCACTGTGCCCTACAGGTGCCAGGGGGCATGGAAGTCGTAAGACGGGCCAACGCTCTGCAGGGTCCCTAGCCAAACAAGTGAGCCACATCCTAGGCTGGAGGCAGGTGGCTTCCTTGATGCCTCTGCTCGCAAGAGATGTAAGGGCCAGGAGATCTGATTCCAGTGCTGGTTAGCCCAATGTCCGCTGCATAACTCTGGACTGTCCCTAGCCTGACTCCTCATCTGTAAAGAATGCTGATGAGCATATACCCCATAAGGAGCTGTGTGGATGGAGGGAGGTGATGCATGAGAGAAGGGCTCAGCACCTCCAGGTACACAGCAAGCTCTCGTTGACCACTAGACCTCACAGCCACCCCTGCTCTCTCTCACTCTGCTTTAGAACTCTCCCACCTCTGCCTCTAAGGACTGTTTCCAGGCACACCTCCTTCATGAGGCTTTGCTTGGCCACTGGCTACTGCTGCCAGAGAGCCCTTCCTCGTAATGTCTTATGGTCTTAGACTCCTAATGTCCTGCCTGAGCCTTAAGTTGGATCCTCACCTGTGTTACAAATCTGGGGTGTTCTCAGTTCTGATATGCTGCACAGACTCATGGGGACCCAGTCTCTCATCCCTGCACTCCAGTTACATGACTGGGCTCCACCAGTGTCTTTCTCCAAAAGTTTCTTTATTTTTTTATCTGAGAAAAAGGATGACTATAGAGCATGTTGGGTAGGGGAAGGGACACCAAATGTGCCCTGTTGTGAACCCAGCAGGGCACTTCAGGTTAAGATCAGAAAGCTCCATATGCAGTGGCCCTGGCACCCAGGCCCTCCTCAGGTAACACTCCCTCTCCAGTGTCCCTCTTGGGGTTACCACAGCCCTCTAGGCAGCTCTTTGTCTCTGTAACATCTTCTTGTACCACAGCCTAGCAGGAACAGTGGTCCCCCACCACCTAGGTCTTAGCAGGGTTATAACACATGGTAAGGGGGGGGTCAGTTTTCAGCATTGGGGGGCCATTCAAAAGAGAACAGTATCCCTTTGCTTCTCTTCTTCAAACTGCCCATTTGAAAGCCACCAGCCCCCCTCAGTCCACAGTGGCCTCAAAGCAGCTATTCAGTGGCTCACTGGGTCTTCTGGCCCTCACAGGCACTCATACTTTTCTGTTGCTCTGTTAAAACACCATGACCAAAGCAGTTCTGGAAGGACAATTCTATTGTGGCTTCCTGTTCCAGAAGGAAAAGGCCTGTCACCATTATGGGAAGGTATCAAAAATGGCAGCAGGCATGGTGGTTGGAGCAGCTGGTTGAAGCTGAGAGCTCACATCTTGAAGTGGAAGCAGGAAGCTGAGTTTTTAAATTCCCAAAGCCCTCCCTAATGCCATGTTTCCCTCAACGCGTCCATACCTCCTCAGCTTTCCCAAACAGTTCTTCCAACTGGGGACCAAGTTTTTAAATGCTGGAGACTATGGGGGACATTTCCATTCAAACAACTACATGCAACATCCCTCAGATGATAAATTCGTCATACACAGAAGGACAGCCACAAAATAGTGCCATCTGTAGCCCTTGACCACCAATGGACTATGATGCTTTTTCTAGTTGAGTCTTTTTAAAATATTTGAGTGAAGCTGGGCTGTGGTAGTTCATACTTTTAATCCCAGCACTAGGGAGGTAGAGAGAGGCAGATCTATGCGAGTTTGAAACCAGCCTCGTCTACAGAGCACCCAAAATACTCAGAGCTACACAGAGAAAACCTATCTTGGGTAAAAAGAAATAAGTGAATACTTATAAATCAAAAAGGTTCATGTAAATATTCACATTTCTAGCTTTTCAGAAGATCGATCAACTCTGGTCCCACCTTTTCATACTTTAACTGTCAACTGGAGCGAAGGACTGTTGATCTATTCAGATCACAGTCAACCTACAGCTTGCATAGACCTCAGACCCCCCTTTGTTACCTCCCCACCATGAAGAGTCGTCATTCACAAAGGCTTTCCTCACCCACACATTGCATATCTGGACTTTCAGGTATCTAAAAGAAGCTTGTCTATGAACACAGAAGCCAGTGTACCCCCTAAGAACTTAGAAATTAATCTAGAACAAAAATTGTTCCCTGGGAGTTGGAAGTAACACTCACATGGCAGTCTGAACAGAAATATGCAGAAAAGTCACTGCCCAGAGAAGAAAGTGAGTGGTTTTCCTCTCCACAGGATGGTTGGAGGGGTTGTGTCACTGGGAGGCACTGGGCGGCCTGCTCAGAAGAAGACCACCATAGAAGGTAGTTCAGTCATGCTCCATCCAGAGACAGGATGTTCCTCCTGAGTATCTCATGGAGGAAAGAATATCCAGGGGTGCCCCCCACTCCCCTTTATGTCCTCCAGCTCAGCACTGCTGCGTGGGCTTTGTAGCTGACTCTTGGGAAACCAGAACCCTTGACCACTGGGAGCTGGAAAGCAGAAAACAGCCCGCAGGGAACTGATGCCTTTTCTCCCTGGTATGGGCAAGCAGGTTGCTGATGAGCAGAGGGACAGATGTCACAGTACAGGAGCAGTGCAGACAGCTCAGCTGGAGACAGGTCTCTCCCCTTCTGGGTAGCTTTTATGGATCTTATACAATGTCCAGGCCCACTGGACAACTGTGGGTATCCCAAGCCCAATCCATCCCTAGTGTTGCCATAGTGCTTCCTGAATTGTTCAGGAACCCGAGGAAATGGAGCAGCAAGAACCTTGGATCCTGGATTCCTGACCTGGCCTCTAGGCCCAGAGCCAGCACAGTCATGGCTACCTCAGTTACTCCCACCCACACAGCTGGCCTTTGAAAGCAAGTCCTCAACATTATGTTCCTCAGGGACTATTGGTTTCCAAGTCATTTCCCCTCTAGGACTATACTTACCTTCAAATAAACTCATAAATGCTCCTGTAAATGAGGAAAGTAATAAACACTAATTTTCAAAGCATTTACCTTAGGCCAGACAACATGTGACAATAATTTAATCTGCAAGATGACATCACAATGCAGACACCATTTTTGTCCCTGCTGTACAACTGAGACAAAATTTGGCCAAAGGTTACCTGGTTCAAAATAGGCTGAGTTAGTACAGAAACCCACAGAATGTTGGAATGATCCACTTGTCCGGATGGATCTTCTTTCCATGCAGTGGGAAAGCAGAGTGTACACTGGTGGTGGTCATGCCTTGAGGTCATAGATGATTCCCATACCCCTAAACTGGCCGAGAGGCCACATCCTTAGATCCCACCAGCTAGCTCTAAGATGTAACTTGGAGGTTGCATTCTAACTAGAAGAGAGGCACCCGGAGTGTTAACTCATTCCCCACTCTGTCCCTTGCTCAGGAGCCATAATGCTGCTGGAACCTATAAAGCCTGGTGTGACTGGATCCATGAGTTCTTAATAACCCTGTTCCTGCAGGCGTCCGGTTTACAGCTGGAATACCCTGTCCTACTGGACAGGGCAGGATAAAAACTCGGGATCCTGATTCCAGCCCCAGGCATTTGCAACATCACAGAGATTAACTCTACAGCATAAGCCAATGAATCAGTGGATACTCGGGTTCAGCTGGGATGAGCCAAGGACTCAGACGGGTAAAGAAATTACATGGGACAGAAGGTCTTGTGAACTACACAGTCTTCCTTCAAAGAGAGGGTAGGAAGACTCTTCCGTAGACAACAAACATTCACCAGCTACACCGTCTATCTTGTAAAGAAAGTGTTTGGGGTTTGATTTTTTTGATTTTTTAAAAAAAGTTTGATTTGTTTGTTTGTTTGGTATGTGCCCAGAAAAAGGCATCAGAGGTCTTCTATCACCCTCAGCCTGTTCCCCTAAATCAGCATCTCTCCCTGAATCTGGGTCTAGCATTTTCCCGTCTAGGCTGGAAGCCAGTGAGTCCTAGCAAAGCTCCTCAAGTTCCAGATGATGAAACACAGCAGAGCAAGGACATGACACATAACTAAGAGCCCAGATTCAACCGGATTCCTGAGATGCTTCTTCTCCACACCCTCAGGCTGCCTCCGAAGACAGAAGCATCTGAACAGCCTTTCCTCTTTTGATTTTTTTTTTTTTAGACCCACAGTAGGCTGTGACAGTGACTACAGGACAGGCTGACAGAGTATTATGCATTCTTGGTCTAGTGGACAATGTGCACAGGGAAAGCTCGTCTCATGCGGTCCCTTAGATCAGCTTTGCCATGCAGGTGACAAGAAGTGTCATCAATCTACAGCTGCTGCTGGAAGCAACGTTCCCATGCAGTTTCCTTTCACAGTCAGTCTAACTCATGAGGATACCAGTTGTTCCCTAGCACTGTCAAGGCTCTGCACAGGACGGCCTCGGAAGCACCCTCAGCATATCACCTATATCCACTTGCTGGATGGGACCTCAGCAGTCATGGAGGCTGGTGCACCCTTCCAGAATCCATGGGTTCAGAAGATATCTATATCTCTGTCTTGTGGGTCACTGGGAAGATGGTAGATAACACACGGCTCTTTTGTGAGCCTGGAACACAACTACCCCCCCACGCAATAAATAGAGACGAATAAAGGGAAAAAGGGGGGGGGGTCTAAAGCAATGGTAGATAGGGTAGGTCTTCATAGAACTGAGACTCTCCTATAGGCAGGGCTCAAGCCTGAAGGATGGTCCTTCTAGCCAGAGCTTATCTGCCCAGCATTGAGACCAGAGCCTGCAGGGACACCTCATCTACCAGCCAACAGTGAGAAAATGACGCTCCGATTTCAGCAAGATTCGCCGTCTCCCTAGGGACCCACCCATGTAGGAAATGTCACTGATATGGAACAAGATGCTCTGGGATTGTTGCCACAGGAAGCCACTTGGGCTGGTCAGGAAGAACAGCGAAAGGAGAGAACCAATTTCTCTGTAAAAAGAGAAGGGCAGACACATCTACCTTGTCTGGCACCATCCAGGAGAGGGTGGATGGCCAGGAAAACACTCAACATTCCAGTCTGGGGTGCAGTGACAAGCTAAGACTAAGTTTGGAACCCTGAGCTATTAGAACTCAAAGGAATTCTTGACTCGTCTGTCATTATAGATCTGTCACTGGTTCTGTGTCCGCTCGGCAATACTTAGACCCTAGGCTACCAAGGTCAATGGACACTTTAGGATCTGTCCTTAAGGAGATCTTTAGAGTGGCAAGGAGAAAGCCCAATACAATGTGTCAAGAACACTTCACCAAATCCTGCCTAGAGCCCTGGACCACATGCCGAAGTTGAGCCAAAACAGTATAACCCGAGATTCCTGTGTGGCTCTCAGAAAGTTCTGTCCTCAGTTTCCTACGACAGGTGTCCTTAAAAAAGGGGACACCGAGGCAGATTCACACACAGGAAGAAGCCATGCACAGAGGAAAGTGGACATGTGACGGCAGAAGCCAGAGGACAGCCAGGCACAACAGCTGGCACACACTTATAATCCCAACTTGGGAAGGCAGCAGTAGGAGGATTCTGAGTTCAGTGCCAGACTGAGCTAAATGGTGAGACCCTGCTCAAGACAAAAAAGGAAGCCAGGGCACACTGAAATTGGCCAGCAATGCACCAGAAGCTAGAAAGAGCTTGGTGTAGATTCCCAACCACACCGCCAGAAGGATCCAGCCCTCCCACACCTGACCTTTCATCCCGTCCCAGTGAAACCGTAAGTGACTGTTGTTTAAGCCGAATTTTGCTCTTCGTTACGGCAGCTCCAGCACATACACTGCACATGTGATATCTACATATGTGTACATACTGACCCTAGTAATTGTTCCTATGTTGTCAAAACTGTCACCAAACAAGAAGTCAGCATTGCAAGCCATGCAAAGCATTCTTTGGGCAGGCATCCCGTGTACCCACTTTAGAGACTGTCAGTTTTAGGAGGTAGCGCTGATGCTAACCACATTTGGTCCTTATTGAGTTCATGTGAAATTCTCAAGCTCCTCTCAGGATTTACTACTGGAACCTGGAACCCACTATGTGCCAGCTCTGCTGAGTGCTGGCCAGGTGAGGAGGAACCTGTCCATGGAAACAAGCCCGCCCCGGGTGAAATCTGCCTCAGAGGGTCATGAAGTGACGCAATCTATGTGGGACTGTGGGTTTGAGGTCTGCCAGCAAGGTCAAAAATACATCTGGCGTTTCTAGCGGGGAGAGAAAGTCAAAGCCTAGACTATGGAGGAGGCAGGTGAAGAGAAGAGTACAGAATGTGAGTGAGTTTATTTCACAGTTCTCGGGCCGGGCACAGCTAACATCCTGCCGTGTAAATGCCACTTCACAGACAGCCACCCTGTAGCCTCTGCCCACTGCTGCTCGGCCAGCTGACAGATCCCAGGGGTGGCAATGCTGAGCATGTTCTCCCATTGTGGGGTCTTGGGTAAGTAGTTCACCTACAGAAGTTATGGGTCCAGACAAGAAAACAAAACCCTTCCTTCCTTGCACAAAATAAGAGCTTCAAACTGAGCTTGGTGCCGTGTGTGTGTGTGTGTGTGTGTGTGTGTGTGTGTGTGTGTGTGTGTGTGTATGTGTGTAGGATTAGGGGAACCTTTGACACAACATGCATGCACCTCTGGGCCATATCACCTGACTGACAGGAAACGGGTTTAGTCATGGCTTTTCCAGAAGCTTCTGTTACATGGCATTTAACTAAATATTAGGTATTCAGAAAAAGAGTCACGTATGCTGTTCACACATTAACTGGCACAGCTGAGGCTGAGGCCTACCTTTGGCTCTCTCACCTCTGCTGATCACCTTGAGTGTACACTGTTCTTCCTACCTAGATAGGAAGACAAATACTTTAAAAAAAAAATTCTTTAGTTGAATAACATGGAAACAAATATAAATTATAATTATATTTTAACTTATACCTGAGTAATTAATAATATATACTTATAGCAACATATTAAGAAAATACTAATACTGTGGGGTGGTGGGGTGGCACATGCCCTTGATCCCAGCACTTGGGAGGCAGATGCAGGTGGATCTCTGTGAGTTCAAGGCCAGCCTGGTCTATGAAATAAGTTTGAGAATAGTCAGAGCTGTGACACAGGGAAACCCTGTCTCAAAAAATAAACGAGAGAGAGAGAGAGAGAGAGAGAGAGAGAGAGAGAGAGAGAGAGAGAGAGAGAGAGAGAGAGGATATGACTACTAAAAATAATAATAACAACCAAGTTACTGCATGGCTTCATCTGAGCCCTTTCAAATGGACTGTAAACTTGCCCTTTTCTCAATTTTCTAGGGGACTCTTGGAGCTGTGCTGGATTCCGTGCTCATTATTCATGATTTCCCACACATTTCTTCCCATGACATACTAACCCAAGAGCCCTCCTCCAGACTCCTTCTGATCCCTGATCTCACAATGCCAGCCCCTCTGACCACTGAGAATTCCCAGGGTAAAAGTGACAGCTCAGAACTTCAGGAAGATCATTTGTGATTGGTGCCTATTTCTCTGGGGATCGGTAGGGCTAGCCAGTCTGGCTGTGGCTCCATCTGCTTCAGGGCCACTCAGAACCCCAGCACCACTACTTCCTGATCTGTAGTGGTTAGCCAGCAGATTAAGAATAGGCCTGGAGACCTGGTGCCTCTCCTTTGTCCCCTTTCCTTGGGGCCCAGAGCCAGGCAACTGTGTGAGTGGCAGGCTTGGGCTCTGCTGTGCTGACAGCTTCATCAAGCTGGTCACCACCTGCTAATTGCACCCTCAGCACCACAGCCCTTCCTGTCTCCACCAACTGTAACAGTGATGAAAACTGAGAGCAGTCACATGGCCTGAGCCATAGGCCCTAGTACTTTCCAGTCCATGCCTCAACTGACTGGTTGTTCTCATTTCAGGATCGGTCCAGCCTCTGCACTTGCTTCTGTTCCGCGTAGACATGGGATTCAAGAGCGATTTCCAGTCCCCCAGGGGTTTGCTGCCTGGCAGCTGGAAAGCTTTATGGTATTGTATTCATGGTACCTAGGCTAACTGGGACAAGAAGGAGAATAATTCCTGAAGCCCACGATGGAGAGAGTCAGCAGAGGAATCCAGAGGGACTACAGACCACTCACTTACCTCCCTGACGTCACAGGGAGGACCAGGTGATAAGCAGGGTGTAGGGGGCTCTAAACCGCCTGCCCCTATTCTATGATCACTACCCAGGTTTCCCTGGAGGGACTGCTATTCATAACCACAAGTTTCAACATGAGAGGTGAAGGATAAAGAATGGTCCAACCACTGGGAACTGAAGATGGTATGGAAAGAAGGCAAGCCAACACCTGGAAAGTTCTGTCTTTTCCCACTGTGAGTGCTGGCAGGAGTACCCTTCAGATCAGGGCTGGCTCCTGGAAGATCGCCAAGAAAAGCTGGGGGCTCGGTGTACAGAGACTTAGGTCTACTGGCTCTACTATGACTGAACTGTGACCTCAGACAAGCTGCAGCTCCAGTCCACCCTGGTTTCTATCTCTACCGGAGGAGGACCCTGGCCTTCTCCCAGGCTCCTTTGCAGTCCCAAGCCTTCTAACTCTGAGTTATCTGTTCACCTCCCCCCCCCCCACTCCCCTGGTCAGAGCAGGATGGGAAAGGCAGGCTCCAGCTGGGCCTCATGCCCTGGTTGTGCAGCAGGCTGTCTTGGCTGGGGGCCAGAGCTCCACCATTTCTGGCTTTGCTGTGGCATCAGCAAGAGTAGATTCCAGGCTAAATATGGAGCCCCAGACCCAGGCTTCTCCCACCTGCAAGCCTGGGATCAAACTACACTGCTGCCTTCCAGCTATTCCAAATGCTGAGTCAGAAACTCTGCACATGGCCAAAAGCCAGACGGGTCAGGAGGGCCAGAGCAACAAAGAACTTCCAGAGACATCAAAATCCAGCAGCGTGAGGTAGTCCCCTCTAATGCCAAACAGGCACGTGCCTGTCAGTTCTGCCACTCAGAGGAGCAGAAACAAGTGAGTCTTGGAACATACCAGTTTGTTTTCTACAAGTGAACAGAGACACAATCTTAAAACAAAGAGTCCCTTCTGTGAGGTAGGGAGTGTAGAATGAAATATAAGACCTCCCTCTTTAAATAAGACCATGCAACTTTGCACCTCACTCTAAAACAGACAATGGAGAAGCACTCTAGTGCTGGCAACATGCTTATGGAAAGCCTAGGTTCCATGTTGGGATCAGTGTCATATCTATGGACTCAGGATAACTCTAGCCATAGGTGACACAGTGTGAGCCACATACCCCTCACCTCTGCTCCTTTCAGAAATGCAGTGACATCTACCATATTGCCAGAAACTCACATGTGCCCCCTCCTCCAAATGTACTTGAGGATTGGTTGCAGGGTGATCTGATTGGATGAGGTTACCTTATATGCTGAATCTTGGGTAGCTGGCCACGTCTCTCTGTCTGACTCCACTCTCCTACCTATGTTCCGATTTCCTGCCTGCCTGCTGCTACAGTGACTGTCATGGGCCAAAGCAGTCTTTTAATCACAGCATACAGAAAGACATTCTAGGAAAAAGGAGGTAGCAGGAAAAGATTTAGGAAAAAGGAGATGTGTATGTGTGTGTGTGTAGTGAATATATATATATATATATATATATATATATATATAATGTGGGCCCCAGCACGGGTTCAGGGACTAGTTAGGTGACAACAGAGTCACCCAAACAAGGAATGCAGACTGGAATCATGAACTGGATTTAGGAGCACCACTCTGATACAGCTGAGGTGCAGCTATCCTGGGGTGGCCATAGGGGTGGAGAACCAAGGAACAGGGCAGCTGGGGAAAATCTGGGGAGCAGGACTTCCATAGTCCCCAGCCTTGACAGGCCATGGAGAAACATGTCCCTGGAGACGGTGGTAACCACAACATGCTGGGAATGCAAGGACATGTGGAGTGTCTTAGGATTATGGCTGCCATGATGAAACACCGTGGCCAAAAGCAAGTTGGGGAGAAAAGGGTTTATTGTGCTTACACCTGACTGAGGGAAGTCAGGGCAGGAACTCAAACAGGGCAGGGTTCTGGAGACAGGAGCTGATCCAGAGGGCATGAAGGGAAGATGCTTACTGGCTTGCTTCCCATGACTTGCTTAGCCTGCTCTCTTATAAAACTCAGGACCAGGAGGCTGGGATAGCACCACCCACAATGGGTTGGGCCTTTCCCCATCAATCACTAATTAAGAAAGTGCTCTCTACAGACTTGTTTACAGCCCGATCTTACGGGGGCATTTTCTCAATTGGGGCTCCCTCCTCTCGGATGACCCTAATCTGTGCCAAGTTGACATAAAATTAGCCAGCACATGGAGAGTAGAACAAAAATCAGCAAGAGTCTGAGGGTGAGGGCGTCCTTCATGGGAAGGCCACAAGAAAAGGAACAAAGCAGAGTGTCCACAGGCTTAGCACTTAGTGCCCAAGGTCCTGGTAATAAGGCCTCCCGTGAGGTGACAAGATCTTTGAAGATTTGTTCACACAAGATCTTTGGAGACTTGTTTATTTCTGAGCCTCCTGAAAGAGAAACTCCATAGTCAATAAGAGGCAGGATTCAGGGTGTGGGAGCGGCAAGACACTAAATCAGCTGCCAACTGTGTCCACACCTTCCCAACGATGCTCTGCCACCCTAGAGGGGTTCTCTGGTGAAATGTGGAACTAAGGACCATTTATGTTAATGCATTCCTGCTCTTAGATGCACTTTAAGGTATCATTAAGACAGAATTTAGTGAAATGTAAAAATAGATGTACAAGATTTCAAGATTTTGCTTCTATATAACCCAGATGCTAAAACAAAGAACCAAATTCACATATTATATTATTACTGCTTCCCCCTAGGTATATAACATACTATATAAAGTTTAGATTGCAGATATTTTAAGCCAAGAATGATTTAGGTCACGGCAGCCTCCCATTTTTCTGGGAAGTTGGGTGGCCAGCCAAAGTCATGTCATTAATTAACGACACGGCCAGAACCAGAAGCCGTACCTCCTGAAGTACCCTGGCTCCTGTTGCTACCATATGCTCCAACGCAAGTCAAACTGATGTCAACAGTCACCGATCCCATCCCAACCCTGTGGGTCCCCAAAGAAGGGACTGGGAGGCTCTGCTGTGTTACAAGTAGTATTATCAGTGATTTGGTGGTTCTTTTACATGAAGATCTTGGCTCTGTTTTACAGAACTGCAGGTATCTCCATGCTGTGGTGCTATAACTCACATGCAGAAGTTCTCCAAAGGCCATGTATTGATGCTTTATCACCTAGTGCGATGCTTTCGGGGAGACTTAGTCTAGGAGAAAGGGAGAGGTTTTAGGGCCTTGGAGGCACACTCTTGAAAGGAATCATAAGATGCTGGTCTCTTCTCTCCTTTTAAATCCCGGTCAGGAGTTATTTCACATGCCCCCATCCTGATACTGCAGCCTCCACAGACACCCAAAGGCAACACGATTAACCTTAACACAAATTAAGACCTCCCAAATTACCAGCCAAATAACCTTTTTTCTATTAATAAGTGGATTATCTCAGGCATGTGTTACCGTAACAGAAAGCCAGCTAACACAGGTCATGTGCTAGCTATGTGAGCCATGTGGCCATGCAACTGTGTTTTGGAGGGGGGCTGCTGAGGGAGGCAGGCAAACTGAACCCCGCCACACACCATTTGAAGCATCCTAGAAATGTGGTATGTCTGCCGGAATTGGCCACCTTTCCTGCAGACTCACAGTGGCCAGGTTCCACTTCAGAGTCAGTTTGTTCCAAATTCCAGTAACGCCAGGGCAAGATAATTTTTCTATAAACTGCAAAGGACTTAAGTTTCAGATGAGGACTCTAATTATACTAAAGGGGGAATTTACATAAATATTTCCACAAAAGAGCAAAGAACATAAAAAAAAATTATTGCAAAGAAAGAAATGAGCAAGCTGGCTAGTCATCAAAGAAATCGAGAAGAAAAAAGTGACACCACTTCATTCTTATCAAATCTAGAAGAGCAGCCAGGAATGCTGACCCAGGCAGGAGGAAGGAAACATGTTTTCTGTCTGGAATGGGAGTGAAAGCATAGCCAAGCAGCCTGTCTTCTGCAGAGCTTTGTGGAACAAGTGTTTTAAAAGCCGTATGAGTGCATGCACAGCCTAACCTAACCTAGGTGAACGCATCTGGCCAACTGTATCCAAGTATGTGAGGAAGTGCATGCAGAGGCCAGTGCCCCCAGGTCAGGGGTCCACTAGCCCCTGGCTTCTCTGAGAGGCCATTGACACATCACAGAGATCTGAGGCAAAGGGTAGTTACTTTTTGACTCAAATGTAAAGAGCTGTGACACAGAAAAGGGAAAGGCAAGCTCTACCTTTTGTGAGCCAGTTAAGGGGCATTCACATGCAGAGGCTCACTGGCCACAACAGAGTCATTAAGAACCTTGGTGGGCCAGCTGATGGACCGCTATGAGCCACGGTGCCAGCTGGGAGGTGAGATGAGCAGTCCTGTCCCTTAGCGGCATTGCACAGCCTCTCTCTTGTCTGAACCTCACATCTCTAGGATGTCAGAGCCCCAACCTAGGATGGGATAATAGTGCCAAGGGCCCTGTCCATAGCTTTGTGTTAGTATACTTTCCAGAGAGAGCTTGGGAAATGGACACCTACCAAGTCAAAAGGGGGCAGAGGACTTGTGTGATTCCCAGTAAGTCATTCCACTGAGGGAAGGTGTGGGGTATGGTGTTCAGACTGTGTCCCCAGCTCCACCTCAGCTCCATACAAAGCTGAGGGTCCTTGGAATGACTTCCAATGTCACATACTAGCATCTTCTCAAACTTCCAGAGGTCAAAACAGGCCAGGAGCAAGACAGCAATACTTTGGAGTTTCAGGGGTAGGGTGAGATCAGGCCAAGCGATCTCTTTTCTTCTCTGTCCTGTGAAGATGCTCTGGGTCTCAGGTCATTCCTGTCACTTCCCTTCACGGGCTCCGCACTACAGAGAACACAGCCACACAGAACCACAGGAAGTGAGTTCCACAACAGCAGGATCTGTCCTTCAGACCCATGGTGGCCTCCAGGTATGGAGTCATCTTGATTTTTATTTCTTCGGTGACACAGGTTAAAAAGAATTTCCCCAGATTCCTCAGGCCATGCCCATGCTCTCCCTGTATTCTATTCAATGTAGATGTTACTTCGGTGAAGTATGGCTGATATAGATTGAGATGGAATAAACATATATGGCTTTAGGAAGCAGGATCTAAAAACAAAATCATCCAGAGGACTGGAGAGGCGGCTCAGTAGTTAAGAGCATTGACTGTTCTTCCAGAGGACCTAAGTTGAATTCCCAGAACCCATATGGTAGCTCATAACTGTCTGTGACTCCTGTTTCAGGGGATCCAACACCCTCACAAAGATATACATACAGGCAAAACACCAATGTACATAAAATACAAATAAATACATTTTTAAAAAAATCACACAGAGCCCTTGGAGACTGTCAGAGATGGGGGAGAATCTGGTTTACCATAGGGGTACACAGGCAATCTAAAGTGAAATCATTAAGTTCTGGGTCGCTGTGGGCAGGCACTGTTGCTATCCTCACCTATAAAAAATACATCAGATATGTGCATTCCAGCCAGTGAGCTTAAAAAAAAAAATCAAAACTATAGGTTCTTGGGCTCTTGTTAGCTGTTGAACTACACACACCTGGGTCATAGGAACCTATATTTTGATGAAGTCCCTGGCTGATAGCAATGGTAAGGACCCAGATCAACATTTGGTACCAATGACAATGTGTTTACAGAAGTTCTGGCTTCCAAAATTAACAGTGCCAGGTTCTACATAGGAAGAATAACACATAGCCAGAAGAACAGTGTAAACAAATAGGCTGGGGTAGGCAAAGTGACGGAAATGCTTTGGCTTAGATGCTCTCCAGTTTGAGCCTTGTGTCTCAAACGTATGGCCATATATATTCATGTGTGTAGTTTGTGAACTGCTCAAAAACATTTGGGAATGTTGTTAAGTCGGGAATGTTGTTAAGTCTGTGTCCTGGGGCAGCCACCTTGACAATGGTGGAGGGACAGGGAAGAGCTGTTTCTTTCTAAATCCATTCACTGAGACAAGGAGCACCTTTTCCTATGTCTCCTCAAGGT
Source organism: Phyllotis vaccarum (assembly GCA_033318265.1). Taxonomy (NCBI): domain Eukaryota; kingdom Metazoa; phylum Chordata; class Mammalia; order Rodentia; family Cricetidae; genus Phyllotis; species Phyllotis vaccarum. Next base: position 13,561,989 of record JARWLC010000009.1, on the reverse strand, counting down.
TGTGGAGAAGAACAACTGACCAGCACCATAAAACCCTCAGGTCCTTTCTACAAAGTTCATGGTTTCAGCCAGGGCTTCGTATACACTAGAGAAGCGGGAGATTTAGTATGCAAGGCTCTCTTGTCCTACTTCTTCCCATCACCCCTCAATTCCCATCACCCCTCAACTTCATCCCCAGGCTCTGTATCACTTGCCTTTCCCAGGCATCATATGTCTTCTGACCCTCCAGGCCTGGGTCAAGTCGGGCTACCTACACAGCCTCTCACTGTTCAGCTGTCTCTCATGAACAAGCCCTCCCAACTTCCGGATGGACAGGTCCTTCCTCCAGGCCTATGGGCTGTGGAGGACAGATAGGGATGAGCCAGGGATATTCTGAGCCTTTGCAGACCTGCTGACCTTGTTTGAGGATGATTAACACACTAATTACAATACAGTGTGAGTAAGTAAGACATGTGCTGCAGAGGGCATGCTGTCTGTTAATTACAAACCTACTGTGCTGCTCTCTAAAAATAGTGCAGCTCCCTCCCTTTTCTGTCTAGGGACCCAAGAATAATGCAAGCTGAACTCCCTTCTCCTGGGTCTAGTGTCCTTTGCACACCTTCACATATATCAGAGGCCTAACACTTCACAGTGTGCAAATGAAGCAACCAGGGGTTGAGGCTATACTCCCGACCCTACAGCTAGGCCTGGTGTCACCCTTCAAGAGGCCTCACCACCCAGCCATGGCAGAGACATTTCCCAGGACTGGGTAGCATTGGGATCCCACAGCAGTTGCTCAGTCAAATCCCCCAGTCATGTTATCTCTTGGGGGTCAGCATCTCCTACAAGTATTTTCTTCTCTTCCTTACACACCATTGCTAGCATGGCTAGTAGGTGAGGGGTAGATGAAGAGGTGCTGAGCCACATGCAATCATCTCTAAAATGACACAATGGCCTGCTCTTCTTCAGACTCCAGTGCATAAGCTTCTCTGCCTCAGTTTTTCTATCTGTGAAATGAGGCCAATCCCACAGAGTTGATTAAAGGACCAGGTAAGCTGGGGTAGGCTAATTGCCTTCAGCAGTCGGGAATACCCCACCCTAGTGCCAGTTCCTCTGACCCTCTGCTGTCACTTGCTGATCTTATCTGGCTGTGAGGTCCTGTGAGAGAACAAAGTGTTCTGTGCTGAGATGCTCAGCATACAAAAGCCAGGTCATTCACCTCATGAAACCTATCAGAAACTCATGAAGCAAAGGGACAACCTTGAGGCAGGAGCATCCTACGTGGGAGAAACGGTATGATATACACAGTGAACAGAATTAGCATCTTCATCCTGGAAGCCTGCAGTTAAACTCCCAGGGTGTTCTGTGTCAGTTACTCTCCCGCCTTCTCTTTGGTCCCAGTTCACTCAAATGCCAGCTTCTGATGGCCTCCCTAGCCCAGCTGCCTAACTAAGCCTCCATCTCGGAAACTAGGACTCCCACACACATAGCCCTCTGGTATGGCCACTTCCTTTCTGGCTATGTCTCTCCTCTATTGCTCTACAGAGGCCAAGTCACACAGGAAGTATTTAAAAGAGGACAAGAGAGGCTTCTCTCTCCCAAAGACCTGCCGACCTGCCTGCCTCCCTCCCTCCCTCCCTCCCTCCCTCCCTCCCTCCTTCCCTCCTTCCCTCCCTCTCTCCTTCCCTCCCTCTCTCCCTCCTTCCCTCTCTCTCTCTCTCCCTCCCTCCCCCCCTCCCATCTGCCCAACTCACCCTTCCTTCAGAGCTCTCATACTCCTCAGATACAAAGTTAGTCCTGCTTTGACCTATGGCCATTTCACTTTGCCTAAAAGCCTCCAGTACTGACGTCTACCCCTCTGTTTGTATTTGCTTAGCCATACCTTTCCTGTATAGAGCCTAACTCCTCTCTCGAGCCGAACACTATCCAACCAGGTGAGTAATGATACCATCCAGGTGTCAGGGGTGTAGAAAGACATAGCAGAAAGACTGCTCATGCTAGTCTCCAAGCTCTTGTAAGAGACAAACCATGGGGCTCATGACCAGTCTAGTCTCTGGTTTTCGGCCTCTTCAGCAGTGTCAGTTTCGTCTCATAAAGTAAGCCTTGAATCCAAATTTTAAAATGTGGTTGGTTACTTTTTTAATATCTGTGCCACTGTTGCATAGTATGCCTTGCTGACAGACCTTTGATGTTGTAGCCTTGGCAATTGCCTATGATTTGGGGAAGGGTTCCATGGGACCCCTTTGACCAACAACTCAACAAGATGCAACTCCTTCCTGGCACTGAAGGTTTTACTTGGTGGCATAAGAGCATTGTATACCGATCGACTCCATTTAAATTCCTTTGTGGTATGTTCACATACAAATCCCCCCCCCCCAAAATTTTCTCCTTTACCCTGTCCTAGGGGGAGTAGATACAAAGTCTGCCTTCTAACTAAGGCTCTTTGCAATTGCTAACTGCTGGGAAAGGGGAAATCTGTTTTCTCCAGTGGAGTATCACACCACTATGGACATCAACCACACACTAAGGCAGGGCCAGGAGCAGTTGGCCAACATAAAACAGACTCGATGTTTTTCTTTGTGTGCATTTTTGCTTTTGTTTGCTTGTTTATTTTGAGAGAGGAAGAAAGACCGTGAAGTTGGGTGGTCAGAGAGGTGGGAGGCTCTGGGAGAAGCTGGAGGAAAGGAAAAAATCCGGTCAAAATATATTGTACAAACAAATGAGGGAGGAAGAAAGGAAAGGAGAGAGCAGAGGGTGAAACTGAAGGCAGAAGGGAAGGGGCCACCGTGGCCAAGAGCACCTTGATCAGGCATGCTCCTCCCGGCCACGAGGCAGCAGAGGAAGCACCCCCTAGCCTGGCTGCCTTCCCTTTGGAATTAAGTGAAGTCAGTGCCAGTGGCTAAAGAATGCCAGAAAGCATTTGTAGCATGGCGAGGAGAGGGGACCTTCAGCTCCACTCTAGACATGGGCAGCAGAAAAGGAGCGAGTGGGAAGGAATGTTCTTGGAACAGAGTGAGGCCAGGGGCCGGGATGAAGCCAGCCTGCAAACCCAAGCCCAGTAAGAATGATTTCTGAAAATCTAAGAGCAAAGTAGCATTGGAAGAATAGGGAGGGACGTTCTGTATGTCATTCTGGGAGGTAGGAGGCCTCAGGACTTCTACAAAAACAGACAGCAAACAAAAACCCCTCCCTAGTCAGGCCTGATATTTGGAAAACAGAATTTTCTGTCTGGTCTTCTTCTCTCACTGTGAAATAAAAAGGCTGGAAGAGGAAAGCATCTGAGATCTCATGATGCTGGAGGGAGGGGGGGGGGGGAGGGAGGGAGTGGCAACATCAGGCTAGCATGCTATTCCATGGAAAGAAGGTGGAAGCCATGCTGTGGCAGATCTTTGGTTCCTGATACTGATGTGTACCTAGTAGGACATCTTTGCTGAGAAAAACTCTTGAGGCCACACCTTCAACTTGGTGGCTGGTATCCAATCTTCTATGAATCTCATCCCACTGGGGCTCTGCCAGGAGTCTAGCCTCCACTAACACTCAGCCCTTGACCCAGTACTTCAGGTGCAGAGTAAACACAGAGACCAGACTACAAGGCAGGAAGACAGACAGCCAAACAAAATTTCTATGATATAAGAGAGTACCTGGCACACTGAGACAGACAAGGCAGGGAAACATGGAAGCAAAGGTTACAATAGAGAGGGTCTCCGAAGAGTGGGGTCAAGGTCAAAACCTTAACTCTCTATTAGGCCTGATTCTAGAACTCACAGAATACAGTTGGTATCAGGTATGAAGAACACCGAGGTCCCCAGGACGTGACTGCTAAAGGTTGGTGGCAGCATGCTAAGCGAAAGGAACCAGTGACAATGGACTATACATATTACATTCCACAGCTAAGGATTGTTGGGGACAGAAACATCTCCATAGAAATCAGATTAGTGGTTCTCCAAGGCTGGTGGGATGAGAAGGTCCTGGTGTTAGATGGTGGTGATGGCTACCAACACTGTGAACATATAAAACCTAGCTACTTTCCGATGCTGAGTTTTATGGCATATACATTTCATCTTACTAAATCTTGTATTAAGAACAAAAGTAGGCTGGGGTGTGGTGGCTCATGCCTTTAACCTCAGCACTCCGGAGGCAGAGGCAGGTGGATCTCTGTGAATTTGAAGCCAGCCTGGTCTACAGAGTTGATGCCAGGAAGGTCAGGACTGTTAAATAGAGGAACCCTGTCTTGAGAAACCATGAAAAAAAGGAAAGAGGAAGGAAAGAAAGAAGGGAGGGACAGAGGGAGGGAGGGAGGGAGGAAGGGAGGGAGGGAGGGAAGGAGGGAGGGCTAGGGAACTGAGAGATACTCAGAGGCTGTGGCACTGAGTGTCAGTGCCCTGAAGAGTGGATGTGAGAGACGCAAATAAAGGAAGGTCTCATCCTGGCTGGAATCCTTGCTGCTGCCTCTAGGTTGGAATTTTTCTTGTGAAAAATAGAAGTACAATAAGCTTCCTTCTAGATGTGGCTTCGGATACCACACCCACCCACATCCCTTTACCACCCCCTGGGCCTAACACAGGGACATGTGTCAGACTTCACTGTGGCACAATACCCCAGATTCATCTCCTCTGTGTCAGGCCAGTTGGTTAAGCCATGTCACATCATGACCTGGCATCTCAGCACACTTCTGCCCTCCTGGGTCTTCCCTAGGGGAATGCAGGCCATGACTTCAGCTTGATATGGGCCTGCAGGGACCCTCTCGCCTGTGCTTCACAGACATCTTTCAGATGGGATATATTACATGCTTTCACGTCATTTCCTAAGCAGACAAGGCGTGAGTTCTTTTCTCTCTTGGAGGAGTCTCATTTCACATTTGCTGTTGTGGCTTACAATACACAGTCCTCTAATATCACACATTGCACATCAGTGGGTCTCAGCATACTAACACTACTTAGCAATTATAATCTTCTAGAATATTCTCTTCTCAGCGCAGAAAGCCAGAAAACAAAACAACAAAATCATACAAAGCACAAGTCCTGAGCCCCCAGTACATGACAATTATGAAGTAGAACCAACCAGAAAAGGAGAAGGAGAAGACAGCCCCACTTTGATCCTTGCCTTTGGGTCACACCTATATCCTACACATAGGATGCTACAAAATCTTGTGTCTCCGAGGTTTTACTAGGGAGTCAGCTGGTGCAGACATAAAGGCAGGGATTCATTCTGTTCTGGGGTAGCCTTTCACCTACTTATTTTTGCTATTTGTGTTGCAAAAAAGACGACTCACCAGTGAGCAGGACGCCAGGATAGGAGCAGTAAAGGAAGGGTCAAATTAATGTCCTCAGCTGAAGGGCCCATCTCGGGAAAGGGCATCACAGCTCTGTCTACCACTAGACATACCACAGCTGCTCATTCTTCTATGGGTTGAGTTTACCAGGGAAAACAGTAGTGATAGCCCTACATGTGTTGGGAGCCAGGACAGGCTAGACTCAAAGGCACATGTTTGACCTTCCAAAGGTCAACTCTGTGAGTGATCATGCTTCCACAGAACACAGTCCACTTCTTATCATGCTTGGTCAGGCAGGCAACACACCTGGGCACACTGTGGACAGAGATATCATCCAAGGTCAGGGACAGATGATCTACAGGCTCATATTAATCTCTAGCAAACTCTCTAACCTGAGGTTGATGCTTCAACAGGGCTTGTGTCCTCACCTGCCTGGCAAGAGGTCCTCTACACACGTTTGTGGCTGCCCCTAGAGGGCTAAAAACAAGGACTTAGACTCAGCAAAGCACTTCATTTCCTGAGGTCTGTGCTGAGCAACAACCTCCCCCAATAGCTCACCCTGGACAGACGTGCCATGTGGAAGCTGCCACTGACCAAAGGCAAGCATCACAGACATGTACACAAAGTGGCCTTTGCAAAAATACATGCAACATGTGTCAGTGACAGGTCTGGGCAACTGCAGAGAATCAAGAGCACAGGAGGGCAGTGCCAGATCAAGAGACTGGATCCCAGGGACCATCTACCCCTCTCGCCTCAATACTGCCTGCATGGTGCTGGCCTCTTAAGTGCCCATGCTACATACATCCTTAGCTCTGTTCACAGCACAGGATCTGACTGCATTGTTCCTAAACCCCTTAAAGGCAAAGAAGTGAAAATTAAGCTAATTAAAGGTGATGCTGTTCACAGGAAGGGAAATTCTGGCATGCTGCCGAGAGTCTCTCCCCAGCCAGCTTTCAAGGCACTGGGTTTGGAGATAAGATGGTGAATGGAGGCTGCGGAACTGTCATTCAGCTGCGTCATCCCAAGGACAGCTGTGCAAGATGAAAAAAGTCACCTGTCTTATGTAGTTTTGTGAGAAAAGAGGGAGATGAAGAACAGAGAACTTGACACGCTCTGCAGTGGCCCACTACGTCTGCAGACGCACTCAGCCTCCTGGGGGGGAGGGGGGATGAAGGAACCTTCATCCTGCACTCCAGAGTCCTCCAGGGAGGGAGGTCCCAAAGTTTGTCCATCCCCAGCTGCTGGACCCTCTCATGACATTTATCTTTGTCATCTGGATCTAGATACAGCCTTCAAGGGGACAGATGACTGACCCCCCCCACCCCCACTTTAGAGACCAGAAAGGAAGTGCTGTAAGACGTTTTGGACCTGTCTCTTCTGGCCAAGCCTCAAGGTCTGGACCTGTCTGTAGCCTGCTGCTGCTTAGCCCCCAAACTTCTACAAGGTGGACTATGTATGGCACACACTAGGGTATCCCACGAGTGGAGAGACTAGTAGTTCAGGGACCTGTCTAGTGAAACAGCTACTGACTCAGCAGTCTGAACCTTTCATGTGTGACCTTCTGTCCCATGTCACTGTATCTGCTCAGGCTCTGAGCCTTGGAAAGCCTAGTGGTTTTGCTGTAGAGGTCTTGAGAATCAGTACCTTAAACCAACCTACCCACATGTGATCACCAAGCTGAGAGGAAGCCCAAGCCCATAGTGGAGCCATGTCCTAGAGAGACATGGAAGGTTCTAGCTACCCTGGCTGATAACCCACCAATAGAGAAACTCTTCCCAACTGTAAGCCTTATTCTACCCAAATGTAGAATTGTGAGTAAATAATAAAAACGTCACCGTCATTTTAAGGTATTAATTCAGGCTTAATTCTTTAATGCAGGACTAGACAACTAAAGCAACAAGGCTGTGGAAAATGAAAGAGAAGCGAGCTAGTGATAGGGAGGACAGTCAGGGGTCCTTGGAGGCTCATTACCCCAGACAGTGGTACTCCTCCACACACAGCTACCAGGGACCAGAGACCTCTTGTCTTGGAGGTAATGGCAGGAAGACCACCTGACCAAAACAGTGGCAAGAAGAGATAGATAAGCTGAGGCTTTGCCAAGGTGAGACTTGGCATGCTGACTACAGACTAGGTCTGAGGACCATCAATGACCTCGGATGCCATTCCCTGGAAGCGGACTGGGACAGCTCAGCACTGACATACCCTCCTGCTTCCTGATGATAATAGCCTCCTGGAGGATGGGAGTGTGGCACAGTGCAGGGCATAGGAGCCAGACAAGCACTGAGTAGGCTACAGCTGTGCAGTCAGTGTGTTGGGGCGTGGCAGGTGTGACTCTCCTCTATTGACCTGATCTCACCTCCCTACCTCCAATTCCCACTTCTGTTTTGCAACCAATGTGATCCTAAAGCTCCCACCGCAGCATCTGCCTCCTGTGGTTTCCCATCTTCTGCATGGGAAGTGTGTGCCCGAGTAATCTCTGGGCCATAGGGAGATGAACTTGGATAGCTTGCTGTTTGTATTTCCTTTAGAAAATGTAGAAACTGCACATTCCACGGTAACATATGTTTATAGGTATAAGCACATACTCAGGGAGACAAGTGCACAGATGTAATTTCTCCTGGCAGGTAAGCATTTTGGAGATGCCATCCAGGGGTGGATATATGGGACAAAGTGAAGGCCCTGAGCCAAAGACTTGCATGCAAATGCTTCTGTGGTTGGGTTCTACAGCCAAATGTTTGGACCTGCCTGAGTAAGTTAGCAGACACAGCTAGTGGAGGACAGTCTGTGACTCTGAGCTTCATGATGAGGCCCAAATCCTGCAGAGTCTATACAGCCCCCAAGTCCATCTGGACCACCTGCCCAAGAAAAGAGCCTATTTTCACACTCTTCTTGCATAAGCCACTGCCTGGAGCAGAGAAATGCCAAAGACCCTTCCAGCCATCAATACTTTCTTCTTCCACCTGCCCTCTGCTGGGTGACACGCAAGTCCCACATGCAGCATTAACTGTTCCCAGATTGGCCTAGATCAGATTCCTGGGCCACCTAACAACTATGCAAACTTGGACAACTCAGCAAAGCTCTCTGGGCTGTAGTTTCTTCAGTTACATGATAATCAGATTCATCTTTACCTCCAAAGAGCCAGGGAAGAGACCCAGGCTCCTCCCTTCTACTCTTCGTGGGCTCTGTGATGGTTCGCTGTTTATGTTAATGTGATGCGGTTAAGGCACTCAGTTTGTAGTTAGAAGTTTCCAGCCCAGCTAGCCCTGAGATCTGGACCTGCCCACAGTTGCTTAGCTCTGCCTAGCCAAGAAATCTTGACCAGTAGTCTTAAATAAACTGTCTTCAGCCGCTTGGTCTCAAATAATCACACATAGTTTTATATTAATTACATGTTGCCTGGGCTATGGCTCAGGATTATTGCTAGCTAGCTCTTAACTCAACCCATTTTTATTAATCTGTCTTTCCACGTGGCCTGTAACTTACCTGTGTTTCTTTACATGCTGATTCTTGAGGGTGACTGGATTGCATCCCTCCTGACTCCACATTCCTTCTCTTTATCTATGCTCTGATTTTCTGTCTACTTCTAAGATGCCTGTCATAGGCCAAAACAGCCTTTTTATTAACCAATGATATTTACAGCATACAGAAAGACATCTCACATCACTCAGCCTTTGGGTTCAACTCCTCTGGTTGTTAACATGAATATATATTTCATACATGACTAACATTTAGCTGCATTGACTTTAAGTAAAAGCAAATGACCGCCTATACTGTGAATGGGCATCACCCAATCAAAGGCCACAAGAACAAAGATTTCTCAAAGAGGCAGGAATCCCACTTCAAGACTACATAGGCATCCTGCCTCAGTCTCTGCTCTACAGCTCTGTAGATCAAGAGTGCAAGACTAATCTTTCCAAAACATCCTGCCAGCCACCATACCCTCCAGCCCTCAGCATGCCAGCCCCCACATCTCATGCCATAACATGCTGTCCTGCTGCCATTTTCTGGAGACCTCAAATGAGCCAGGTGCTACAATGGTTTGCTTGGTGCACAGGGTCAAGCCCCAAATATCAGAAACAGAAGAGTGGCACCCACACTGGGGACAGGAAGATAAAGCTGATGGAGCCATGTGTAGGAAAGTCACACACCCAGAGGGAGCTAGGAAGGGTCAGTGCTATTGACATGGAAGGCAGCTAGAGATTCCTAGGAAGAAATACACAGAAGAGCTTTCTCAGGATGGAAGGCCGAAAAAGCAGTACCGAGAGCAAACATGAGGTTGGCATCTGCTGTGGTCACAACTCCTAGTTTCTGCTGACAGGGACTAGATCAGCTATGGGAAAATAATCCAACGTTGATGATTTTCTTCGACTCCCCATAGGAGGGGAGTAGGTGGGAGTTTAAGTGTTATACAGAAACTGAAAGTGCTTGGTGGGTGCTGGGTGGAGGGCACCAAGCCTTGCCACACAGCCTTGTCCTCTTACTGGGAATTTTCAGTCATAAAAGATTGTGACGTCTTAACTCCAGGAGGGAGAAGCTGAGAAGGAAATGGGGGGATGGGGGCAGAGTGAAGACTATAATTCCACTGTTTGCAGACTGTCATTTCTTAAAAAAAAAAAAAAAATTACTGAAGCAAAAGTCACAAAGCATGAAATTAAGCAAGTTAGACATTTAAGATACAATTGAGAGAATTCCACACTTCCACATATCCTTGCAAAACTATCGCTGAAACATTCCCATTGCCTGAGCAGTGACTCTCCACTCTCTCTTCACCAGTTGTGAAGACGTCACATGGACGGTAGGTACAGCATGTGGCTTTGTGTCTGCTTTCTCTGACCGTACAGTCAGCTGACTTTAAGTCAGACATCACTATCTGCAGTGTGTGTGATCATTCCATGGTAGAGGTGAGACGCCTCTACACTGTAATACGTGAAATACTTTGTTCCTTTTCATGGCTGAATAATAACCCATTGTATGGATATACGACATTCCACTTACTCATCTCAGGACAGACATCAGGTTACCTCCACAGAAACTTTTTAACTTTGATTTATTTTTGAACTAAGTATACTGTCTCTTCAAGTCAATTTTTAAAATTGTTTCTAAGAAGGATGTAGTAGGGTAGCATGCCTATAATTCTAGTACTCAGAAGGCTGAGGCAGGAGGATCATGAATTTGAGGCCAACCTGGATAACAAAGTCTCAAAAAAAAAAAAAGTTTTTCTTGGGCAGAGAAGGCAGGATGAAAACACGCAGTAGGTTCACTGAAAAGTTCAAAACTTGAACAAAGTCATGAAAAGCATTCAAAATATAAAAGGGAAGTGAATGATAAGTCATAATCACATAATGCAGAGAAGCATTTAGGAATGCAGCTTCCCACATATTTTATGATTGCTTCAAGTAGAAAAGTATTCCAGTCCTGTCTAAAACAAAGCATCGGGCATAAGCCTGGGCTACATCAGTAGCCTCTATCCGGGCTGCCACTAGGTGTAACAACATCATCACTGTTGTACACTGACCTCAGACTGTGCCCAAGTCTCCATCTGACTATACTGAGCTCCCAAGGGCAAAGGCTTCTACTTCTGGTGTGTGCTCAGAGCATTCACATGGTACAGCTCTGGACAGAAGACGCCGCACAGGCAGGGTCTAATTAGACGATGATGATCTAATCATCTCCTATAAGGCCCCATCTCTTAAAGGTACCACCACCTTCACACCATTGCACTCGAGACCTAGCTTACAATACACGAACCCCAGGGGACAAACTATATCCCAACCATAACAGGCCCCTCTGGGTCTCTATCACATTCGTGAATCCCTGAAGCAGCATCTACTTAAGCCATATGGTACCAAGCACCCATAGAGCAAAAGAGCACAGAGCCCAGTCCTCAGTGAGCAGCTGGTTCTCCCTGATTCATTTTTAAAGTATGCCATCACTAAAGTGGTTTGGGACCATGTGAGTGGCCCTTGGTCTCTGGTGTGGGCAGGGGCTAGGCCTGGCCTAGCACCAAGGTCAGGATCACCCACATTGGCATCAGATATTGTAGAAATTATTTACTGGCAATTGATTATATAAAGGATTAATATTTATTAAGGGGTTATGTAAACACTCACTGATACAAAATTGAACCTTAAGGTAATTCTTGGAGAGCTGACTATATCCTGCATAGTGACAGTGCCAATTCTCTCCCGGAGAATGCAGGAACAAACAGGAAGGAAGGGCAGTGTGCCAACGGATCCTCAATGGGGGCTGGCCACGCCCCATCTAGGATCCTGAGACCCTAAAGCTACGCTTCTAGGTCTCCCTCAATAACGCTTGAATCCCACCACATCCTGACTTTTGGCCATCCATTTCCCACTCTTCCTTATTAGTAGAACCTTGGGGGTGGTGCTTAGGTGAAACACTGCATTTCCCAGACCCACCTATGAATGGGGATGACAAGTAAGAACTGAACACAGTTCATCCGTCTGAAGGAGAATGTGGTTGGGGTAGGTTGTGATGGCTGATCTTGGTTGTCAACTAGACACACCTTGGGAGAGGGAGCCTCAGGTAAGGAACCGCCTTCATCAAATTGCTTGTGGACATGTCTGTGAAGCATTTTCTTGTTTGCTAATAGATATGAGAGGATCCAGGGCACGGTGGGTGGTGCCACCCTAGACTGGTAGTCCCAACTTATATAAGAAAGCGGGCTGACAAGCCAGTGAGCAGGATTCCTCCATGATCTCTGCTTCAGTTACTGCCTTAACTTCCTGCCTGATTTATATGAATGGACTATAAGCTGTAAACTAAAATCAATCTGTTCCTACTCAAATGTTGGTCTTGGTGTTTTATCATAGCAACAGGGAAGCAAACTAGGACATGGTTAAAACTCTAGATATCAAGTTCAACAATGAGATGATCTTTTATTAGTGGGTACACACCACAAGATGAGCAAAAAGATACAGCCACAAAGCCGCCCCATTTGCTACAAAATCAGCTTACTCCTGCAGGTTCATGGTAAAGAAACGGCATGCCGTACTTAGATCCACATGATCTTAGCCTCTCTTGCTAAGGAGATGTACATGAAGTGGTTTCTTCCTAAACAATGGAGGATTCTGGACTCTGAAGCTGCCATGAAGGGGCACAGAGGCACCCACTTCTCAAAGTAGCCAGAAGCTTGGTAACAAAGACACTGAGGCCATCCATATCATCAAAGACCAAAAAACAAGACTTCTGGCTCTCAAGGGATTGAGTGAGCCCTCCAAGCAGCCATGAGCCTCCTGCTCAGGCCAGGCCAAGGCACCTGAAATGGGCAGAAGAGCTGCAGCCTCTGTTCCTGGTCGTGTCTGATCCCAAAATGTACTTGCCAGACTGGGCTCGGTCTGGCTCCCTCACCTGCACACCTGTGGCCTGCCCAACTCTGTGGCACTCTTGCCTGCCTCCTCCACATAGCCCACCTAGCCCAAAACCTGGGTCCATAGAAGTACCTGAGGCGCCACCCCAGCCCTTAATCCAGGCCTTGACCTAGAATGTGCCTTTGAGTTTAGGCATGCCTCTGGCCAGACCAGACTGCCTGAAACCTGTGATTTGGTTCTCTGCTGTTCAGAGCTTCCATAAGAGACTTTCACTGACTCCTCGGGGTGAACCAAATGCCCTCATAGCCCCTCACAACTCACAAACCTCTCCTTTCTTGCCTGTCTGTCCAGTTCCAGGGAGGCCTGTGAGTAAGGGCATTCACAGTGCCGTTCCTTAACTCAGCACAGCTCTTGGCATAGAATGAATTCTCAATGACTCTTCATGAAGGGAGAAGGTGTCAGAGTGACCAATCAGCATCTGGCTTTACCAAGTGTCTCTTCACCCAGGAAAGGAAGTGATCTCCTTCTTGGAAGGACAGCTTTGATGAGCTGAGGATTTTGCATACTTCCCTGCATCGAGGTCTCAGATCCCCCCCTGGTTAGAATGCTCTCCTTAGCCTGCCCATTTGGTAAGGGCTTCCTTTGGATTTCCATGGTGCCAGGCAACAGACACCTTTCCATCCCTACTGAGAAGACTAGAAGTCTATCAATGAACTTGATGTACATTTGCAGGTTGAAAATGCTAATAGAATGTGTACAACATTTAGGATGCCTTGGTCAAGATCACCTTGCCCCCTAACTGGAGGAAACCAGTATCACTGTCCCCAAAGACAGAGGTGAAGACGGTCAATCAGGCTGCTGACATAGATAAAAGCCAGTGTTGGTTCATGGGACATGAAGCACCACGACCCCAGTCAGTGACCAGATGGGTAGCTGGTGCTGCCCATCCCTGACGTACAGCAAGGGTAGTGAATGCCCAGTTTAGGTGCACACCAGTGACTGTGCAGGGCTGGGGACTGAGTTGCCCTTTAGAGGAGAGAGATTGAGCAACACACTAATTGCAGGCTGCCTCCCTGCTTTTAATGGCTAGGCTGGAAAATGGAGTACTTTAACCACATAGTATTAAATCATTTCTCAAGCACACTGGGAAGGCTGAGCATTTGAAGGAAACCTATTATGAAATCTTTTAGAGAGCAAGTCCACTGAGTCTTTTGAAATTGAGGGTTAATTTCTAAAAATTCCTTTAAGGAAAATTGAATCCACATTTGTTGGGTGCCCAAGCCCCTCACTCTCCCTTGCTGCACTTCTCACTTGCACCCCTCCCCCAGCCTGTCTGCACAGGCTCCCTGGAGCTTTACAAGGTTTATCCCTTCCACAGGGTATGCTTTTCCATCCTTTAAAGGGTCCAATGTGGGCACATGAAGGATTGGTGCACCTCAAATTCAGGTGATAGTCGTTGTAACCCTCAGTATTTCAGAGTGTGACTAGATTTGGAGACAGGGCCTTTAAAGAGGTACTTCAGGTGATATGAGATTCTAGTGAGTCCCAACCAATCTGGCAGAAGAAGAGACAGGGCCAGAGCCAATCAGATGAAGAAGCCACATGAAAATACGAGGAAAAGGTGTCAGCTACAAGCCAAGGCTTGAAAGAAACTGACCCCACTAGCAACCTACCCTTGGACTGTCAGCCTTCAGAACCGGTAAGAAACAAATGTCTTGTTCAAGCCACCCTGCCCTTGGCCTCTGTCTTGGGGGTCTGAACACAGAGAGGCAGACTCTGTCTGGCACTCATGATCTTAGACCCTGAGCAAGGATGCAGCTCAAGGCTCTGGTGCTCGCTTAGCTCCTCTGCCCACTGGGATGCACAAAGCCGGAGCTCACTCACTTCTCAACCTCTGTGGCTCTAATGCTGGAACGGTGCCCTTTACTCACAAGAAAGCAAGCATTTGCTCTCACTTCTGCTGTCTGCTAGGTACAGGGTGCCAACATCAGAAGGAGATCCTCACACCCGCGGCCTGGCCTTTTTTTTTTTTTTTTTTTCCTTCTGAAATTAACACTTGGCTTTTCTCCCCACACACTAAAAGCATTTACACACACACACACACACACACACACACACACACACATTTATATATATATATATATAAAACAGCAAATCTGTTTTCACTTTACAGTCAAGGTCAACCAAGATTTCGGAGAGACTAATTCATGGCCAAATGGCTCACTGGATAGGTCTGTGTCTCTGGAGTCACGCCCCTGTCCCCTTCTGCACTTCTTGCTCGGTGTTCCCTCCTGGCTCATTTCTGCCATCACTAATACCCAAAGTATCATTGCTGGCTTCTTCTCTGCCTCTAAACCATCAGCAGCACCCAGGTGCCAGGGTCCTCACTCACTGCTTTTATTGGCTCCCCTCTCACCTCCTGCCTATTCTGATCTGGTTTGGGGTTGGTCCCTAGAAGGCCACAGACTGACAGCTTGATCCTCAAGTATGGTATTGTTGGGAGTGTCAGGGGATGGGGACTGGTGGAAGATCTTTGGGGATGTGCCCTCAGAGAAGATCGTAGGACTCTGGTTCTCCTGGATTCCCATTTTCCAGTGTGACTCTGACATCATGCACAGTCTTCTAGATACTGACAGTATAACACCCTCAAATCTCCAGACACATGAAGTAAAGAAACCTCATGGCTGTTTAATGTGACCCTGACTCTGATATTTTATTATGATAATATAAACCAAAAATACCTCCCAGCACCAACCGCACTGTGACAGACCAGCCACACTGCCCCAGAGAAAAAAAGCTGAGGCTTAGTGGAGATGTAACAGACATTATAGGGACCTTGCAGACCAGGAAACTAGAACATGGTGGCCCACCTATGACTCTATGGTGTGACAGAAAGAGCGTCTGGCGTGTGTCAGCTGCAAAGCTCAGTGTGATAGACACTTCCATTCTCCCCAGAGGAACCTGGCAAAACTTAAATAGTAACACTGCCTTCCTGGCCTGGAAGAAATCAGAGAACACTTGGGAAATTCAGAAACCCCAGCACAAATGAGTGGCACCTGATGTTATTGACCCAGCAGTCCAGGCAACTGCTCAGCTGTTTCCTGTAGGGAGAGGAAAGGAACAGCCAGGAAGCACAGACCCCCAACTCGGCAGTCTGCCCAGAAGGTCATAGGTGAGGGCGGCTGGAATTGCATCATGGAACGGATGCCCAGTCTCCACGCCACATGGAGGCACAGACAGTGACAGGGTAATAAACAGAGTTGGGTACAAATCAAGACCCGTAGCTAATTAAAAATGCAAACTTACCACAGTTACATTGTGGCCAGTTGCCATGAAAAGGAGGAAGGTGAAGTAAGAATGTAGGCTACACACTCTAAGATGAAACTTCCAAGGCAAACAGACTTTGACTTTTCCACAGTGGCTGTTCAAATTAAGTAAGTTCGGGGGGCTGGAGAGATGGCCCAGTGGTTAGAGGCACTTGTTGCTCTTGCTGAAGACCTAGGTTAGATTCCCAGCACCCACATAGTAGCTTATAACCATCTACAATTTCAGTTCCAGGGAATCCAATGCCCTCTGACCTATGCAGGCACCAGGCAGGGATTATAGTGCACAGACATACATGCAGGCAAAATATTCATGCACATAAACTAAAATACACAATTCTTAAAAAGAAAAGAAAAACACTTTAATTAAGTAGCTTCAGTTTTATGTAATATCTACTTTCCTTCAGATGTTAACAATTAAACAAACAAGGTCACATGTTCCCCTAGGACAAGCTACAGGAGAGTTTGGCTATGGAAGACTTTGAGGAGGTCTACAGGGCTGTTCAGAGGGATTGGAGAACTGATCCGCACCCCACATGTCCCTCCTCATGTAGGTTCCTTTAGCAGCAGACTGTGTCCCCTGCTCTCCAGACCTGCCTGCTTTCTAGGTAAGGCATTAAAGAAAAGAAGTCCTTCCCTTAGAAACAAATGCCCCCTTCACGGAACATACACTGCCTTCCAGAACACTGGTCACCCACTCCATGCCTAAGACCAGTAGGATTGCTGGCAAATGGCACTGGAGGAAAGCTAGCCTGTGCAAACAAACAAGACCCCAGTCTGGATAAAGCTAGGAAGCTTCTAAAGTAAAAACCAAAAAGGTTTAAAGGCACAATCCTCCCCTGGAGTCAATACTGCAAGCCCCAGGGAAGCAGCACTTCATCCCCATGGGCTCCCCTACCCTCCACCCCGATTACAGTAAGAGGGTCTTGTCGAGAGAGCTATCCTGCCACAGGAAGCCCCTGTAGCTGTCTGCAGCCCCAGGCTACCCCTCCCCAGGAGAATGAACCCACCCCTTAATCTCCCAGATCCTCACTCTGGTTTATGAGTACTGGGAGAGGGAGTCGGGCAGACGCCATTCAGTCATCCTTGCTGGTTATTATTATGTCTCTTAAGGCACCTTTTGATTTGACTGGCTGCAAGAAGCTGAACTTGGCAGCAGTTAGAAGACTGGATTTCTCTGGGATCTTGGGGAGAGTTTTTTCTTCAATTTAGTGGCGCCAGATTCCCAGGAGCCCATCCTGTGGTCCAATGCTCTGTTCTGTCCACATGGTCTCCAGTTCTGAAGCTTCCTTTCTGCTTTTTCTCCCTGCTTGGCTTTTATCTGCCACCATAGAGTTTGAGACCCTCTGGCCCAGGAAACTGGCTCCAAATTGACTGATCTAATATCAACTGAAATATTTCTTCCAGGATTGCCATAAGAAAGGTTATAGAAAAAGCACCTTGCTTTCTAGCTTCATTTCTTGGGCATGATGATCACTAAAAAGCCTATTAATCTGGCATCCTTATTCCCACAGAAGAATGTTCTGGTCTAATGTGTCCCCCAAAAGGGGGCACTAGGAGGTGGGGCCTGGTAGGAAGAAAGCAGGAGGTCACAGTGTTCCATCTTTATAAAGATCAATACAGACTATAAGAAATACTTAGCTCTGAGAGGTCATTCAACTCAGGATGCAGCAAGAAGGTGCTCACTGCATACACCCCCTGGATCTCACATATCCTATCCTCCAGATCTGTGAGCTAAATAAACTCTTTATTGTGTAAACATGACCCAGCCTGTGGCATTCTGTTACAGTAACAGCAGGGGCTAGGGCAGAGCTTATGCACTAGAATTCATCCTTCCTCCTCCTTCTCTCTCCCTCCTCTCCTTCCCTACCCCCTCCTCCCATGTGTGAGGGTTACAGGTCTACACCGCCAAACTCAGATGCTTGTTTTAATGTGAATTTAAACAAATATGAGGCTTTATATTTTCCACACGTCTTTTAGCAATCAACTGAAAAACACTCTGACTAGAAGCATGAAGGCTATTCTTTAAGGCACACAGCAGTTTTGTGGCCTGTGAAAATTGTCTCAGAGGGTCCTGAGACCCTGGGGGTGGTGGGCACTCAGGGGAGAGTTAAAGGGGAAAGACACTGGCCGAGCCACCTCAGTTCTATTCAGCTGCCCGGGATCAGAAAAGGCACCTGGGAGGAGCAGCATGGTGTGGAGAGGAGAGATTTGGAGCCAGGTCTTCACTTCTTAGGAGCTACGTGACCTTAGGTGACTCATAACCTCTTAGAACTCAGCTTCCTATTCTCCTCTCTAAAATGGGAACATGGTGTTTCCACTTATCCCCTTGTGTTTTCCGGAGGATTAAATAAGTCAACAACTTTGAAGATCTTGGTATAATGCATATGGTAAGTACTATATGGATTGCTTCTGTTATTAAAAAAATTTTGAAAGATGTTTGAAGAACCTTCTTACTAAAATTAAGTTTGACAAACATCCCAGGCTTTTGGTACCTGTGAGGGATGATGGACCATGGGTTCTAAGACCCAGATGCTCAAGTCTCTAATATAAGGCACAGTATTTACATACAATCTCCATATACCCTCCCAAGTGCCCGAACTCAAATCTACATTGCTTAAAATACCAAATACAGTATAAATGTGGTATAAATAGTTGCTATAGTATATTACATAAGGAATAACAAGAAAAAAGTCTGTGCATGTTTGGTGCAGATACAGTTTATTTGTGTAGCTTGGTTTTTCTGAGACAAGGCCTCAAAAGTTCAAGCTAGCATTCAAGTTCAAGTTCAAGCTCAACTTAATATACAGCTGAGGATGTCCTTCAACTCCTGATTGTCTTCCTGATACCTCCCAAGTGTTTGGGTTATAGGCATGAGCCACCATAGTCACCACTGATACCGTTCTTTAAAAAATATTTTTGAGTCTTGACTGGCTTCACAGATGCAAATCCCACAGATTCTGAGGGAGGAGGTTGATTGTATTTTACAATGCCGGTCATCAACCTTTTCCATAAAAGGCCAGAGATGCTGCCTCATGGGCCACATGTTCTCCATGACAACAGAACCAACATAGGCAAACATAAGAGTACACATGACTGGTTCAGTAAAACTTCACCATAAGAAGCTGGCATTGGGCTGGATTTGATGGGCAGGCCAGAGACTGTCAACCCCTAGACTAAACTGAGTCCTCTACTTTACAGATGAGGAAACAGCTGGAGAGGTTAGGTGACAAACCAGGGTGCTGGCTGACCTCAGCCAGATACTCTATATAATGCCAACTCCCAGGCCAGCCAAGAAATGGCACAGATGGAGCACAGACATCTATTACTGTCACTGGACAATGCTACACTACTGAAGGGGCAGCCTGAGAAGAAGGGCTGCAGAGGCCACTGCTTTCTCCCACGGATGCTCCAGGATCCCTGAAAATGAAGTATGGAACAGTACGCATCTGTATCCATCCCTGCAGCTCTGCACACATCCCAGACTCCACCACAGGGAAGCCTCTGGAAAGGGCTCTGATCTTTAGGCAGCTTTGCAGGAAAATGCTGTTTTGGGGTTTTTTTTTTGGGTGTGTGTGTCAGAAAAAATGAAAAGCACCACACACAGGCATGACAAATGCCCCAATGAATACTTGGTCCCCAGCTAGCGGCACTGCTCAGGAATGTTTTGATGACCCAGGGTTTCTGGAGGAAGTCACTGGAGGCAGGCCTTGTGATTTTAAAAGTTTTTCCTACTTCCAACTTCCAGTTCATTTTCTGTTCTTGTGGCTGAGGATGGATGTGACTCTTTGGCCATCATGCTCTGGCCACATGTTGCCATGCTTCTCCACCATGATATATTAGTCTCTCTCTAAAACTATAAGCTGAAATAAACTCTTTTATCCCCCCCACCCATTGGTTGCTTTGGGTCACGGTGTTTTACCACAGCAACAAGACCAATAAGACAGTAACCAATACAGGGGCAGGACCAACTTTTAAAGAGTTAATAAAGCCATTATTAGCTGTCACAGAGTTCAAACCATACAGACCAATCTTCGCATACATGTCTTTTTCATCCTTCCAGAAAAAACAAATAGGAAGTGAATTCAGACTTCCATGGAGGCTTATGAAAAGGACGAGTGAGGCCAACTGTATGGTTAAACCACGGCCTCCAAATTCTTCAATACCCCCATCCATCCCCCTTGAATGTGGATTTCTGACCAAACAGCACGTGAATGGCACACTCAGCCAGTGTTTGGACTGGAGCATCACCACTTTTTCTTGCTTAGAACATTCAGTTATCCAGCCGCCACGTTGTGAGGAAGCCCAAGTATCCGTTGAAGAAGTCACACTGAGGTGAGTGAGCTTCGCACGCGCTAGGCAAATGCTCTGCCACTGAGCTACGCCCTCAGCATGTGCTCTATTATAGCTCTGGCTGGCCTGGAACTGTGCAGCCAAAGCTAGCCTTGAGCTCCTGGTCCCCTTGTCAGCCCTTCCTCTTCCTCCTGAGTGCTAGGATTGCAGGTTTGTACCATCATGCCCGGTTGGTTTTTCTTTTTCTTTAATGCATAGTTAAACAAATACAGAGCATGAAATGTTTTTACCTATTCCTATTTATTTGACTAAAATCATCCTGTTTTGCCAGTGTATGAATGCCTTTCTTTATGTCATGGGAAAGGTTTGCTGGATGCAGCTAGTTCTAGACTGAATCATGTTCCTTCCCAATTTATCTGTTAGAGACCTGACCCCCAATGTGACTACACCAGGAAAAGGGGGCTTTAAAGAGCTCATGAAGGTCAAGACCCAAAGGGTAAGGCCGTGGAAGGCCATAAACCAAACTTCTTGGCACCTCCATGCCCTTGAAGGTGGGATGATGAGGAAGGTACCACCTATAGTTCCAGTGATCTGCATGATTGGCTGGACAGACAGATAGGTCCATCTGACACTTCCAGAAAACAGAGGCCTGGAGAGCTGGAAGACGACCACCCCCCTCTCCCACCCTGTCAGCTCTTCAGGAGGGGAACAAACAGGTCCTCGCTGAGTTCAGGACATACTTCCGGCTGGCTAAGGGTTCTGGGACGGGGCTGAGTCTGTCTTTCTTTTGTCCTATATTCCCTTCCCTACATCACCCCACACATCCCCACTGGTTCACTCAAGTCCCAGAGACTTCTGCCAGGGCCACATGCCAAGAGACTGTTGCAGTCATAAGAAAAGTGGTCCTCTAGTCTACTGTTCAGCTAGGAATCACTGAGTGTGTTACTTTGTGACAAGAAACTGGACATTAACAGTGAGGGTGAAAAAAGGGTTATTTTGTTCCCTATTACAGCAGAGACGGTCAGTCCATCATGGCAGGGGCAGTGTGTTGGAGCAGAGTTCCACTCCAGGCAACAAAGAAGCCAAATGAAGATAAGTTGGTACCAGAGCAAGAAACGGCACTCTGAGACACCCCCTGGGAGTACTTCTTCCAGCCTGGCCCCACCTTCCATTTCTCACCGCCTCCAACAGTCTATGCACATTGTGGACCCATCAGGAGATTAAACATGCATGAGGTCAGAGCCTCATGATCTAATGGGCTCTGGAGACAGGCCTGACAGAGACACTCATAGCTGCCTGTCATTAGCCGCACAGGCCTCTCCCAATCCAGTTAAATCACATCACCTGTCCCTCCGAGTCACAGGGCCTCTGCACAATGAGCCAGATGGCTTTGTTCTCTGGGCAGAAAAGACTAGAGGCCAGGGGTGGAAGAGCCTGAGATGCCACAGCCATGGTCCTAAGCTGGAGGGGCCAGGTCCTAAACAAGGACATGGAGTAGGTGTGCAGGCCAGGCTCTATGTGATCCAACCACTAGCTTTTCCAGGCCTGGTGTGTCATCTCTTAAGAACCTCACCCCCCCCCCCCAAAACACACCCCGACCTAGTAGTGTGTGTCTTAATTCCATTAGTCAAGGGGCTGAGGCAGGAGGTAAGCCTGGGCTATGTATTGAGACCTTGCCACAAAACAAACCACAAGATCTCTGTCTCTAGAGCTGAAGAGCCAACTCAGCAGTTGAGATTGCTTACTGCTCCTGCAGAGGACTTGAACTGAGTTATAAACACATACAGTGTGGTTCATAACCAATTAGAACTCAGTTCCAGGGTATCTGACCCTTTCTCCTGACCTCCATGGGCACTAGGCATACATGTGTTAAACATATATACACTCAAAATTCTCACACATATAAAATAAATAAATCCAAAAATATCTCACTTTTGCATCAGATTCTTGGCTCCCAGGACCATTCAAATGAATCTGAACAGAGGTAGCTTTGGCTACTACCAGGGCTCAGTGGAGCCCAAGCTAAGAAAAGAAATCTTTAACCCATTATTCTGACAAGGGTGTTTGAGAATTCCTTTGTCTAGAAGCTAAAGCTGAAAACAGCCCATCTTGGGCCATATTAGAAGCAGTACACTCATGTGGGAATGTCTTTCTGTATACTGAGAATATCAATCTTTAAATAAAGGAGCTGTTTTGGCCCGTGACAGGCACCATAGAAGAAGTAGGTGGGGAATCAGAATAGGTAGGAAAGGAAGGGCAGAGTCAGACTCAGATCAACCCAGACGCCCAAAGAAGAAACATGTAAGGAACACAGATGAGCCATGGGCCACGTGGCAGACAGATTAATGAAAATGGGTTGAGTTAAGATGAAAGAGCTAGCTAGCAATGTGCCTGAGCCCTAGGCCAAACAGCATGAACTTAATATAAGCATCTGAGTCATTTTGGGGAAACTAAGCAGCAGCGGGTGGCTAAGCAGTCTGGCACTGCAGTCTGTGGGTCTGGACCTCTGGCCACCAGGGACCAGAAACCTTATTGTAACAGTACACCAAATGTCCAGACAGGGAGATGACTGGCAGGCTTACATCCTGTACTGCTCAGATCGTACCTAAAACACTGTCCCACCCTGGCTCCCACTTCAGGAAGTGCAGTTGTAGGGAATAAACAGGGAAAGGGAGCCTGGATAGACACTAAGCACCCAATCAGGATTGAAGGAATAGTGCTTACCTTGAAGAAAAGCTTAGGGGCTTCAGCAGACTCAGAAGCCTGGAAAATGGGCTGTGCAATATTGGGGCTCTGAGATCCTAGCCAGGGTATGGGAGGCACAAACTGTAGCTGTTAAGCCCTGGACCATAGTGTAGTGCCTTCTGTCCTAAGAGGTTTCCAGGTACACACCTGCTGAATGCCAAACCCAGCAGACCCCACCCAACATGAAGAACAAAAATTATGTCAAAGTACCAGGCTCCCCCACCCCCAGGACTGAGGAGACGGTGGGGCAGAGACCCTCAGACAGTTCTCAACTGTATAAGACTACCCACAGAGCAAGGAGAGAATTTAGGAAAACACTACGAGGCCTTGTCTTTCCCTGCCAGGACCCCATCTTCAGTGAGATCCAGACCCCAGGGCCACCCTGCTACCCTGTGAAGCTATTTCCCACCCATTCTAGTGCTTTGGATAAATCTGAACTGGTGGGGTCCTTGTCTCAGTCTGTGAGATGACCCTATTGCTGGGCATGACACCTGACTGGATGACTCAGTGAATAGGGTACCCAAAAACCTCTACATAGCATTCTGAAGAGCCGGGAAGGCATAGCTCAGAACACCCCATTCTCCCTTTGCAGTTGTACCAGTAACTTGCATGATCTTTGCTAGGTCACTGGGTCATTCTCCTTAAAGAACCCTGCAGGAATTAGTACATGGGTCCTGCCAGCCCCCCTAGGCACCCCACAAGAACAGGAGCTGTGATCTCTGGGTACCATGACAACAGAAGGGCGGGCACAGGAGTTGGTTGACTCCACCCAAATGTCCTAATACCAGAATGAGAGAAGCAATGAGGTCACAGCAGCCCATCAAGAACTGGGCACTTTTCTCATATCTACTACGGATCCATTAAGCAAGCTTGTCTCCACTGCCATGAGCAAAGTCGGCCTCCTCCAGGGATATGCTCCATGCTGGCCTGCCAGAGGTTGACAGCCAAGTTCCCTTCTGCTCTCATGGCCCTATCCTCAATTGTGTCCTTGGAACTTCAGGTAGCCCTCTCCTTACTTGGCCCTCTGCTGTCGCCTACATGGGCCTAAGTGCAGGGAAGCAGAGTGGTTAAGAACCTCATTCTTGGGCTGATGCCCTATCAGCTTCCCAAGGCTGTGCCAGCCCCAGCCGACCATGTGCTTCTGTGGATGCCTGGGCCCTCTTCATCAAACATAGAGTAGCTACATGGTGTGGAATCACGTCAGTTCTGCTGCTGAAATAATTCATCTCCTCCCAGGGAATGAGAGGCCATTGCCCTCAGCCAGCCAGCCCAGGTGGACCTGAAGCAGCACATCTGAGATGCAATCTCATCTAAGTCTTGGAGTCACCAAGAAGCAAATACATAGACGGGAGTGAGTTGCTCACACAGAACCTCCCCAGAACAACACAGGTAATCTCAGCATAACCAATTAGTCCCTGCGTGAGGGGAAAGATGCAAAGCTAAACTGCTGCTGTGCTTCCTAGCCATGAAACCTAAGGCAAACTCTGTCCATCATTGTTTCATGCACAAAATATAGGCTTGGAAGGCTAATCAATATATAAAAAGCACCCACTTTGAGCTCATACACTAGTAATCCAACAAGAGCTCAGTTTCTAAAGTTATCAGTGGGGGAGGTCAGAACAAACCTCCCCCTCCCCTGTGCTACCCAGAGGCTCTTACTGGTACTTGACTGGCCTCTAGGTAAGAACCAGTATTCAGGCTCAATGGTCCACATGCTCAGGGGACAGGCCATGTGTGCACGTCTGTGTCCTGGGATACACTGAGGCTTGGAGCAACAGAAATTCAAGGTGAACAGTGCTGGAGATAGAAGTCCAGAACCAAGGGCTCAGGAGGGTTGGCTTCTCCTGAAACCTTTCTCCTGGGGTTTGCATGTCCTCCTGTGATGGTCCCTCAGGCACTTCCATCTGTCACCTCTGCTCTAATCTACTTGGGCTTTGCTTTGGGATGCAGGGCATAAAACCCAGGACTGCTCATCTCCATCTGTAGCCCATGCCTTTTTCATTTTTCTTTTCCTTTCCAGATAAGGCCTTGCTATGTAGGCCAGTAATCCTTCTGCAGCAGACTCTTCGAGGCTAGGGATTACGTGTGTGCACCTCTATACCCAGCCCAAGCTCCCTTCTTTCACAGATGCCAATCATGTTACATAAGGACGCAACCCAATGCTCTCGATAGAGACCCTGACTCCCCGAGAAGCCACGGAGTCAAGGACACGAACAGGGCTTTCAGGAAACACAGTCCACCCTGAGCTACATGATCAATGATCCTTCTTCCTCTCCAAAAGAGGCAAAATTAGGGATCCATAGAATCTCTTCCAGGCACTATTCAGGCCAGTGTGAGCAGACTCAGACTCTGCAGCCGAGTCCAAATGAACAAATGCTTTTTTACAAGCACCTACTGTAACCAACCATACCTTCCCTCCAGGTGTGGGTGTCACAGCAAATGATGTACCAGCCCCGTTGGAAATGCAGAGCTAACATAGAAGCGGGTGACACCTTCAATGTGTTCACGACCTTGTGAGAACAAACCGGGGAAGCAGCAAGGAACCATGAGTGTGGAGGCCAAGGGAAAGGCTGTGTGCTTCTTTGACCTGGTGTACCAACCGCTGTGGGAAGATAGGTCACACAGACACCCAAGCAGGTGGAGGCTAGATATGCTTGGGCCTTGCTCTTATGGCCTGAACCGTTTGCACGCCAGTGTACATGTGCACAAAGAAGACAGTGGTCTATGGAAAAGGACGACATATATTTTACCATCTTCCTGAAGTCTGTACCACCTAAGTCCTGGAATAGCCAGCATGAACAAAAAGACTCCTTCTCTAGGTCACAGGTGCCCCTCCCTCCTCTCAGTCCCACGGCCACCAGCAAAGGGTGTCTTCCATCAAGCTAGCACCTTAGACTGTCAGACTTAACTTTCTGTTTTACTTTGGGTACAGTTACATGAAAACGTGATATGTAGAACAGGGGCAGCCATATGACCATGAGAGCATCAACCCTGAAGATAAAGGCAAACCTCAAAACTGAATGAAATAGCATTAAAACTCTCTTTAGATCCTTGGCAATGGGAGTTAAACATCTTGATTTAAAAATTAAACCCTTTCCAGTGTTTTCATCCATAGCCAGTAACATCCACCAACTCAGATGGATACTTCTCCCCCTGACCCCACAACTGAGTTCATGGTGAGATACAGAGAACCTTATGGCTGAAACTGAACCAAGACCATGCTTTCCTCTTGTTTCTTAAGCAACAAGAAACAGGTGCCCATATCTCTTGAACATAATAATGAGTTCCACCCATGTGCAGAGACATGGTAGATATCTTCAACAGTAGTTATAAGATGCTACCCGAATGTACATGCCGTTTGGGGCCTATATGGGTGTAAGCCTTCATTTGCCTGGTGTAGTCTTAGTTCACATCTGTATCCTGGCACAACTGACCATTCACACCCCACTGTATCCACCCTTTAAGCCACTTGGTTGCTTTGTCTCTCCTCCTCACCTCCACAGCCCAGCATGGGCATTGTCCTCCCCACCAGGATGGGAAGATGTGGGACAGGGATTCTCTGGGGGTTGCCAATTTCATCCCACCCTTTCCACAGCCTGGCCAGTGCCAGATGATGGCAACCTGAATAAATGCTGGCAGGTAAGAGCCTTAGGATAAAAAGATTAGGAAGAACCAGTAGCATGTGGGCCAAGTGATGTTGTAGGGAGGGGCGGTGGGGTGACTGGTTGTGTTTCTGACCCTCACCACTGGCTCTGTCAAAATAGCAAGGAGTCTAGCAGAAACGGGCAGAGGTGACCCACCCTGGCCAACCTTAACACAGGAGCAGCCGATGCTCTCCATAGCTGACATGAGCCAGTAGACATGTAAGCCGTACAGATGCTAGCCACATCGAAGAGGAAAAGCTGAATGTCTTCGCTTATAGGAGAGCCTGGGTGCTGTTGGCAGACACGATGAATAATACACGTGCCCTAAAAAAATCATGCTATGAACACTATCCTGTGGGGGACAGACTGGGATGAGAATCCAGCACCAGGCCACTGTCTCAAATCTCATGGTTCAAGCTCACAACAAATTCCCCAAGGAAATGACAAAAGCCTGTGTGTACCCAGCAGGTGGTGTATGGGTATCTTGTCTATCCCAAGGGGTTCCCTATCATGGTATTACAAGGGCAGCATCCACCTCATCCACATACATTCCTTCCGGGTAATTTTAGGGTTCTGTGGCTACCTTTACAGCCAGACATTTCCATGTCTCTGTTCCTAGCAGTCTCCCTCACAGAAGTTTCATTCTGTGAAGCACATACCCAAGTGCCCAACAGTGAACCTGGCACACACTAGACACTGAAACCAGCTCTGTGAGCAGAAGCATGTTCTAGGCATTAAAGGAAGGCATCTTTCACAATTGTCTGTAAAGCATCGTGCCGGAATACCTCAGAGTGTCTATAACAAGCCATGAATAGTGGCTCATACCTATAACCTCAGTACCTGGAAGGTTGAGACATGAGGATCACTAGTTTGGATACAAGATACTATGGACTATACAGGGCATTCAGGGTGAGCCGGAGCCACATATCTAGATCCTGTCTCCGAAACCAAGAATAAAATAAAACAAAAATTTAAAAAATAACTTATGTATCACAGACTGCGACTGTGTAGCCAGTTCTACTCAGTCAATGTCTGTCCTTACAAGCCCTCCGTTAAACCAATTAAGACAGAAACTGGCTAGATGCTCAGTCTTGGCTTGGCTAAGAGAGGCCCTTCTAGCAGAATTAAGACCAGAAACCATGTGTCACCATGGCTTTGGGGACTCCAAACAGAAGTAAGTGCTGTGGAAGTTTCTCATAAGCAGAATACAGCCTCACAGGTGGGCTGAGTGCTGCTCTGGCCTGCATTCCCAGCCAGCTGAACGCAGGTGTCTCCCCAAGTTTGAAATGATATCTTTGGGCAAACAGCAGCCTGGGAAGATGCCACACAGTAAGGATTTGGGGTGACAAGCTATGTGAAAGACTCTGGGTTTTGTAGACACATGGGACTCATCTACAAATATGTTCTTTTTCTCTGCAGTACTAGGGATTGAACCCAGGACCTCATACATGTCATGTGCAGACCTTTCCTAGTACCTAAGCTGAGGTAGGGACAGTTCTCCACACCATCTATGTGCCTCCACCACTGTGAAGCCACCTTCAAGGCCCACTCTCGGTCTTCTGCCCCCCTCCCACTTTCCTCTCCTTCCAACACTCATCCACGCTGCCCTGGGCCTGACTCTCTAAGGAGAGATTTAAACCAAGGACTGTAGAATCCCAGTATTTCCCTGGGTCCCTCTGCCTCCAGCCCACAATGGGGAAGATCTTGCCCCAAGACTGTTAGCTAATTTCTTCTCTGAATCCCTCAGGATAAAACAGCAGGTGAACATCCAAAGCTGTAACAGGCCTGAGGTTTCCAACTGTCAGGAGGTATTTTTCTTCCAACCTCCAACCTGAATGGCGCAACATCACCCATGCCTGGGGGGCGGGGGTGTAATTTCTAACTTGTGCCTTCTCCAGGAAGGCAAACTTCCCTGTGCCTACTAGAAGCAGGGCTCTCTGTTTGTCCTGGAGGAGACAGTGCCAGGGCTCGGGCCCTAGGGTTCTGAATCCAAGTAGCTACCCTTCAACAACAGTCCTGCCTGAGCACACTCCCACGTCTCATCTGGGGCAGGGCTTCTCATGCCTTCGTGAGCCAGGCGGTTCTTAGAAAGGCTGCCACTGCACTGCATCTTCTGCAGCATATTCAGGCACTCTGTAGCTGGAAGGCTTCCAGGGGCATTCCACTGTAGCACTGAGAGTGTCTAAGTCAGTATTGGGGTACTGTGCAGAGATACCTTCTCTGGCTGACCTCTGATTCCAGACACAAGCCACGTCCCTGAAAAGAATCATGGAAGACCAACACCTCCTGTGTCAGATATAGCTTTGGGTCTTGAGGGTCCAAACAGGAAAAGAACTGGTCCCAAAAGCAGTATAGTAATGGATGGATGAGATGGGGATCTCCGCTATGCTCTGTCACTTGCATCCTTGCATCCCTACTATTCTGACTTGTATGGCTCATTAGTAGCATCTGTATGTCCCCATCTTTCTTCAAGTACACATCCTGCTCCAGAAAGCAGTTCCCCTTCTCAAGGGCCCCGGGACAGGGCTTCATTCATGGATGTTAAAGGATGAAAACGCCTTTCGCCTAACTTACTCTAATGCATCCTGCTGAAGCTGCAGCCTGATTCTGTCAGCTGGGCCTCCAGCATGACACAGCATCCCTGCTGGTTTCCCTAAGGAGCCAGCAGCCCTGTGTGACACAAAGGATTCTCAGACAATGGAAGGAAGAGGTCCTATCACCTCACAGATACCTCCTCACTGTCAGCACAGTGTCTCCTGCTTCCCTTCTTCCTCTGGTATTGTACTAATCGAGATTCTGATCCATGACACTGAATTTGACACTGGTCTTTATTCTCACCCCAACCCAGCAGACCGATTCCAGCTTATGCATGGGCCGCCATTCAGTTGGTGTGACCAGAACCCTGGGAGGGTGGGGTGTCTATAGAGGGTTTCCCTCAAACATAAACAATAACCACAGGCTGTGTTCCCCAAATCTGCTTAACATGTACACTGAAGGCAAAGGGAACCTCAATTGAGAAGGAGTGTGTACCAGTTTGGCCTGTGGTACATTACTTGATTGATGTCTGATGTGGGAGGGCCCAGTTCGTGTTTGGGTAGAGCCATCCCTGGACTTGTGGTCCTGAGTATTATAACTGAGCAGGCTAAGAGGAGCCAGCCAGTAAGCAGCACCGTCCATACCTCTGCATCAGCTCCTGCCTCGAAGTTCCTACCTTGAGTTCTTGCCCTGACTGCCTTCAGCGGACCGTGATGTGGAAGTGTAAGGGAAATAAACCCTTTCCTTCCCAAGCTGCTTTTGGTCTTTAGTTATTTTATCAGTAATAGAAATCTGACTAAAACAACATGTGACCACTGATTCAGCTCCAGCGCCTAGTCTGGTCGCAGGTGTCCTCCCTAAGATACAACACCATGGCTCTGAGAGCCCAGAGGCCACTTTGTTAAAGCCCTCCTTCACATCCTAGAGGGAGCATCAGCCACACAGCTGGTCCTCAACTGCTTGTGAAGCCACTCGTTCCAGCCTCTGCCCCTTTGTGCCTGCAGTTTATTACCACAGAGGCCCCTTTCCTGTCTCCTTTGGCTAGTTCCTTTCTCTCCTTAAAAAGTTGGTGCTTGAGCTGCCTCCTTCAGGAAGTCCTCCCTGATATCATGCACTTGCAAAATCTTAGGGCTTTTCTTTACACTGTAGTAAATGTGGCAATGTGTGTTTCTCTCCTACTACATTTGAGTCAGGGCTCTGCGCCTGTCCTCTGCTGTAATCCAAGCCCAGCACAGGGCCAGGCCTAGAAACAAAGTCCAGTTACAATGAAGAAGGTTATGGCAAACTGCAGAGTGATCAGCCAAAGCTCTCTGGTCCTTCCTACCCTGTGTCCACACAGTTTCCCTGTATCCACTTTGGGGTCATTATCCAATCTAAAACACCTCGCACCTAATACCTAATACCAAGACCTATCCCAAATGCACTTCTTCCATTAAGCCATGTTAGACTGGTCCTACTCTACATATCATTGTCATGGAAACAGCCTCCTATCTTTTATCTACTCCACAGTCCTTCTCTGGAGTTGTTAGCTGGTGGGTCCAGCTCCCTGGCTGGTCATGACCAAAACAAAGCCCAAATCTCTGAAGGGCTTCAGGACTCCATTCACAACACAACAAAGATGATGTCAGATGGTAAAGCATCCTTAGCACTATGCACCGAAGGCATGGAGCCCGGAGATACAGGGTCCACGTGCCTGATTTTAAACTTATTTGGGACTTGGACATGTCACTAACAATGAGGACTTTGTCCCCTCACCTGTAAAATGGGACAAGGAGATGAAACCAACCTTACAGGCAGAGATGAAAAGTCTATATTGGTGATTCATGTAATACACATAAAGCCAGGTAAGGCACACCCCATCAACTTCTTCCCCACTGTCGTTTTATTCTTGCTTAATTCAGTTAAAGAGCTTGGGAAATGCAAGGCCACAGTAACATTTAGCGTTTAGGTGCATATCATAGGGCCAACAAGCAACACACCAAGTAAGAACACCACAAGGCCCCCACTCCCGAAAAGCCCTCATTTATTCTTGAATGCCAAGACAAAATACAAAGACAACAAAGGCCAGCCCTGAAGGAAAGCAGTCTCCAGCCAAGTAGATGTCAAAGGAAAGGGAAGGAGACAGAGTGTGCAGACTGAAAAGCAAGGACCCACTTTTGGGAGTCAGAGTAAGTACACGGTGTAGAAAAGAAATTGGGTCAGTTGTGGTGAGGTTATACCTATACCAGTAGGATATGCTGAAGAGGTGAAGCCAAGGGGATGGTGAGAAAAAATTGGATAAGGTATGTAAGACCAAGGTTTCCTGTCCCACTCTGCCAAGAGTTCCATGTGACCCCCTAAACCATTTTACTTCTGAGGCTCCCTTGCACAGAGACTATCCAGTTTGTCTGGCTCCAGGGATGGGTCTCTTCTCACCCTGTTCTGAACTACAGCTCCGCTCAGGCTACAGACTGCAGCTAACACGTGATCAGGTAAGTTCTGCAGAAACACCACTGTGGGAGAGTTCTCAGAGACTGTAATTTGCCTGTCTGTTTGTATGTCTTCCTGTCTCTCTAGAAACAAGATTCTGCATCTCAACCACCCACCTCCACCATCACGATCAGCGTTTCCACCACCTTAGAGTTGGGGTAGTAGAAATGGAATCAGAGGGCAGCCACACGAGAATCTGGGACTACACGAAAGCAGTCTCATACTAACACCTACAGACCTTGTAAGCCCTACAGAGCCTCACACTAACATCACATACTAACATACTAACAACATCACACACTAACACACCAATATCACTGTCCTCACACTAATATCACACACTAACACACCAATATCACAGACCTCACACTAACATCATATACTAATGGACCAACATCACAGACATCGTACTAACATCTACACAAACCTTGTAGGCTCTGTAGGTCCTAAACCTAGCACCACATGCTAAAAGACTAGCATCACAGCCCTCACACGAACATCACACACTAACAGACTAACATCACAGACCTCATATTAACATCTGCAAAGACCTTGTAAGCCCTGCAGGGCTAGTGAGACCTGAGTCACGGCACATTAGAGCTGGGGGTACAGCAGAGAGAACATCTTCACAGTGCCTGGGTGCTCAGAGGAACCTGCTGGTTGGCTTCAGGGTAGGTCTCTACAGCAGCGGTTCTCAACCTTCCTAAAGCTGTGACCCTCTAATATAGTACCTCATGTAGAGGCGACTTCCCCAACCTTAAAATTATTATCATTGCTGATTCATAACTGTAATCTGGCTACTGTTGTGGATTGTAGTTTTCTGAAAGTCTACAGCCAACCCTGTGAAAGGGTCACTCAGCCCAGAGGTCACAATCCACAAGCTGAGAATCAAGCTTTCAACCCACCTAGAAGATTCCAAATAAGCCTGCAGTTCAGGTAGCAGAGACATGAGGACCTTTCCCACCACTACTACCCTCTCCCTTTGCTCCAAGATGCTAAGCACCAGTGTGGAACCTGGCAAGGGACATATGTGACCTGATTAGGTGCCAGGGTGAGCCTATAAAATGCTGATGATTGATTACCTTCTTAGGGCTCTGTTGCCGTGTAACTTGACGAGTCCTACAGTAGTGCCTTGTGTGCCCAAAACAACATGGATGGTGTAGCCTTCGTGGATCCATCATAAGCACTTGAGAAAACAAAACTCCTTCATCCACCACAATGGCTAGAACACAGTTTTAGATGCCAACACAGTGGTTCTCAGCCTTCTTAATGCTGTGACCCTTTAACACAGTTCCTAACGTTGTGCTGGCTCCCAACCAGAACATTATTTTCACAGCTACTTCATAACTGTAATTTTGCTACTGCTGTGAGTTGTAATATAAATATTTGTGTTTTCTGAAGGTCTTAGGTGAACCCTGTGAAAAGGTCATTGGAACCCTCACAAGGGCTCACGACCCACAGGTTGAGAATTACTGTCTACAAATAGCAAAGGCCAGGTGCTGATTTCTCTTGCATGTACTTTAAGACACACAAGCTCAAAGGTGGCCAGTATACACTTGTGAGTGAATGGCTGGTTCAAGATAATTTGCTGAGCAGGTTATGAAAATCCCTCCAAGCCCATGTCTGAAAACCTTCATTTGCATAAACACTGAGGTGCTCACACAGATGTGTAGCGATACTTTGCTGTTTCCTAGGTTTGACCATCCCTAGAGAGGGAGGAAGATGGGGGAGGGGGTTGCATGATTAATTTGTTGACACTGGAAAAAGAGAAGAATAAATCTTGGCAGCACTTTTGAGCCTGAAGCTGCAATGTTGCCTTGAGTTTGAGATCAACCACCCTAAGGCTGTACTAACCCCAGGCCAACCTGTCTCAAAAAAAACAAAAACAAAAACAACAAAAAACCCCAAAACCTTATGCAAACAAATACATATTGATCTTGGAATCATCCACGAGCACACCTGTATATATACAAGTACATATGTAGTCTATGTGCGTATTATATGTTGATATATAATAGGTATGTCACAGCTGGCATGTACCCATCAATATCAAATTATTAGATGAGTGATAAAGGTCTGTGGTTTATAGTAGATGTTTTTATTATTTATTGTTATTTATTTTGATGAAATCCAAGTCCAGGTGGTATACGCCTTTAATATTAGCATTCTGGAGATAGGTGGATCTCTAGGAGTTTAGAGCCAGCCTGTCCTGGTCTACACAGAGAGTCCAGCCAAGGCAAAAAAAAATGAGACCCTGTCTCAAAGCAACAACAAAATAGTGTTTTGACAAAGAATAAGTACCAACATAATTTACCCCCTTCGCAAGCTATTTCTTGAGTTGCCAACTCTCAAAAAAAGGTCATTATTTAAATAAAAAGCTGTGGGTACTAGGTACACATCTGTTATCTCAGCATCTGGGAGGCAGGAATAGGCCAGGCAACCCTGGGAGCCCCTGTCTTAAACAACAATAAACAGCTATGGACTGCAAAGCAAAATCACAAGAGGACTGCTGCCCTTTACCCACTGAGAGGCCCTAGGCAAGTGACATCACTTCCTGAGCCGTGGTGTCCTCCTCTGTACAATGGGATTGGTCCTTCCCTACCTCACAGGATCCTCTTAATATACATAATGATGTGTAGAGGCAAAGCCACTCTGCAAATTCATACAAACATTCTCTTATTCTAGAAATCTACTCAACGGCACTATACCGAGAACACCTTACAAATTACTGCCTCTGCACGGGGCGTTCCTCACCGGGACAAGCACTGGACACACAGCTGAGCCTATTGCCATGACCGTGGAGTCCTATTTCACATACTGATCGGAGTTCTTTCCTTGGTCCATTAGAGAGTCCTGACACTATCTAGTGTCTGTTAAGGACAATCTGTTCCTGTATAATTGGGTTATTTGAAAATCCTGCCGATTTCCTTGCATGGCCCAGGGCTGCTGGGAACAGAGATTCCAGAGGTTTGGGCCCAGGTCCTACACTGGGCAAGAGGAACCCAGCAGGACAGCCCATCGCTCCTCCCTGTGCCTCGCCTTCCTCTGAGCAGAGGCGGTGCTTAAGCTGTGTCACTTTCGACCTGGGGAGGCTCCTAACACCGGAGACTGTCGCTTCCCAGGCGTCCAGACTGTGCAGGGGCCCCAAGCCAGAGAAGTATAATCTCATAGCTTCAAAAATGACAGTCCGGCGGGGCGGCGGGCGGGGCAGGCAGTGGTGTGTGACTCCATAGGCCTGCCGGCAGAGGCAGTCAGGGACAAGGCTGTGGCTACCAAGCAAGCTTTGGTCCTCAGCAGAACTGGGAGCTAAAAGGGATGGATGAAAGAGTGGATTCTCTCAGGAATCTGGAAAGGCTGCCGAGGGAACGAGGAGGCACTAGCATCACCGGGAACCTCCCTTCTAGGGTCAAGGATCCTGAGCTCCCTCCCGGGGTGGGGGTAGGGATGGGGCGCCAGAGTTTGGGTGTATCCTTTATAGCCAGTCACTGGACTATGGGTATGAGAAAAACGTAGAGGGAAGGCCACACAGGGCTTAGGACTCCAGTGTCCATCCAAGACACCTTAAGGTCTTCCCCGGCAAAGAATTCCTTAGTAAGCAAGCGTGGACACCCACAAGATAGAGAATTGACTCACACCATTTGGGGCTGACTGGGCCAATCCCATGAGGCATCCACCCCACGCTGTTCTCCACTATGCCGCCCCCTCCAAGATCAAGCTGTTTGTACACACACACACACACACACACACACACACACACACACACACACACAAACAGTTGGTCAGGGGGAGGCGACACCTTTCTTCTGGTAGGGACTCACAGGGCACAGCCACTGATCCCTCCCCTCTACATGCCGCGCCCCCTTCTAGACTCACACGCCCCCCTGGTCCCTATCCTAAGAACTCTGCAAAACCAGAGCCAAGGGGGGCCAAAAGAAGGGTTTGAATCCTGGGTTGTCATTTAATGCCAATAAATAACAGCTCTGACTTCCCGGCCTCGGAATGCCTCCTCCGGTGGCATCCAAGAGCCGGCACACGGTCTTCTGAGTCCCCTAGACATCTGCCTCAGCAAAGCCACCGCCCCCATCTGCCCCCCAAATCCGCGCCAGTGACCGCCACCTGCTAGGCCCCCACATCAGCTCATTCCGCAGCCCTCGGGTTACTCGCTAGCAAGAATGGGCTTTGGGGAGCCTGTCAACTTAACCCCAGATCTGCAAGGCGTATCTATCCCCCTGGCTCCATTACTCCGACGCCACAGGAATGATAATTCTTAAAGCCAACAAAATCGCCAAGGCGGAGAGCGGCCAAAGCCGCCACTGCAATGAATCTACAGAGGCTGCCTCCCCTGCTCCTATTCGCCGCGCCCTCCGAGGCCGGAGGGCTCATCGGGGAAAGGAGGAATCGGCTGCCTGTCTAGACTAAAGCCATCCAGATATCGCCGAGCCCGCGGGGACGGCCGCCAGTGGCCACAGACACAATCCGTCAGCACGACGGGGAAGGACAGCATGGACAGACACAGACACACACACACACCCCACAACACATCACAACGCACGGGTTCCCTCTCGCAGCCCCTAGAGCTGCAGCCGCGCCCGCCACCGCCTCTCCTGCCGCGCTCCGACCTCGGCGCAGAGCACGGTCGGAACAGCTGCAAGTTTGCCTGGCGCTGGAGCAACTGCTCAGTGCAGCAAACGAGGCTCCAAAACAAAAGAGAGAGGAATCTCGCTCGCGGGCTTCCTCCCCGCGGGTCGGAACCCGGCACATGACATCGGCTACACCGCGCAGCTCCAACGCGAGTAGAGCTCCAGACGCGCGTCCCCCCAAGAACCAACCCTTCTGGGTTTCGGAGGTCTGGTGTCATGGTCCCTACAGTGCGGGGAGCGGGGCCCACCCGCAGGACAAACCCTGGGAAGGGGCGAGATCGAAGAGTGCGATCGATGTCCCCTAGATCCAGAGAAGGGGACGGTGGAAGGGTGCGGACCCTGGGCTGGCTAAGGCACTGGAAGGAGGAAGGGGGCGAATTGTTTAGAGCGGTTTTCCCGGATTTATCTATAATCAAGGGCACGTCATGTAGCCCTCCTCCCGGGTCCCCGAATCCACCCGCAAGCCGAGGTGACTAAATGAGGAGGGCAGACAAGGGATGCTCACCTCGGGGTTCCTCTGGCCGCCGCGCGGAGCCCGCGTCGGGGATGGGGGAAGGGGGCAGGGAAGGGGAAGGGAGGGACCAGGCTCTAGAGAGCCGACTCCTGCTGGGAGTTCAGCGCGTCCCAGGCGTGAGGGGATCCAGCACCCCAGCGGACCGACCCAGTCGAGAAGGGAGGGAGGGTGGGAGGGATAGGGAGACAGGGAGGGAGGAGCAGGCAGAGGGAGGGAGTAGAGGAAGGAAAAAAAAATGATCCCAGTACTGACACAGGGAAAGAGAATGTAGGAGAGTGACGTCCAGGCCCCGCCTCCCCCTCCGGCCACGTGCAAAGACTTGAAAGGAAAGAGGGAGACGGCAAGCCTGCTGGGTAATGTAGTTCGCCTTTCTTTCCTGGGATGGCGGGCCCTAGAGAGCTGGGAACCAAGGGGAAGCCGGGGATGCCGCCTGAACTGTCTGGGGATTGCTACACTGACACCGAACCTCCAACGACCTCTTGTGCTAGCGGACCCCTCTGCTTGGAGGACAGAACGAGGGTGAAGGCACTGTCTGTCTTGCAGAGGAACACTTGGTCTTAGAATCAGGCAGGCTGTAAGGACGAGGACTTCCGCGCTTAAAGTGTAAAGTCTGTCCTAATGGCAGATAAGAGAAAGCGTAGTGTAGGAGAGATGTTGTTGGGGAGAAGAGTGGCGTTATTAACGCGGCATTAAGTGCCACCGTAGTTTATTAAGATTCATGTGTAATAATTAACGTTTGTGCATCGCTGTGGCAGAGGCGGGATGTTGTAATTAGATATGCATTTTGCGACCAATTAATTTTCCATTGCCCATGCTAAAAGCTGGGACATTGTAACTAGAAGAATTCGATGCGGTGGATAATGTGGTCATTACTTGACCAAATCTCCACTGTTTTGGTTAAAACTGAGGTTAGCGCTGAGGCCTCATAAGATGCTTCCAGTCTCACCAAGCGGTGAAGTCGAGTGCATATTGGAGATGCTGGAACAGACTTGCTGCAGAAATCCTTAGAGTGATTAATTTGTAAGACATCCAATGAGCATATCCTGGCATGCAGGGATCAGGAAGCCCCTTAGTTTGTTCCCTCCAGAAGCTGTCTTGTGGGAGGGCCACAGGCTGGGAAAGAATACAGGATAAGTGAGCACAAAGCACCATGGAATCTTTGGAGGAGCAGCCAACCAGGATGGGTGGGAAGGCTTCCTGAGGGACCATAACTTAAATGAAGAATTACTAAGGTTTTTAACAAGAGGCAGGCAATGAAAAGTTCTAGATTCAAGAGAAAAGAGCTAATTCTTCAAGTCCCAGTTATTCCGCTGGACAGGGGATAGGTTGCTGGGGGGGGGGGCAGTACAGAAAGAAAGAGATGGCTAGGGGATGAGACTAGAGGGCAGAAGGAACCTGGGACTGCTTGCTTGAAGAGGTGGGGCTTCTAGTGGGCCTGGAGTGATGGGGGAGGGGGATTTGTTTTATAGTAAGCTTTGAACACCTAGTGAACGGAAAGCAAGGCAGAATACATGTTCACAACCTGTGGAGAGAGAGCTCCTTTGACTTCTGAACCAGAACCAAAGTACTCAGTGGGTCTCTCGTAATACATACATACATACATACATACATACATACATACATACATAGAGAGAGAAAGAGAGAGGAGATATAAGCTGCATTGCATGCAGTCTCAGGGACCTTGCCCATCACCTACAACCAACAACTGATTGTTGGTACAAAGCAGAATGTGTGCTGGAAGCCAACTGGGTGGCAGGCCCAGTCATTCCCCCCCCCAAAACACACACACACACACACACACACACACACGCACACACACACACACACACACACACACACACACACACACACACACACACACACACACTCCATTACCAAAGGAACACAAACACACCTGACTTGCTGGAGTTTGTCCTTAGCAGTGTAGCTCATTGGCTCAGCAGTGAGTTATTTTTGTGTCCTAACATCTGGATGATTTCCTGGCTTTACAAAATATTAACTAATAGTACCAGATTCTAGCCTTTCAGCAAATTCTCATTTCCTTACCTTGCTCCCAGGGCTGGATTTTGCACATCCAGGCACGCCACCTGCAAAGCGACTGAGAATGAATTGTCTGGCCTTGTCTTCACCCTGGCTGTAAGACTCCTCACCTTTCAGAGGTGAGGAGAGTCTGAACAGTCTCGTGAATATCAAGCATCCCCACAGAGCACTTGTAGGGGGTTCTGTGGGGTTTGGACCATAGCTGAGCACAGCGGAGAATCTCTTAGTCAGCTGACTCCCGAGTTTGAATATTGACCACATCTCTTGTGGCTGTGACCATGAGAGATATCTTAACCTCAAAGTACGGTGACCTCGAGGAACTCACTTACCAGCCTCAGCCTTATGGGAACCGGTGGTAATCAGCTTTTATATGAGTGGGTCTGTCCTGTGGAATATGGGCAGTGCGGGTGAGTTCCTTTCCTGTACCGAGAACTTTCTGGTCTGTAAGGATGACTGTGTATTTTTTTTCTCTGTAATATCTGCAGAGCTGACATAGTGAGAAGGAATCCTGGGTCCTTCATCCTAATATGGGAAATGAGTTCTTTTGTCTTCAAGAAACCTTGGCCCCCTTTTTTCCTTTTACCTCATCAGCTGACTGAGGATTATGTTCTTCCTGTTCCTACAGACCCCATACTGAGTCTTCCTGCCCAAGGCTGGCTCCCCTTGGAGAGTGGACAGTGCCCTGAGACACTGCATGGGTGTCCATCAAACTACTTCCTGGTTCCCATAGTCTCAGATCCTGGATCCCTGATTTTTCTCAGTCTACTAGACTGTCACTAACCTTCCTCAGAGAGACCTCTGTTCAGTCTTTCTTCCAACACACATAGTTGTCTTTTCCTGCTGAGAAATCTCTTATGCGGCCTCTGGGGATAGGCCTTGCTACTTGGGATGGAGACTTTAGGAGGGAGGCCTTGTGTAGCCTTCTGATAGAAGGACTCAGCGTGAAGGCCTGGGGTCTCACATCAGGACCTTCCTTCCCAGCCTTGTGGTTGATCTAGCATTTACCTGCAAACCGAGGTCAGAAAAGTGACTGAGTGCAGAGTCCTAGGAAAAAGACCCTGGTATCAGGTAACTGTAGGAGGGAGGGGGGTTTTGTTTGTTTCATTTTCTGTTTGTCTTTTTTTTTTTGTTACTGTTTTGTTTTTGTCAGAATATACTCTATAAATGAAAACCCAGCATTTTCTGGTTCAGGCAGTTGCTCCTTCTAATTAATACTCACCTCTGAACTATATATCTTCTCTCTCAATCCTCTCTCCATAGCTTTACCAAGTGAGAGGTTCCCTCTATCAGGCCTCACATTTACATATTTGTCTATTTACTTATTTTACAAGGCTAGGAACCCAGGACTCATACATGCTAAGTGAGCACTTTACCCTGGGTCTTGTCCTTCAGCCTCCTACACTGTTTGAAGGGCTGTTGGGAAAGCCAGAAAGGCTGATGGAAAGAAGCTTGCCGCCTTCAGGATCTGGAAGTCCATGTTGATACCTAGAAGACGGTAGGAAAAGAATGTAGTTTTGCACTGTGTAAGGTGACTTTCAGTAAACTAAGGATCCAGGAGGTGCAATGGTCAGAAAAGGCTTCTGGGAGGAAAATGGATCCACAGCTACATGAATTTTCTCACTGCGAGGTAGTCAACAGAAGCTCAACTTGATGGGGATGTAGCACTGACCAAGTGACATTTTGTACACTGGTGGCTGCTAACCCTACAGAAGGAAGGAAGGAAGGTGCACTTCTGGTGTTTCTCCTGCGGTATGGTGGTGTTGGCCTACAGAGATACTGGCTTGATAGATCCAGGTTGAATTTCACTCCCGTGTCATCTCATCTTCTATTACACAACCTCAAAGACCATCGCCCAGAAGGGAGATGCAAATTGATCCCAGAGGCGGCCATCACTGAAAGAGAAAGGAATACAAGCAAAGGACTGTGAACCTGAGCACAGGCAGAGTGACAGCAGAGAGGTTAATCAGGGAATGTTTATTGGAAATGTGCTGTGCAGAAGTCATGGCAAGGCACCTGTGATGTTCCAGGTACCATTGGAACCTATCTCACTGTGTGGCATTCCTCTCTCTGGGTCTCAGTTCTTAGATCTGTAAAATGAGATCGCTGGGTCTTATCTCTGAGATTATCTCCCTTTAAGAAGTTTGAAATCTTTTGGCAAAAGGAGATGTGGAATTAAGTGACCAAGAGGCTGAATTTTTAACCTGGAAAATTTTCAACCTGCAGGAAGATCTTGTCATTCTCTTTAGAGAAAGCCCTGGAGCCCAGACAGAAACATAAAGCAGGCAGACCTCGCCTGGCAAGATTAAAGGCACCGAGAGGCCAATGTATCAGCAGACATTTCCCTTAGTGTTTAAGGTCAGATCTCAGGTCACTGACATAAACATCCATTCTTGACCTTGATGAGAGCTTGGGGAAAAACAGACCACACTTCTCTGCAAAAGACAGTATACTTTTTTTTTTTTGCCAGGCCACACTCAAAAGAAAGGAAATCACGGTTCTCCTGGGAGGGAAAGCCATGTCGAATTAAACCAGAGAAATATAGGTGATCCAAGACCCCATTGGCTGTGTTGACTGAGATCCACTGAATTGAGCCAATTCAATTTCTTCTTACAAGAATCTGATGGAAGAGACTGGAAAGCTTCTGCCTATTACTGATAGCTCCTTAAGTCAAAGCCTGTGGTCAAGGTGGATAAATAAGCTGAGGAAGTGTGTAGAGGGGGGAAGTGGGGGGCAGGCAGCTGCTTGGAAAATTGGCTCCTCTCCTTCTCAACCACTGGAAGCCTTGCTGTGCCCCTCGTGGCTCCCCGATCTCTGGATCCTTATTGTGACCTCCTTTGCTTTGTGTTAAGTGGATTTCAGATCTTTAATTCAAAGACCTCAGAGTCCGAGATTACTTCAACCCACTAACCAACTATCTCTTTCTCCAAAAACACCTTCTCTCTTTAAATCCCAGATGGCCTTCTCTTCAAATGGTTTATCCTGTCCATTAAAGTCTTATTCTGAACTGTCTGAAAAATAATTTGGCCTTCAACCTTCCACACACCTAAATAATCCTCAAAGACCAATAGCTAAATTATTAATTAAACTATTAGAAGAAAGTGAAGCTGGAGCTCTGAAGGAAATGCTATGAGTTCCATAGCAGGTAGGGAGCTGTGGACCTCAGGACTAGGGAACTTGATCTCATCCAACATCGCAAACAGCAGGTTGTACCTCCAAAGGTCTGCCAAACACTCATCCAGCTACAGACAGATATGAGCACATCAGTCATCCTTACTCACGTCCTTGTAGTAAGGTTTCTC
Source organism: Phyllotis vaccarum (assembly GCA_033318265.1). Lineage (NCBI taxonomy): Eukaryota > Metazoa > Chordata > Mammalia > Rodentia > Cricetidae > Phyllotis > Phyllotis vaccarum. The sequence goes on along the minus strand of JARWLC010000009.1, from coordinate 13,519,905 downwards.
TGTTCCCTTCTGAGGCCTCAAAGGTATGAGGCATCACCTGATGCTTCAGATGATTCTATGTCAAGAGCTGTGGTCCTGGATTACCCACTCATGCCATCACCTCATCAGCCAAAGGAAAGCTTAGGTTTCATTTAAAATGTCTACCTCTGCCTGCCTGCCCGCCTTTATTTAATATAGCCACCAAAATAGACATTTTAAATGATGACCTAAAGATGAAATCAATGTCTTTAAGTAACTTTCAAAATTAGTTTTTAAGAATTTACATATAAAGGGATTGGAGGTATGGCTCAGCAGTTAAGAAAGAGTACTTGCTGCTCTTCCAGAGGATCCACATTCAGACCCTCCATACCCATGATGAGGGGCTCACAACTGCCTGGAACTTCATTTCCAGGGGATCCAACTCTTTCTCCTGGCCTCTGTGGTAACATACGCATATGCCTTATATGTGCATATATGCACATGGACATACAGATAAAAAAATTTGCATACAAAATAATGAGCTTTGTTGTGATTTTTTTTCCATACATGTGTATTATTGTTCTCTGCTTGTATTCACTGTGAATTACCACCTGTGTCCCCTTGACACTTCTGCTGTTCCATTTCTGCCCCCAAATAGTGTGCTTTGGTGTGTGTGTGTGTAAATCAAGAGTAGCTGACTATGCAGCCAAGGGTGGTCTGGAACTCCTCACCATCTTTCCTAGGTCTTCCCAGTAGCGTTACAATCATGTACCACCCTGTAGGGCTCTCTCTTTTTTAAAGACAAGTAGTTTATTATGTGTATTACAGTAGATGGAATGACAATGTATACAGTTTTCATTTTATGTTAGTCACTTAATAAAATTAAAAAAAAAAATTCTGTGTTAATACAGTCTGTAGACAACACCTGAAGAAGTAATGGACAATTTATAGCATCTAGTCTATGTTTGTTCCAAGACATCAAGAGTGACAGTTACACATCAAAATGTACACTAATCTAGGCTTAAGGAACCTCAAAAAACAGATTAAAACAAATGGCAATATATGATTCACATTTAGTGTTGGAGATACAACTCGGGAACTAGCATTTACCAAACATGCACCAAAAACCTGGATTCTAGCCCAGCACAGGGAGAAAATATCAAATGGAAAACAAGGCTCTACTACATCAGAGAGATTGTCTGTGCTAAGGTTGCCCCTCAAAAGCTAGATTGGGACCAGTGAGACGTTCGGCAGGTAAAACTCTTGGCATGCAAGTTCAACAACTTGAACCCTAGATCCCACAAAAAAAGGGAGAGACCTAACTTCATAAAGTTGCCCTGTAACCTCCATTGCCACGAACCCTCTACTCATGCATACACAATAATAATAAATACATTTTACTTTGAAATTAGTTAAAAAGAAGGAAACAAAGGTGGCAGGGATAAACCCATGGTACAATCCGGACAGGACAGGCCTTGGCACCTGAATGTGCTGGGGGTGGGAAGGATACTATGGAGGTGATGCATGGGCAGTGTTTCCAGGGCAACAGGTAGAAGCTGGGGTATGGGGAATGGCAGGGGGAGGAAACATGATCAAGGAAGGAGGCAGAATTAAGTTTGCCAAGTCAGTGATGTGCAGCTGGTTCAAGGCTCCACTCAGGAGGCATCAAATCTTTATAATCACTTGACCTTGGACAAACCTAATTACTCTGAGCTTTTATTTCCTCTATAAAATGGGGAAACCACAGATCACATCTCAGTAGGTTTACAAACATTAAAGGAGGGAGGGGGAGAGAGAGAGAGAGAGAGAGAGAGAGAGAGAGAGAGAGAGAGAGAGAGAGAGAGAGAGAGAGAGAGAGAGAGAGAGAGAGAGAATGAAGAGATGAAGGGTCAGGCTAGCCTTTACCTTTGTTTTTATTTGCTTTTCATTTGCTTCTTTGAGATAGGATTTATCTACACAGCATAGAACTCACTAGAACTTCAGGCTGGCCTCAAACTCACAGAGATCCACCTGCCTCTGCCTCCTAAGCACTGGGACTAAAGGCATGTGCCACCAGGCTAGGCTGCTGTCTTAGCCGACTTTGTGGGAAGAGGAACAAAAATATGAGCAATCTGAGCTTTATTCTAGAACCCAGAAAGAGGAGGAGTTGGTGTTGCTGTTACAGGGTTACAGGACAATCCTATCACACAAGGCGGGATGGTCTAGCCCACAAGTTGCCATCTGGGCCTGATCTGAGAACACAGAACCCTTATCTTCTCTCCTTTACCTCACCTCTGGGGATTTAGCCCAATTTGGAGTGACGTAGGCCTCCCTGTACTTCCGTCACAATATGAGATACACACACCCATCCCAACTCTGTTACTTTTCCAACAATTTGAATTCTGAGATTTGTTATGCTATACTCTTTTTAGAAAGGGCTAGAGACAGAGCTTCCAGTTTTAAGATACATCAGTGTTAGGAAATAGGAGTCATCACCAAAGACTCTTTGTGAGATGAATCCTTTTAGCAAAAGAATAAGTGCGCATGGCTTTTTCAAATAGCTCATGCAGCATGAGCAGCATCAGGTCTGGCTGGGGGAGGTTTGCTTCACCAGCAACTCTTCTGGAACATTCCTGTGGCATCAGCCTGTTCCCAGCACTGCTCAGCACTAACATCTTTGTAGAAATCAGCTGCTTTTTGCGGAGTTGAAATGAAGGGTGTGTGAAGTCCTGAAGGACCTCTGTGTAAGCCACTGAACAGAAACTGCTCCAGGAGGTTACCCAGCTTGCAGTCAGAAGAAAGGGAAATTTTGGAAAAATAAGGAGAAATGCCTTTGACTGACTTGAACTGGCGGACTGTTCCAGACACAGGAACAGGGCAGTAGATGCCTAGGCTACTGTTTTCAAAGGGCAGTATCTGAGTGTTCAGCCAGCCTGGGACCTCTGACAGAGCCACAGACAAGGGAATAAGCTGTAGACATTTTAACCTGTCCCCTCTCTGCTCCTAGAAAACAATGTTAGTCTGACACAAAGATTTGAAGCCTTTTCTTCAGGCCTCATCGAAGGTACCCTTTCAGTGGGCATGTTGCCATGACAACTGGCTAGTCACTAGAGGGCATCTATAATTGGTAGAAAATGTTATTAATTTAGTTACAGGTTATTCTTCTAGAAGGACCGTGAGTCTTGGGCTACTTAGAGTAGTCAGATGTGAGCTTCCTGCCTGAGAACACTAATAATCACCTTGTAACTTAATTACTATCCCTGCACCAGGAGTGCATCTCCTGTTATCAGCTGGGATGTAATTTTTGGATGCCAGCTCCTTGGGCAGGGCCTGTCTTTGCAAGCTGTGGTTACCCAGATTCTGGTCTTAACCTTTGCTGAGCTTGGAAGCCACTGGGCCTTGGAATTAGCTGGAGGGATCCTTGTGAAATACCAGTTCACCCTGAGCGTCAGCTCTTGGCTGCTGGAAGGGAAGAATGGGAGAAACGGTCCCCACGTAAGAATGTCCCACATGACCACTCCGGCTCTCAGGTCTTCAGGCTCTTTTCACACCTGGTTTGCCTGGTTTCCTAGATATAAATCTAGACAATTCTTAACACTCGATACATATTATTTTTACTTTCATTTTTATAAAAAAAAAGGTAGAATACATACACCATAAAATTGACCATCTTAGCTCTTTCTTTTCTTTTTTTTTTATGAAGATGGGGGTCTCACTATGGAGTCCAGGTCTGCTGACCTGGAACTCGGTATGTAGACCAAGTTGGCCTCAAACCCTCAGAGATCCACCTGCCTTTTCCTCCCAAGTGCTGGGTTAAAGGCATGTACCACAATGCCTGGCCCATCTTGGCCATTTTAAGTCACAGTTTAATGGCCTTAAATGGCAAACATCACTGCCATCTCTCACAGGAACTCTTGGTTTTGTAAAACTGAACTTTTCCATTTAATACTAATTTTTTTTAATTGAAAAAATCCATACAGTGTTTTGACTATGTTTTCCCCTCCCAATTCTTCCCTTCCCACCTCCCTGCCCAGCCACCTTTGTGCTCTCTCTCTCTCTCTCTCTCTCTCTCTCTCTCTCTCTCTCTCTCTCTCTCTCTCTCTGTCTCTCAAAGACAGAAACAAAACAAGAACAAAAACAAGAAACACACACACACACAAAACTCTACCTAAAAATTAAAATCAAAATAAACAAGCAAAGGCCTGGGTAAGACCAAAAATAAAAATAATAAATAAATAAATAATAAAATAAAAATTAAAATCCCAAACAAAGAACAATGATTTGAACATACCACTGAGTTTGTTGTGTGTTGGTTGAGTACTCCTGGACATGAGGCCTGTCCTGAGGTCTGGTTAATATACCCAGTGAGACTCCCTCGGAGAAAACTAATTTTTCCTTTCCCAGCTGTTATGAATTGCAGATAGCTTCATGGTTAGGGATAGGAGCCCATATCCACTTTACCTTCTCAATGCTGGGACTCCATGTGGCTTGAGTGTGCTGCCCATCTCTGTGTGTATATCTGTGTATCGATCCTATGGTGTCTGTTTCTTTGGAGTCATTCATCGGGTCTCTTCTTCCTTATAAATCCCTAATTAATACTAATTTTCAACATTCCTATCCTGTACCACCTGGCAGGCACCCCTCTGTTTTCCACAGGTATGACATGGTCCACTTCTTTAGGTGTCTTTCGGAGTGGAGTCATCTAGTGTGAATCTTTCTACACCTGGCTTACTTCACTTAACACAATATGCTCAAGCTTCAACCGTATTTTAACATGTAACACTTTATTTTCTCTTCAAGACTGACTATTATCCTGGCGTGTGTGTGTATGATGTTTATCTACTCATGGATGCACAGACATTTTAGTGACCTCTACCTTTTGGCTGTTGCAGATGGGCTGCTATGAACATGGGTGCACAAATACCTCTTTCAGTTCTTCTAGGGTGTCTACTCAGAAATGGAATTGCTGGGGGATATGGTAATTTTTAGTTTCTGAGGAAGTGTCATTCTGTGCCATAATTAGAGTCATTATTGCCATGAAGAGACACCATGACAACAGCAATTCTTATAAAGAAAACATTCAATTGGGGTGGCTCACTTAGAGTTTCAGAAGTTCAGTCAATTATCATCACGATGGGAGCAGGTGTGCAGGCAGATGTGGTGCTAGAGGAGTAGCTGAGTTCTACATCTTGCAGGCAACATGAAGTCAACTGACACACTGAGTGGTGTGGTATCTTGAGCATAAGAAACCTCAAAGCCCGCCCCATAGCAACACACTTCCTCCAACAAGGTCATACTTACTCTAACACAACCATGCCACTCCCTGTGAGGTTATGGGGGGGGCAACTACATTCAAACTACCACACTCTATTTTCCATTTCATATTTATACAATAATAGTTCAAATGTGTTCCAGTTTCTCCTCATTCTTATCCACACTTACATTTATTCATTTTCCTTGAATACTAGAAAACCTAGTATGTAAGGCACAGTCATTTATTAAGAAGAGGGCCTGGCTAACAACATCTGTTGATAACATCATTACTGATCTCTATAATACCTCTTGTGAATTGAGAATGGAATATGGAGTAGGTACTGTTATCATATTGATCACTAGACCAACCTTAAGAATATGCACCATTATCATTTCCATTTAAACATTTATTATTATTTTATTATCTGTGTATTAGTGTTTTTTCTGAAGGTACACACGTGTACCATGTGCATGTCTGGTGTCCGTGAAAATCACAGAAGAGGTCAGGTCCTCTGGGATTTGAGTTACAGTTGATAGTTAGCTGACATATGGGTGCTAAAAATTGAACCTGGGTCCTTAGGAGCCAAATGTACTAACCACTGAACTATCTCTTCAGGGGCCTATTTTTACTCTTTAAAGATGTTTTTTAAAAAAATTTTAATCATGTGCACGTATGTGTCTATGTGAGGTTTTGTGCATATGAGTACAGATGACTACAGACACTAGAAGAAAATGTCTGTTTTGTAGAGCTGGAGTTGATGATGGTTGTGAGATCTCCAGTATGGATGCTGAGAACTGAACTTGGGTCCTCTAGAAAAGCAGTTAATTTTGTGATCTTAGCCTCTTAGCTGTCTCCCAAGCCCACCATTCTCATTACAGATGTGTGAACTGATTTATAAAGTCAATGAACACCACAAGATCACCTGGCCAAATAATCACTGTGTCCCCCTGAAGCTAGCCTCTAAGGAACCCATAATTCTTCAGCTCAGAAGAAAGCTTTCTTATAAGTGTACCGAACCCCCTTCAATAATGCAGTTCTAGCTTTTAAAATTTTTATTCTTTCCTGCTGGCAACAACAAATAATAAACACAATGATTGTAATGTTAAGGGAGCAAAAGGGAACTGAATATAACCAAACATCTAGTTATAATCTCCATACATAAGAAAAATTAAAACCTTCAATATGTGAATGTTTCATATTCACAGGGATCTAAATTAGAGGGTGATTATTCCTATAATGGAATTATTTGCTTTATGGAAGGATTCACCGAATTATCCTCTTCTATGACGCCCTTTCTCCAATCACTTGAAGTATGAATTAATCTATAACAATATGATGTATATATAGCTCCCCCAGAATACATCTATTGCTCAGCATAAAGCCAAATCAAGTTAGTAAAATGCTTTTGATTGCAGGATAATGCTAGTGTGGAATATTTGCTCACTTCAGCATTTGAGGACTCCAAGTAGGAAAAGATTTACCGACTCCACTGTCAAACCAACACCCTTAATTCTGATGAAATCATAAAGTGCAGGGCCATGCCAAAGACAGGTGGGGATGGTGATTAAGCAAGTGCTTCACAGCAGTTCGGGAGAAGCAATCACAGAGGGCTCCTTAACAAGATCCTTACAAGCCAAGCCCAACCTCGCTGATCCTGTAAATGTTTTGGATAGGAGAGAACCAGGGATTTCCGTGATGCATTTGACATTCGGGAGCCATAGATGGCATTTACCTAGAGGGACCTGTTCTTTTTTTGGTTAAGAATTACATTTCACTGCTGATATTACAGACCTAAGTTATAGTGGCTTCTAAACAAAAATGTGACTTTTCTTTCACATTAAAAAAAAAAAAAATGGTGCCATCATATTGGAAGATAGCTTAGCCACCTTAAAAAAAAATAACCTCTCCCCAAATTTAGTTTTTAATACAGTGAGGAGTGTGTGTGTGTGTGGGGGGGGTGTTTGTGCATGTGTGTATGGGTGTGCATGAAATACATGCGGAGGCAAGAGTACAACTTGGGCCAGTTGGTTCTCACCTTCCACCATGTAAGTCCAAGGGATCAAATGCAGGTCATTCGGCTTGGTGGCAAGTGTCTGTACCCACTGTACCACCTTACCAGAGCTAGCATAGTCTTACTGAATAAAACATACCTTAAAGCCCACTAACTATGCTCCTTAGTATTTACTTAAATGCGTTGGAAACTTAAATCCACACAAAAACCTGCACACAGATGTTTGTAGGACCTTTATGTAGAACTTGAATGCAACCAAGGTGCCTCTCAGCGGATGGATGGGTAAATAAGCTATAGTACAACCAGGCAATGGAGCATCAACCTGAGAAGAAGTGAGCTGTGGGGCCACAAAGAGACACAGAGAAGCCTAAAATATACACTGATAAGTGAAAAAAAATAAGTTGTAAAAGCTTCATGCTATAGAATTCTGACCATAGAACTTCTAGAAAAGACAAATCCGTGAACCAGTAAAAGAAAAGACAAATCCGTGAACCAGTAAAAATATCTATGGTCAGTTTAGATCCCAAGTATCACAAAATTATTAATATTATACATAATATGCACTTATTTATTTTAAGGCAGTGAATCAAGTCTATAGGATACTGTAATGATGAATAGATATCATTATATATTTGTCAAAAGCCATGGAACATATGACACCAGAAGAAAGGTTTAACGTAAACTATAGATGCTAATTAATTAATTAATGTAAATGTAATGTAAACTATAGATGCTAGTTAATTATATATTAATCTTAACTCATCAATTTCAATATATAAGCATATGATGCTAATACTTAGTGAAACAGTGAAATCTGGTGAGGAAGAATTTAGGAAAATCCCCGTATTTTATGCTCAATATTTTGGAAATCTAAAAACTCTAAAAAATAACAGACCAGAAACATCATGGCTCAAAGGAATGGCTGAGGAATGTTGCTTACTTTCTGGTAGCCAGGATGTGGGTGTGTGGGGTTCTGAGGACAAAATATGTCCTTAAAATGTCCCCAATAATCCACCTCCTTCAACCAAGCCCATCTTCCAATAACCCATTCAATATGAATGCATTAACAGAGTAACGATTTGAGAGACATCCCAGAGTCAACCTATAACATTTCCCAACTGGGCATACTCTATATACCAGATAATACTAAGGAATTACTGTTAATGGGGTCAGGTGTAACACTGGTATGATAGTTATGTTAAAAATGTGTTTATCTCTTGGGGGATACACAGTGAATTACTTATCAGTGAAAAGAACATAACATGTCTTTGCTTTTAAAGAATCTAGAAGGGAAAAGACAGGAAGAAGGGATGGTATAGGGCTGGGGGAGGTGGCTTGGTGAATAAATGGCTTGCTACTTTAGTGTGAGGACCAGAGTTCAGATGCCCAGAACCTAAGTGAAAAGCTGGCTGGGTATGGTGGCTTGCCTTTAATCCCAGGGCACTGAATATGGAGACAAGGACATCTCCCACTCTTCTTGGAGGAAGCTGGTAGCCAGGCTAAATGATACACTGAGCCCAGTATCTACTAGGTGTATCCATATATGGTAACACTGGTAGATTCTGATATGTGTTTGCCCCTTGCACAGAGGCATAAAAAGGCACCAGTCTTCCAACTTTGTGAATTCCTCCATCAGCATGTGTGTGGTAAGGTCTTCAGTGACCAGGAGGGTTGACCACTGAATTCCATACATGGGCTTTCTGAGCAGGCATGGAAGCTGGAGGCTCATCTGAGGAATGAACCCCCTACCAGACCATTAGCCAACTTGTTTGCTGGTTGGGGATAGGATGATCCTGGTCGAGGAACTCTGTGAGCTAATGTAACTGGTTGTCAAGAAGATGTTTCACCCCTGCATCTCTCACTCTGCAGTACCTCTGTTAACCAACAGTAGCAATGTGGACCAGGTGACACAGTGAGATTGTCACACACTATCATGCTATTTCCTGCCTCCTGTTTAATGTTCCAACAGAACGAAGTAGTCAGGCTCCCCTTCCCCACTTGCATACTTAATAGGCTGGCTCTAACCACTAGCTCATGTCCTCTAAGTCAGTCAATTGAGATGGTCAAGACCATGCCACCTCTAGCCTTTTATCCATGTCACACTCAATTTTCACTTCCTCCGAGAAGTCTGATTAGGGTTCTTCCTCTGGACTTCCTAACATATACAGCCATATCTCCAGTTTTCTATTAGAACACTGACATGTAAAAGTCTCTTATGCTCTGCCTTACCCTGTATTACAAGTCTAAAGACCATACATTTGCTTTATTCTTCTTCAGGTGCCTACGGTCATGTATTGAGCTGGCTAAAAGATACAGAGTCTCAAAAAATGATGAAGTCTCGCTTTTGACACTGTTGCCTATGAGTCAGTCAGCACACTAAGAACCTTAGCTGCATCACGTCATTTAACTGCAAAGACTCTCACTAACCTTGTCACCATTTCACACATGAAAATTCACAGCTTACAAAGGCTAACTATCCATCCAGTGTAACTTAGTTAGTAAGTGCGTGAACCAGAAGTCAGAACTCAGGTCATCCAAGGCTGGGGAGACAGCAAAAAGGTGAATGTGATAATTGTGCAAGTAAGAGACTGGAGTTCGGAATCTCAGGACCCAGGTAAATAGCAACCCAGCTGTGAGCCCACTCTGAGAAGGCCAAGAGAGGGATCCCTGGAGCAAGCTGGCTACTAACACTAGCTGTACTGGCAAGCTCTAGGTTTGATAGAAAAACCCAGCTCAAAAGAATAAGGTATAAGAGTGATTGAAGAGGCTTCCCAGGATCAATCTTAGACTTCTGCATGCATTTGCACACACTTACACATGAGAACATACATATATGTATGCACATGTCACACACAGACACATGAAAAGAAGAAAATGATCTGGCGGACAATAAGATTTCATCCCCTTACATGCTTCAAGGTATCTCTTACAACAAATAGGTGTGGAATTTACAGATAGGTGCTTTTCATGAGCTGTGTGTAAATTATTAAATATTTCTAGGGGCAAAAAAAGGGGGGAATAATATAAAGCTCAGACATTTGGATTCAAAGACATGGACATATCTCCTGGTATCTGTTAGACAACAGTTGTTTGTTGTGTTACCTGCCAGTTTTAACAGCTGTAGGAAGCTGAGTTAGCCACAGGAATGGTGTTACCCAGCCTCAAGGACATAGCACAGCAGAGGCGACAGTCCCTGATAGAGTCTGCTGGGCGGGGAACATGGCCAGGGATGCTCAGTGGACAAGCTAAGTGGGGCTATGGGCAGGGCAGGGCCAGTTGGAAGGGACTCCCAGAGTTGCTTTTGGAGGACATGAGACCTCCTGACTGACTTCTCTGTGGCTTTGTCCATGGCCTGTGGAGGAAGCCACAGGTATCTCCCTCTGTGTGCTACTGTTTCCACAAGAGTATCCTCCATCTTCATTTCTGTAGCAAAGAATAAAAGGTTTCCTGCTTGGGCTGGTTTGGCAGCAAAATGTTCTTCACCCAGACTCAGAACTATCTCTGGAACCTGTGTCCCAGGGACCTTCCGGGCTGTGTGGAGAATGGAGACTATATCAAAGCTGCCCATAATGGAGCCTGGAGGGATCTGAAAGCCTTCACCTCTCCAGTCTCTCCCCAGGGGATCCAGGGGATAATTGGGTATTATGTGCAGCCTCTAAGACACAGGGCCCTTTCAGCAAAACTGTCCCCCGGGAGTGGCCATTTCTTTTGTGTGTCGACTGCTATTTTCCCTAGGCAGGAGGAAGAAGCAGACCAACCCAGTGTGGCCTTTTCAGAATTGGGAATCTTAGCCGAGTTTGGAGACTGTGGTAACCATTATGGTAACACAAAGCTGGGGAACAGTGGAGGCTGCAACAATAACCACAGGGTGAACCACGAGCTGCGTTCTCTCCCTGATGGAGGCCATGCAACACGGCAGCACATGTGTATACTCTACCATGTAAAATGGAGCAAACTTGACCATGGCTTCTGTGCCCAGCTATGTTCATCCTCCCTTCCCTTGCCCCCTTTAATGTGGCACTCTTAATCTCTCTCTCCATCCCTCCTCTAGAAGCCATACTCAGGAAGAGCCAGCAGCTATCTCAGTAAGAATCAAGTGACTGGGGTTCTAACAGCGGCTTAGCCACTTCTTGGCTTTGTGACCCTGGTCAAGTCTAATTCCTGTGTAGTTCTAGCTTCTCGTGAGTGAAGTCAGGAGTAGGAAAGGAGTAGGGGGCACTGCAGCAGCCCTTGGCTGTGCACTAAAACCGGTGGGGGGCTTTAAAACTACTGATGTCCAGGGTGCCACAAAACCAAAGTCAGAATATGCCTGTATCATGGGCAACGTCATGACATGCATGTATTTTAAAAGTTTTGAGGGTTGGAGTGTAAAGTTCACAAGCTAGAAATTTGTGGGACCATGATTATAGGTGAGTATGATATTATAGGTCTTTGGGGGAGCTTCACTTGGAATGTGGTCATTTTATATCTTATTTCCATCTTTTAAAAAGTATTTACTTTTTCTAAGTATTTTGACTGTGTGTATGTATGTGTAGCACACCTCTGCCTGGTGCTCATGGAGGTCAGGAGAGGGCATTAAGTCCACTGGAATGGAGTTTATATAGGGATAAACTCCATTGTGAGCTGCCATGTAAGTGTTGGGAATTGAACCTGGGTCTGCTGGAAAAGCAGCCAGTGTTCTCTCCAGTCCCATCTTATTTCTATTCTAAAAAAAAAATGTATGTTTTTGAGAAAAATTAATTTGTATGTACACACACACACACACACACACACACACACACACACACATCCAAATGCACACATGCATGTGGAGATCAGAGCATAACTTGTGGAGTTCTCTTCTACCATGAGGGTCACTGGGGATGAAACTCGAGTCATCAGGCTTGGTGGCAAGAGCATTTGCCTACTGAACTGTTTGCCAGGCCTTATATCTTCTTCCTTCTTCCTTCTTGCTTCCTTTTTCCTTCCTTCCTTCCTTCCTTCCTTCCTTCCTTCCTTCCTTCCTTCCTTCCTTCTTCCCTTCCTTCCTTCCTTCTTCCCTTCCTTCCTTCCTTCTTCCCTTCCTTCCGTCCTTCCTTCCTTCTTTCCTTCCTTCCTTCCTTCCTTCCTTCCTTCCTTCCTTCCTTTCTTCCTTCCTTCCTCCCTCCCTCTATCTCTCCCTCCCTCACTCCCTCTCTCCCTCCTTCCCTTCTTTCTTTCTTGACAGGATTTCTCCATGTAACAGCCCTGGTTGTCCTAGAATTCACTCTGTAAACCAAGCTGCCCTGGAACTCACCAAGATCTACTTGCCTCTGCCTCCCTAGTACTAGAATTAAAGGCATGTGCCACCACTGCCCGACTTACACCTTACTCTAATGGTGGAATGAAGATGCTGATTTCTTTTCTAAGTGTGGAGAAAGATGGTTTCATTTTTGTGAAGGCATTTTGGAGATATCAAGGAAGCGCAGCACCATGAATAGTCCTTCTAGAGTAGCCCTGACTACTCAGTTTAAGTAGGTGAACTCTTACTCACATCATTTGGTACGACAGGATGGAAGAAGGTGGTTTGCAAGGTGAAGCAGGCTTAGAAAATGATTTGTTGCCAGGGATGAGCTATTCAAAGGATGCATTGTATAGAGTTTCTGAGTGTGCAGAATAAGGGTCCAGGTACCCTGGAAAAGCAAATTCTAAGGGGCTATTGCACAGGCCCAGGGATATTTTATTCACTGTTTTCCCCAATGGCCAGTTATCTTTGAGTCTGGGCTCCTCTAAGGCAAATTGGGGTTATCTTTGCTTCTTATTAAATAAACATTTAGGACGTCCCTATCTTAGCCTCTATGAGAGATATGAGGGAATCATTAAGGTGTGCTCTCTCAAATCTGAGTTATATGGGTTAGCTCTTGGGCCCATCATAGAGCTGGCTATTAGAGTATGGGTTCAGGTATGTGAAATCTACTTATCTATTGCTTTTCACACACTTGGTCAGTCCCAAGCCCAGGCCTGGAAACACAGTGACATTTGACACTTGCTCCTGATAGGACTTTACTGTGGCCTCCAAGTGAGATCCAGATTCTGACCAGGACAGATTGAATCCCTAAATACAAACATTCACTCAATAAATACTTCTCAGTATTCATTCCGGCCACTATATGACCCCTGGGAAAAGAGATAGAAATGGACTCCAATTGTTAAATGGGTTTCACATCCCTTTTATTCCCCCTGAGTGGTCAACAAACCCAGTGTGCTAAACAGAGACCATATTGTCTGGATTCAAGCATTCTTCATATGGCAGGACATTTCTTTGTATGTGAGTGGCTGGCCTCACATGGCAGAAGGATCAACTCTCAGAATTTGTCCTCTGACTTCTGCACAAGCAGATGGGTAAACAAAGATAACTGTAATAATTATTAATGTATTTATTTATTTATTTTTGTTTCATTTGTGTGTGTGGTGTTGAGATCCAAACTTGGGGCCTTGCACATGCTAGGCACGCTTCCTAAAACTGAGCTATGTAACCCCAGCCCTAGGCCTGCATTTATTATTTTATTTTTTGTGTGTGAGTTTTATGTTTGCTTCATTTACTGAGACAAAGCCTCAAAATAACACAAACTGGCCTTGAATATGTTATATATTCCAGGCTGGTTTGATACTCCTGTTTCAGTCTCTAAATGCTGGAATTACAGGCCTGTGATTCCATGCCTATCAAAACCATGGTTCTTCTGATGAATGAGGAGGTACTGTGTTCTCCCAGTTTGATGAAGTCAAGACAGGGTGGAGATTTCTTGTGGAGACTGTCTGTTCTCTAGCTCTCCCTCTTGCCTGTACCCACTTCTTCTGGCAATGTGACAGGAAGGGGTGACATCAATATTTAGAGAGATCAGATCCTAGGATATAGTAATGATGGAAGACTGTGGGAAAGCCATGGTGGAAAGCCTTAATGTTTGGGTTCACATCCTAAAGCTCAGAAGTTTACATTGAACAACTAAGTTCCCTAACTTATCCTTCACAGCATCCTGCACACGCTAGCTGATACCTGCATTTTGTGGTTGGCATCAGCGAAGCTCATTAATAACCAACCTCAGAGAGGAGGCCAAGGACTGGTGGCTGGAGGCAGCTTTCTGAGTGGTGACAAAACCAGCCTAAGTATAGGTCTTAGAAACTGCAGAGGCAAGCAGAGCGACACAGATTGGAGGAGTCACAGCATTGGGGGTAACACAACTGCTGTTTCATTCTCAGTGAGAGATGAAATCAGTCAGACATAGTGGCGTTGTGGTTTGCACATCTCCTGCCCTCCACTCATTTGTTTTCATGCTTGGTTCCCAGTCAATGGTGTCTGGGAGGCTGTGGATCCTTCCAGAAGTGTGACCTAGATGGAGAAAATGTGTTGGTTGTTGAGGACCAGGCACCTCTGGCTTTGATTCTGGCCTGAGTTATGTTATGTGTTATGCTTTCTGTGGTGTGAGACATCCATACTTAAGCTCCTACTGCCGCCACAGGCTGTGTGCTCTTAAACTGGGTATTGTTTTTTTTTTCTTTCCTAAGCGCCTAACAAGAAGCAACTCACAGAAAGAAAGTTCTTAGTCGGGCTCACAGTCTGAGGGGCTCAGCCTGTCATCGTAAGGAGAGGTCACAGCAATGTGTGCAGCAGCCACTCACATCACGTCTGCAGTCAGGAAGCGGGGGAAGTGAATGCCAGAGCTCCATTCACTTTTTCTGTTTTTTTCACTTCAGGGTTCTGTTCCCTGGAAAGGTGCAAGGTCCGGCTTCCTCCCTCTGTTAAACTTCCTTGCAAACATCCTCACAGATATGCCCAGAGTCCTGTTTCCTAGGTGAGCCCAAATCCAGAAAACCTGATGAGAAAGAATGGCTGTCAGGACTGAAAATCAGAAACTGTTCCTCCCTTAAGCGGTTTCTGTCAGATATTTTGTCACGGTAGTGGAGGGCGCTAACTGAGGTGGGCTTGACAGGGAGGAACATGGTGACAGCACCCGGACACTGGGGATATGTTGTGGGATTCAGGTGTCAGCTGATAAGGTCCAAAGAAGCTTATCCAGGGTCCCGGGCTCCTGGAGGGGCTGTGGCCAACCCCATTGATAAGGGGCTGCTGGGACGCTGAGAGGCTCTCTTCCTGGTTCCTGGCTGCTGGAGGGAGGATCCCATCATCCGTCCGTCTGCAGACTCCAGTTCCTGTTCAGGTGCTACTGTAATCTGTTGCCTGTACTGTGAGTGTTGGTTTATATTCTAATAAATATCTACCTGGTATTGGTGTCCTTGTGGGTAAACTCCACCTACAGGGACAGAGTGTCTGTTGTCTGTTCTTACATGTCATTGACAAATAATGTTGCATACAAGCCTACAAGTCTATAGAATATACAGTGTATACACATTGTATGTTTGTACAAATAATGTCTTACATAGGCCTATGAATTTTGCAACATATACAGTGCATATATGTTATATATTTGTATAAAATAAACTATGTTTTTTAGACAAAGCCTTGCTAGTAACCCAGACTGGCTTTGAACTCTTAATCTTCCCTGACTTTATCTTCCGAATACTGGAATTATAGGTGTGTGCCATTATACCCAATTCTGAAATATATTTTAAGTGAAATTGTTGATGATAAAGCTACATAAGGACAGCTCTGCCCATCCCTTACATTTTCTGTCCTGAGATTGTCACTGGTGCTGCCACATGGGAACACACTTAGTGTCACTGCATGTGGAGCTGGAAAGCACAGGGAGGTAAATGGATCAGCATATTTTCCAGTGGGGGCTGGGAAATACCCCTTTACCACCTGTAAGAGAGGTGAGCCTCAGTGTGTTTTCTAGGATTTCAGGTGACCTAACATATAGAAGGTCCCAGAATCATCCACCCTCTTTCTTGTTTTTTCTTTCTCTCTCCCCTCAATGTCACAGCCTAGGGTCCCATTTTTCAATAGGACACTTTCACGTGAGCCTTTTGTGACAGGCCCTGCTCTCTGGGAACCCAGTCTACGTCAGGAAGATACAACAGAGACCTGATGAAAGAGGACAGATCACAAAGCAATGCCAAGGCCTTGATGACAGCTTTTCAGAGTTAGTTTTCTTCTTCCACCGTGTGGGACCTAAGAATTCAATTCAGGCCGTCAAGCTTGAGAGTAAGTGTCTTCACCTACTGAGCCATTTCACTGGGCCGGGCTGGGATCTTCAGCTACAGGTAATAAACCCAATTCCTGGGAGCTGGTTGTCAAAGCATGCTGGACTCCCTCACACATGTGATAGAGGCCTCATAGTGATGAGTCATTTCTTACTGCAACTTCTGTTGCTATGGCTTTCTGGTGAGTCTCTGGGAAAAATCAGGACATTTCTGGAGTTTGTAGGAAGGAAATGTTTATATGGATTTGTACCAGGAAGAAGTTGATCTATTACTCTTTGTTTTAGCCAGTGTTATATTGCTGTGAAGAAACACCACAACCATGGTGATTCTTATAAAGTAAATCATTAAACTAGGGCTTTCTTACAATTCCAGAAGTTTATTCCATTTTTGTCATGGCAGGAAACATGGTGGCATGCAGACAGACGTGTACTATAAAAGTTGTGGAGACTTCTACATCTGGATCTTCAGGCAGCAGGAAGAGAAGAAAAAAAAAGCCACTAGGTCTGGCTTAAACTTTTAAAAAATATATAATTTATTTATTCTTATAATGTGTACATTGGTGCTTTGCCTGCATGTGTGTCTGTGTGTGTGGGGGGGGGGGGGTCAGATCTTGGAGTTACAGACAATTGTGAGCTGCCACCTGGGTGCTGGGAATTGAACTAGGGTCCTCTGGTAGAGCAATCAGTACTCTTAACTGATGAGCCATCTCTCCAGCCCAGCTTTGGCTTTTGAAATCTCAGAGCCCATACCTCACTGACACACTTCCTCCAACAAGACCATACCCACTTCAACAAGACCACACCCACTTCAACAAGACCACACCTCCTTCTAATCCTTCTCAAGTAGTGCCACTCCCTGATGACTAAGTGTTCAAATCTATGAGCCTATGGAGGCCGTTCTTATTCAAACACCACACTGTTGTAAGTTTGTTTTGTTTGAGAGCCAGTCTTAGCATTTAGCTTAGGCTGCTCTGAAACTCCTCATCCTCCTGCCTCAGCTTCCAAGTGCTAGTATTATAGGCATTCACCATCACATCCAGCTTACTGTAAACTTCTAAACAAAACAAAAATCTGGCAGAATAGTAGCCAAACCCACTGGAATGTAAAGGTTTTAATTAAGGAGCTATGATTAATTAGCAAGGGCCACCTTAACAAAACACCAAAACATTGAGTGGCTTAAAAACAGGCATTTGTTTCTCAGAGTCCAAGATGAAGATGTCAATAGGAACAGATCCTTCTCTCTCCTTGGCTTTCAGACAGCTGTCTTCTCACTGTGTCTTCACATGGCTTTTTTCTCTTTGTAAGTTCCCAGTGCCTCTTTTTTTCTAAAAAGGACACTAGTCCTTGGATTGGGACCTATCTACAGGTGGGTAGATCCTCAATGAGCCTTAATTATCTCTTGAAATGTGCTGTCTCCAAACATAATAAATAGTCTGTGGTACTTTGTGTTACACATGAAAGCTGGGGTGACACACCTCACCTTGAGAACTTGAAAAGTGAGATAACAGAGTGGAGCCTAGGACAGACTTCCCCATCTTCAGTACTCACACTGAGACATTCTCAGAGGCAGTGATGGCAATTAAGTTGCCTTGTTTCTCTTGGTGAGAAGTGCAGTGAATTAATTCCTCTTTGGTCTTGGACGATAAGAACTGTGGTGTAGGGGATTGTGTTGTTTCATGGTAAATAATTGTCCCACCCACTGGTTTATTAAAAAGCGCTGATTGGCCCAAGCAGGCAGGAAGTGTGAGCAGGGCTACCAGACTAAGAAAACTCTTGAGAACAGGAAGCACAGGTAGAACACCAGAGAGAAGCCGAAAGAAGCAGAGGACAACTATGCTGCTCTAAGAAAAGGTACCCAGCCACATGGCTGAACAAGATAAGAAGCATGGGTTAGTTTAAAGGTAAAGAGCTAGCAAGCTATATGCCTGGGCCTTAGGTCGATCAGCCAAAAACTAATTGTAAGCATCTGTGTGTCTCTGTCTCTGCGAGTCTGAGGGTCTGTGGGTCTATGGGCCTAGACCTTGAGGTTAGGCCCGAAAGTCTGGGCAAGAAATCTCCTACTACATTGTGGTCATATATTGTATATTTAATAAAATAAGTCTCTTAATTTTCCTTTAAAAATCAAAAAGCCAGGCAGTGGTGGCTTAAGCCATTAGTCTAGCATTTGGAAGGCATACGCAGGAGAATCTGTGAGTTTGAAACCAGCCTGGTCTACAAAGCAAGTTCCAGGACACCTAGAACTGTTACACAGAAAATCCTGTTTGTAAAAAAAACATTCCAGACTGATTTTATTAAATATATAATATATCCTCACAAAGAACTCCCTCTACCTCTGAGATGGAGGAGGGGCACTCTGATTAGACCCCTAGCTATCCTGTGTATTAATGTCTGGATTTCCTTGGAGAGTTCTTATATTATTCCTTGAATATGGATTAGCTCAACTTTATGCTTAAAAATCCAAAGGAGAAGCTGATGAATGAGTATTGCTGCCTTCTGAAGACAAGGTAGTAACTAACACACCGGAAGGAAAGTGGTGGCCGTGACTCCAGTTTTGAATCACTTAAAAGATGGTGAAGTATGCTTCTGGATGTATCTATGAGAATGTTTACAGAGAAGATTGGCCGAGAGGGAACCAAAAGACCGTAAACACCATCAAGTTGGGCTAGGGACCCAGATGAACCGAAAGGAGGGAAGGAGAGCTAGCAGAGTGCTGGCCTCCCCTTTTTCTGCATCCAGATGGCCACGGCATGACCAACTTTGCCATACCATCCCCACCATTATGAACGGAATCCTCCTGTCCTAGTTAGGATTTCAATTGTGAAGAGACCACGACCACAGCAACTCTTAAAAGGAAAACATTTAATTGGGGTGGCTTGCTTACAGTTTCAGAGGTTCAGTTCATTATTATCATGGCGGGGAGCGTGGCAGCGTGCAGGCAAGTATGATGCTGGCTACATCTTGATCAGAAGGCAACAGGAAGGGCCTGTGACACCGAGTTAAGCTTAAGCAAAAGAGACCTCAAACCACCTCCCCACACACACACACAGTACACACTTTCTGCAACAAGGCCACACCGAATGCAACAAGGCCACAACTAGTTCAAAAGCCCACACCCACTTTAACAAAATCACACCCATCTCAAGAAGGCCATACCCACTTCAAAGGGCCACACCCACTTTAGCAAGGCCACACCCACTTTAACAAGGCCACACCTACTTCTATAAAGCCCACCTCCCAATAGAGCTACTCCCTATGAGCTTATGAAGGCCAATTACATTCAGATTACCACATCTCCTAAACCACATAAACCTTTCTACCCCTTCTTTTTAATGCCAGGCATCTTTTCACAGCATGCAAAGCTAATAAAATTCTGTAAGGCTGAACTGGGAGTCTTAGAGCAAGAGTGTGTGAAGGGGGAAGGAACAAAGGGAGGGGCCTCACGTAGGTTAGGAGAGGCATCTATACTAAAGGATCCAGCCTCACAGTTACCACTTACCCTGCAGCATGAGTTAACTAACCTACCTCTTAACCATCACCTGGGACTCTGACACAGGACAGTGGACTTGAGCTCTGCCCCACGTGTGAGCTTTCTCGCTTTGGAGAGGGGAAGAAGCTAGTTCATACCCTATTCTCACATTTGCATTTCCCTGGGAACAAAGGCATCCTCGTTATAGTGGGCTGACACGTGGCAGAACAGACCTTCTGGGGTGACTCCCAGGAGGAGCAGGGTCATTGTCACACTGGAGAGAGATGTTCTGCCTCTGCTAGACAGCCTTTTGTCTGTGGCTCACACTTCTGCCAAGCTTTGCCACATCCTGCTGGGCCTAAATTAACAAAGCCAGAGCCCACGTTCTGGTTTGAGCCAACCAAGAAAGAGCTGAGTGTTGCAAGGAGGGTGGTATGTCCTTGAGGGGGTGGCAGAGGCAGATGCCCTCCAGCTGGGCAGTTTGGACTGGCACACAGCATCATCCTGGGCTTGTTGCAGCTGTTCCAGATGGCAGCCTAGAGTGTCCTTATCGCCAATGCTGGCTTTTGTTAGGTTATGCTGTCCACCTGCCTCATCAAACCCACATCACTGCCCTGGCACACTGAAGCCTGCAGCAGCAGGATGGATGGAGGCAACATTTAAGACTTCTTTCTTTTTAAAAGGAAGACAGGCAAGAAGGATTTTTTTTTTCCACCCAGAAAGTTCTTCAGATAGACAGAATGGGGATATACGGCCTCCATGTATGGCTGGCTTCTAGATTATCAGTCAGGGACCCATGACATTCATGTATTTCTTAGCCAAGAGATTAGCTGTTGAGCCAGTACCTGAGGTCTCCTGTGAGCCATTAGGTGCTGTCCTTGGAGTATGAGCCTCATACAGTGTGCACAAACCAAAGTAACAGTGATGTCATCAGACAAGTCCACCACTATAAGCATGGCCCTCATGATGAAAATCCTTATATGGTGCTTGACTATACTTTAAAAGTAAATCTGCTAGTCAGGGGTTCAGATGCCCTTGCTATCCTAGCACTTGGGAGAGTGGCAGGAGGATAGCAATGTGGAGATAACCTGTGCTACATAGCAAGACATCTTTACAAAAAAAAAAAAAAATTTAAAATAGCGGCTGGAGAGATGACTTGGTGGTTAAGATCACTGGCTCCTTTTCCAGGGGACCCTGTTTTGATTCCCACCAACTACATGGTGACTCCAAACCACCTACAACTCCAATTCCAGGGGATCTGACACCCTTTCTGGTCTCCACAATTACCAGGCACGCGCGCATACACGCACGCACACACACGCACACCACCATCAACAGTAACAACTGCCACCTGTGGAGGCTGCCGTGAAGAGAAGATGGCCAGGAAACGGCAGGGCAGTAAGAAACTTTCAGAAGCAGAGCTAGAGAAGAGGCTCAGTCATTGAGAGCACTCACTGCTCTTTCAGAGGACCTGTGTTCGAGCCCCAGAATCTGACACCCTCACTCAGACATACATGCAGGCAAAAATACCAATGCATATAACATTTTGTTTTTAAAAAAGAAACCTTCAGGAAGGGATCCACATCTTGATATACCTCAGTGTATTTATTTGTGGAAATTTCTCAAAATAGTGAGGGTATCTATATATATGACAAACTTCAATGCAAATGAAAAATTGAGGGAAATCTCTACCATGTACCAAGCATTGCCCTGGGGTCTCAGTGTACACAGTGGGACCAGCCAGCCAGGCCATCACAATACTGTCTGAGGTGCAGCTCAGTAGGAAAGTCCCCTGCCTGGTCCAATCCTCCTTTAGCTGCAGCATCACTGCCCGGGACCAAGGTGACAGCACCCAGGCTTCTTTGCTTGGTTGTGATCTCTTGATCAGCTTCTGGCCAATCAGATACAAAGGGAGATGCTATTTACATCAGCTAGAAAGGGATCCTTTACCTGGGCTCTCCTCATTTCTCCACTGTTGGACCAGGCAGCTGAATCTCCAGCTTTTGGTTCATGGGGTGACCTTGCAACTAAGAACCCTCCAGGTCTCCCTGCAGGACAAAGAGAATGGTTCATGAACAACTTGGGTGACTGCTCTCCTAGCCCAGGATGCCCTTCCAGATGGAGTGGGTGGATGTGTGCATTGAAATTCACCACTCGAAGCCCAACTAATCACACATTAAGACAGAGATAAAGACAGGGTTCCACAGGATACCTAAGGTACTAGCTCATCCCGAGCAGCAGGTGGTCATGAGAAAACATTGATTAGACAGGGTGCCACTTAACCCAAGGTTTGGAGAATAAACAATGCTTGGCTGAGAGATATAGCTAGTCTTTTGAGTCTTTTAAAATGTTATGAGAGTTCTACTTGGTGTGAAAACGTAATCAGATTGTCTAAATCCAGCCAAAGAAACTCTCCTTTATCCTCACAGAGCAAATAATCTCATCTATTGATGAGTACCAGTTAGCACTGATTTCTACTGGTTATTGGATCATTTGTTCATAAAATGAGTGAGTGATACTTTAGTTATTTAATTTAAAAATCTCCTAGTCACAGTAAACCCACACTTTATGACTTTAAAAAAAATCTATTTGTACTTGTGTTTATGAATCTATACCTATGTTTGGGTATATGCACAGAGTCTGGGTGCCATTCAAGCCAGAAGAGATCGGCCCAGGAGTTAGACTTTCAGGTGGCTCACATCTGCCACCTGATGGGTCTTGGGGTCATTTCTCCAGCTCTGGGATTTTTTTTCAACATGTAAGATCTCTATTATTTAAAAAAAAAAAAAAATGAAACGTTGCAGAGGCATGTCTAAATAAATATATTGCGATGCTCAATATCACTAAAATAAACATCTCTCTCTAACTGATCATCAGATTAGACAATATCACTCTCAAAATACTAATAGAGTATTTGGTAGAAACTAATACTAATAGAGTATTTGTTTAAACTTGCACTGAAACCAATGTCAGCATTAGCTTCAGCTATTAATTTGACACGAATGTGGGAGCAGGGGCTTCAAATGAAGAATTAGCTTCATCAGACTGATTTGGAGCCATACTCGCATTTTCTTTATTTCTAATTAATGAAAGAGGCCCTGACCTCTTCCATTCCCTCCCTAGATAGCTGGGCCCTGGGCTGTACAGAAAAGCAAGGTGAGTAAGCCAGAGGAAGCAAGCCAGTAAGACGTATTTCTCGTCTGTGGTTCCTGTTTCACGTTCCTGCCTTTAGTTTCTACCTTGACTTCCCTTGGTGATGAACTATTACCTGTAAGTTATAAGCTTTTACTTCTACAAGTTGCTTTTGGTCATGATGTTTAAAACAGCAACAGAAATAAACTAGAAGCCACAATTAACCAAGAGTAGCCTAAATTACCTTGATAAAAAGTTATATTTATACACAAGTCATCTAATTTCAAAGGTTACTCAAAGATCTACAATACTCGAAGGCAGCCTGATGGAAGTTTGACCTAGATAAGCCAAAAAGATCAAGAGAACAAAATGTGGATCCCAAGAAATGTATGTCCACTGTGCCTCCCATTGATTCCCATCTCAGTCAGCATGGCAGTTCAATGAGGGTAAAAAAAAAAATTTCAACAAATAGTGCTGATATTGCAGTGAGAATTTCTCAGGATATACCCTTAAGAAGATAGTGTTCAAATATGTGTGATAAATGTCATTACAACTGGTGGCATTTTTGGAGTCCTTGTATGTATCAGGCACTGTACTAGGTCTGTAGAGTACCACATTCACGTGGACAAGAAATTGAATCTGAGTCCTAACACCATTGGAAAGAAAAGAAAAAGAATGGCTGAAACCACAAACTTCCATTAGCAAACACAAGCGAATATTTTTACTGTTTTTGGATAAACAAAGATTTCTTCAGTAGAATACAGAAAATAATAATAAAAGGAATAACAGATAAATTGGACTTTGTCAAATTAAAAAAAAATCTGTATTCATCAAAAAAAAAAAAAACATTAAGACAATTAAGAGCTAAGCAAAACCTAGGGGAAAATATTCCTAAACAAACAGCAAAGCATTTGTGTGCACAATATATAAAGAATAAGTATAACACAATAAAAGAAGCAATCCAATTGCAATAATACAAAGACTTCAAGAGCATACAATAAACAAATAGCATTATATGCAAATATATGAATGCATGGCAGAGAAACACTTGGAAACAAGTTCAATGTTCAGCATGGTTGCACATGCCCGTTATCCTAGCACTCAGGAGGTGGAGGAAGGGGGATCAGGAGTTCAAGGCCAGCCTCTACTAGGTAGTGAGGTTGAGGCCAGCCTGGCATACATGAAACTCTGTCTCTGAAAAACAATACCAAAACCAAAAAAGGAGTAGGCAGAGAGCTCTGTTAATAAAGTGTTTGCCTTGTAAGCACAGGATTCGAGTTTGATCCCCAGAAACAATGGCTGGGCATGGTGTTAGCCTTGCAAATACAGCCCTGAGAAGACAAGAGGATCCTTGGGCTCACTGGCCCATCAGTTCAGCTTGGTGAACTTAGTGACTCTGTCTCAAAAAAACACAGTAGATTGTGTCTAAAGAAAAACACTGGTCTTCACATACAAGTGCACCTGCACCCCCCCCCCCCACACACACACAAGATGTAGAAAGAAGACTTGGGATTTCTTAGAATTGAATTTAGTGTTACAGTGTTTGTCTAATATGCATAAGGTCCTGGGTCTAATCTCTAGTACTGCAATGTTGAAAAGGAAAACTTAACATCAAAAAATACAAAATAAATGAATCTCATGATGCATTCATCCACTAGAATGACTGAAATTAAGATGATCAACAGAGAGTTTTGAGATGATATGGAGTAACGGAACTCCTCCACACTGCTATAGAAAGGTAGTGTGGTGCAGCTATTTCTAAAATCTTGACAGTTTCTGAAGTTACACATATATGTGAATCTTAGGTGTCAGATTGACTAGGTTATAGGGTTCTCAAGAGCTAGAAAGCAGAATGTCTTGTAGAGTGCTTCTAGGAGCGATCAATGAGGAAGATTACCTTGGCAGTGTGTGTGTGTGTGGGGGGGCTCAGTGTCCTGGTGAATGAGAATGGCCCCTACGGGCTCACAGACTTGAAAACTTGGTCCCCATTTGGGAAGGATTGAGAGACGTGACTTTGTTGGAGTAGATGTGTCATGGGCCGGGCTCCACTCATTCCCAGTGCTCTCCCTGTCTCCCACTTGTGGATCAAGATGTGAGCTCTCTCTCTCTCAGATGTTCCTGCCTTTACTCCCCCCTCTGAAATGGCAAGCTAATTAAACATTTTCTTTTCTACGTTGCCTTGGTCATGATGCCTTATCATAATAGAATAGTAATAGAAAAGTGATAAAGACACTCAGCTAATAGGTTGGTGGCCTGAATAGAGGAAAAGGAAGTTTGTCTTCCACCTACATTGGGACATCCATCTTTTTCTGTCTCCAAACAGTGGAGACTCTGGTTCTTAGGCTTTCAGTTGTGGATGGAATTATTTCAATGCCTTCCTTGGATCATCAGCTTGGAGATGGCAGATCATATGACTTCTGGACTATGCTTGTGTAAGCCAGTTCCTAAAACTATGCCTGTGTCTAGCTAGTTCACTCACTTTCTGCCTATCATCTATCCATTTATCCATCCATCCATCCACCCACCCACTTGCCTACCTATGTATCCACTGTCTCCTGCTGGTTCTTATCCTGTGGGAAATCCTGACTGATTCATTACCCTGACACAGCAACATCACAAGCACCTCCCCCCAAATGAAAGCATCTATTCATATCAATAGCTCCAAACAACTATGTAGCTGGAATTTTCTTTGGGCTGTCAACCAATTCTAAAATAAAGACACAGAGGCTTGCTATTAATTATAAATGCTCAGCCTTAGCTTAGGCTTGTCCCACTAGCTCTTTTAATTTAACCTGTTTGTATTCATCTACATTTTGCCTCATGGCTTTTTACCTTTCTTTCATTCTGTAAGTCCTACTTTCCTGCTTCTATGTCTAGTTGGCCCCTGGTCTCTCCCTGTCATTTCTTTTTTTTTCTTTCCTTTCTTTTTTTCTTAAATTCTTTCTTCCTAAATTCCTCCTCCTATTTATTCTCCCATCCAGGAAGTCCCTCCTGTTCCTTCTCCCTCACTATTGGCTGTTTAGCTTTTTATTAGATCGATCAGGAGCCTTAGGAAGTAAAACAGTAACAAATCTTCATATAATTAAACAAATGCAATACATCTTTACATAGTTAAATATTCTGCAACAAAATAAATGTAACACATTTTACATAGTTAAACAAATATTCCTCAACACAATTGCTCACCACAGTTTGATTTAAAATAGCCCAAACTGGAATGATGGCATGTGATTTGCACATTCCCATAGCCATGACTTATCTTTCCCTTTTTTTTGCAATTGGTTTTTCAAGAAGAGCTCCCAGTATAACCAAAGACTAATTTACCACATTTTTTCTTTTATGAATCATTTTTAGAAGTCATGTTTGAGAAATCTTGGGTTGTGACAAATTTTTCCTATGCTTTCTGCTAGATCTATTATAGTTATAGAAAAGAATGACCACACAGTGAGAAATCCCAAAGAATGTCATCATGTTCTCCAGATAAAATGGTTGTTAGCACCCCCTTTCACTTTCCAAGGGGTCCTGGTATGTTGGTATGTGCCACCACCTTGTCTAGACCACATA
Organism: Phyllotis vaccarum; assembly: GCA_033318265.1. Taxonomy (NCBI): domain Eukaryota; kingdom Metazoa; phylum Chordata; class Mammalia; order Rodentia; family Cricetidae; genus Phyllotis; species Phyllotis vaccarum. The sequence continues at coordinate 13,493,425 of JARWLC010000009.1, read as the reverse complement.
TCTAGTCACAGTGGGAACAGGTCTTGAGGCAGAACATTCTAAATTAGAACTATAGGAATCATAAGGTTAAAGGTAAGAACAGGCTCCAGGGAAGGATCCAGGAATTCCCTTTCTTGCTAACCCTCTGCACAGACTTCATTCCTGGACATTCTCCAAACCTGTAATAAAGCATCCAGGATTTTGGGTATGCAGAAGGCCTCTCTCTTTCCTGATCAACTTTCTATCTGTCCAGTTTTGTGTGAATTTTTTTTTTTATTCTTTTCACCTTGTAATCCATCTAGTTCTCATCCTAAACTCTCCACAGCATCCTCATTTTGGATTTCACAGTTAGCATCTATTGGCAACATTGCTTAGGTTCAAATAAGGAATATTAGACCTTTAAATGTGCAAAAAATTACTTATGATTCAGTAAGTTCACTTAGGCCTGAAAACATCAAATCGATGCAATTAATAGTTCCAGGGAAGTGGAGAGGAGCCGCTTCTGAGGTCGGAAGGGGCCAGCAGTTGACATTCACTAATTAGCTTGCTAATGCCCTCTCCTCTTGGTGATAGTACCTGTGAGGTTCATGGGAAAACCTGGCCAGCTGGTGACAGAGCACTTGTGAGATTGGGCTCGGGTACCATCTAGCCAGCTTATAAATGGATGATGGCACTCCTGGGATACTCTCTTCTGAGAAAATGTCCTGTGGGAGTTCTAGGACTTTTCCTGAAGCATGGGGTCAAGATAGTTTTTTTGTTTTTTGTTTTTTTACAACCAAAAGAGAAATAAGAAAGGAAGCCTGGGGTTGCTCCTGGTTGTGGGGATATTTTCAAATATAATAAAAACAGTCAGAGATATCAGAGGGATCTACCCACAGTCAGTCTAGGAGGATCAGACAGTGGTGACTCACACCTTTAGTCCTAGCACAGGGAATATCCAGGGAGTGGTGACCTACGCCCTTAATACAATCTGAGTTCAAGGTCATTTTAGTTTCCAGAAGGAGTTGCAGGCTCCCAGGCAGGCAGTGGTGGTGGCATGCCTTAACTGAGCAAAGAAAGTATTTAAGGCAGGCACAGAAAGACAGAGCAGGCAGAAGAAGCCATGGCTCACACTATTAGTCCCAGAACTTGGGAAGCAGAGGCAAGAGAATCTCTGTGAGTTCAAAGCCAGCCTGGTTTTCAAAGCAAGTTCCAGGACAGCCAGAACTGTTACACAGAAAACTCTGTCTGGAAAAAAAGAGAGGGGGAGGAGAAGGAAGTGGATTTGTCCTCTGATATCTCCAACTGTTTTTATTATATCTGAAAATGTCCCCATACCTGGTCACCTTGTTCATCTCTTAATAATGTCGGAGAAGGTATGTATGGTCTGTATGTCTATGGTATGGTCTATGGCTCAGGCTTATTACTTGCTAACTCTTATATTTAAGTTAACCCATATTTCTATATATGTTTAGCCACGTGGCTTGGTACCTTTTTGCTCTCATCCTGCTTCCTCTGACTCTCACTGGCATCTCTTTTCTGCTCTTCAACTTCCCAGAATTCTCTTCATCTGGTTGCCCTGCCTCTATTTCCTGTCTTGCTATTTGACCAATCAGCATTTTATTAAGCCAATATTTACAATGACAAATATTTAGAGTGTACAAAAACATAATCCCACAGCAGTTGTGAGCTTCCATATGGGAGCTAAGAATCAAATCCAGGTCCTCTGGATGAGTAGCCGATGCTCTTAACTGTTGCACGAATAAATGAGACTCAGGGATAGATTTTTGAGAAAGTCGGAGATATTAGAGAGAATAAACACTACAATCAGATCTTACCCAGCTGACTTCTTGCTTTCCCAGCCTCACTTCCCTTGGCTTGGCTTTTTTTGTTTTTTGTTTTTGTTTTTTTATCTTTTTAAAATACTTTTTGATAAATTAAGGCATGGCCCTACTATTGTTTTCTTGGGAGCCTGGATTTTTCTTTTTTTTTTTTTTATAATCTAGAATGACCTTGACTCAGTTGGGATTAAGGGCATAGGTCACCACTCTCAGGATAGTCTTTGTGCTGGGATTAAAGGTGTGAATCACCTTTTTTTTTTTTTTTAATTTTTTTAGACTGACTGTGGTTAGAACTTTTGGAGCTTTAAAAAAGGAGAGAACAGGACCCCAAGATCCCATCAGAGACACAGATGCTTATAACAGTTTTAGGCTGATCGGCCTAAGTCCCAGGCATATAACTTGCTAACTCGTTACTCTTAATCTAACCCATGACTCTTATCCTATTCAGCCATATGGCTCGATATCTTTTCTCAGAGCAGCATAGTTGTCTTTTGTTTTTTCTGACTTCTCTCAGACATTCCGCTCTGTTCAGTCTGTTTCTAGAGTTTTTTTAGTCAGGTAGCCCTGCCCATATTTTTAATCTGCCTTTGGCCAATCAGCACTTTTTATTAAACTCGAAGGTGGGGACAATTATTTACAATGGAATAACATAAATCTCCCTACCCTTAACCACTAAGCAATATCTCCAAACCCTGAACAATATTTTTGAACTATCACTTGAGATTACTTAAACATCTAGACTGGTTTTATGGTTTGACTATTGTGTGTCCCTCTGAAATTCATATTGAACGTTGATTGTTATTGGAGACAGTCACCAGGCTATCTAGAGAGCTCAATGTCTTTTTCACATTTCTTGTGAAAAGGGCTGTTTTTTAAAGCATGTCTGCTCCTGTGTTTCTACTTTCTGCAGTGCCTTGTTCCCAATCTATTTTTCCACCATGCTACATGTGGAATGAGTCTCTTGCCGAATGTAGGTAGTTTTACTTTCTTGTTGGGACCACCAGTCTGCAAATAATGACACAGAGTCTTATTATTAATTATGAAAGCTTGGCCTTTAGCTTAGGCTTGTTTACAACTAACTCTTATAACTTTAATTAATTTATATTTTTTTAAATCTACATTTTGTCATGTGGCTCATTACCTCATCTCTGTATTGCATAGCTTGTATCCTTGGCATCTTGATGGTGAATTGTTTCAATGTGGTTTTTTGGTCCTGGGCAGCCAGAGGCCCGGCCACACAGACCTACAGCCCCAGACTCCTTAGCCACCCACGGCTCCTGCTTAGGCCCCAGAAATGACTCAGACACTTATATTAATTTCATGCTGTTTGGCCTATGGCTCAGGCACATTGCTTGTTTGCTCTTACATCTTAACTCAACCCATTTCTATTAATCTTTCTGCCATGTGGCCCGTGGCTCACCTGTGTTCCTTACATGTTGCTCCTTTGGGCTTCTGTCTGACTCTGCCCTGCTCCTCCTACCTACTCTGATGCCTCCTCCTACTTTTCCTATGGTGCCTGTCATGGGCCAAAACAGCTCCTTTATTTAAAGATTGCTATTCACAGCATACAGAAAGTCTAGTCATACATGCCTAGACTCATCCCTCTGACTTCCTCTCTCTGCCAGGAAGTCCTACCTATTCTCTCCTGCCTAGCTATTGCCCATTCAGCATTTTATGAAACCAATAACAATGACATATCTTCACAGTGTATAAAATGATTATGCTACAACAGATGCAACCACCTAATTTTGGACTTTCTGACTTTGGAGATTGTGATCTAAATAACTTCATTCCTTGCTAAATTATCCTACCCCTGATATATACTATAACAACAGAAAAGGAACTCAGACAAGTAGGCATGACAATGCTATTTGTGGAGTTTCATTAAGATAAATGAAGTCACAAATGTCACATCATTAATAAAATGCCTGGCACACAGTAACTTTTTGTGTGTAGAGTGTGTTACTGTTACCATGAACAGTACTCATGGTCTTCAAAGTTGTCACTGCTATGTCCATTTTACAGGTATGAAGACTGAAACTCAGATAGTTTTTGATACTAACAGTTATTACACAGAAGGCTATCTTCTCCTGAAGTGTTCAAATACAGCATCTTTGAGGATCAGAGTCCTAGAATCTGTGAGTCCAGTACAAGTTTAATGAGCCCAGGTGTGCTGAGGTCTAGCTAAGGTCAGGTGGGGGAAGTCTATCCTCTTACCTCCTGGGAAACAATAGTAACAACAGGACCCACTTTTCCCTCTTAGGAACCGAGCCTGAGAAAAGGTGATCAAGGGACACAGAGGGTCCCAGAGAGGTCCCACTTAAACCTCATCTGGGTTTTTACCCATCACTGAGGGCAAAGGATTAATAGATGTAGTCCCCAGGCTCAGTACCATTTAGCCTCCCACAACTGAGTCATCTATGCCAGCCCCATAGGACACGTTGTTTAGACATTCTCTCTGACCCAGAGCAGACAAAGCCAGAACAATGAATCATAGAATAAATAGGCCGTGGACTCCACGTTCTTCAGAAAGTCAAAACAATTCCATTCTAACTCTTACTTCCTAAATTATACACATCCACAAATATTATGTAGGACATTCGCCTTCAATACCCACATCCCTCTATTCTCTCACTCTTTTTTTCTTTTTTAAATTTTATTTGTACAAGCAAACACAGGCCCAAACACTCATCTTTTACTAGTATAGCATTTAGACTCAAGGTTTTCTGTGAATATTATCTCTATGTTACTAACTACCTAATATATTTCTTATTTATTTTCCTCACCCTGAAATATTGAGCTCCAAAGGGACATTTTCTTTATGACATAGCCCCAATGCTTAGTGTGTCTTGCACACATGACTCTAAAATATTTGTTGAATGAGAAAACAGATGGTGACTCATTGATTTGTGTTTGAGGGAGGGAAGAGATGGTCAACGGATTCACAGATTGGGGGAGAAATAGATGACAAATTGAACATCAGAAATGATACGTTATAAAAGTTACTTAAAACTTTCAAATTACACTAATAACCATATTGTCAAGAGATGCTCACAGCACAAAGGGCCTAGAATGCTATTCCAATTTGGCAGAAAAAGGTATGGAGAGCCTGGCAGGTTGCGTATCTAAGTACTTACCAGTGGAGAGCAGAGGCCAGTTCCCGCACTCTCCGGAAGTGGAGATGAGTAGGTGGGCTTACAAGTTGAACACAAATACACAAACAACCAGTCAATGGGCAATGTCCCCATTTTGATTCTGTGGCTCATTTTCATCTCCACTCATAGGCAAAGACCACTCCCCAGTCTAAGTTGCTCCATGCCAAAGCATGCCTGTCATCCTGCAAAGCCTTTGACCAAGGACTTAAGAAGAGGGTCATCTTCTGTCTGTGCTATTAGACAAACCAGGGAATGCAGGCCATCTGCCCGCAAGCTCTAGGAATGAAGACGCATAGGCTTTGGATTGCTTTTGTGCATGTGAACAGCTGTGAACAAGCTGTCTTAAATGAGTTGTTCTTAGGAACATTAAGAACAACGTGTTTCTCTCTTTTCCCATCTCTGTTGTTAAGCTGTCCTTCTTCCTTCACCTTCTTTGGAAAGCATTACTTTTCAAAAACCTAAAACCGGGGTGTCAACAAGAATTGTAGTATGTGGTCTGCAAATGAGGGGAACTAGAAAATCCCACTGCCTTGGACTTCAGCAAGGTTATGAGCCTGGAAACTTCCTTTTTTTTTTTTTTTAAAAGTGTGTGTATCTGTTTATGTATGTTCAGGTGCACATGTATGTGGCTCTATCTATCTATCTATCTATCTATCTATCTATCTATCTATCTATCTATCTATCTATCTATCCCTCGTGTGTGTGTATATGTATGTGTGTCTGTGTGTGTGTGTGTTTGTGTGTGCCTTAAGTCAACTTGAGTGATCATCCCTCCAGTTCCACTCACCTTTTTCAAAGACAGAGTCTTTTACTGACCCAGAATTTTCCAGGTGTGTCAAGCTGGTTACCCAGCCTGCCTTGCCTATTACCATGTTTCCAATGCCAGGATTTTAAAGGAGTGCCACCATGCCCAGCTTTTTACACTAATTGGTTCTGGGCTTCAACTCAGTCTTCCAAGCAAACACCCTATCAGCTAAATCATCCCCCAGTTTGCCCGAGACACCCCTCCCCTGCGCCTGCCTGAGAACTTTAAACCAGTATACAGATGCTGCGATTCCTTTGATTGACAACATGCTTGCCCTTGTGGGTATTTTTGGATCCAGAACATGGGAGCTTTTTCTGTCATACTCGGTGACATCTGTTAGAGCTCTTCTGTCCGAGGCTTAGTCATCTACAGGATAACTGGAGATGTCAAGTTCTTGTATTGTTTTGCTTCAACCCAATTCCTATTTACAGAAAAGGAGAAAGGAAAACTAGTTGCTACAAGGTGTAAACTAGTCATAACAGTTAATATCACAGGGACCAGAGAGAAGGCTCAGCAGGCAAGGGCCTTGGTACTGTTCTAGAAGACCTGGGTTTGGATCTTAGCATCCACATCAAGCAGCTCACAGCCACTCCCAGCGGATCTGACAATTTCTTCTGACCTCCAAGTGTCACCCTCCTCCCCCACAACACACACACAGCACACACACACACACCACACCTATACATTTAAACAAATAAATCTTAAAAACACAATATGATTTATATCCTCCAGTTATAATTTTGAAAAATTACCTGGGCCATATTTGTTGGTTGATCAACGTTTACTGAGTGAATACATGCACAAAATTCTAATCATCTTAACATCGCCCTGGATTTTAACAGTTCTCCTCTAGGCATACGTATCCATCTTCTGATTCATAGAAACTGTAATCTTTGTAAGCTGAAAGTTTGTCCAATCTGGTGGCATAGTCCTCTGACTTAGGCTGCTTGGGAGACTAAGGCAGGAATGTTACAAGTTCAACACCAGCCTTGGGAAATTTAGTATAATTCTGCTTCAAAAGTTAAAATTAATGTAAAAAATAATTTAAAAACTAAGCTATAATAATAAGCTATAGCTCAGTGCTAGAGTACATGCTTGCTTGACATGTGTGAAGCCCTAGTCTTAGTCCCCAGGACTGTACAGATATAAAAAAATGTGCCATTATGTTAGTCAGGTTCCTTTAGAAGAATAGAATATAACACACACATACACACATGCACATACACACACATACACACATGCACATACACGCACACATACACACATGCACATACACACACATACACACATGCACATACACACACACATACACACATGCACATACACACACACACACACAAACATTCACACACATGCACATACACATGCACACAGACACACACGATTTATTAGAATGGTCCAGTTAGTCCAACAATATTTTTTTGTTTTTGTTTTTTCAACAGAAGGTCTAGGAATCAGTAGATGTTCAGTCCATGATGCTGGATGTCTTTAGTTTATGTCAGAATCTCGAAGAATTAGTCTCTAAAGCCAGTGAATCAAGATAGAGGGCGAACAGTCGAGATTTCTTCTTCTATGTCCTTCATATAGCCTATCAGCAGAAGGTGTGGCTCAGATTTAAGATGGATTTTACCACCTCATAAGATCCAGATTAAACGTGGGTCTTCTCACTTTAACTGATTTAATCAAGAAAAGTCCTTCACAGGTTTGGGGGTTTAGTTAATCCCAGATGTAGTAAAGTTGGCAGCCAAGATTAGCCATCACTGCTATGTTCCAGTCCAAAATACCTTAATATCCCTCCATGACTTCAGTGGCCTAAAGTTTACTGTACTAAATCAATATTCATTGTACTGGTCTCTTCAAGACTAGCTCTGAGCCTAGCAGAAATTCTGGGGGCCATGGAAATTTCAGGAAAGAAATTTGGAGGCCAGCTGGGAATACATCATAAGACCTTGTCTCAAAACAAAACAATAATAATGACAATGAAGATCCTCAAAAATGCCTACATGCATTTTAAATCAGAAGGATTGCATAATTATTAAATTTTCAAGGGCCCTATATCTATCTTCTTTCTTTATGGTAAGATCAGTACTCTAGAGCAATGGTTTCTAAAGTGAGGTGGCCTGGACCTCTTATCCATGACTGCTACTTTTTGAGATGGGGGAGTATTACTATGTGATAAAAACTTTTCCTGGGGACACACACACCAGATAGGGATCTCATGACAGACTAAAGTACAGATGCCATCAAAGTCCAACTTGGTGACCCAGTAAATTTTATTGGGGTTCCTTACAGGAATATGAGTGAGGGATTGTTTACAAAAATCGAAAGGACTCAAAGACAACTGCATCACCAAAACCCACCTCAGCATGGGTGACAGCTCCCAAAGCTGGTAACCTATACTACCCTGTGCAGCCTGCAGGCAGCTAGACAGGTTGAAGAGTGTCCTTTCTAGGTGGTTAAGCTGGTCTAAAGCTCCTCTAGGCATCTCAGTGCGGGTTCTGCTTTTTCCAGGGAACTGGTCTGGTCTCATTCTCCTTTGCAGCTTAGCTTCCTTTCCTGTGAGAGGAACTCTCAGCTTTTATTGTTTACTCTGGCAGGAAGGGGCCTAGTGAATCTGTTCAGTTTCAGGGACTTCCTGAAGTTCTTTTGAGTCCTATACCTTTCTGCTTAAGGAGCTTCCTACATGTTGGACTGTTTCAATCTTGAAGGAAATTGTTACACTACATGTGTTGGTTGTTGTGAGAGAACAAAGCATCTGAAGACCTAGACATGGTTACTTCACTCTAATGACTAAAATCAGCACCAAGTAAAAAATTAGATTCTATCTTTTGAAGTAGATAGAGAGCATTGTTTACATAATGGTGACAAGCCTCTTTGGAGGTCAGAATTTTTTGTTCTTTTTTCTTTTCTTCTTTCCGGCCCTTTCTTCCCTTAGTAAACTCCAGAGCTTCTAAAGTTTTGTCTTTGTGAAAATTCATACTGATATGCTAATGACTAACTTCTAGATTAATATTGTATCATTATGTCATCATTACAAATAGCACCACGGTCTTGAGAGCTGCACATCATGTGTTTATCATTGACACATCATGACCATGGAGCTTTGACAGGGACCCAGAGATGGCAGGTAAAGCTTATAGGATCTAGAGTATTGCTGGTCCTTGGAGCAGAAGGTAATCGGCTGGCTCCTCATGCTTGAAAGGACATTCATCTGTTAGAGCGTGCGGTTCTGATAGGCCTTGCCCCTCTCCCTAATTCCCTTTGCCTTGCTAAAAACTGTTAGATCATATCCTTAAAGCTAGTCATCAAGGTCTTTCCCCTTATTTGGACACTGTCCTATGCCAGACTCATTCCTGAGGATGAATCCCAAAGTTCAGCAATTCTTTTGATTCACCTAATTAACATGCCCAATAAAAACACCCATGGCATCTTAGCCCATTCTAACACAAACCTCCCCTTTTCTCCTCTTAAAAAATTATACCTGCAAGGTCACTGACTGCTGTTTTTCTTCCAGAGTCGGACAGCAGCCACTTTAACATTTCTTCCTGCTTAATAAAGGACCTCTCTGTAAAAACGGGTGTTTTGTGTGGTTTGTGTCTAACCCGGGTTCCAAGAGGGAATCCCTACTATGTAGAGTTCTTAAGAGCTTACAGCTTAACCACAACGCCACTTAGGTGTTGTTGCACGAAACAGTAACAGACTGTTCCTCTCTCCTTTGAAGCAATGCCAGAAAAAGTTAACTGTGTGACCTTCGGCATGTTATTTAACCTGTCTGTGCATCTGCACATATCTCAGATATAAGTTACTATTTGTAAATGGCACATGCTACTTACTGCCTTGTGCATGCTCTGTATTACTATTGGCTATAATTAATATCTAAGCATACCAACTGGATGGCATGCAATGGCCTCACTAGAAGTGTTCTTCCCTCCTCCCAAAGATCAGGTCCACTGGCAGCGAGAGTCTCATTTCTCTGAAGCCATCACAGGGTTCCCGGCAGCCTGAATCCTGCTTTGAACAGTTTTACCTGTCATTGGAAGGCCTTTGGATTCCAGAAAAATAAAGTAACAGTGACACCAAGTGGCACTTTGTAGCAAGTGCTCAGGAAGTCAGCATACAGGTTGAGTCCTGGGGCGTGGGGCTGCTGTGGCCCAAGGATGCTCTGACCAATGGCCCAGGAACACACTGACCGCTGCAGAGCCAGCCAGTGTGTCCTTCATCAGTGAGATCTTGGGTCACTTAATCCTTATGTCTTTCCACAAAAAGTTCTGTCCGTTCTACAGTGCTCAGGACAGAACATTTGTATAGCAATGCCTCAGCTTACTGCTGGACTATCTCAGGTGATGGTGGAGAATACAAAAGATAGCCAGGGTCCAGCCTTTGCAGAAATGGCAGTGTATGGATGAGCATAGCATATTTACTCTGCTGTGCAATGCTGACTGAGTAAAATGCATTCCCGAGCTCCAGTTTCTTGGTTTGCAAATTAGATAAAGTTAGTCAGACTGAGAGCTCCAGAAAGCCAAGCACCGGGCAGGCTCATGGGAAGCACTCAAGAGACAACAGGTGTACATGAAATAACTGGGAGCCGACTTCATTCACCACAGCATCTAGAAGCCAACAAATAGGCTTTTTCCAGAGCTGCCTGGGTTAGGCAAAGATTCTCTGAGGAAACTGAAGCACTTTGGAGCCTCTGGCTACAGCCACAAAACAACCAACTCCAACTGGCTCAAGGTGCAAGGTATGTTGGCTTGTCTAATTTGGCAAAGACTTGACCCAGAACTGCTGCTTGTGTTTAAAAACTGTGATATGTAAAACATACATACTTTTTTTCATTTTAAAATAGATCTTTGACAACATCATATAGTGTGTTTGGGTCATATTTACGTGCTTCTCAACTCCTCCCAGATGCCCCCCCCCATGCTTTTGTTTTCCCTCTGTCTCTCTTCTACTCTCAAGAAGACAGAACTTGTGCTGGGTGGCCATCCACTAAAGCACGGTCCGCCCACCAGGGCACACAGTCTTAAAGAAAGCTGACTCTTCTCCCAGCAGCCACCGCTTGCCAATAGCTCCTCATCTAGGTGCCGAGCTTGCTGCCTGCCCCCCTTTCTACACTGAAATTTTCTCCAGCTTGAGTTTGCACAGGCATTGTGTATTGTCTATGCTGTCTCAACTGCCGTGCTGTGTCTGGAAGACAGTTTCCTTGCAGTCATCCATGACCCCTGGCTCTCACACCCTTCCTTCTCCTTTGTCCACAGTGATTCCTGAGCCTGTGAATGAAAGGATGTGTATAGAGGTCCCACTTAAGTATGGGAGTTCCATAGTCTCTTAGTCTCTACACTTTTGCCAGTTGTGGGTCTATGTTTTAATTGACATTTCTGCCAATAGAACCTTCTCTGACGAGTGTTGAGTGATGTACTAATCTATGAGTAGAGCAACAAGTCATTAGCAATTGGCTTTAACACTATGTCTATTTAACAGAATAACAGTTATAGGTTCTTTCCTAGGGCCTATCACCTGTCCAGCCATAAGATTTTTGGCTCAATGATGGTAGATATGGGTTTATCTTATGTAGTGAGGCTTAAATCCAATCATGAAATGGTTTGTTACTCTCATAATGTTCATGCCATTATTGCACCAGGCCAGTTGTTACTGTGGCTCTCAGGTTCTACAGCTGGATAAGATTCATGATTTCTTTTCTTTTCAGGTAGAATGTACATAATTATGAAAGCTAGCCACTGGGGATGAATTCCAGGTGTGTACAAGCTGGATTTCTCTATGTTCTATGGTGCAAGAATGTGGTGTCTTCAGCAATAGGGTCTTACTGTCAAGTTCTGGATGATAACCAAGGGCACTGGTTTGGGAGTTTGTGAGACAGGCATTAAGACTAATTGTTGATAAATAAAAACTAAAAGCGTTTTAGTTTTTATAGAAAAGGATGAGGCAGCTTACAGAATGGGGAAGAAAATCCCTTCCAGCTATACATCTGAGAGAATGTTAATATCTGAGAATACACAGGGAGCTAAGTAAATAAAAAAATAAAAACAAGCATCATGAAAAGATTCCATTTAAAAATGGGACACAGAATGAAACAGAGTTCTCAAAAAATGAAGTATAAAATACTGAGAAAATGTTTTTAAAGTGTTCAACACCCTTAGCCATCACGGAAATACAAATTAAAACTACTTTGAAATTTTTTTTTTAAAAAAAGATGACAACGCCTGGCATGGATGGGGGGAAAGAGGAGCATTTATTCACTGGTGGGGGGAGGCGAAGCTGATGTAGTCATTCTGGAAATCAGCATGATGGTTCCTCACAAAGCTGGAAAGAGATCGACCACACAATCCAGCCATCACTTTTGGCCACATTCCCAAAGGATTCTATATTATACCATGAAGGTATTTGCTCATCCAAGTTCACTGATGCTCTATTCACAATCACCGAGACATCCATCAACTAATGAAGGAGTGATAGAAATGTGGAAATCTACACAATGGCTTATTTAGCTGTTAAGAAAAACAAAATTATGAAATTCACAGGTAAACCAACGGAACTAGAAATAACTGTTTTCTTTGAGGTAACCCAGAACACCTAGAGAGACAACATTGTATGTTTCTCTCATTTGTGGATATTAGCTTTGAATGTTCAGATATGTGTGTTTCATTTGGAATACCTACAGAGGGTAGGAAATAGGTAAGGGGCCATGAGGGGGGCTTTCTTGGCACAGAAGAAAGCACACAGTGATATAAAGCATTTCTGGTGGGTTAAGTGACAATACTCCCCCACAGGCTCGGGCATCTGAGCACTTAGTCCTCAGTTGGTAACGTCTCTGAGAAGGCTTAGGGGCGTGGTCTTGCAGGAGGAAGTATGTCAGGAATTGGGAGAGGGCTTTGAGAGTTGATAGCGTTGCCCTATTACCAGTTTTCTGCCCGTGATTTGTATTTGTGGTAGAGATTCTGTATCCTAGCTTCCTGTTCCACCCACTGTGTCTGGCTGCTGTCATGTCTCCCTACCATGACTGACTCTTATCCCTTTGGAACCATAGGCCAAATAAGCCCTCCTTTCTATAAGCTGGTTTTGGTTATGGTATTTTTATCATAGCAACAGGAAAAAGTATTATAGGACTAAAAGGAAATGATGGAACAGGAAGGGTTAAGTTGAGGTGGGTAAAGGGAGGGCGGGGTATAGAGGAGAGAATTTGGAGAGGAATAAATAGCACTAAAGACCTAAAAAAAAAAGTCATATAAACCAGGTGGTGGTGCACGCTTTTTATCTTAGCTGAGGCAGGCAAATCACATGTATGTGAGTTTGATGCTAACCTGGTCTACAAAGTGAATTCAAGGACTATTACACAGAGAAACCCTGTCCCCCCAAAATCAAAACCAAACCAAACGAAAACCCCAGTAATATAGAAACTGTAGAGACTTCCTAAAACACATACATCCTGTCTTAGTTAGGCTCACTATTGCTGGGATCAACACCGTGAGCAAAGCAGCTTGGGGAGGAAAGGGTTTGTGTGGCTCACACTTCCACATTACTGCTCATCACTGAAGGAATTCAGGACAGGAACTCAAACACGGCAGGAACCTGGAGGCAGGAGCTGATGCAGAGACCATGGAGGGGAGCTGCTATTGGTTTGCTTCCCATGGCTTGCTCAGCCTGCTTTTTAGAGAACCTAGCACCACCAGCCTAGGAATAGTAACACCCACAATAAGCCAGGCCTCCCCATCAGTCACTTAATAAGAGAATTCCCTATAGGCTTGCCTGCAGCTCAACCTTATAGAGGTATTTTCTTAATTGGGGTCCCCCCCACCCCGCTCAGATGACTTGAGCTTTTATCAAGGCAACATAAAACCATCCAGCACACACACACACACACACACACACACACACACACACACACACACACACACACATATATAAGGAGTTAAAATGGTGTCATCCTAAAATGAGGTAGCAATGCCCCTATCCAACACCAGAGGTTAACAAATAAAAAGGTCAGGGCTGGGAATGAATCACCTCTGTTGGAACTGTTGGCAAGTGTGTTCTCATGGTCCATCCCCACCAAGCATACACATTTTAAAAAGCAAAATAGCATTCTGTTTAGGAAATTGCAAACACAGTTGAAGATTTCTGGCTCTTCCCCAAGCACAGTTCCCTCCACACTCTCCCCTGCAAAGGGAACCACTCTCTTAAATATGGCATCGATCCATCCCAGCATACATTTATATTATTACTACATATGTGTGCATTCCAAACAACATATGGCAGCATTTCATGTTTTAGACCTTTATATAAATACACCATAGAGTATGCATCCGTGTTTGTCTGCTGTAACAAAATACCACACGTTGGGTGGCTGAAACACCAGGAAGATTTTCTCACCATTCTGGAGGTTTGAATTCCAAGGCCATAGTGGCAGCTGATTGGGTGTGTGCTGAGGGCTCTCTGTCCTCTTTGCAGATGGATTCCTTCTCACTGTGTCCTCATATGGACCTTCCTTGGTGTCTGTGCAGGAAAGAAGAAAGGGGAGAAAAGAGAGAGAGAGAGAGAGAGAGAGAGAGAGAGAGAGAGAGAGAGAGAGAGAGAGAGAGAGAGAGAGAGAGAGAGAGAGAGAGGGGAAGGGAGACTCGGGCTCTTCAATGTATATAGTAATCACACCACACCAGAGGCCGCCATTATGACCCCATTTAACCCTCGATCATTTCCTGAGAGGTCCCACCTCTGAATATGACCCAACACTGAAAATCGAGTTTGCAACCTGTAAGATTTAAGAGAGACAAAGATACATATGTGGTCCATAATATGGATCTACATTGATTCATGAGTATTTTAAAATGGTTTGGTAAAATGCCAAGAACTTGGAAAGAACAGGGATTTGAGAATTGGTGACAAGGTAGTCTGAGAACATAATGTGGCTGTGAGGCCAGCAAGCATAGGAAATAACTTAGCAAGTTGCAACTCTACTTTGTTTGGGGTATGTAGACATGATTCTCTTAATAAGAGGAGGTTCTCTGAGACTCTTACCTGTATACACTAAACATCCATACCTCTCTGAACAATGTGCCTAGAAATCTCTTAGTATCCCAGGACCTTCCTTTACAAGGAGCAGCTTGCACACCCCTCTCTGAACAATGAAATAACTTACTCCTCTCTTTAAAGATCATCCAACTTGAATAATTTCTATCAAATGTATTACCAATTTTTAGGCAAGTCGCCTGTTTGCCATCTTATGTATAACTAACTGGTCATGTATATGGTTAAAATCTCCACATTATGGAAAGGGCCATGCACAGTAGAGAAGAAATGTAATGTATTAAACTGTAAGTCAAAACAGAAAACCATCCATACTGTATGTCCTAGCAACCAACCATCTTCTCTTGAACTCTATAAAAAAGAAGCCCCCAAGAGCCAGCTGGACCATTGAGTACCTTCACTCCTGTGGCCCACTGTCAGTCTTGACAATGAATCTCTTTCTTATCTGTACTGCTGCTTTACTTTTGAATAAAATGACCTTACTCCTTTATTTCAACTTCCTGAATAAGAGGCCAAAAGCCTAAAAATATCCAGCCCAGACCCCAATCACTGGTAACAGATGGCCCCAGCATAACCATAAAAAATATATTTGTATCTTATGTGATTTCCCATCAAAACCCTCCTTTGAAGAAGAGGCTTGACAATCATGTGGACCAAATGATGTCACCACATATCCCAGCCTCACATGCTTCTCAGTAGACCCAGGAATATAATGGTCATGATGGTGGGAGAAGAGGCTATTCCTGGGCCCAAGAACATGAGTAGGCTGGTTATGGCTACAACTGAATATGCCAACAGCAGAGGCAAAACACCCACCCTGAATATAGTAGTACCATTCTCCCCAAGAAACCTCTAGTCTCCCAATGGTAAGTTGATGGTGTTGGACCTTCCTCCCTGCATAGATATCTATTCAGAGTGTGGATGTATTTGCTTCAACTGTGCTGCATATGCCCACTTCACCATCTGTCTCCAGCCTCACATAATAAACTCAATCTATATTCTGGGTTGACAAGTGGGCTTTAGAATGCTCATACCATTGGCTAGCATCACATCTGAACATCAAGAAAGCTTCACAGCCACACATTAGAGCTGGTTCCAGGTCCTCACCAGGGCATTAAGTCCTAGATCTCAAGAGAATATTTACTTCATTTATGTCATGTACCCAACTAAGGATGCCCAGAGGACTAGAGCTGGTGGGACTTATATATAAAGAGAAGGGGGTTTACTTGAAAGAATGACACACAGGATTATGAGCATTGAGAGGTTCTAAGGCCTGTGGTCAGCAAGCTTAAAGCCCAAGGCAGTCAACATGCAATTTTAGTCCAAATAGAGGTTTTGAGACCCAGGAAAAGCCTGATTTCTCAGTTTACAGAGCCAGCCAGGCAGAGGTGTCTCCCACTGGATCTTTTTGTTCTATGAGATCTTCAGTGGGTTGGGTGAGGCCTGCCCACATTAGGGAGGACCATCTGTTGAACTCCACCTACATATTCCCCTGTTCCTATCATTCAGAAATGACTCAGAGGCACATACGGGCTGCACATGTTTCTACAAAACATCTGGATCCTCACTTCAGTTGGGATGCAGTGTCATCTCATTCTGTGTGTGTGTGTGTGTGTGTGTGTGTGTGTGTGTGTGTGTGTGTGTGTGTGTGTGTGTGTGTGTGTATGTCAGGGTCTCTCTACATAGCCCTGACTATCCTGGAACTCATTATGTAGACCAGGCTGGCCTTGAACTCACAGAGATCTTCCTGCCTCTGCTTCCTAAGTGCTTGGATTAGAGGTGTACCACCTAGCTCGTTCTTGAGCTAATATGAAGAGAAGGGAAAGATCTTGGGCAGGACAAGTGTCATTTGTGAACATCCCACCTCAGGCTACACAGAAGAATGCCACCATCCTGAATCTTACTTCTTCTTTCCCATTAGAGCCAAGTTGTCAGCAAAAAGTCCCTTCACATCCCTGTCAGTCATTCTTACCAATAATTCTGGGACCTTCGAGCAGTCTCTAGAGACAGGGTCTAAGGGTCTCTAAATACTGCCTAGGGACTTCTTTTCTCAGTATCCTGAGTTGAAACTAGGCCAATCTAAACATGCCACCCTATTTCTTCAAGATTTATGAACAGTCACTGTAAGCTAGCTGCTTCCAGATCCCACATTCCCTGCTCTGCAAGTTCTGGACCTGCTGCATAGATGCAGTTCAGCTAGTATGTGATGTTTTAGCATGTGAGAAGGGTCATGACCTTTTCACTATTCTATCTCACTGGTACTTAGCACACTGTGCTGACACCAGGGACCTAGTTCCAGCATCCAGTCTCCCATCCCATCCCCCATTATTTGGTTCAGGTCTCATATAGGCCACAGGGCAGTCTTGGACTCACTGTGAAGCTAATGGCGATCCTCCTGTCTCTACCTCCCAAGTGCTGGAATCACAGGTGAGAGACACCACACCCATCTCTGAGCTTCTGAGACTGCTTACAGGTGCTGACCTCAGGAAACAAGCAGAAGGATGCTGGGAGTAAAGCAGGCCAGAAAAAGATGTAATGTCAGGGTGAGCCACAACCTTTGATTTCACTTAGATCTCTGGAAGCTGGCATGTTTTTTGGTGAAGGATTGCCACTGAATTGCTAGTGTTCTTACAGCCCTGAGCTGCTCTGATGCTGGAAGACAGTGGAGACTTGGCCACTGCTAGATCTGCTAGGGCTGAGCTTCAGGCCAAGATGGCCAAAGGGAACCACGTACATCCTGGCAGACAGATTCTCCGATGCCATTCGTTTTAATCTGAGGAGAGCTGGGAAGCAGTTTACCTCCTTACTCATTCTGGAAGTTGGTGCATTTTCCAGGCTTGAAGAAGTTTCCTTTATATAGGCATGGGAAAGCAAAGATTGGGAAGACTTGGGAGACTCCTTCCTGGCTACAAGACTCAAGGTCTTTCTTAATTCCAAGCTTGTCCTTGTGGCCATGTAGTGCAGCATGCAGTTCAGGGAGAACCAGCTTCCTGCCCAGGGTCTTCATCAGGTGATGCTGTTTCAAATGCTGATCTGAAGGTGTTTTCCCAGCCTCCACCCCTGTCCCCCAATCTCAACCTTCAGTCAGGACATTCTTTCTTGCTCAGGGTGGTTTCTGGATCTGCTGATTTTTCCTCAGAAGGCTCTGCCCTTCAAATACAGCGCTAGTTGGGAACTTATTTCTGAGCTCTGCTGACTCTTACACAGTTCCTTCCCCACCTTTGAGCCCAGATAACTTTCTCCTGAACTCTTGGGTCTGTTGACACGGCTTCTTTTTCTTCTTCTTAGGTACTGTCTTCTTTTGGGAGAGGCATTTGGGAATTTGCAGGGATGCTTTGATTTGTGTGGCCAGGTCCTGCTGCTGCTGCTGTTGCGAAGGACATCCATTCCCTAGTGTCTGACAGATTTCTGTCACCTGGTTTATGAAGAGATTAGTTAGGGGTTATCTGTGAGGTTTTGTGTGTGTGTGTGTGTGTGTGTGTGTGTGTGTGTGTGTGTGTGTGTGTGTGTGTGTGTTTGTGAGACAGCAAGAGTGCCTGTGTATATGTGTGATATTATAGCTGGTCTACTTGGTGTTTAGGAGAGTTAATAGAGGGATTGAAAAGCTAAGCTGCCAGGTCACTTTACCCTTGAGATTTCTTCCTTCTTCCTCTGCTCACTCTGCCTCACCTCTCTCTCCTCCTCTTCCCCTTTCTTCTCCCTTCTCTCCCTCCTATCTTTGGCCACTCTTCTGGAAAGGCTTTCTGTAGCCCAGGCTGAACTCCTGATTCTCCTGCCTCAGCCTCATGGGGTGCTGCTTACAGGCACATACCACCCACTCCCCAAGTCTCCTTAGTCAATTTTTTTTCTAGTTCTCTACGATTTTTAAAGACATAATTTTCCCTCTAAACTCTGGGTGAACCCCCAGATTTTCAGACATAAAGATATTCATCCTAGCTGCTTTTTTTTTTTTAATTGACTGGGAGGCTTTGCTTATTCAGTTTCAGAGAGTGAAAGGGAAGCATGGCAGTAGGCAGGCAGGGATGGCACTGGAGCGGTAGCTGAGAGCTTCCATACTGATCTGTAGGGATAAGGTGGGGGCCAGAGTAGCGGAAGGAGAAGGAGAGAGGGAAGGAGAAGGAGAGAGGGAAGGAGAAGGAGAGAGGGAAGGAGAGGGGAGGGGAGGGGAGGGGAGGGGAGGGGAGGGGAGGGGAGGGGAGGGGAGGGGAGGGGAGGGGAGGGGAGTGCTGTATTAGGTTTCTGGTTTGGACTTTCGGGCCTAGCCTCGTGGCCCGGACCCACAGTCCCACAGTCTGACAGTCCCACAGTCCCACAGTCTGACAGTCCCACAGTCCCACAGTCTGACAGTCCCACAGTCCCACAGTCCCACAGTCTCACTGAAACACACTGACACTTACATTAATTTCATGCTGACTGACCTGGGGCCCAGGCATATAACTTGTTCACTCTTTACCCTTAAACTAACCCATGACTCTTACCCTGTTCAGCCATGAGGCTCACTACCTTTTCTCAGAGCAGCATAGTTGTCCTCTGCATCTGCTTCTCTGGTGTCTCTGTGGCATCTAGGCTCTGGCTCTTCCTGTTCCAGAATTTTCCAGTCTGGTAGCTCCACCCACACGTTCTGTCTGCCTTCAGCCAATCAGCGGACAACTGGTAGGCGGGACAATTATTTACATAATCCCACAACAGGGGAGGTGAGGGGAGGAAGAGCAAAGCAGACAAACAGACTAGGCCTGACAGATTGAAGCCCATCCCAGTGACACATTTCCTCCATCAAGGCCACATCTCCTAATCCTAATCCATCAACTGAAAACCGAGCATTCAAATACATGAACCCAAAGGGCCATTCTTATTCAAACCAGCATACTCTGGTTCTGCACTTAAGAGAGGGTCGTTTTCATTTGTCACTTTACAACCATGACACCTCTTTCTTGAAGTTAGTTCCTGGCTTCCTTGGAGCAGAGACATCATCAATCCCTAAGGCTTTGTCTTTGTAACTTGGTTCAAGAAACATGGCCCATTCTTGATACGTTTTCATCCCGGAAATGGAGGGAAAACAGATTGGCAAAGTCTTGTTTTCATTATGCTCCTGTGGCCTAATCTCCATATTTTATAAAGATCTGAGTCCCGAACACAGAGATTCTAGCACATAGATGAGGCAGAACCACACACGTCTAAGGTTCCTAGGTCCAAATGTGTTCTGATTTTCCCAGGTGAGAGGTCCATTTATCTCTGTGATTGCTGTTTTTAGTGGTGGCTAATCATGGCTAAAAGTTGATTGGGACCGTAGATCTTTTCTTAAAATTTAAAAATCATGTTTAGTTATTTTATCTTATGTGTATTTTGCTTGTGTGTGTATGTGAGTGTGTGTGTATACATGTGTGTGTGTGCATGTGTGTATGCACCGTGTGTGTGTGTGTGTGTGTGCATATGTGCTTTGTGTATGTGTGTGTCTGTGTGTGAGTGTATGTGTGTATGTGCACTGTGTATGTGTGTGTGTATGCTGCTGCTGAAGGTCAGAAGAGGGCATCGATCTCCTGGAACTGGAGTCAGAGATGTTTGGGAGTTATCATGTGTGTTCTTTGCAAGAGCAGCAAGTACTCTGAACCATCACAGGATGGTGGTGGCACAATCCTTGGGAGGCAGGTGAATATCTGAGTTTGAGGCCAGCCTGGTCTAAAAAGCGAGTTCCAGGACAGCCAGGGTAACAGAGAGAAACCCTATCTCAAAAAACAAACAAAGAACAAAAACCAACCAAACCAAACCCACTGAACCATCTCTCCCGCACCAGGATAGTACATTTTATGGAGCTTCACTGTGACTCCATCAGATTGCCCTCTCCCCAGCACTGGGAGGAAGCCCAGGGCCTTGAACATACCAGACAAAGCTGGACCACCAAGCATGCCTCCACTGCAAGCTGCTGTTCATGCGGTTAAATTTAACTTTGCTGAGGCAATGAAAGTGTGGAAGTCCACGCTGTAGAGGGCTATCTCAAGAGCAGCAGAGTCTGGAAAGTGACTGACTAGTGTGGGACGGTACTATGAAAACACACTGGTCTTCGGGCATCACCTCGGTGACCTGGCTTTAGCTGGTTGATAGTTATGGAAATGGAAGAAGTTAGTGCAGCCTACAGTGGCTCTGGAGAGATTGGTAAGGTTTGAAGTGTATCCACTCTCCATGTCTTCCAAAGTCTATGTAGATTACAACTGCCCGGTGAGTCCCTGCCTGTGGAGTTCTGCAAAAACAGAGGGGCCTTAAGTGTCTTGGATACCCAGGCATAAAGAAAAGGGCCATTTTAGGAAGTCACCAGAGGTTACACTGTAGGAAGAGGCCATGGAATAACCCAAGTCTTCACTCGGGTCTGGACTTCTAACTAATCTGTAGTAACCCTGCCTCATACCTCTGAAACCAAAGCTGTAAGCCTGAAAGAGCAGAAGCAGGTTAGTTTCCTTTTGTAAGCTGAGGGAAGCTCTCCTGTAGGGTTTCCTCATAGACCTACAGTCAATGAGGCCAGTCATTCTTTCTCCAGTCTCTTCCCACCATCTCAGACCTTCCACACGTCTCTGAGCATTGCCTTTGATAGAGATGCCAATCGGGTGAGAGCCCATCCAAGTAGCCTCATTTGACTGAACCTCTGCGAAGACCTGTTCGAACAAGGTCACATTCTGGAATAAATAGGATATGAATTTGGGATGGCAGGGACAAACATGGTGAAACATAGTTTGAATCAAGACCTAGCATAACCAGAACTCCTTGTTGCTTTGGGCTTGTGCATACGCTGTTAAGCACGGACCAGCAGTGCCCTGCCCTGGGCTCTTGGGATTAATGAGTCACAGGTGACTCTACCCCATTCCAGTGTCCTTGAAGCTTCTCTGTGGTTTAGAAAGGTGTCCATGCTACAACTTCCCATGCTGGTAAAAATTTAAACTCCAGGGTGTTCTATCTAGATTCTGGCTCATATATATGGGCAATCACAGAAGCCTGCCAGCAGTTGTCCTTGGAGATCAAATATACCACAAGTCTTGAAGCAGTTTTGCAAACTGTCATTCAAACGAAGCCATTGATAAACTCTTAAGTACAGCATAGAGAGAAAGGGGCAGAAGGGCCAGGGGTTCACATTTCCTCATTCATGGGCACCATGGCTGATGAGTGTCATAAGGAGCCCAAGCACACCGGAAGCAGTTTGGGAATCACTGGTCTTTTCAATGTCTCCAGTTTACAGAGAAGAAACAACCCAGAGGATGGAATCAGTGTTCCTTCTATCACACGTGTGCCCTCTGCTGGCAGCACCTGGAAGGAACTAGTGGCTGAAATTTGAAGTGACTCCTAAGGGCCTTACCACACTTAAAAGCCTTCAGATGACACCACTAGGGGATGGCAGAACTTTTGGGAGGAGGAGTCTTAGTTGAGGGTCCCTTCACCTACTGGGAATGTGCCCTTGAAGGGATTATGGGACCCAAGAGCTCCCACTGCTCTCTTCCTGGTCACAAGGTGAGCAGCTTTGTTCTTCTCACGAATGATGTCATGATGTTGTCACAGACTGAGAAACACTGATTATGGACTAGAAATTCCAAAACTGTCAAAGTAAATGTTTTAAAATTTCTAAGTTGAATACGTCAGGTATTTTATCACAGTCATGAAATGTAATACACTCTGTAATACACTCTGGTTAAACATGTATTTTAAATGGATCTTGGGTCGTATCTTGTAAGGTGAATATTAAATAAAGGTGTGAAAGTAAATTTGAAAATGCAACCTGAATCCCCTACATTCCCTGTGCCAACTGTAATGCTGTAGCAGTGTTCTTAAGAATCCAAGAATTCCAGATCTGGAGAGTGCTGCCCCCGCAGTAAAGAATTCTTTCTGCTCTTACAGAGGATCCAGGTTTGGTTCCCAGAACCCACAACTGTCTGTAACACTAGTTCCAGGGCGTCTCATAGGCTCTTCTGGCATCAGGCATCAGGCAAAACATGGTGCAAAGATCCACATAGGGCCAAACATACACATACAATTAAAAATAAAGAAAAAGAAGAGACTCCAAGAATTCCTACAGCACAACAAGATTTTTAATTAGGCTTAATTCAGTTTTTCAAAAATTCTTATAACATATCACCTTTTCTCTTGGCTACTTGCACTTTCTTTAGAACCCAGGAAGTTTCCTACATGAATGAGCCTCTGCAGGGGGCTCATGAATCGTGGCAGTGGCAACAGGGTTTTAGGCTGCCCTCACCTGTACCATGTCCTTTGCCCTGGGGACAATTTTGGTCATCTCTTTGACAGAGCAGGATGAAGACAAAAGTGTGCCTCCGCAGCCTGGCAGCAGTGGGTGGTACTATTTACAACATGCCTGGTGAAGGATGGTCCTCAGTATCTTCTGCAAGGTGAGTGGCTGATAGGGGCAGTGATATAACCAGGGTTCTGCAGCCAGGAAAAATGTCTAGCTTTTTTCTGCCCCGCTATTTCCTCTCATTTGCTTTCATTTCCACATCCCTGCCTGCCTAGGACCCTCTTCTCTATACCTGCACCCCTTAACACCCCAAGACCACCAGGCAGATCGCTCTGGGGTTGCTTTCTGCCCTTGTACTGTGCAAGCTATGCCCTGATCCTTCTTATGGAGCTGGTGAATGGAAGGCTGAATCCTGGCATCTTTTGTCAGGAGAGGTTTCCATGATCCATCCAGTATGAGAATTTCCATTTCTCCTCCAGAGTCTAAGAACAAACAAACCCAATTCAACTTTCAGTCACCAGAGGGCACAGCGAGACCCAGGCAGGTTTAAAGACAATTATGGAGACCACCAAATAAATAAATAAATAAATAAATAAATAAATAAATAAATAAATAAACAAACAAATAATAAATAAGTAAATAAATAAGTAAATAAATAAATAAATAAAAAACAAACAAACAAACAAACAAGTAAGTAAGTAAGTAAATAGGTAAATAAGTAAATAAGTAAATAAACAAACGAACAAACAAACCCCTCATTCCCGAAATGCTTTTTCCCCCCATCTGTGTGACCTCTTCGTCACCTTTCACAGCAGAATTCTGTGACAACAGAATTTATTCCATATCATTTTAGCTGTGCCCAAGTTTTAATTCCAACCTTTATAAAATGAGCCGGCAAAGCGTTCAGAAGAGGTTTGTAGCCTGGGCTCAGAAATCTAACAAGGGCTCCTTTATGATGAACAGGTGGTTGTTTGGCAGAGGCACAAAGCAGGATGGGAGAAACAAAGGGCATGGTAGGGGCCACTTTGGGCTCACCTTTGGAAAACCCGGCTCTGACCCCGGCTCTGATGTTACTCACTGTGTGAATCTGTGAACTAATGAGATTGGGCACTCCCTGAGAACCGTTGCCTGCCAACTTCTGCACCTGGCACACTGTAAATATTCTCTCTCATCTTTGTAATCAGCATGCAAGATGGTTATTTCCCTCCTCATTTTAACAGATATAAAACCAGATGCTCAGAGGTGTTTAGTGACGTGCATGAAGGACCAAGGCCAGCGATGACTGAGCCACAAAATACACTCTAGATACATTTGCCTATAAAGTAGGTGATTTTTCATTACCTATATAGTTAAAAAAATAGTTACTTTTATTTTAATTTTGTGTGTATGAGTGTTTTGCCTGTATGTGTGTATGTGAACCACATGCATGCTTGGTGCTCTCAGAAACTGCTGATTTCCTTGGAAATGGGGATAATGGATGGTTGTGAGCCACCATGTAGGTGCTGGGAACCAAACCTAAGTCTTCTGAAAGAGTAACACATTCTTTTAACAGCCAATCTATCACTTTATATGCAAATATGTGTGTATGTGTATTTTTCTTTTGACTCAGGTTTAACCAGTTCTTCATAATAAAATACACACCTGAACTGGCTGGAGAGATGCCTCAGTGGTTAAGAGCATTGGTTTCTCTTCCAGAGGACACAGGTTCAATTCCCAGCATGCACATGGTGGCTCACAGCCATGTATAACTCCAGTTCCAGGGGACCCCACACCCTTCTCCGGCCACCCCAGGAACCAGGAATGCAAGTGGGTGAACAGCCATCCATGCAGGCAAAGCACTCATACACATAAAATAAATAAATGATAAAGGAAATTTAAAATTAATAAAATGCACGCTGATCTTCTTGTGTGTTCAGGTTAGGATAGCTGTTTTAGAAATAATCTCAAACCCCTAGTGGTTTTGAACAAGAAGGAAACCTTTCTTGTTTATGTACAAGTCTGAGGCAAGCCAGGCAGGAGCCTCTGCTTCATGAAGCACTCAGAGCCCATGGCCTCCTTCCACATATTACGGTGCTGTCCTTTATACTGTGCTGCCACAATGACTCCCTGAGTTAAGAAGGTGAGAAACAGCAGAGTTCCTTATGTGTCAGCATGGGAAGAAGCAGACATTGTTTCCATCTGCCTGCACTAGGTTAGGTTAGTTAGCTGACACTTCCAAGGACATGCACCTAGATAATACGGTCTCTCACACACCCCTTTTGCGTGGGAGGATAGGAGAATAAAATGGTATGGTTCTCTGTCTGCTTTACCAACAGAACCTGAGAGGAACAGGGAAGGAAGCAGGTATCAGAGAGTGGGTGGGATTTTCCTCTAGCTGGCTTGAAGAAAAGACTGGAGGGGCTTACTGGATTCCTGAATGTCATGCGCTTATTTGTGTGTTCATTCACTTTCCACTCATCTGCCAACATGTGATTATAATGCCCCAGGCATGTTGCCACGGCAGGTGTGTATGTGTTTATGTGCATGTGTGTGTATTTGTGTATATGTGTATGTGTATATGTGTTTGTGTTTGTATATGTGTATGCGTGTGTGTGTGTGCATATGTCTATCTGTCTGACTGTCTGTAATGCCCTCCATTGAAAAAGACTCCTGTTTCTGGTCTCTTGAGTGGTTTCAGGGCCCCTCCATATTAAGGATCACAGCCAGTGGGGTCCCTTCTGGCTGGGTTAAACACTGCTTGCTACCCAGTCTTTAGCAGAAGTAAAGTTCTGTATCTTGTCAAAATTCTCTGGATTTCTTGAGACCCCAAATCCATTTCTAACAGCTTGACACCTAATGTGGGGCTCTCTCTCCGTGACCAAGAGTCTTAGAGATTGATTCCCATCCTCAGAGGTGCACTGTGTTGCCTTGTGGTGGTGGCCCTGCCTCCGGAAATACTGGAAACTTAAAATCAAAGGTCAATCTGGAGATGGCATCATGGAGAAAAAAAAAAATAGCAAACACGAAGACAACCAGGTAACTTCAAGGAGGAGCCAAGCTGAGGAAAACAGACTATATAATATAGCATTGCTGTGAAGGTTGGAGGCTTTTGAAAATAAGAATCTGGCAAAGATGTCAAGTACAGATTATTCTGAAAGTGGGAAACAAAAAGTCTAGGGGGAAACGTGAGAAATCTCCAGGGCAAGTGTGTGTGTGTGTCTTGGTGTGTGCGTTTGCACATGTGTGTGTATGTTGGTGTGTGTGCTGGTGTGTTTGTGCACATGTGTGTTGGTGTGTGTGTTGGTATGTTTGTGCACATGTGTGTTGGTGTGTTTGTGCACATGTGTGTTAGTGTGTGTATCAGGGGGCAGGGGAGCAAGTAACTCCCCTCTGACACTTGCTGAGATATACTAGGGTGGATTTTGAGGTTCTGTGAAGATAATTTCTGACACAAGAGGAAGGATAAAAGACGACTCCCCACATAGCCCTCTGATTTATCACCTGCAGAGGGGACAGTGAGGCCCATCAAAACTGCATACAGGATCTTCTAACCCTCTTTACAAGCAAGCCTATGTGAATCGGTGCATCCGCCAAGAGTGTGAGTAAAGCCTTTAACATCCAATGGACCAAGAAGAACCTGCGAATCCCTGGGAAGGCTGAAGGGTTTGATGAGAAAGTACTCAGGATTAGACACAGAAGGGCCCTTGGAACAAGAGATGCTAAAATCACGCTTAGTAACTGACAGATGGCCAGAGGGAGTGAGAAAGTCACAAGAGATTGAGAGTAGATTGATGGGGGAAAGAAACTACTTTTCTGGCTGATTCTGGGTCTGCATGCTCATGCTCCTCTCCATCCTAGTTGGAGCAGGAAAATGGGTGTCGTTTGACAGCTAAACCACAATTTCAGAGCTAATGTGTAAAAACTGGGGTACCCCTGGACTTCTTTTTTCCCTTTCTTGCTTACAGAAAACATTCCTCCACTCAAGGTCATTGATAACGCTTAAGATTCTTCCTTAAATGCAAACTTCTTCTAACTCTCTGGCTCCATGAGACCACAGGAAAGGGGAAAAGAAAAGGTGTGAAAGTCCAAGCAGAGAGGAGGCTTAGAGCTTCAAACAGGAAGAAGATCTTCACAGTTAAAGTACGTGTACCTGCAACCCTTATTCGCTGCATTGTGTCTTGTGTGTAATCGGGAGGACAGGTCTCCAGGAGAACAATGGGACTGCAGATTAGTCACTTGTCCTCTTGATCAGAGAGACTTCAACGTCTCCAGAGAGTCTAACCAGCGTACATCCTGCGGGAAGGAGTGTCGCTGGGGATATATTTGATGTTGTATTTAAAAGTTATCATCGCATGGGGGTCGATGCCATTGCTAAGTGGGTGTGTGGGAAGTGTGACCTGCCAAAAGTAAACAAAAAGATGAGAAGACAAAGCCCAGATGGGAAGTCTTCTGGGCCGAGACCTTTTCAAAGTGTGCAGGTGGACTTCACAGAAATACCCAAGGCTAAGAAGCTGAACACTGACTGGCTGTAGAGGGCCACCCTCTAAGGACAGAGACCTCCACCATTGTCGCTGCTTGGCTGAAAGTATGATTGAGATATCTTAGGATGAACTGTGTCACAATTTGACCTTGTTAAAAAATGTCTACAGATCCACACAACAGTAGCCGTTGTGGAGAATCACAGATAATTTAAATATTCAAGTGAGACTCTCGAACTCCTTGCCACGCTTCTTTCTCTGTTGAATGAAAGTCAAATTGCTAAATTAATCCTAGAGATTAAATTGTCTTGGACCGAATGTGCACTGATAGCTCTTCTTAGAACCCACAAGGCCTCTTGAAAGGATCTGAGACTGTCCCCTTATGAAACGCTGTGTGCAATGCCCTACATGGGAAGGACCACTGGCCTTCCCCACATGGAGACTAAAGTCATCTCTCAGAAATTGTGTGATGGGTCTCTTCTCCACTTTGCTTTCTCTTAGGTGATGAGGTCTTCATACTCTGTCCTGTAAAACTTCCAGCTCATCTTTTCTGTTCTAGAGACCAAATGCTGCTAAACCGGAAGAGAACAACCCAGAACCAAGCTGGAAGGACCCTGTTCAGGTGCTATTAACATGTAGATGACTGAAGGAAGTCAGACACATTACACACAAATAGAAAAGCTACTGGCAGCAGTGCCAGGGAAAATAGATGACTTTACTATAAGGGGACTCTTGGAAACTAAGATTGCAGTCTGTTTATTGCGGGGAAAGATCACAGCAACACAGTGACCAGTCCCTGTGCTAACCCTTCAGTTTGCCATATGCCTATGCTCACCCTCTGGAGCTTGAAATTTGTGAGGGTTCTAGGACTGGCAAAAGAGAGAGGGCAGTAAAATTATAGGTGTAAGACAGTCTATAGAGGTGGAAACTGGGTGTGGGAAATGAAGGCATGGTTAAAGTAGATAAAGTATCTTCTGCATATTAGGTCATTCCCTTGTTGATGACATAACATTAATCTCTCGAATATTCCATAGTAATAATAGAATAATATTGCATAGCAATGTGTCCATTACCATCTACTCAGTCTCCTCTGGGACCTAGGAGATGCTAAGGGTTACTTTTTAGATACTAAATCTGTACCATAGTGTCTGGTGCTGTTCTAGAAGCTAAGGGTTGCTTCCACCAAGGATTGCCTTATCCTTATGCCCCACAGATAACACTAGCACTGTTGGATCTGTAGGCCACGTGGCCAAAGAAACACAGTATGTGTCTGAAACCACGATTTAGATTTGCTTTTCAAACTGATGCTTTCTGAGGCAACTCGGAACCAGAGAAGAAAGTCATATTAGATTGCCTTCAAAATTTAAATGCTTTCTCAGGACCATTTTGTTCCTGGAATAGGGATTTTACATCTCCATGCTTGCTGATACCTGACTGTGGCCATTAGTTTGTGCTCTAACTTGATTCTGCTCTTATGATAAAACAGTATGACCAAATGTAATCTACGAGAGAAAAGGATTTATTTGGCTTACACTTTCAGGTTGCAGTCTATCATTGAAGGAAGTTGAAGGAACTTGAAGCAGAAACCATGGAGGAATGCTGCCTAAAGCCTCATACTCAGCTAGCTTTCTTTCACAGTCCAAGACTACTTGCCTATGGTGTAGTGTTGCCTACAGTGGACTGGGCCTTCCTACATCAATTAGCAATCAATATAATCTTCCATAGACATGCCCACAGGCAATCTGATTGGGAATCCCTCAGCTGATACTCCTCAGGTGACTTTAGGCTATGTCAAGTTGACCACAAAAGCTAGTTAAGACAGTCTGAAAGGCACAAGGGCTGAGGAGATTAGATGGTATTGAGAAATGCAAGCGTCATCTTGTGAAGCCTGGTCCAGGTGAGGTTATGGTGTCCTTTCCAGCCAAGTGGAGTCTGGTCTCCTCTGGCGAAGGTGACATGCATCTTTGAGAGAGGAGACTTTTGGGGATTTGAGGGTTTTAGATTCTCAAGTTCATCCCCCTCAGTGTCTCCATCTCAATCTCAGTCTTATATGTTCCCTGTATCCTGACTTCACACAGATTATTTTCAGCGTTTTGTATGTCTTCTCCATGGCTGCCATGGAAGTCTTAGAATTAGATCCTAGATCTGATTTTCAGTGTAATCCTCTCTGAAGTGGCAGAAAATAAAACCCTTCATAGCATTTCTGTAGAGACAATCTACCTTGTCAATTTAAATAACTCTGCTATTTATTTCCTGCCTTTAATGCTGCCATAAATCATCACCCTAACCCACAATCTTTTTTAATAAAATTTGCCTATATATTGGTTGAAGCCATGCCACTGAATCTTCTAACGCTTTGACCTTCCTCTGCTTGTTCTTTACCTTAATTAAATAGAGTAAAAATTAAAAAAAAAAAAAGAGACACATCTAAAACATGCCAAGGGGTTACCAGCCATGTTCCATTAGCAATAAAATACTTGCAACTTGAAATTATTTTTTTTTCCTGGACAGGTCTTACCGTCTTGGTCATTGTTCTACTGCTGTGAAGAGGCATCATGACCAAGACAGCTCTTTTAAAAGAAAGCATTTAATTGTTCAAAGTTTCAGAGGTTTTAGTCCATTATCATCATGGCAATTGATTTTGTTCCTTTCAAACTCAATGATGCATCAGAATAAACCTGAGAGCTTTGAAAAATATAGGTACCTAAGACTTATGCTCCCCTCCTTGAATAAGAGTTTGTAGGGATGAAAATCATCTTTAATTTTGATAGGCCTCAAAGGGAATGATACTATTAGGAGGTGTGGCCTTGTTGGAGTAGATGTGGTCATCTTGGAGTAAGTGTGTTACTGTGAAGGTGGGCTTTGAGGTCACGCCCAGACTGCTTCCTATTGTCTGCCTGTGATACAGAACTCCCAGCTACCTCTCCAGCACCATGTCTGCCTGCATGCCGCCATGTCCCACTATGATGTTAATGGACTGAATCTTTGAACTGCAAGCCTCCCCATTAAATGTTTTCCTTTATAAGAATTGCTGTGGTCATGGTGTCTCATCACAGAAATGGAAACCTTAACTAAGACACTAATCAAGAAAATGCCTCATAGTGGGATCTTATATTCTCAGCTGAGGTTCCCTCCTTTCAGATAACTCATTTGTGTGTCAAGTTGATATAAGACTAGTCAATACAATACTGTTTAATCTTTGTCAGACAATGAGGCCTTCAGAGTCTAGAGGGAACCATGGATTGCTGTATTCTCCTAGGTTGGAATGTGGCTGTTTGCCTCTCTAGGGTTTTGTCATTCTGAGCTGATGGCTTTTGGGACACATCAGCCTCCCAGTGTCTGTTAGTAAAAGCTACATTTAGAGATAGAGAAAGAGATTTAGAGTTCTGATTTCATGTGTTATAAGAGGCTATCATCAGTAACCTAAGTATGCACTCTAGGAAACCAGGAGAGGAAAATTTAACCTAAAATAATCAGAAGAAATTAGGAAGAATTATGACAGAAATCAAGGAAATTTAAAATTAGAAGTCAACAGAGTCCATTGGCAAATTCAAACACTGGCTCAAGAGCTTTTAATCCACCACCTAGGATGATAAAGACTGACATTGCTAATATAAGACATGCAGCTGGGGACATGATTACAGACCCCAAGGACATACAAAACTTTATTAAGAGTATGAAAAAAAAACTCTGCTCCCCAAATCTGAGAAAGAGCAATTAAAAAAAAAAACCAATCAAATCTATCAACACATACCAGGAGTAGACAATTTGAATAGGCAAACATGTAAAGACACAGGACTAGTAAGTAAGAATCTAGTGAAACTTTCCAAACATTCAATTTTTATGTGGCCTTTGGAGTCTTCCATATCAGTATTATTGTTATCAATATTATTTGTAATCTAGGGTCCTCACTTTAATGTTTGCATATTTTTTCTTTTAACCTTGTACACCATCATCTCTTTGGTTTACTTTACTGCCCGAGTTATCTCAGAACAACTTCAGTTTCAGGAATGCCCCAAGCCTAAAAGCCTAAAATATCTCATTCCTGGAAGACCAGGTTTGAGACAAGCCAGAAACTCCAGGGGCAATGTCCTGTGGCCTGGGAACTGAGCAAAGGTGGGTTTGGGGAGGAGGGGAATAAGAAAGCTGTGAAGCCCACCCCTACCTCACTAATATCTCATTCTGCCAAACTCACTGTCCTGCTCCTCCTTATTCTGCACAGATACTTGTAGATGTGTGCCAGGCACAGTCTTCTCCATACCCAGAACTCAGCCTCACCCTATCTCTGTTCACTCCCCAAACCCTCCCTGGATGTCGAGACCAGGACTGGGAGATCTCTTCTTGTGCCACTGGTGTATCCAGAATGCTGGAAGATGCTTCATGTCTGCTTCATGCAGATAATGGGTGATATTATCCAAACACTCCCATCCCCCACTGAAGCAGATTCTTTATCAGTGGCCACCGCTCTGACCCATGAGCTTCTCACGAAATGCTTTCCTGTTTCCTTGGCAGCAGTGACTATGGCAGCAGAATATTTTAAGATGTTAACCACACATCTGAACTTGGACCTACCACATCAACTATTTGCCCCTCCTTTCCTACATTTGTTGCATTCTTTTAGTTTATTGGGTGCCACACAGGCAGAGATCTCTCAGTGATGCCCTCTCCGGGCTGTTTTCCAGCAATCTGACCTTGGTCACTTACTAGCTTAGATAGTTTTGAGCAAGTTCCTTAGTTTCTGTGGATCAAAGACAATGGTTCTCCTGATTTCGTAGGATGAATAGAGAAGCACATGTGAGGGGCTACTTGGAAACACCAGGTATAGGCTATTCAGTGAGGCATTTCCAGCCTACATTTCTCTAACAGTAAATGCTGGTCCAGTAAATAGCTGACACCTACAGAGATCTACTCCGGGATAGACTCAGGGCTCCATCCCATGTGAGCAGGGCTCCATTTCAGTCTTCACAGTAGCCACTTACGAGGGTATTTTTATTTGTTATTTCAGAGAGCTTAATGAAGTCCTGGCCTTTGGGACTCTTCAGCTCTCTTCCCACTGATGGTGCTACTTTCAACACCTATGTAGTCTCCAAGTCCTGGGGGGCTCTAGAAGGCCTTGTGATATAATGTGAAGGATGGCATAAAGCTTCTGGGGTGGAGGCAGGTGTGACGTGCCAGGTGAGGGGAAGGTTGATTAGCTCCCACAATATCTGGTTTAGCCAGAAAGGAATCCAATAAACATGTGTTTTGCTTTTTTTCAGCCTCTTCATGGACCTGAGGGGAGCTACTTGGGCTGGATTAATGGAAGCCCCGGGATTATTCTCTCTTAATTAAACTTTTATTTATTTATCTTGTTTGTGTATGTGTGTGCTGTAGCATGTATGTAGAGGCCAGAGGAAAACTTCTACGACAGGACGAATTGACTCTTTCCCTCCACCATGTGGGTCCTGTGGATTGAACCTGGTCCCTTGTTTGTGGAACTGATTAGGAAGAATTAGGAGGCGTGGCCTTCTTGGAGGAGGTATGAATGTCTTAGTTACTTTTCAGCTGTAGTGAGAAAAACACACTATGACCAAGGTAATTTATATTAAAGCATTTAATGGTGGCTTACAGTTTCATAGGATTGGGGTCCACGATGGCAGAGCAAAGGCAGCAGACAGCTGAGAGCTCACATCTTGATCCAAAAGCAGGAGACAGAGAGAGCACAATGGAAATATCATGAGCCTTTTGAAAGCTCACAACCTGTACCCAATGAAACACTTCCCCCAACAAGTATGCACTCCCCAATTTCTCCCAAACACTTTTTACCAACCAGTGACCAAGTACTCAGGCATATGAACCTATAGACCAATCTCATTCAAACATCCATGCCATCACTCTGGCCCTCTGCAATTATCAACACACGGCCATTTTCAGAGGTTTCTGGCCATAACAGTGAATGCCAGTAGAATTTGTGGTATCTAAAAATTGCAGTTTACTAGAAAAATCCCAATCCTGGACACTAATAACCATGGGGATTTTAGTCTAAAGCATTTCCACAGCATAGGACTTCTCACTTGTCAAGATTTTCTCTCTATAGTGCTGAGCCTTATCTCTCAGAGATTAGAGAGGCCAGGTGGCTCATGCCCTCTATCTTCTTCAGGCTCAGGAAGATAGGACACTGGCCTCCACTGTGAATGAACATCATCTTCTGCCTTTCTGAGTGTTCTGGGGACTAAAGGAAGGAGGCAGGTCTCTTGGCAACCTCATACTGGCCTTTAAGTATCCTCATCCTCCTTTGGTGAGTCAGCATGTTATTAATGGTAAAGATGCTTAACTTAGACCCAGGGAGATAGTCTTGAAAACCTGAAAATCTGAGTTCAGTCTCCAAATAAAAATCCTACATAGGAAATTCAGGTTGGTGGTGCTGGTGGGTAGTCCCGGTGCTGGGAGGTGAAATAAGAGGATCTTTGGGCTCCCTGACATGCTTAAGTTCTCTAAAAGAAAACAAGGTGGTTATCTCCCAAGGAACAATACCTGAGATTGTCCTCTGACTCTGGAT
Organism: Phyllotis vaccarum; assembly: GCA_033318265.1. Lineage (NCBI taxonomy): Eukaryota > Metazoa > Chordata > Mammalia > Rodentia > Cricetidae > Phyllotis > Phyllotis vaccarum. The sequence continues at coordinate 13,459,411 of JARWLC010000009.1, read as the reverse complement.
TACACACACACACACACACACACACACACACACACACACACACAGATACTTACACACTCACACACACACACTCATACATAGACACATACTCATACACATACACACACACAGACACATAGACACACACAGACACATAGACACACACATAGACACATACTCTTACACACACACACACAGATACTTACACACTCACACACACACTCATACATAGACACATACTCATACACATACACACACACAGACACATAGACACACACACAGACACATACTCTTACACACACAGATAATTACACACTCACACACACACTCATACATAGACACATACTCATACACATACATACACACAGACACATAGACACATAGACACACACACAGACACATACTCTTACACACACACACACACTGCCTGGCTTCCCAACTCAGTAACTCCCTTAATTTCTCTCTGTATATGTTTCTCTGTCTCCCGAAATATACTGCTAGGATCACCCATGTAGACATGCACGGGTTAAATGGTTACTAGAGAGTATTAAAGTCTGTGGCTGCCAAAACAGAAGTGCCGTGTGCTTTTGGTTATTATCACTGCATCGTTTAGGCCTTTGTTGCTGTTGAGCTCAAAAGGGAGGAGAGAGAAGAGTCAAACCCATAGAGAGGGGTCTAGGATCCCAGGAAGTTTCAGCTACAGAGGCTGCTGACTGCTCCAGAATTAAGATACCAGAGTGAATTCTCAAAAGTTCTCTGAGGGCCAACTTTTCTAATCCCCGGGTCTGGCTTTCCCATGTGCTCACATTGTCTCTGAAATGTTCCTTAGAGAACATTGTTTTGGCAACTATTGTCTTAAAAGAGATGAACTTCCTGGTGAGTCATGCTGAGGAAGGCCTTTCAGGTAGACCAGAAGGCCAGGCATAGGGGCAGGCATACTAAAAGGCTGGGCCTGAATTGAGGAGAAGTGGAGATGCTGCCTCTCCCCAGGGCAGTGTACCATTCATGGGCTCTGTGTTCTCAGACTCTCCCAGACACACCTAATCTTTAACTACCCCACAATCTGGGCTCAGAGCTTTACTGAAACCACCAAGCCCTTGCATGTAACCACAAGAAGAAAACCACATCTTTCAAACTGCTTTTCTTTGTGTTTCGGTTTCCTCTCTTGGTCTTTCTCTTGCCTTGCTCCCCATTCCAACATAATTCTCTGTGCTTCTGTCTCTGTGTCTTTCTGTCTCTGGCCATGTCTCTCTCTGTCCCCTGTTCCCCCTTTCCCCCCACTATGTTCCCATCAGGAAGCTGTCCCCTGGTTTCGTGCAACAAAGCTGCCCAAGATTTGGTTTAGGAATTTATAAACAAAGGGTGCCCACAGCCCCTAGGGCATTTGGGGCCTGCCAACCTCATTCTCTTAGATCTGAGGCCCTTGTTGAGGGCACGGTCTCAAAGTCTGGAAGAGCTAGGGTAGGGCTGCCTTGCCTTTGCAGGCTCTGTGGCCTGGTGGTAGTGACCTAGCCTTGAGCTCAGAGGTCTCAGTCAATGCCAGGCTTTGTAGAGTACTCTGTCTGGTAAGGCCTGTGGGTTAATGCTGGCCGCTTGGCTTCCCTTTGAGCTGCCCACACTCAGTAGATGTCTGGCCTCAGGAACACAGACTCCTTTGTCTGGGCTTGTGGAGTCCTTTTCAGAATAGGCAGTAGAGGCAACTTGGTGAAGTAAGGGAAAGCTATGAGTTAGATTGGTTTTGCTGTGTGCTTGGTCTGAATGTGTAAGTGAGATAGATGCTCAACGTTCCTCCCGAAGGACTGAATAGAGGGTACCTTCAAAATTATGTGTCTCCGAGCACCAGTCTTAAAATCATAGTGGTGAGAGGTTAGGGGGAGGCTGAATAATACCAGCCCCTCTGTGGCCAGGCAGTTACTCAACTAGGGGAAGGGTCAGATGTCAAGTTGGGGAAAATGTTTAAATGTTAAGAACATTTACATTTAAAAAAATTCAATTTTAAACAATTCTTTCAGGCAAATAAAGCACATGTCCAACGAGCTATAGCCCCTGATGAGTTCCTAGCCCCTTTCATAAAGCCACAGTTGTGCTATTCCAATATATTAGGTCCTAAGGAAGAACATCAGAGTCCTGTGAGGATTCCTAGCATGCAGCACAGAACTAGGTACCAGTTAACAGATCATGGTTTAACATCAGACATTGAGGGGCTGTGGCCACCCTTGAGTGGTGGAGTGTTTGTTTGCTTTCTTGTACAGGACCTAGTTATGGGCATTTCTCATTGGCATCACTTTAGCAGTGTGAGTGTTAGTTGGAGAAATGGGATCCAGGGCCTCACACAAGCTAGGCAAGTGCTCTAAGATTAAGCATGCACTTACAGCTCCCAAGCCTCCAGCTCAAGGCACATCTAAGCTGCCTCACATCATAGGTGTAATGCAATCTATGCTTACTATGACACATTGCCCAACTTTGCTAATTCCATGAGGGGCCAGAAGCTTTTTCATAAACAACAGTGTTTTGCAGATTGAAGGTTAATGCTTCTGCACCTCTGGACTGCAGCAAAGGGGGAAGGATCAAGGTCAGATCTTCTCAGGCTGTTGCCTTTTGAATATGGAACAAATGCTCTGTCTGCTGCTGGGCAGTTTGCTTTTGATGCAGTGAAAACAGGCTAGTAGGTGCTGGAATTTCTCACCAGAGCTATACTGCTCAGCCTTAGCAATCGCAACTTGCGTACCTCAGCAAGGAGCAGCTCCTTTGCTCTTGATCTTATCGGAAGCAGGAGAGTGCCCAGATTGGTGGCATGTGAGTTATCGGTGACTCTCCTTCCAGAATTCACATAGTTGGACTTGTTACTAGCTAGCCTATTGAGACTGGGATTGTTACCATAACCAGCATTCCTGTACCCTGTAAATACTTCTGAAGTAAATAAGTGTGGTAGTTTGAGTAAGATTGGTCCCCATAGGCCATATATTTCAATGCTTGGTCTGAAAGTGGTGGAACTATTTGGGAAGGATTGGGAGATACATTCTTGTTGAAGTTGGTGTATCACTGGGGATGGACTTTAAAAGCCCAGGCCGTTTCCAATGAGCTCCCCTTGCCCTTGCCTCACACTGTGTATCAGATGTTAGCTCAGCTACTGCTCCAGCAACATGCCTGCCTACCTGCCGCTATGTTTCTTGCCATGGACTCTAACCCTCTGGACTGTGAGCCCCAAGTTAAATGCTGTCTTTTATAGGTTGCCTTAGTCCTGGTGTCTCAACATAGCAATAGAAAAGTGACACAAAGTGAGGCTCCAACTTCAAGGCAGGGACAAATTCTTCACTCTTTGAAGAGATGCTCATTTGACAGAATAGTTTTCCACTGTAGCTCTTTAAACAGTTCAAGCCTAAATGGATGGGTGGTATCATTTTGTTCCATGCCTGTCACCACTCCTGTCTCTCTTTATCTCTCTGTCTCTGACATTAAGCCAGTCCAACCCTGAACACAGTGAGTATCATTACAACTTGTCCTTTGGTGGACATCCTATGCAAGTCCTGTGCAAGTGATGCTGTCCAGTTGACCCTGTGGATGTGTTGTAGAAGACTATATCCATACTTCTTTTTCTCATTTTGTGAGCCTGAAGAGTTCCAGATGACTTGCTTGTGAGAACGACAGAATCAAGACTGAAAACCCTGGATGGACACTGCGTAGAGCTGACTCACTCAAATAAAACAGTAACCCCTTCACCAAGGTCTTTCTGGCCCACCAACTTGGAACAGATGGCAGGAATGCCCTGTTTCTCTGGTTCCCGGAACTACCCTGCCCTTAGCCTCCCCCCTCCCACACCATTCTGGATGGCAGCCACATTATTTTTCCACCCACGGCCTCACTTCCTTCCCCATTGCCCACACAGGACAGGAAATGCTCAGGGCAAGAGAGACATCTTGCCCCTCACCCTCCAGCTCCTAGCAGGCCTCACTAAGCCTCTCAATTCATTGGACATTCCTCCTTTCCCCAAGGACTGAGACGTGGGTGGCACATGTTTGTCATTGTAGCCTTGGGGAGGCAGTGAGAGGTGAGTTCCTGGAGATTATTGGCTGGACAGCCTAACTGAATAGATGAGCTAAGGTTCAGTAAGAGACACTGTCTCAAAAAATAAGAGCAAGATGGAAAACACCTAATGTCAGACTCTGACTTACACACACTTGCACACATGTACACTTGCACATACACACACCTGCACACACAAATTTGCACACACTTGTATGTACACACTTGCACATAGACCTGTACACACATTTTCACACACTTGCATGTACACATGCTTGCACACACCTGCACACATGGTTGCACACACCTGCACACACACATTTGCACACATCTGCATGCACACACACTCACACACATTTGCACACACTTGTACACAACTTGTACACATGCATATTTATACACATGTACACTAGCACACACATTTGCATACACACTTGCACATACATTTGTACAAATACACACAGGTTGATGTCCTGTCTGCTCTCCAAAAGAGAGTCTGTACAGGCCTTGAAGAAGCAGTGAGGACTGTGGTAGCTTCTGCTGCTCTGATCTAGCCTGAGACACTGAGAGGTGCCCTCTCCAAGGCTATCCTGACACCAGGAGATCTAGGAATGATGACCTTCCATAGCCTCCTGTTTGTCCCAGCCTCCAGGGCCAATAACTGCCATCCCTGCACTTATTATTAGTAATATTATTATTATTATGAATGTCAGCCTGCCCTTCCCTAGCCTGGTTCACCTACTCCTGAATATTGGCTCAAGCTTGACCTTCCCTTCTTTGTCCTGCTGTGGGTTTTTGAGAAGAGTACAGATTCCAGCCAGGCATTACCCTAGTTACCACAGACATATCTGAGCATGTGACGTCCTGTCCTCTCCTTCCCTTGAAAGTGGAACAGAAGTTATATCATTAATAATCCTAGAGTTTGTGTCCCAGCTCTCCAAACCAATATCTCCCTGAACTATGCCAGCTGTCCCTAGATGGTGAGAGGGGAGGTCATTATTACAGTTCTTGTTGTGCTTGGGGAACTGAGATGCATGTACCAGAAGAGCTCTGCAGTGCCTGGGCTGGGAGTTGGTAGTGTCTAGTCCCTGGGGTGACCATAGAGAGCCTGACAGAAAATCCTGGCAGCCATTAAGGTAGTGCTGGAAGAGAAAGAAATGTGGGAACAAAGACATAATTCTACAACCAAGGTGACTCTACCTGGCTTGCCCCACAGCCCACCCATTTCTTGTAAAGTGGCCGCAGTAAGCATTTTGTGGTTCTGCTTCAGTCTAGGTTGTGGCTAACTCTTGGGGTTGATGAACTCTGCAGCTGGTCTACAGTAAGGGCTCTGCCAGAGCACCTATACACTCAGTGAGCGAACTGAGAGAAATTTCTGTGTTTGCTTCTTGCACTGAGCACTGCAGATGGGGCATTTGGGCAGGGAGCCCTGCCCTTATGTATGGTTCCCCAAAGCCCAAAGTCTTGGATGTCCCTGTCTTGTGGCTGAGTGATAATAACAGGTTTGAGATAATCCAATGTATACTTACCAAGAGAATGCCATATTCCAGGCCCTGTGCCAGGCTCATGAGATATAAAGACTGCCTAGGGTGTGCACATAGCTGGGGCAGACCCAGATCATGCCTGTGGTGGCCTTCTGAATTGGTAGGCAGGTCTTACATGCTAGACCACCAAGGCAGTGAATCAATGTGTTCCTATGGGATCTTAACCAATATGGCTTCTCCTGGGGCATTTAGGATTACTCATCCTTGTTGACTCAGCTCAAATCCCATTGGAAAGAAGGTGGTGGTACCTTTCCTTGGACACATTAATCTAGACAGCAAATAGAGAGAGGATGCTGCCTCTGTGATAGGTACCATATGGGTCCAAAGATGTCCCTACATATCTAGGATATCATATTCTAACAGAGAAAGTTCAACACAGGGCTGAAGACCTATATAGTTCCACGCAGGGCACTGGGCACTCGGAACCAACAGCTCAGACCATGTGGTTCTTCCTTTCATTTGTGAGGCCCTATGAAAGACCTGAACACTGAAGCAACTGATCCCACCCACTGTGACCATTGCAGTACCGGGGGGGGGGCATTCAGGGAATGGTGAGGTCACAGACAGGCTTTTACTTCTACCAACACAGCAGGTGCCCTTGAAGTACATATAGATGGCTCCAACTGGCAATCAGGGAGGGACTCCTGGTAGAAGTGGTCTTTGAGTTGGTCTGTAGGCTTTCAGAGCAGGCCAAGCCCACCCTGGCTTTTGTCTTTGAGAACCAAGAAAGCACCATCGCCCCGATTTGTGAAGGAAGCTTGGCAATTTGTGCTTGGGTCACATAGTTAGGCATTGTGCTTGGCCTGTTCCTGTGTTTTGCCAGGCTTTAGGATTTTAGGGCTCCGAGAGCCTTTGGGATTATGGCATCTCCTATGTCCTGTTGGACCAGCTTGGTGCTCCTTACCTGATTAGTGAAGCTGTGGGAAATGGTACAGGAACAAATACCCCAGATAACTTTCTTGCACCCCTCTGGGATATTGGGTGGGGATTTTAATAGGTTTGGGGAAGTCCCAGTCTGTGTCAGAATGGGTTTTTAAATAGAGCTCAGAAACACTGACGCCGCAGCTGGGAAGAACATACTTTATATTATTCATTTATATCAGAAATGAATTAGGTGTTGAATAAAATACTATGTTTGGAAGAGTCACAAGGACAATGAAAGGGTGTGCCATTTTCCTGGAGGACTGCCATCAAACCATGTGACTTTGTTTGGGAAGCCACCAAGGATTCAAGTGGTATGGTTTAGAAATAAGAAGTAGAGAGGGGCAGCCCAGCTACTCTGTCTTCTAATGGATTGACTGATTCATCACCCCCCTTTTCTGAAGCAGGGTTTCACACATAATCAGACAAGGCTGTCCTTTAACTCTTAACCCTCTTACCCCAGCCTCAAGAGCTCAGAGATGGTAGATTTGTGCTACCATCTTGGCCTAGAAGTTTTTTAGACAGAGCAAGACATTTGGGTCCAGAGTGAAGACAGTGCTTGATGAGACAAGGGATTGGATAAGCTTCTTTGCCAAGCAGTGTTCAGAGGACATAGGCACTACTCAGATGTCCTGGCAGTTCTGTTCCCAATTGTCTATGCTTAACATTGCCTGTAAAAGAGACAAAAATCTTTTACATTGAAATATTAATTTCCTGAGAGCTCTCTCTCTCTCTGTCTCTCTCTCTCTCAAAAGTCACCTCCATAATGAGTGAACCTATATCATTCATCCTTCAACAGTTTGGGGCTCAAAATAGCACCATTCTGATAACTGGGGACACAGTTATGAGCAAAACACACCCCCTGTTCCTGGAGCGATGTTATGGTGGGAGACGGTGAACAACATCATGGAAGTGGCAGAGCCATTCAGAAATGGAAGATGAAGGAGTGACAGCCTCAGGTCTATGGGGTGGGAGGGAGAGGCACTTGGACATAGAGCCCTGACGAAGGTGAGGGTTAGCCAAGACAGCCCAGAGGCAGGGATCTGGTAGTAGTGGTGAGCAAAGGTACTGTGGCAGCTGAGGTCAGCCTATAGGGCCTACCTGTTGTGTAAATGACTTTGGGCTTTCCACTGTGGTGTGGAAAGGCATGGGCTGGCTCTTGGAAGAGGAGGGGCAGGGTCTGGCAGATGTTTCCTAAGCCTCTTCCCCAGATGTGAGCACCTTGGGCTTTACATGAGACGAGGTTACAAAAAAATACAGGAACTGAGATCATCGGAGCCAGGAGAGGTCAGGGGAGCTATGGAGGGGTTTAGAGAAAGGGTTAGTCTTATCATCAGAGGGTGCTAAGCAGTGAGTGAGGTCACCTGTCTCAGATCTGACTAACATGCGCCCTAAAGGAAAGCCAGCTCTTATTTTAGTATGATGTGAGCTTTCTCCCGAAGAGCAGAAAACATTTACTGGGCATTTTATTTTTTTCTTGGTATCAACTGATTTAGTTTTCCAAACAATCATCTTACAGACAAAGAAGTGGACAAGAGTTAATATTTGTCAGAGATTACGTGGCTAAAGAATGGCAGATGCTGGGTCTCAGCTCCGTGCATGGTGTTTTCAGAAGCAAGCTAGTTTGAACCTGTTGCCTGTACATTCCTGCAATTGCCATTAGTTACCGGGTTGACCTAATGCTGAATTTGATCTTGACGGTCATCCCAGATCTGATGAAGGACACATAGCCACTTTGGAGACAAGGCCATTCTCTGAATTCCTGCACTCTTTGCCACCATGCTTCGTTCCCACAAGTATTTCCAGAAGACTGTGTAGACAAATGCTAGTCTAACTTCGCTTTCCCCACTCACCCAGGATCTCCATCTTTCTGTGGGACTATCATGTCCTGAGTGAAGACTTGACATGACCATACATAAGAACAATCCAGACTTTATAACTAATCCTGGTGACGAGGTCCCACTGTCACACTCTATGGAGCAGACTCTTGGTGAGATCCAGGTAACAAAGGGTACTTAAAAGAATGTTCTTGGTGATTCTACTTTTGTGAGCAAGTTGCGAGGAGTCAACTACAATCGACACCCTTGTCACCTAGACAGAAAGGGGCTGATCCACTGTCGCACAGTCTTCAGGGCTAAGACAAGAGTGGAGATGCAGACCTTTTTGATGTTAAGTCTAGCACTTTGGTTTTGCAGATTAAGTGGGTTGGGAAAGTCAAGGCTTTCTGGAAAAGGGGGTCCGTGAAGTTTCAGGTGGCAGAAGATGCATTTCTGAGGGTGGACAGGGAAAGGAGAGGGGAGAGGCATAGAGCAATAGGGTGCAGGGTGGATTAAAAAAATAAAGGACATGGGGCAAGGCAAGGGCCCTAGAAGTGAAGTGAGCTTTCCAAATATTGCAACTTGCCAAGGGTGGACATGATCAGTGTTGTAGGCATCAAGAATATAGCTTAAACACATGTCCTAAGACCTTTGGGACTGGGGAAGTTGTCAGATTTTTTTCTGAAGACCCCAGCTCTAAGAGACACTAAGTGAGCACAGATGGCTGTAAGGGAAGCCATGCAGAACAGCTCTCCAGAAGGAAATGTCACAGCTACCTGTAGATCTCAAGTTTCCCAAGCTACTGTACTTGGTCATCAAAGAGACTGGGATACCAGACTCCTCACACAGTGTGAACATTCCATTTACAAGAATCCTATCAGCAATGAAGTGACCCCTTCTGTAAGTTCTCCATGCATTCCCAAGTCTCTGGGCTGGATTTGAGTTTGTTGTTCTGGGGAGGAGCTAGGGAGAAAGCAGTCTCAGGTTCTCCCTGGCTCACCTGGTAAGGAGGCTTTCTAGCAAACAAGCCACTAGAGGGCGCCCACAGACAGAACCCTGGAAGTAACCAAACCAGGCTGGGATTGGCTTGGTAAGTGCAATCAGAAGTTGAAATACACAGAGTGGGTCCAGAACATAGGAGTGTGGCATCTGAAACCACACCAAGCCCATATCTTTTCCCGTGCAATGGCTGTGTGCTCCCTTTCTTTCTTGTAGACACTTCTGAACTCATACACAGAATAGTGTCTGTCACAGCCAACTCGGAGACAAGCTGGGTTATGTTTGCCTGTTTCCAAGATAAACTTCAAAAAGTCAGATCCTCTGTAGATGCACAAAAACCATGGCAGAAAGGGATCACAGATACTACCCTTATCCCACCATGAGAGTCAGTGACCTAGGCCACCAAACTGAATGATCTGTATCCTGCTGGCACCGGCTAGAGATGCATTTCATCTAGACAGGTCCCTGTGCTCCTCCAGATCACATATCCACCCCACACTGAATTAGAACCATTTTCATGGTTTCAGAGACAGCCTGTGTTCCTTGAGAACAGGGAACATATTTTACAGATCTCTGCTGCTCCCAGTTGAACTAAAATATATGTAAAGCATATGGAGAGCAACTGGGCCCTCTTCCAGTTAGACCTGGAAGGGAAGAAATGTGATGCCTGGATATGTCTCACATAGTGGAAAACTTGCAAGCAATTGGCTCTCCATTCTAAGATTGCTGTCAACCAAGCTTCATGGAGGATGTGGCCACATCTGGCCTGATGCCTACTTCTGGATGGTAAAGCTCTATCGAAACACAGCCATACCTACCCAAGCACACATATCGTCTATGTCAAGTTTTGAAGGGTTAAATAGCTCCCGAGTCCCTGGCTGTTCACAAGAAAGTCTGCTGCCCTTTGACCCCACCATGAAGGCAGGGTCCAAAGAACATCCCCTTCCAGGGCTGCTTAACCAAATCCTCCATAAGGATCAACAACCTCATGGGGGAGCCAAAGATCTCTTACCCACCTTTTTAGTCCTGGCTAACGTGCTATGTTGAGAGTTTTCTACAACTGTTTAGAATTTGTGCAGACTGACTTCCTTCTATCCCCAGTATCACATCACTCATTGTCTCTTAACTTCCTCTACCTTGTGAGTTATCTTTCTCCACTTCTCAAACTACTTTCATATGAACATGTTCTCTGTATGAATTTAGTGAAGTTATCCACACTAACATGTAAGGTCAGAGAAGTAGTAAGACATGCTGAGTCCTGTGGGCTCTCAGGACCACTCATCCCAGGCAGTATCTGTTAGCCTCCAGCGGGGGTTCCCAGAAGCAGAAACTGGGATGGAGCTTGAAGTATAGAAGGTGAAAGACCCCAAAACACGTTGGTGGCCTGGCTTGGAAGTGAGCAGTAGGCCCAGTCACCCTAGCTGTGAGCACCCGGAGGAAGCTCCCCACAGTGGATACTGACCCGCACAGAGTGGCTGTCTACTGACTACACTCCTGGAAGCAGAGCAGTATGTACTGGAAGGGGACCTCTAGCCACGTCTTCATATGCAATCTTGTGTATAATCCTGCCATTCTCTAGCCCCTACCTTACTGTCCCGAGACCAAGATGCTCACTTTGTTCTGTGCTTCCTTCTGCTGAACCAAGTGTCATACTTCTGAACACAGAGCACTAGCCTGTTTCTGCCTCCTAGAGTGATACAAATACCAAATCCACTTTCAAAACGGTCAGGGAAGAGCCTTCTCAGAGCCTGCCCCCCACCCCTGGATACTTTGGCTATATGTGGTGATATACTGTGTATGCTCTAAAGAAATAAAGTTTACCTGAAGATCAGAGGGCAGAGTCAGACACAGAGTTAGTCATAGAGGCCAGGCAGTGCTGTCACACGCCTTTAAATCTTAACACTTGGGAGGCAGAGATCTGTCTGGACGTCTATGAACTACACGACAGTAATCCAGTCCAAAAGAGAACCAGAGCCAGGTAGTGGTGGCACACACCTTTAATCCCCGCACTAGGAAGGTTGAACAGGAAATGATATGGGCAGAGAAGGGAATATAAAGTAGGAGGAGACAGGAGTTCAGCCCTTCCCTTTTGATATTCCCTGGGCTTCCCTGAACCTCCCTTCTATTTCAGATTGTGCTTCTCTTTGCTTCCTATATTTAGTCTGAGAATTCAATGAGACAAGATCTACTCTTTTCGGCCTGAGGACTGACTTTCTCAGTAGTGATGAGAAGTAGCTGTGGTTTGTTTTAACAGGAGAAGAGAGTTACTGATGAAGGATGTCTGATTGGATGGTATTTTTATGTTAGGGTTTCTATTGCTGTGAGGAGACACTGTGATCATGGCAACTCCGCCCTCTCCCAACTTTGGAGCCCAGGGTTTCTTTGTGTAACCTCGGCTGTCCTGGAACTAGCGCTGCAGACCAGGATGTCCTCAAACTCACAGAGATCCCCCTGCCTCTGCCTTTAGAGAGCTGGAACTAAGTGTGCGCCACCACTGCTTGGTGACCATGGCGATTCTTATAAAGGAAAACTTTTAATGAGGAGGTGGCTTACAATTCCAGAGTTTTAATCCATTATGATTATGGTGGGGAGCATTGCAACCTCCAGGCAGACATGGTGTGGAGAAGTTGATATATGTTGTTGATATGCAGGCAACAGGAAATAGACTGAGTGTCTCACTGAGTGAAGCTTGAGCAAAGGAGACCTCAAAGCCCCCCCCCCCCACTTCCTAATAGTGCCACTCCCTTTGGGGGCCATTTTCTTTCAAACCACCACAGATGGGAAGATGAATTTTTTTGGTTGAGGAAGCTCTGGTGTCCCTGGAGACATAGATTGTTGCTTTTGAAGCCAGCTCCCTTCGTGGGCAACAGGTCTTTATCGGGGAGGGGGGCAGATCAGGCTATATGAGCATGGAAAATATACTCCCCAGGGTCACTTTGATCTAAAATTTTTATTTCAAACAACTCAGGGAGAATACCAAGAAAAGTAGAAATTTTATGCAAATTTCTAAAGAAAATTCTTGGTGTTCAAGGCATTTTTCTGGTCCTTTGGGAAACTTAGACTCACCAACTGTAGGAGAGAGCACAGTCACTCTTTTTAGTGGGTGTTGCTATATAAGGAAAAAAATGGCCGCACATGAACCAAGACACTCCATTGAGAAAATAACCACATGAAAAGTGCACACACACACACACACACACACACACACACCCTATCTACCACTTAGATCACACTGAGGGATCCCCATGGGTTGGCTGGTCTAATTTCCTTGTTTGTAACAAAGACACGAACAGTGAAGACACAGCATGGATCACCTGCTCAAGGCTACACACATGGGGCAGGTTGGTGGTCTTAACACCTAGGCTCCTTCCTAAGAGTCATGCCAGGCAATTGGCTCCAATTGGAACTGAGGTTGGAATGAGAAGCTTCTGCTGGGCTTCTCCAGTCCTGTTCCGGTGACGGTGGTGCTGTGGGTCTGGATACAGATGGAACCTTCCAGATGGGGCTAGGAAATTCCCATGCTTGTGCCAGAGTAACCCTGAATTCACTCATCGGGCATGACTGGAAGAGAAAGACAGACCTCTTTGCCAATACTCAGACATGTGTTTGGTTTTCCCCTGGTTGGGCAGGGGTGGGGATAAATTCATTCTATGGAAAAAAGACCACTTCCTCTAAGCCCTGAAAGATGGCCTTCTTTGATCCTACCCTGGGGCTGTTATGATGCCATCATTTGGCAGACAATGGGAAACCCCAGGAAGGTTGGAGGTTTCCAAATCCAAGGCACTTGATAAACTAGGGGGGGAGGGGAGTCTAGTTGAGGGAAAAGACTTAGTAGGAATCTGGAGAAAGGAAAGTGGTTTCCACGAGACTGGGAGAGACCATCCTTAATGGTTTGGCCAGGGAAGCCTTCCCATAGCTGGGATCTCTTGTGCTGGGTTTTAGAGCACCTGGACCACTGTGTCAGCCACGGAGGCTGGAAGCACAAAAAGACTTGACCTCAGATACTCCATCTTTCTAACTCTCCATCCCTGACAGTCTTGGCAGCTCAAGACTAAATTCCCAAGGTCATAAAAACTGCCTTCTAAGCTTGCCTTTCTTACAAGCCCTGCTTTCCGGTCTCCTTACAGCTAGCTTTGCGGCCTCTATTAGCCTCAGCCCCTCCGTGAGCAAATTAGAAAGGAGACCAGATTTAGCCTTTTTTTCCCCAGAAGGCCACGGTGGCAAATGGCATCTGAAGGCAGACCTCTGGCCAGATGGCTAGCAAAGTAGTTCACAAAATAATTTCCTCCATGCTTCAGGGTTTTCCTTCAGTCATCAAACCAGGACCTCAGGATTATGGGAGAAAGAACTTCAGTCCTGAAGGCAGGCTCCCCCCCCACCCCTGAAATGGACAGCACCTGGCAAGTCCAGTGTACTAGATACCTTTCCTGAGAATGTCTGGTTTCCAACAGCTGGTGGAAGGCCTGACGCTCAGAAATGTGGCACTTGGAGCCAGATCAGCTGTAAAGGCAGTCCACAACCAAACCAGTCAATTCTGGTTCATCTTCCAGGGGCTCTGTTGCTGTTGGGGACCCTCAAAGATTGATGTGCTCTTTCCAGAGAGGAGGCCAGAAACCTTGCAGGACAAGAGCCCAGAGGAGCTGGACCTGGAGCTCTTGGCATGGCCCTGCCATTTGCTCCCTGGGCCTGGATCTGAGTGCAGCCCAGGAGCCTTGGCAAGAGGTCAAGTTTCAACTGGCATTCTCTGCTGTGGTGGAGGAAGCTGCCCAGGCCGGACATCCTATGCCAGTTTGGGAGGGTTGAGAGTGTCCTTCAGAGAAGTCCCAGCCTCATGCACAGACAGCCTCACACTTTGATTTAATGTTGGCTCTCAGTTCAGCACCAGATGTTTTTAAAACTCACAAAAGGAGTGCATTTTACAGGATGGGATCCCACGTGGTCTGTGGTCTATGAAGGAGCAATCACCACAGGCCAAGCTAGGCAGTTTTAGTTCATCTAAAGTACCTTCCTGATGGATGGTTCTTACTACAGAAAGACCAGTGAAGGGTGGGTTTGGAGCATCTCCTGTGGTTAGAGCTGAGGAAGGACTGACATTTATTTATTTACTTAGTGTGCGTGTGTGTACATGTGTGTGTGTGTGTATGTGTGCGGGGTGTGTGTATGTATGCATGTGTATGTGTGTATATGTGTGTTTGTATGTGTGTATGTGTGTGTTGGTATGTATGTGTGCATGTGTGTGCATACGTGTGTGTGCACATGCGTGTGTGTCTCTGTGTATGTCTTTGTGTGTCTGTGTGTGTGCATGTGTGTGTCAGTGTCTGTGTGTGCATGCATGCGTGTGTGCATGTGTGTGCCTGTGTGCATGTGTGCACATGTGTGTGCGTGCGTGCATGCATGCGTGTCTGTGTGTGTACATGCATGTGTGTGTGCATGCATGTGTGTCAGTGTGTGTGTTTATTCCATCTCTCCCCTTTTGTCCCCTTCCTCTCTCTGTCCCATGGGTGCACTCATGCCTGGTGTGAGTAGGGAGGTCAGTTCTCACCTTCCTCCACGTAGGACATAGGGATGTCAGATGGTTGTCAGGCTTGGCAGCAAATGCCTCCATCTACCAGTGCATCTTACTGGCCTTGATGCCTAAGATCTTAAATCTTAATGCTTTGCTATGTATTTTAGATTTCTTCTCTCTCTCTCTCTCTTTTTAAAAGGACATAAAATGTTATAATCAATGTAAAGTGCTCATTGCACCCTCCTTCCTTAGCATGTGTGCTTTTGCGTGAAAGTCTCTTTGTGTCAGGATGTCTGTAAAACCAGTAAAACCTCTATGGTCTTATCAGTGTGCCTCTCACTTCTGTGCTGAATTAATGCAGTTTTCTAAAAAGTCTGGCTATCTGATTAGCCTCTGCTGATATTTTGTTTACAATTGCCCCGGTTCTTGTTGGCACTGCATGCATTCTCAAGTGTGTGTGTGTGTGTGTGTGTGTGTGTGTGTGTGTGTGTGTGTGTGTAGGTGTGTATGTGAGGGTGTGAATGTGTATGTGTGTGCCAGTGTATGTGTGAATGTGTGTGTGTATGTGTGTGCACAACATGACAATTTTCTCTATTTCGAAGGAAGTTAAGCTAAATAAGCCCAAACAATTTGAAAGATTGAACTTACTTGACAGAAGAGTGACATTTCAAAATACCAAGCAGGTTATCAATACTGACCTGCAGAATTGCTCTCCCGCCTCATTAACTACCAGAAACCTTTCACTTATGTATAAGAAATGGATGATTTTTCAAACCCAGAGGAGTAATAAGAAACCATATGATTGCTATCATTTAATTATTTTTAAATTTTATGTTGTAAGTTCGTCTTAATGAAAGTTACACACATGTATAGCTTGGAGATTTAAACTACTTTCCACATTTTGACATGACATCATAGTCACCCGCCCTCCTTGACACCTCTCCCTGTCTTCTGCGTGGCCATTTTCAGCTCAGATTACTTAGGGGCTTCCTTCTTGTCTCTAGTGTTTCTAAGCTGCCATTGTTGCCTATTAATTTTTCAGTTCATCATCAAAACTAAAACATTGTTCTTCTTAGTTTCTATGTCCCTCTACCCATGTGAGCCCTCCATTTCTCTCTTCCTTCCAATTTGCTGCATCATAATTGAAAAAAAAATCTATTTTAGGGCTCATACTGATTATTATAATTGTCTGGAAGCCCTGCTTAGGGACTGGGCTGAAGAGAGAGCTCAGGTAAGAACATTTGCTGCTATGTAAAGGATGCAGGTTCAGGGTCACAGTTATCTGTAACACCAGTTCCAGGGTCTGAAACGCCCTCTTTTGGCCTCTACAGGTACTGCATGCACATCGTACATATACACGCTGAAAACTCAGTCACACACATAAATAAAAATAAAATTTCTTTAAAAGCCCCGCTTAGAGCCACACAGCAAACCACGGTGACTTCTCTCTATGATACTCCCCCCCCCAAAGATAATAACCTTGCTTTTTTTTGCTTAGTTTTTCTTTTTACACATATCTCATTTAACACCAAGGCTTTAGCAACTGCCTGCTTTGTTTCCTTCCCAAACCTATCTACTGAGTAGGCTCTGTAGGATTCCTGGTGTGCTCCAGGATCCTCTGAGTCACTGCCAAGGTGCTTCTCTGCCCTGTCCCTCACCACCACCCCTTTCCTGTGTACCCTTCTGCTTTCTCAGTGGTGACATAACTTTCAGTCCTAGGGTTGGACCTCCAGAAGGTCCCTGGGGAAGAGAACAGAGAGGTAAATGTTTTGAGATTCCCCATGTCTGCAAACATCTTTCTTGTGCTCTGAACCAACTGATTGATGGCTTGGTTGGTTATGAAGTTTTATATTGGACGTAGCCTTAGTGTTTTGAAGGCATTCATTGCTGTCTTCAGACTTGCAGTCATGTTAGCAAAACACCTGAAGACTTTCTGAACTTTATGTGATTTTTAAAAGTTATAATGTTCTTCCATCCATTATATTGGTTACATGTAGGCAGGATCTTTTAAGTTGGTAAGCTCAAGTCCATCATTTCTGGGACTCTCTTTCTTTCTCTCTGGCACATGGGTGTGCACACACACACACACACACACACACACACACACACACACACACATACACACACACATACACACACACAGTCTCCATTATGTCCCTAGTCACTGGACCTCCTATTGTGTGTATTTTACAACAGCAGCCCTCACCTTCATTTTTCTTATCTTTTCCATTTTTCCCCCCTTCTTCACTTTGTCTCCTCAATTCAGTCTCCAAGGCTTCACTTGTGCTGTTTTGAATTCTTAACTTGGCTGCTTTGTTTTCTGGAGACTTCTTTTCCTGGAAGTCTCCTTCTCTACGTTGCCCATTTCTTTTCTTGTACCTCTGAGGATGGACTCCTGTGAAGGATCTAATTCTAATCATAGTGTTTTACAAGTTTTCCTTCCATAGATCAACTTAGCTTAGTTGGGCATCCCTATCATGCTTGGCTCTCCTCATATATCTGGAGATGTTTGTACCTTTAAGGAGGTCAGTGAAGCTGAAAGGGGTGTCTGCAGACTGTGCTGGTCTGAGCTGGCAAGTTCCTGTCTTGGAGACTTTCAGTACCTTAGGTATCTCTTCTTGGACAGGCTAAATTATTTCTTGTCTGGCCTCAGAGCCACAGAGGGAGCTGTGTGTGCTGTGGGGCCCACACAGATGCCTGGCTGTCGGTGTCTGTCCTTGGCCTGACAGCCCTGTGCGTGGCATCTACCAGCATTACAGTTCAGTCCTCTGAGTGTGTGAGTCTAGAGGGGTCAGGGAACAATCTTACACGGACTTTCACTCCCTGTTTTCCTTAGTGCCATTTTTGCCTTTATTTCCAGAGCTAGCAGATTCCCGAGCCTTTTGGGAATTCTGCAGTCTAATGAATGCTATTGCTTCTCGGTTTCCTCTGCTGCTGGCCTAGAACTCGGTTTTCTTGACCTTCTATGCTGCTAACATTATCATTCTCCCACCTAATTTTTAGCTTCCAATTTTGCCTGCTAAAATTCTGTCCGGTTCTCTCAGTTCATGTTTACAGAATACAAAGTGCTTTCCTGTCCCCTGGGGTGAAGTGGGTTGAAAGACGAAGGGTATCAGCTCTGGAGCACCCACTCCCTTCATTTTTAATCTGCTCTCTGTATCTTGACTTTCCCCAAGCTTTAGGGGTTGGGGGGAAAACACATTTCATACATGGGATAGTTACAAAATGAAACCAAAGTACACACACTGGAATTTGTATTATATTTTTAAAATGATGGCCCGTTTTTGGGGGGCGAGGCTTTTTACCCCATAATTTTAAGTTTTCACATTGATGAATCCTTTCTTGTTTGTTTGTTTGGTTGGTTTCTCCATGTAGCCCAGACTGTCCTAGAACTAGCTCTGCAGACCAGGCTGGCCTTGAACTCAGAGATTCATCTGCCATTGCCTTCTAAGTGCTGGGACTAAAGGTGTGCACCATTACTACCCAGCTTCCCCTCACCCAGACAGGGTTTCTTTTTGTAGTGCTGGTTGTCCTGGAACTCATTTTGTAGGTCAGGCTGGCCTCGAACTCACGAAGATCTGCCTACCTCTGCTTCCTGAGTGCTGGAATTAAATAAAGGTGTGTACCACCACTACCCAACATCAATGAATTCTTATTCACACCCATGAATTCTTATAAATGGAGGCATATATCTGTCTATTTATTCAACTCATTTCATGTGTTAAGCCAGAATTTGTGTGGGAGATTGTTACAAAAGGTAGCCATCTGTTCCCATCCTGGGGTGCATGACCCCATACTGTGAGTTTGACAACCTGCTCCAGGACTCAGCTCTTGAGTCTGGATTGACATTAGGCTTATTTTGATTAGGATACCAAAGTGGCAATGCAACCGTACATCTGCTTCTCTAACAAAGATACCTAAAACTGGGTACAGAATGTATTTCTTACAGTTTTTAAGGCTGGGCAAATCAAGATCAAGGCACTGGCAGGCAGACTCTCTGGTGAGGACTGCTTTGAGCTTTGTGGTTACAACCTCTAGAATGACCCAATGCTGTTTTGGGGGGCAGAAAAGACAGAAGAAACACATTACTCCCAAATGCTTTTAAAAAACCATTGCTCAAGCTGGGCCTGGTGCTTGTCTTTAATCCCAGCACTCAGAGGCAGAAGCCATTGGATCTCTGAGTTTGGGGCTAGCCTGGTCTACAGAGGGAGTTTTAGGACAGCAAGGGTTATATAGTAAAATCCTGTCTCAAAAACTAAAACCAAATACAAAACAATAAACAACAATCCCAAACACAAAACCCAGTAATCAAGCCAGGCATGGTGATACACCTGGGAGGCAGAGGCAGGCAGCTCTCTGCGAGTTCCAGGCCAGCCTGGTCTACCTACCAAGTTTCAGGCCAGCCAAAGCTACAGAGTGAAACTCTTTTGAGGAAAACAAAATAAATTCCCTGCTGATCACAGGTAAATAAACCACCCAAGGCATCACTGGGTCTTGAAAGGGTTGCATTGAGGTTTAAGCTTCAACATAAAATTTTGAGCAATATAAACATTCAAACCATAGCAATGTTAAGATGCCTGTGGCTTCTGCTTTTGGGAAATCTTCTGTGGCTACATGTCTGCAGAAAGAGAACCTGGTCCTCAGTACCAACTACCACACATTTGACTGCAGACATCTTAGATCATGCAGCCCATTGGGATAACCAATGGCTGCAGATCCATGCGTGAGCCAGATGGGACCAGTAAGCGAAGATGAAGGGCTAGTTATGACCTTGGGCCAGTAGTAAACTTCTCTGTTCCCTTGGCTCTAAAGCAGGAATGATAAAGGAACTATTCCAAATGAACTGATATTGGAAAAGGATGCAGAGCAGGCTTTGCCTAGCATAAGAGCTCAATAAATGTTACCATACTCTCACAGGCTGTAAGACTATAAAATGCCAGCGTGAAAGACTGAGAAATTCAAAGATGAAAGAGTGGTGTGTGGTTATTGACTTAGTACCCACAACTCCTTATTTATATATCTCATCTGTTGGTTCTTTAAACTGATTTCTGTCAGAAATACCCAGAGCATCTATGAAATGTCAGGAGATCAGTCATGAAGTTGGCATGGTATACCTTGGGACTGGCTCTGAAGGCCCCTGCCTTCCTGAGACATTGTGACCCTCCTCCACATTGACTAGAAAATATAGGTTTCTCCTCTAAGCCTCCTGCCCACTGAATGCATGTCCATGAGAAGATTGCTTAGTTTTCTCACCTACAGAGGGTTCTCTGTATCCCCAAGAGGGCTGTTGTGAAGTTTGGGAAGAAAGTGTTTTATAAGTTAAGTACCTTGCTCACTTAGACATTCACCACTCTAGGACAAGAACCAGGGAAATTTTGAGCACAAGATCAGATCTTTCTCACCTTTTATCCATGGCCTTCTTCACCATCTGCTCTCCAGCATCTGGCCAGTGCAGTGAAGTGCTTACTGAGACAAGAGCAAGGGCTTTCTAAGTCTTGTGGGTTTCCATCCCTGGGGATCCTGACATTACCTCTCAGCACTTCAAGGAGAAGCATGAAATTACAGGGTCACCATGATGGCAATCCAGAGTGAGGTGAGGGAGAATTTATCCACTGTGTAAAGTTTTACCATCGAGCACACACCAATCGGTAGTAGGAGAGCAGGCCACAGATGAGTCAGAGACAGGTTCATGAGAATTGGGCCTCAACCCTGAGATGACTCTCCAGTTGGACGGCCCCTGGGTGAAGTCTCAATCAAGCATCAAGAGGTGAATAAAGATTGAAGCTGTGTGCACTGGGGGATCTTAGGGGAAGGAAGGATTTAGAAGGCTCTCAAGCAAGTGGTTAAAATGGTAACTGGGGTGGGGGGGGAAGTAAAAGAAATTCTTGTGTTTTATGGGTGCGAATGGGAATTTAGCTTTTTTAAGATTTATTTTTAAGTGTGTGTAAATATGAACACAGGTACTTGAAGAAGCCAGAAGCCCAACATGGGTGCTGAGAATAGAACCTGGGCCTTGTAAGAACAGCTTGTGTTCTTAATCACTGAACCATTTTTTTTTAGCCCTGGACTTAACGGTTTTAAAATGCTATGCTATGTCTTAGAAGTTCAAAGACTTAGAATGTCGTTTGTATAATTTGGAATATTAGAGCATCAATATTCCAAAACTATGCTTTAAAGCTAATGTTTAAAAGAATATTTGCAACATGTGTGACAATGGGTTAATACTTTCACAGCATGAAAAGATCTTAGACACAAGAAACAAAGTGAACAGCTAATTCGAGAATGGGCAAAGGGCACATGCAATTACAAAAAATGAAAAACTAGAGAGGGTATGAAAAAACGTCAGCCACATCAATTTTCTTAAAATGTAAATGAAAACCAGCTTAGAGAGAGTCTCTCAAACTGCAGCCTTAGAACAGTGCAGGTCACACCTGGCTGCAGGCTCTTCTGTCCCCTGCTACAAGTGATGTCACTTATATAATCCGAGCTTCCCATTTATACAATGATACCTCACCAAGCACTTGTTCTGAGGATGTATGAGTTCTGATTTACAAAAGTTACCTCATCAGTGTATGGTGTATACCTGTACCCCCAGCACCCGGGAAACTGGGGAAGAAGACCCCTAAAATTTGAGGACAGGAGAGTCCCAGGATAGCCTTGACTATCTGGTTAGACAAAAGAAAACAAGAAGTTTGGCCATGACATGTGCCAATGTTTGGTTACCACCACATGCCCTCAGTTGCTCTGTGTCATGGGACAGGCTCTCTTTAACTACCCTCTTGTGGATATTTGGTGACAGACATCAGGAAGTGACTAATACACAAGAACACTTCTGTTACTTTCCCCCTGGATGCAACAGTATAGAAGCCAAAAAGGGGGGGGGGATTGCTTTTTCTTAGTTTCAAAGATTTCAGGCAACAGCCCTAAAACCTACCATGAGTCAAAACCTCATGGTGGAAAGATCATGTGGAGGGTTCTCTTCCTCTCAGGGTAGCCACAGAACAGTGCAAAGAGGGGACTGGAGACCAGGTCAACATCCAGACACCTCATCATCTATTTCCTTCAGGTAGGTGCTATCTCCTAAAGTTTCCACCAACTTCCAAAAATATTCCTACCAGCTAGAAAACAAATGTATAACGTAGTATCTTATAGGGGGTATTTCATATTCAGATCCTGGCATTTTGCCCCTGGCCCATCAGCTTGTGTCCATGCCATAATGCAGAATGCATTTAATCCATTTTCATGTTTCATCATTGTTCATGAGTCAATATTGTTCAAAAGCCAATGTTCAAATTTTCTCCTGAGAGTCAGGGCAACTTTCGGCTGTGAAATTCCCATTTGAAAAATGGAATAATGAAGAATCACAAGGAATGATTAGACTAAAGAAAGCGCAAAACCTAGAGGGTGAAAAGTGAATTGTATTGCTGCATGTCTGACATCTGTGGCATGTTACGTGATGTGAGCTCCGGAGAGCTTGGGCAGCCTCACCTCTGTTGTCTTGCTAGCTGAAGCCCACATAACTTCTCACTTGGCCTAGCATTACCCACTGCTTGAAATTTTCCTCAGCAGACAATCCAGGTTTTTGGCTTGTCTGACATGCTGGGGCCTCCAGGGAAGCTCAGGTGTTCTTACAGCTTTCTTCATCCCCAAGGATGCCTGTACAGATTAAGACCTTACTGCCATGGATTGGCCTCTCAGGCTTGTCTTTGACATCTGCATGAAAGTCTTTATGAGCCTGTAATTCTTGCATTCTGTGTTTTTGTAAAACTAGCATCATGTGGATGAACCTACCACTACCCCCAGGTGGGTCCTCTTAGAGGATACCGTGTGATTTCTGGGGACTAAACTCAGGTCATGTTTGGACATTAGCAGAACTGACAGAATGAATCTCTCTATATATTTAAATGGGACTTATTAGAGTGGCTTACAGGTTGTAGTCTTACTGTTCCAACAATGGCTGTCTTCCGATGGAAAGTGCAAGAATCCAATAGTTGTTCAGTCCGAGAGGCTGGATGTCTCAGCTGGTCTTCAGTATATAATGGAATCCTGAAGGAGCTGGCTCTCATGCCACTACAGAATGAGCTTGCTAGCCAAAGAACAAGAACTTCTTTCTTCTGTGTCTCTTATGTAGCTCCAGAAGGTGCAGTCTAGATTTAAGGTAAATTTCCCCTCCCCCAAAGACCCAGTTTAAGAATTTATCTCCTTTTAAAGCCCATTTCACTTCGTGGAAATACCACATTCAGCTTTGATACTGGGGACACGAGTTTGGTCCCGCCCCAACTGGATTGGCCAGACTGTTCTGACTAACCCAGGCAGTCCTTACCCTCTCTGAGGAGTGGATGAGTGTGTGTATTGGGGGGGGGGGGGGCTGGGAGAGGACTGGGAAGAGGGAAGGGAGGGGGAACAGTGGTTGGTATGAAAAAAAAAACCCCTTTTAAATAAATAAAAAAAGAAGACCCAGTTTAGAGTGGATCTTTCTGCTTCAGATGATTCAACCAAGAAATATCCCTCACAGGTGTGCCTAGCTGCTTGGGTTTTAGTTAATTCCAGATGTGGTCAAGTTGACAACCAAGAACAGCCATCACTTACATTTAGACTAACTTTTTTCTGACAATGGGTCTTGGCAAGTGTGTGGTAAAGCATAAGCATCTACACACTTGGGTCAACTGTTATTCATTAGCTGACCCACAAATAAATCCAAAAAGACAAAGAGGCATACCTGTAACTCAGACTTCAGAGGAAGATGTTTAGGGCTAAATAGATTTATCTCCTTCTCTCATACTTGGAATGTTAGGAGAGTGGAGGTCTGAATAAAAATGGCCCCACAATCTCATAGATTTAAATACTTAGTCATCAGGGAGTGGAACCTTTTGATAGGATTAGAAAGAGGATTAGGAGGTGTGGCCTTGTTGGAGGAAGGGTTTCACTGGAGTGGGCTTTGAGGCTTTCCAAAGTCTATCCTTTGGCCCGTGGATCAGGGTGTAGCTCTCAGCTACCGCTCCAATGCCATGGGAGCCGTCATGTTCCCTGCCATGATGATAATGGACTAACCCTCTGAAACTGTAAGCAACTCTCCAAGTAAATGCTTTTTAAAAAAACTAAGAGTTACTTTGGTCACAGTGTCTCTTCACAGCAACAGAAGTGACTAAGACAAGTAGTCACCACTCAACCACCCCAGGATGTTACTGTAGGTGGTGTGACCGACTGAATCTTGGGGAAGGGAGAAGATTATGAGAAAGTACTGCCCTAGAGTTTAGGCTTGGTTCTCTGGTGGAGAGTCATATCAAAACCACATATGAAATAGAAAGGAATCCTGAAAGCCGAGGGACTAGGTTAGACACAGACACGTCCCACCGTGATGGACTGAATCCCTCCCTGGCCAGTCATATTTCATGGACAACTTCAAGCTGTCTGGGCTTCCATTTAGATTCTCTTGAGCTATTTTAATCTTTTATTGAAGCCTCTGTAGGGTTTGGTGTGGCAAAGGAGCAGGTGGGTATAGCAGCACAACGTACCTATACCAACTTCTCTAGGGAGATGGTAGCTAGTGGAGGATGAGACGTGTTATAGCCAAGCTGAGAGCAGTAAGAGCCATATAGGACACTGTGGAAAAATTTGAAAGACCAAGAAGTGGAGCCTTTAAACCCATATTCTGTAAGGGGGGCCGGCCCCTAGGGGGCATTACACATGCCTACTAAACAAATCAGTAATTAACACTGGTGTATGCATAGATTTCAATATTTTCTGTATTCATATGTGGTCTCTTTTGTGGATAGAGGCTGAGACTGAGTTTGCCTGTACTGATCTGGTTGCCTGAACTTCCTACCTAGGCTAGGCTTCCCTCAAGCCATATTTTGTCTCGACCTCTCTCTGTAGCTCTGAAAAAGAAACTCATGTTGATAGTTATTAAAATGATCATGAGGATTTTTCAAGACTGTTGCAATGGAGAGTATTATAGTCAGGGGAGAGATCAGACAGAAAGAAATGAGGAGAAATGGGAAGTTACAGCCAAGGAGTGGAGTTTGGAGGGGGTTCAGTTAGTGAGCAGGTGGAAAAATCAGTAAATCAAGGGCAGGCGGCTTCTTGCTTAAACTGGTCAGAGGCAGACCAGATATAAGATATCAGATATCAAAAGTAGAGAAAGAATTTAATCAGATATAGAAGTGCTCAAATTGTGAGCACTGTGGGATTATCATTAAACTGATCTAGTAAGATTCTTGCAAATCTGGATTGGGCAAGATGAAGAGGGGACCCAAGGATGAGAGGTGGGTCTGCCTCAAAGGAACCTGTTTACAGCTTGGCTAAAAGAAACTTTGTTAGTGCTTAATTAAAATGGATGTATATAGATTATTCATGTGTAGTTATTAAGATAAAAACAAAAATTTACAACCTTTATCTTTACTAACATGAAATACCCCCCCCACCCCCACCGTGGGGTCTTACAACGGATTGTGTGACATGGAATCTTGGGTTAGCTCTGGACCAGAATTTATTTCTTTTTCATTATTCCCAACAATGAGAGTTGATGAAATGTTTAGATTAGATAATAGTGATGTAATTGATGGCTCTGCTCTGAGTTTGATCGTTTTGATTGAGAATGCCTTTTCTCTTAGAAAATACTCACGGAAGGATCTTCAATAAGGGCTATCATGTCTTATTCTCAAATGGTTTTTGGAAGTGGCAATATATATATTCAGGGGCCGTCAAGGTAAAGCACACTTGGAAAATGTTAGAATTTGAGGCCCAGTGTAGGTGTGTGTGTGTGTGTGTGTGTGTGTGTGTGTGTGTGTGTGTGTGTGTGTGTGTGTGAGAGAGAGAGAGAGAGAGAGAGAGAGAGAGAGAGAGAGAGAGAGAGAGAGAGAGAGAGAGAGAGAGAGAGTTAGTTTGTGGTTGTGGTTACGGGTGGAGGACAGAGAACAATCCCAGGTTTTATCCTTAGGGGTAGCATCCTCCTTCTTTGAGACAGGGTCACTCATTGGTCTGGAGGTCACCAATTAGGCTGGAGTGGCCCCAGAGAACCTCTTGTCTTTTTTACCTATTAGCTTGTGTTCTTTTCTACCTGAAAAGAAGGAGACAGGGGGTAGGGAAATTAAGAACCTGGATCCTGGTTTCCTGGGATCCTCTCTCTCTCTCCCTCCCTCCCCACCCCTCTCTCTCTCTCTCACACACACACACACACACCCCTCTAGGGGCTGCACTACTGGGCAGTATGCTCCCGAACTGCCCAGCATAAGCCTTTATTGTTGTTATTCCCCAAACGTTGTTAAACTCAGGGATTTCATATATACAGTGGTTACCACAAATGTGTTATATACAATTGTCAGGAGGAACATATAATAGGGATACACTATGAGATGTAATTTTAGAAGTTCTGTAACTGTCAGTTCTCTCCCTTTCCAAGAGTGCTTCTTAATATCTCTGAGAAATCGGTAAATATTAAACCCAATTCTCAGAAATTTCTCTGCAATTTATTACAGTTTCCAATTTATTCACTCTAACAATTTACACAGAACACCACACACAGGGTATACAGGCACCCTTTCGGGCATGTTATTCCCAGGGCAGTCCTTGCCCACATCTTGTCTCATCTGGTCATTCCAGCATCCCTGTGGAGTAGAAAGGGTCCCCTTGTCATTCCTCTTTTATATATTTGCTGATGGAAGCTCCAAGAGGTTGAAAGATGAACTATCTAGGTTAGCTGATAAATGGCAGAATCTGTGGTGAATCTCATTAATTATAGCAAAGTGAAGTTACTGCTGCACTTACGTACAAGCAAGTGTAAACTTTTGCAAAGTTCACTGGATCTCTCTCATTCTATGTGACCATACGCACTCCAGGATTTTAAAATTGGACTTTGAATTCTTGCCTAGCCATGTACAAGGCCCTGGATTCCATTTGCAGCAATATAAATACAACAAATAAATAAAATAAAAATGAGCTAAGTCTAGTGTGCAAGGCTGAAACTAGTGTGGAGGCCAAGGAAGGAGGATTTTAAGTTCAAGGCCAATTTTAGTAACTTAGAAAATAACTCAAAATCAAAAATGAAGAAAGGTCTGGGGACATATGTCACTTGGTGGTAAAGGTCCTACATTTAATCTCTAGTACTGAAAAACAAAACAAAGCAAACAACAAATAAATAAAAAAAAATCCCCCCAATCCAAACAACCTTGCTTATTTACTTTCTCTTTTTATGAACAGCTATTAGGTAAGATAGGCAACTGTCTTGAAGAGACACCTAAGGAAAAATCCTAAGTGTGCTATGTAACTGCTTCTTTTAGGAATACTTGTGAACCATTACCCAATCGTGTGCACACTTAGGGAAGTTTTGCCTTTGATACTTCAGGTCCAGTCACCTCGAGGCTTACTGTGGAGAACATAATTAATGCCTAGTGCCTAGCTCTTGGCATATCAAGATGTTTATCATTTAGTCCACACCACAGAAGGGAGAAGAAACCTTGCAATTTATAACCATTTACTTTTCTAAATAGGACACCTTTTTCCTGGCTGCAGCCACTGAATTTCCCAGAAGAGCGTGCTTGCCATTTTGGGGCTGATTTTGGGTAGTTCCTTAATGGACCCCCACACTTGGCAGGGACACAGCCAGATTTATGGCTGAGAAGAAAGCATTTAGCTGGCTCAGCAGTATTCCACATTGCTGAAGACCCCTTAAATGAAGGAAAGCCAAGTTTGGGAGGGCAACCTAAAGCAAGGGTATTATTTTTGCCACTCTGGAAGATCCATTAACTTGGAAACCAGCATATATATATATGGTGGTAAAGGTCCTAGGTTTAATCCTATACACACATATATATCCTTACATATAGTCATGTATATATAGTCTCACAATATACATTTAGTATGTGAATCAATGAAATGAATACGAACATCTCCACAGCTAAGAAAAATCATCAAGCAAAACCATAGGAAATCCCTAAAGAATATCATGGTGTGTTTGCAGAACTAGAAGACCATGATAGAATTAATTACAGAGCTACTGCCCGGGTGGTCAGATTTGAGGCAAAGTAGTGAGATTCCTTCTTGGGCCACTGTTGGGCGTCCCGTACAGCTCAGGACTTGGAGTAAACTTTCTTGAGCCTGAGGAAAGAGCCCCAGGAATGATCAGCTGACGGTGGGCAAATACATCTTCCGTTAGGGAGGCCAAGGGATCCTATCTGGGTTGCATAAAGGTAGAGCAAAGCTGATTCGAGTGTTTCAGTCGCGGGGGTCGAGAACCTCGGCCTCAGTGTCACCTAGCCCTAGACAGCATGTGCAGTACCTCCTGGGACAAGAATCCTCCTGCCCATCACCCCTTTGGAACTCGAAGAAGGGGGAGGAACCAAACTCTCTCTGGACTCTCCCCTTGGTAGAAAGCTGCCTTCAGTTCTTGGAGTTACTGATATGTTTCAGCTCTAGCAGGTTTTGGGGGCACACACTGTGATCTGCAAAGTGGACTTGCTCCCAGGAAGTTGGGCGCTCTGGGGTGCTGCAATCCTACGTTCGCTGGTATCTGCGGGGCGTCTTGGGGGCGCTCGTTGAAATTCTGGGAGCGATAGAGAAACTTCTCACTCTCCTTTGCTCTTGTTTACGGGTGAGAAAGCAGTGATCGAATTCCTTAATTTCTCATTTTAATCGGACTCTTAAAAAATCGTACAATGAGCGACTGAGCTAAACTCTGCAACCTGGCTGTCCCCAGTCGGGTGTGCGCCTAAAAACACCATGCAGTTCTGGGCTAGCGCTCCGGTGTGAGCGGGTCCGGCCGGGCCCCAGAGGGCGTCTGGAGACCGGAGAAACCCAGGCCGCCTGGCCGGTCGCCTCGGCCGGGGCTGTCCCTTTAAATCCTGGAGGAGGCAAAGAGAAAAAAAGAAAAGAAAGAATAAAGACGTGGAGCCCCCAGCGCTGGGAGGTTCTGCCGGATCCCCCGCGCCGCCCCTGCACGGGGACCTGACTCCAGTTAGCTGCCCGCGCGGGTCCGGGGCGTCCCCGGCAGCACCGCCCACTCGCCAGGGACTGTCAAAATAGAAATTAGAGGAGCCGGGAGGAGGCCGGGCCGAAGCAAGTGCATGTGTGGCAGGGCGGGGAGGGGGCGGGCGCGAGCGAGCCTGAGAGAGGCGACCGCACACATCCGGGCCCTTTAGCCCCGTGCGGCCCCCCGAGCCGTGGGCGCGGGCGCTGGGCTCGGGGCTCGGGGCTGCTTGCCGCGGTGCGGGAGGCGGGGCGTGTGGAGGGCGGAGGCGCGGCCCCGGGAGGGAGGAGCTGCCCGCGCGCCCGCCGCTGGGCTGCACACCCGCTGGAGCAGCCGGGCCACGAGACTCTGACAGCGGCGCGGCCCGCGCAGCTGGGAGCGCTGGGACCGACGGACAGCGGCGGCGAAGGAGAACCGGAGCGCTGCGGCCGGGAGCCAAGTGCGGGAGGCGCGCGGGCTCGGCGGCGCGCAGAGGTGAGCAGCTCCGCGCGCGGGCTGTCAGGGGTCTGCTTCCACACCTCCGCTGCCTAGGCGGGTCGGGAGGTCGCGGGGCTCCGAGAGGGTGGCTGAGCATCCCCGGTGTCCCCGAAGCGATGGCAGGGCCGTTGCTAGGAGGCAGGAGGTCCGCGCGTCCCGGGGCGCCGGCAGGGGCAGGGGCGCGCTCTATCGCTGGGCAGGAGGCGGGGGGCTGCGGTGGCTATTCAGGGGCTCGGTGCGTGCGGCAGCCATGCAACCGAAGGAGGCGGGCGGAGGCAAAGAGGGAGAGGAGGAGGGAGGGGAGAGCCAGTGGAGAGTGAGCCAGCGAGCGGGCGCCGCGCCTCCTGGCTGGCACCGAGGCCTGGAGCGAAGTGGCGCGCGGGCCTCGGAGGGAACTTCTGCGGGCGCGTGCGGCCCGGGGCTCCGCGGCGCCTCCGGGTCCGGGCGGGGCGGGGCGGGCCTCTCGGCAGCCACAGGTGGTTCCTGCCAAAAGTTTTTTGCTGTACTTCTGCCGGGAAGGCTGGAGAGCATTTTGCACAGTGACCGTTCTCTGGTACTTGGGCACCCGCGCCTCTCGCATCCTTTTCTTGGACATTAGAAAAGGGGTTGTCAAAGGTGGAGGGGGGATCCCTTATTACTTCAAAATGAGGCCCAACGGTTGCATGGCGGCCGGGACCCAGATGCCGCTCAGGTGAACATCTCAGCTGCCGGCACAAGGGGGAAGTTGAGGATAAAGTGAAGCATAGCCTGCCAGAGAACCTGACATCCTCGCTGGGCAGCTGGAGATCTCTTCCTAGCGACGCACGCGGAAACAGCGGGCGCGTCAGTGCTTATGGTGTGCGCGTCTCTTGCTGGGTTTACAGAGAATTGTCTCCCACCGCTGTGAGGCTTTGTTATTTGTAGTGATGGTCTGGTTTCACCTGGAGGAAGGCCAGGGGCAGCCCGGAAGGTCCCCTCACCTTTCAAATCTGCATAGCCGTGGAGACTAGCATTCAGTCAAGCCAGAGTCCACAGCTCAGGGCAGAAGCAGTTGAGCTCCGTGGCGTGCTAGCTATCACTGCAGGGACAGGGGCTGGGGTTCCTGGGAGCTTCTGAGACAGAGAAAGAAGTGCAACCCGGACGAGAAAAACACTTAAAAGAGGATGTGCTGTGTCCAGCGTTGAGAGAAAAAGTCTGAGGTTCTGTGGCTTGGCTCAGTTCCTTATTGGCCAGCTTGGTTATACCGAAGGGCAGCCAGATAGAACCACCAGGGTAGGTCAGGCTTAGGCTGAAAGAAATCATTATTCCCAGAGTGTCTGATACCTGGGCGTTGCAAGTAGGTACAGAACTGTTGGGCGTTGGAAACACTCGGCCCTTCATTCTCCTTACTCTTCTTCACACTCAACTATTCCTCTGCTACACCCACAGAGCACAGGAGCAGGGAAGGCGTTGTTTGCTTTAAATGAGGCTACACTCATTTGGGGAAGCAGATTCTAGGTTTCAAGAGAGCTCACTGTATAATAAACAATCCCAAGACCAGAGAAGGGAGTGACCTACCACAGTGATAAAGCAGCAAGGAAACTAGAAAGTAGCAGCCCAAGCCAGCTTGGACAGAATTCCCTGGGGCAAGATCTTGTGGACTTGTGGGCACAAATATGATCCCTAGACCCTGAGCCTATTATGAGCTTATTATCTAGTACTTTCTAAATTCATGTTTTCCAGCAAAGATGTTCAACTTCCCGCCCTTCCTCCATCCTTGACCTAACAAAATCAAGGCTGTCACTGCAAAGTCCAGTGTGACATGGTCCCAACTTTTCCTCCACCCTCATTGCCCCAAATCTCCCAGATTCCTCCAGTAACATAATGTGGCTTGATTAGCCAAGATGAGTGTACAGCTTGTCATGCTGAAGCACCCACTTTCTGTAGGATGCCAGAACTGTTTTCCTGGTAATTAGGTTTTACAGATATTTTTGAAAGAGAGCCCAATTTTGGATCAATTACACTTGGACACAAATTCAGTGCTGTGTGGATAGCAAATGAGAGAGATGAGCAATTATCTGGGGGTGTTGGAATGAATGTTGTTATGAGTATTTGACATAGTTATTAAGCATCAATGAATGGGCTCTCAGTAAATGTTTTTCACTCTGTAGTTTATTGAGTAAACAAGTATCTTAATTAAAAAGAGATTCGAGCTGGCCACTTATATTTTAGCCACTCTTTTTCAGTGTCTGTGGTATGTGTGGGGTAGGGTGGGTAGAATGATAATGATTAAAGAGAACTTTTTTCTTTAAACCAAGATATTCTAGGGCAAGGTTTAGCCTGAAGTCTGTAACATATATGGCCAGCCGAAGCCTTATTAAGTCAAATAAGTCAAAAATAAGACTGGGTGTGGTAAGTGAGTGTATTAGTCAGAAACTATTGTTAGGGAGAATATTCTCTAAGTTTTATTGCCCTCAAGGATAGATAGTGTGAAGAATTCTAGCGCCACAGTATGTAATTTTTCAGCTTCCTTACACAGACAAGGAGAAAAGTCCCCATACCCATGCTTGGGGTGCTATAGAAGAACAAACAACCCCCCCCCCAAAGAACTGGAATATTTTTCCAATGTCTTTCACTTCTATTGTATGCTAATCTCATCAGCATCCCCAAGAGCTAGATAGATGGAGAAACCGAGGCAGAGGGAAAATGGTTTCTAGTTCACTAGGCTGCTATTCAGTTTGGGCTTCCAAGAGGCTTCCTTCTCCAGCAGTGTTTCTAGACCATTGTCTTTCCCAGGCCTGAAGTTAGTTGCAGGTGACTGGAGGCCAGTCGCCAGGGTACTTTCTTCTGTATCCCCACTGATACTGCTTATTGTCTGCCCTCCCCCCTGTAGAAGGCTCTGGGAACTTGGGAACCGAAGAAGCAGCTGGCTAAGGCTGGGGCAGGGGTGTGGGATCTATGTCTGTGCAGGACTGAAGGAGTCAGTCTATTTATAAACTCATTTCCACTCCTAGAAGAAGAGACTCAAGGGTCTGGAACCATCTACAGTTCTGACTTCTCTCCTTGGTGACTGTGTCCCATTGAAAAAATACCTGCCATCCAACCATAGCAGATTGACCCCTGGTCTGGGAAAAAGATCCCACAGGGCTTCTCAGAGCCTTACTGCCCTTGGGGATTTAAGCTCCAAAGACTTCCTGGGGTCAATATGAGAAGTTTAGGTGCTGTCCCCCCAGGAACCCAGCCAGGACCGAGGTGCTGAATAGAGTGCAGTTGGCTTTTAAAAATAATGGCAGCAACTCTTTTTGTGCAGGAGATTCTGAAAGCGGCAGATTAGACCCTCTCTGACCCCAGAGGCATTTCTGTGTGGTGCTGAAGGAGGGCTGAGGGTTGCTCTCCTTCCTCACTTGCCCCATCCCCATGGTCTCCCCTACCACTTATTCTTCACACCAATCCCAAATCCTCTATTGTCTTTGGTGTTACTCACAACTCCTGAGGCTCCAGATTTTCTGTTTGGGCTAGTGATAGCAAGGGGAAGAGACACAGGAACACCACTCTGGTGTGTCTGAATTGACCTGCCTGTAAGAACCATCTCAGGGTACCACACAGCTGGCTTCACTTAGATGGGGAGACTTAGAGGGGAATACCCAGATAGAAAGGAGAGTCAATATAGAGACACAGGGCGGGGCTTTTGGTTATATCTTCTCTGTATGCTCAGTGTCCAGTTCAAGGCTGGCTGCAGAAACAGTTTGCTGAACCAATGCCATGGGCTGAGCATGGTGAACAAGAATCAGATCAGCTGGCTTCTTTATCGACAGTGTGGCATGGAGTCAGGCATGTTGGGAGAGTAAGGATGTAACCGAAGAGTGTGGATGAGAAAAATGGGTTGTCCAACCAGCATTTTGAGGCCAAACTAATCAACCACTCACTACCCCCAGGCATGCTAGAAGCAGCCTTTGTTGACTCAGTAGCAGGGGATGAAGTCCTTTTCTGTGGCCAGGCCAGCCTCACCCAGCAGACAGGCACTAAGGCTCCACAAGAGGGAAGGCTGGAGTTTCTAGCCCCCTCTCACCCCCTGGGCTCACATCCCCACTCCTTGTTTCTTGAAGAAGCTCCCCATCCTCACTTGCTTTGTTCCCTGTGCATCTTCCAGCTGGCCTTGTCATTTGGGTCACAGCTGGAAGATGGTGTTATACTGTCTGTATTCTTTACTGTACCCAGTGCTGTTGGGATGTGACTTTGGTCCTTTGCTGCTTTACTTTGCCACTTGGGTGTTAGCAACAGAAGGCCAGAGACCCTGCTTAAATGTCTGTCATTGTTTGCTCCACACCAGAGCTGTGCTGCCACACTGGAGTAGCTGAGTGAAAGTGCCTGTTAGAGCTGTTTGGATGTGTAAGGAGAGGCAGCCAGGAACTCTGTGCTCTAGGTCCCTTTTGCCCAGACAGAAATACAGCTTGTTATAGGTGTTCTGATGTGTAGTATGAAGGGGATGTGGAATTCAAGAAACATGGGCCATTGTCAAGGTTGGTTTGGGTAGAGGAGTTCTCTATTTGTGGTAGGGCTGAGCTACCCCCAACCCCACACACCATTCTGGTGAGCACAATGCTAGCCTTGGAGAGTGAGGTGTTGTGTTTTTCCACCAGCCCACCAGTTTATTGGCAGCCTCTTCAGCACAGCCGTGGACAGCTGTCTGCCAGCATGGATACAGGAGGGCTCCTCTCCAGGTCCAAGGGGTACACTCGGCCCCACAAGAGTAGGGAATTTCGTGTTTCACACCGCACTGACTTCCAAACAGTGACCATAAAAATGGGTCCACAATGAAACCTAAAGAAATGATTAACATTCCACTTACTGCTACTTATTTTTTTTTTAATTATCAAAGCACTCATAGTATTATAGAAAATCTGGAAAGCCTGGGAGAGTGCAAAATTAAAAAAAACAAAACAAAACAAAACAAAACTGCTGCAGTACCCTAAATTTGTTACATTCCACTACAGTCTTTTTCTATATCCACAAATGGACATATAGAAACAGAAGGACACACATAAAATGCACGTGTCTATGGCTTCCTCAAACGTAAAAACAAAACAAAACGAAGCAAATCACCCCTTCTTCCACCAACCAGAAAGGTTCCCTTTCTCCTGGGAACCTAACACTCACATTCCCACTACCAAGTTCTGATGATGAAGGAGAAAGATGCGCCACACACTCTAAAAAGACCTTGGTGGCTTTAGCTTCTGCACTTTGAATAAAGAAAACAGTTGTATTTTTCAGCACCCCAGCACACTGGGGAGGCGTCTCATGCTCTCCTCTGTACTGTCATACTAAGGACAAGGGGTCTATGGTATTGCACATACACTCTAGAATGTTTGGAAACATTCAGCATGGATGTGTAGCTTCCTTTCAAGGACTGTATGATACCTTATTTGTCTGCTATAAAGGAGATTTTTCAGTGTCCATGACCATATGACCTAAAGCTAAGAGAGGCAGGAAGAACTTAAGAAACATAAACCTGTCATTCCATTGGTGTTTTAAGACTTCCCTGGAGATGTCTGCTCTTCCTTCAGGGACGGCTGGCCACTGTCTCCCTCACTGATCTGTTCATGTCTTGGAAACATGGGTGGCATGAATAAAATACAATATCCTTCCTATGGGAGGAGAGACCCTGATGAGGTCCATGGAGGTCAAGGTCTCGTCAGACTGGGCAGTGGTGGGGGGCAGAGTAGCCATGCAGAGAGGCTGACTTCTGAGACAGTAACCTGCCATATTGCAGTGGGATCCAGGCAGGAGGACAAGGAGGCTGCAGATTGGAGCTTCAGGGTGGCGAGCAACTCTTCAGACAGGTGCTTGCCAGGGCCCAGAACCTAGTCCCAGCAGAAAGGGAGTCTTTGGGTTATGAGGCTCCTCCTCTCCTCTGGGTTATCAGAAAAGGAGAATGAGGAACAGCATTTGGAGCTGAGCAGCGCTGAGTCCATCCATGGCTTTGCCACCTCCCTGAGTCGTGATTGTAAGTTATGTTCTCTAACCCATCCACGGTCTAATGGCAGTGCTAGTTAGACGGGGTGGTCAGGATAGAGTGCCGATTAACATGTGAGTGCAGAGTACACAGACAGACAGACAGACAGACAGACAGACAGACAGACAGACAGACACAGAAGAGGGGAGGGAGGAGAGAGGAGAGACAGAGAGAGACAGAGACACAGAGAGAGATGCACAGAGAGTTTAAAATAGCCTAGCAAAGAACCATGGAGGGTTCCAGAAAGCCAGCATTACTTTGTCATTTTGTAAATCTGTTTCTAATGGGAGGCAGGAGGGGAAAGAGAGAGGTAAAGCCACTCTAAAACACTCTAGACTTTGCTGTCCAAGCTGCCACCTATTTCAGAATGATGATGCTGGGGGTAACTGCTTTACACGTGGACAGTTAATATCACTCATGTGGTACCAGTGCCCCTCTCTACCCCTCTCTGCTTACCTCTAGTTGAGGAAAAACACACTCATTGAAGCCAGGAGCTTCATGTCCTCAGCACTGCTGTGGCACCCACTGGTCTTCACAGTAAAGACTATTTGGCTTTGATTGACAGGCAGGAGCAGGTCAGTTTTGATGACCTTGGGTCAAGCCAGAAAGCAGCAGAACCTAATAGGAATTTATGCTGTACCATCTATATAAAAATTTTCTGGTAGCTACATTTTTTAAACTAAAATAAGTAAGTAAGATGAATTTCTGTAATGTATTTTATTTAGCTCATTTTAGCCAAATATTTTCATTTTAATGGGTCACAAGATCTGTTTCAAGGGCTCCCAGGCTGCCTTTCTGAACAGCAGAGAAATCCGGGGGCACAGGTTAGGAGGCCTAGTCCTGGAGAGAAAGGGGCTATTTGGGTGGCTGGCGGGAGGGAGGCATCACAAGCAAGCAGATTACAAGGGAGGCAAAGGTCAGGAAATTGACAATTATCTTGTCTTCAGTGGAGGCTGTATGCTGTGTGCCTGAGGGGGATATTTCACTCTTCACAGGCCTAAGTTTCCCTATCTGTCTATGAGTTCAGATTATTTCCAAGAGCCATTCCTGCCATATTATCCTCTAGTTTCTGAGAAAAAGACATGGAAATCCAGTTTAGCCACTGTAGAATATGAAGAAGGTACAGGTGGGGTGTGGGAGCAGGTTGGTAGCAGAGGTAACTTTGGGGACCCATGGCTCAAAGACTGTCTTCAGACTCTATCAACCTGTACAGTCAGCGCCCTAAGAATGGACTGTGTCCAGTCACTGAGGTACACTGTTTCTGAAAGTTCTCTGTAGATGGACAAGGGCGTAGCCATGTTAAAACAGTGATATTTTTCATTGTGCTACAATTCTGAAGCTTCCTTCTGTCCCTGGTCATCCCAGAGGCCTGTGAACAGTGACCATTAAAAGATGGGAGTGGCCTGGCAGGAAATACTAGCACACAAAAAAGGGAACTTTTTCAGCTCTGTCATTAATGGGCACCGAGCCTGTCCAGAGAGGATGTGGACGAGGGAGGGAAAGGGCAGGGTGCTTGGAGAAGGGTGCGACCCAGGGTATTTTCAGCTTCTGAAGTCAGAGCCACTGCTTTTCCTGTGCTCTGGTGAGGAGCACTTGGGGTGTTATCTCTTCACCATGCCCTTCGAGAAGAGGGAGGAAATAAGCTCTCTCTCTCTCTCTCTCTCTCTCTCTCTCTCTCTCTCTCTCTCTCTCTCTCTCTCTCTCTCTCTTCCTCCCTCCCTCCCTCCCTCCCTCCCTCCCTCCCTCCCTCCCTCCCTCCTTCCCTTCCTCCCTCCCTCCCTCCATCTTTTTAAACACCCTACAACCATCTATCTGGAGAAAAAAGGCCCAAGCAAGCTGGACCAAATGAGGAAACTGAGACTCAGAAGGGCTGCACTACTCTTGAAATCTGCTCCAGCAGGCAACAGAGGTCTGGGTGCCGGAACTGGAGTCTCCTGCCTCCCCTGAGAGCCCTCCCTCTCTCTTCCATGGTTCACAGGCAATTTCTTGGGCTGCTTTGAGCCTTCTTAAAATAAGGATTTCTCCTCTATGTTTTTGTAAACTACATTTTTATTACCTTTCCCCACATTGTTTGCTTTGAATTTTTAATTTAATTTTTTTCTGAATAGGTCAACACTTACATGGTTTAAAATTCAAAAGGTACAAAAGGGTATTTGAAGTGAAACATCTCTCTCTCATAGCTGTTATCTCCTTACCCAGGGAAGCCTTTATTCAGGCTTTCTTCAGTTTAAGGACATCTAGTATGCACAAGAAAGCACAGGTGTGGAGGTACACACTTGAATATGCACTTTTGATATTTTTAACCAATTACAAAGAGATCAGACTATTGTATTTCATTTTCTACTTTCTGTTAAATACGTCTTTTAAGATAGCATTCTTATTACATTTTAAAATTTATTACTTTTTCCCTCTTTGAGACAGAATCTTACTCTTTATCTCTGGTCTAGAACTCACTCTTCAGACCAGGGTGACTTTGAATTCTCATACAGGTGTGTGTGTGTGTGTGTGTGTGTGTGTGTGTGTGTGTGTGTGTGTGTGTGTGTGTGTGTGTGTGTGTGTGTGTGTGTGTGAGGGGGGGGTTGAATGAATGTTATATAGAGTCAGAAACATTTTCAGAAGTCAGTTCTTTCATCCCATCATGTAGCTCAGGAATCAAATTCAGGTTGTTAGGCTTAGAGGCAAGAGCTGTACTCACCAAACTCTCTGCAGCTCATCCTGGAGATATCTTAAAATCTGACTGATTATTTGATGACTCCTAATAAATGGATATTTTGATTTCCAGTCTTCTGTTGCTACAATACCCAGTGATGTTTTTAATGAAAACATCCCTGACTTTTCCGTATACAAAGACCTTTTCAGGAAGAGCAAGTCTGCTGTCACTGTGCACACAACATAGTTCAGAGGACAAAACGTCTTAATTCCTTAAGGATTAAGAGTAGAATGAGGGGAGATGACTTTGTCATTTTCTGACTGCAGTGTGGCACCCATATGTAACCCAAGAAGAAGACAGGAGGATGCTAGGGCTTAATGGTCAGCTAGTCTAGCCAATCACTGAGCTGTAGGATCAGCGAGAGACCCTGTCCCAAAGAATGAATGGTGAGAGATAGAAGAAGACACTTAAAATTGACTTGTGATTTCTACAAATCACACTACACCAGGTATATCAGTCTACGCACTTTACACACACACACACACACACACACACACACACACACACACACACACACACACACACACACACACACACACACACACACGCCCGCACGCACCGGGTGGAGGGGGGCTGTGCTTTGGGCTAGACTTCCTGGGAAACAAACGTAGTCAAACTTGACTTATTAAGCTGATGTTTCTGGGGGTAAGCTACTGAAGAGAGGTAGAGGTGGGGTACTAGAGAGGAAAGGGCTTGTGGGATAGCGCCCACACTGGTGTTACATGATGACAGACTGGAACAGTCTTGTCTGCATGCTGGGGAGGGAGGAACAGTTGTTTGTGAGCAACAGTGTTTTCTAAACATCACTCCTGTTATCTGCCTTGGGTACCCCTCAGCTGCCTCTCACGGTCCTTCAGAAGGCAGAGTCTTGGATTCTGTCTCCTTTTGGCCTCTAGAGCCTTTGGAACCTTTCTATGTCCAAAGCAGTCAGAGCTGGCTTCAGAGTCAAGTGAGCAAGAGTGTTATTTGGGCCAATCCCTCTTCATGGATTAAGCAGTGACGAAAGAGCCAGGTGGATGGAGGGGCGTGGCCATCCGTGAGAAACTAGCCTCATTTTAAGGAAAGAAGCACACTTTCCTGTCTGACCTGGAGTCTGGGGTTCACCTTCATGTGTCAGCAGCCTGCTGTTCCCCTCTAAAGTTTACGCCAATCTGCTTCATGTCAACACTGGTCTGAGTCTGGGCATCCTGCTCTCTGAAACAGCACCAGGCTGTGAGGACAGACTCTGATGAGGTAAGCTAAAGTTGCAGTTCAGTCCCCGAGAGAGCACCTACTCTTGAAGACTCTTTAGAGATTTAGAGAAGGAAATTGTGACCTTGTGGTACCCAGGTATATTTGGGCTCCTATGGTATCTTTAGTCTTGGGCTTAGTTCTTCAGGGCACAGGAGAAATCTAAGACACTGTTTTATGTCCGAGGATCCAAAGATCTCTTTGGAAGATGATCATGCATATAGGACATATGCAATCCTTATGCCGGTAACTTCATGATACAGTGTAGCTTGGAAAGGCTATACCATTTGAAGGGGTGGTGGTTCGCCATGCAGCCTGGGCACTGTGAGACTTGACCTCCGGAAGGGAGCTTGGAGGAGGAAAAGAGATGATGTTCTGAGTCAACTGCTGCTCTGCAAGCTCTTCCTAGTTGTGACATGCCCATTAATTCTCGCGATGACTTTCAATTCAACATTATCATTCCCATTTAGCAAATAAAGAATTAAGACTTGGGATGTTTAGGTTAGCTTGCTTCAAGTGGTGTACCTGACAGGAAGCAATTAGGGAGGTGACAGAGCTAATTCCACAGCCCATATTTTATCTATTACGCTAAAACTGAGTGTTCGGGATTGGAGGACAACCTTGGGCAAAGGAGTAGTGGTCGGACCAATGTGACATGGGCCACACCAGGGATGATGTAACCTTCTGGAAGAGTATATGGAAGCAAGAGGAAATACATCTAGTTAGGGAATCAAGTCTGTGGAAGTCACAGCAAAATTCAGTTATTGCATGGTGGGACTCCTCTTCCTCCTGGTCTGGTTCATTGGATGCTGCTGTGCTTCAGGGGTGTCATGGTTTGAACTTCATTCCTAAAGATGAGAATCTGGGAAGAAATAAGCCACTAGATACCAAGAATTAAAACTAAACAATTCAGTACAGCACCACACTGGGATGATTTTTAAAATCACCATTACCATGTCTATTATCATCATCATTATCATTTGCTATTATATATCATCATAACTACTGGTTTAATATGTAAAGTCCAGGAGACAAGTTTCACGAGTCCATTTTCTCCCTCTACCTATGGGCCCCAGAGACAAACCCAGGTATCAAGATTGTGTGGTAAGTGCTTTTACCATCTCGTTAACCCTGGAATAATTTTTAGTCATTAGCCAACATCTCTTTCACATAGCATTTTGGGAAATTAATTTTGGAACCATGTAAAGCACTGCTTTAAAGATGTTACCAGCACAAAGAAAACCAGTCTGCTAAATTCAGCAGTTAAGACACCACGGAAGTTTGTACATGTTTTATGATTTTGTAGAAGGGAAATCCTGTTTCCACCTCATGAAATCACACTCACTGACATCATTGCCAAAGCCGGTGACAGAGAGTAAACCTTCCTTTCTCACAGAGCCATGCTGAGTGGAGAGCACCAAGTGTACTGTTAAAGTAGAGAGCTGACAGGCACAGAGGGATTGATTTGGGGGATAGTAAATCTTACTTATAGTGATCAGGCTTTAGATGCAGCATAGAGAGTCAAGGACCCCATCCCAAGGTCCCAGTTTGCATAAGCTTCCTCCAGCAGATTTATGTCTGTCTTTGTAATCTCAAGGTTTCTCTGTCCTAGCACCATTACGAATCAAAACAAACCACTTAACAAAACATGCCTGTCTGTTATTGCTCTGATGGTCTCTAACCTTTGTTAATCTGTCTCAATGAAAGATTAGTAGGTGGAATATCTGCATCTCACCTAATGAGGTTATGATCATCTCAGGCTCTCTCTCTCTCCCTCTCTCTCCATGTGTGTGCTGCTGGCTGCTGGGTGTCTTTCTTTATCACTCTCCTCCTCCTCCTGACTTTTTGGAACAGGGTCTCTCCAGGAATCTGAAGTTTACCCATTGGGCTAAACTAGCTGTCTGGTGATCGAGCCTTGGTGATGCTGTCTCTTCCCAGCTAGCCCAGGACTTATAGTTGTGTGGTGCTGCCCTTGGCTTTTATATGGGTTCTGGAGGTGAGGTTCAAATCAGTTTTCATGCTTATGTAGCAATCACTTAAAAGGAGGATTTTTTTTTGTATTTGAGGTTTATTTGTAATGGTGGGCATGCTTTTGCAAAGTGTGTCCCAATTCAGATTTCAGCTAGTTTAAAGCACTCAGAAATCTTGCTCACATTCTGGGTTCTGTAGGGGCAGTCCTTGGCCCTCCCCTTGCCAGCTATTAGGGAAAAGTGAGGGTGTACTTGCTTTTGTACCAGGGTCCTTAGATACACATACACACACACACACACACACACACACACACACACACACACACACACACACCACAATATAGATAAATATATGTATATATATATATGTATTATATATACATTATATACATATATAATCTGCTCTACCAGGGAGTAGGGATGGAGAGGGAGGCTGTAAAAGTGAATTATTTGATAAAATAATATTTCTATTTACATTGTAGAACCCTAGTCACACTATGCTCTCTCTCCATATCTTTTCCAGCAGCTCCATATTCCTTTAAGTTCTGATGCACCAGGTTCAGCCCCCTTACAGAGAGCTACCTATTTGCAGAAGTCATTAACAGCCACTGTTTAACTAAAGGCTTTTCTCTCCCTTCCTTACAATTTTCTAGCCCTTCGTTTGTGAAGCCCTGACTCAGCAACATTCTATTTTGGGCATTTTACCTCTTCTGAGATTCTGGGCTGCAGTTTTCTCTACTCCTTTTCTCAGAAATGCAAGTACTTAGATTTTGGCTCCAGGTCTGAAGCACTCACAGCACAAAAGGGCAAGCCTTTGTAGGAGGGCTCTGCTCTGTTGTTGGTAACCTGTGGACTATGCCTTGTGAGCAAACCAACATTTCACCATAATAAATTGCTGCATTTCTTTGGGAAATATCCATTTGCCAGGGTAGTAAACATTTGAGTAGAACACACACATTCTCATCCTCCCTCCCTCCCTCCCTCCCTCCCTCCCTCCCTCCCTCCCTCCCTCCCTCCCTCCCTCCCTCCCTCCCTCCCCGTGGGATTGTAGGTGGAAAGCTTCCATCCCAGTGTCCCCAGCGTCTGTCTTGAAACCCAGAAGTCAATAAAATATTATTGACTCTGACTAATATTATAATTATCATGCTCAGAAGGAAAATGTAGTCTTGAACCTCTTGTTTTCACGCTCCAGAACCAGAAAGGTCTCTTACTTAGCTTAGTGACCCTTTCTGCTGGTTCCCATACTCCATCATTCACACACACAGCACATTAAGAGTCTGTTCATTCTTGAGATGTGTGCAAAATTCCAATTCCTGTCAGGAGAATTTATGTGCGGTCTTAGAGGGGATAATCGACCAGTTAGTATGTGCGTGCTGATTTTATACACATACGCAGGGCCGTTTACAGCACACATTATAACATCTTCAGTCTCTGCCAAGAATGTGTATTTCTTAGCCCCGTGCATTTGCATATTATGGGTTCATAATTCCAGATAGCTGTAAAGATCTCTAAGGAAAATGTAGTCACTGTACTCTGATGCTCTAAATCTCAATAGAATAGTAGAACCTGGCTAATTTTTGCCCCTGCTAATGTGCCAGCCTTATAATTTTTACGCTCTTGCACATACACACAAATCTCTGACTTTATCCCTACTTCTAAGCAGAGATTTAATAGCTGGGAGCTGAGTTATGCTGCCTATTCCCCAGACTTCATTACCTTCCCAAAATATATCATACACATGGGCACAA
Organism: Phyllotis vaccarum; assembly: GCA_033318265.1. Taxonomy (NCBI): domain Eukaryota; kingdom Metazoa; phylum Chordata; class Mammalia; order Rodentia; family Cricetidae; genus Phyllotis; species Phyllotis vaccarum. The sequence continues at coordinate 13,416,553 of JARWLC010000009.1, read as the reverse complement.
TGTACTATGGCCTCATTATAGATGATTAAAAAGAAAAGATTTGTCAAAATAAATGAACCGACTGATCGGATCTTCCCCTAATGGGGTCCCTGGCTCCCCCTCCCCCACCTCCACCTTGAGTCATCTCCCCAGTCTCCGGCTGAGCTCAGCTTTGTGGTGACACAGAGCTTAGAGATTGTTCTTTGCAATTCTGGTATCACCAGAAAACTCAGCCACCCCCACTCCTACCCACTAATCAATTGTGGGAACGTTTGCCATTGGCAGTGTTGATTTGACTAAAACCAGAGCAGCAGGGAGAAACTTTCTTTTCCTCCTCCACAGGTTCAAGGACCCAGGATTTAAAAAAAAAAAAAAAGGATCGGTAGAGTTTTTTTTGTTTATTTGTTTGTTTGTTTTTGTTCTTTTTAGTTTAGTTTTTTTGTTCAGGGGGCAAAGATTTGAGCTGTAAGTCTGCTCCACCTATTTGGGTTAGTGAAAACTGGAGAGCAAAGCCATGGAAGTTTTCAAGTATAATGGCCTTGGTAGAAATATTGCCAAAACCACTGTAGAGCTGCTGGGCTGGAGGCTGCTGGGCTGGAGCTGGCCAGGGTGGAGGGGCAGGCACCAGTAGCTTCATTGTGTGGTTAGCTTTGCCCAGCCATGACATGATGCTGAATTTTAAAGTGCTTGCTTTAAGGAGCTCCCTAGAGACTAGTAGCCATCCTTGCAGCCACCCAAGGGGCTCTGGCCTACCTGACGGTGAGGAATGTTCATGGCAGTTGGTAAAACCCCAGCCAGTCTTGATTCAGGAGCCTGAGGTTGCTGGATGCATAACTTTGGATTCTGCTCTTGGTGGTTTATTTTAATCAGGATCATTTGTTTCGGAGATGAGTGTTCATGCACAGGTGTATGTGATCTTTTTGTAGATATCCTGATCAAAATTTTTGATTGAAAGCTAAATGAGAGAAGAATAAAATGAAATCTTTATATTAAAGATAAATACACTTTCTTTTATCATAGAATTTTCATCTCTGTAGTGCTGGGGGTTGAACCCAGGATCTATGTGTGCTAGCTAGGGAAATCTTAGTGCGACACTACATCCTCAGGTCCACGAAGTGCTTCCCCCCTTTTTATCTTTCTTTACAAATATTTACTCATTATATTTATATGGCTGTTTTGCCTGCATATGTATCTGTGTGACACATGTGTGCCTGGTGCCCAGGGAGGCCCTAAAAGTATCTGATCCCTGAGACCTGAACTATAGATTGTTGTGAGCCATCATATGGGTGCCAGGAATTGAACTTGGGTCCTCTGCAAAAAAGAGCCAATGATCTCAGCCACTGAAGCATCTCCCTAGCCCCCTGTCTTTCCCCCCTCATCCTTTCCTCTACCCTTCCTTCTCTTTCCTTCACATTTTTTGAGGCTAGATTTTACTCTCTAACCCTAGTCTCTCTTGAATTCACAATCCTCCTGCCTCGGATTCCCTCGGATTTTAGGCATGTACACCCATGAACAGTTGGAGAAGCTTTATTAACATATAATTTTCATGAAATAGGATTCATTGTGTTGTAGGTATACAATTCACTGGCTAACTTTGCACTTAATGAGAGTTGAATTAATGAATAACGGAGAACATAGGCTGTAGACCTAAGGCTGTAGAAAGGGAACCCTTTGGTTTCCAGCCCGTAGAGGTGTGCTTCCTCTTTCTCTTGCCTGCAGGGGGAGCCACACCATCAGGATGTATGTCAGAGGACTTGCAGATTGTACCCTTCTGGTCCCACCTGACAGCTCTTCTGTGCTTGGGCAGCAACAGGTCTTCCATGGGTCATTATCAGTTCACAGATGCCAAGATATTGTCACATCAAAAGCATATTCATGAGCACATTTGGTTCAGACCTTTTCCTGTTCTATCAGTCTGCAGAAGCCATTGTTGGGCTCATCTCAGCCATTTCTCTATCATCTGCACAGTAGCTGTGTTCCTGGAGCAAATCAGGACCACTCACCACAGCAGGGAGTCCTAGGCCCGGGTCTCCTGACTGTGCTTCTCTGGAATGACCTGATTTGAGCACAGGAGGAAATGGACAGAAGACAGTGTAGCAGTTACTAAAGGGCATTTTGTCCCCTTCATAGGTGGATGGTAGGCTGGTTGTCTGGCCTGGCTCCAGAGCCATTTTTTCCATATTGCAAGTATTTTCGATGAAGACTTAATACTAGACTGGAGTGGAGCTCCAAAGGAGACCTCTGAACACAGGCCTTTGTTCCAAAAGAAGCCATTTATTACACCTGATAACTCTAAGAAATCGAGGCACTAGAGAAAAACAACCACCATTACAACTGGTCTTCTGTTTGGAAACCACTGCTTAAAATCCTGCTTGTATCCTATTGGGGTGTGCATTGTGTGTTGGTTTGAAAGTTCTGAAAATAACAATAAAACAACTATATTTGGAAATTGAATTTTTTTAAAGGGGCGTTTCGTTTTTAAGCATTCAAAGCTTTAAAAAAAACAGAGAAGATTGCATGTAGCTACAAGTACTTATTATACAAACCATGTGTTGTGGGAAGGGAAACTCTCATGCTTTGAGAGGGGGACAGTCGTCCCTCTGATTCCAAGGACTGTGCAGGAGAATTCATCCCTCTAGGGTGCTTGCTTACAAGGCTATTCCTTTCAGCCTTTGCCAGCTGGTGTGGAGTAGAAAGCCAAGTTATCCACAGAGCTGAGAGCTGTTGGGGGGAGGGGTGAAGCTAGTGGCAGGCACAGGTGAAGAGCGTCAGGGCAGTTAGAGCCGTACCACTGACCAGATGTGTGCACATCAACACCTAAAGGAGACAGCCCTGGAGTCTTGGTGAGCCTCTACAGCATTGTTTCTCAACCTGTGGGTTATGACCCCCTTGGGGTTGAATCACCTTTTCATAGGTGTCACATATCAGATATTTACATTATAGTTCATAACAGTAGCAAAATTACAGTTTTAAGGTAGCAATAAAATAATTTTATGGTTGGGGGTTACCACAGCATGAGGAACTTTATTAAAAGGTCTAAGCGTTAGGAAGGTTGAAAACCGCTGCTCTCCAGGCTGGGGAGCTATGCAGACGGGGCTTCTATAGGAAGGTTTCTAAGCAGGGCTCACTGTAGACCAGCAGGGTCATGGTCTTTTGGGAGCTAGTGAGAGATGCACATAATGACCACAGAGCACCCAGACCGTCTGATTTAGAATTTCTGGGTTGGGCTCAGGTGTAGCTTAGCAAGCCTTCAGGGAGAAGTAGATGAGCCAATGGACTCTGGTTGAAGAAGCATAACTGTGGAAAGAAGAAGCATGCTTTGGGAAGAGCATTGCTCCTGCATTGGTTTTGTGAACATGAGGATCTGTTAAGCCATATCTGGTAAATTTAGTAGTTTTTGTATTCTGTAGAAAATAGAGTTGTCTGATTTGTCTTTCAAATATGCAAGGAATTACAGTCAGAAAACAGAAAGAGGTTTCTGAAAGCAAAGTGAATAGACTTTGTACTCTGGCTTGGTCCTGTCCAGATTGGGAAGCAGAGCAGGTCCCTCCAGATGCCTGGTCCGCATTTCTTTTGCTGAGAAAAGCAGGTTAGCAGCTATCTCATTGTAGAGTTCTTGAGGACACTGCACTGTGTCACAGTCACTCAGGACCCCAACCCAGCAGAATTTGTCACTTTTGTTGCTTGAGTCCATCCTGAGGGCCCGACCATCACACTATGGCACTGACCCAGATGCTGTGGTTTTGTTTCTCTGGAATTAACCCCCCCTAAAGGGAAGGGTTGAGGTTCCAGTGTTCCCACATATATTTTAAGATGAGGAAATGGAAACTTTGGAGGTTTGAGCCATACAGCTGCTTATTAGCATAAGCAGGGCAGCAGTGGGGTTTACGGGGTGTGGGGGGGTGGCTTTCTTATGCAAGCAGGAGTTTGTCCTTCCTTACATGTGCTGGACCCCTAGCCCAGGAAAGTGAGTATCAGAGCTCTTAGCAAAGCAAGAGCCAGAGGAAAGTTGTCAATTGCAAAGGCCTCAGGGCAGGGACAGGATGGTTGAGGGTCCCAGCTCTCACTGGATTGCCACCTTCATTTGCCTCTCAGTGCCTTGGTTTCCCTCAGTGACTGGAGAAAGGTTAAATTTCTTTTGGAAAGAGACATCTCAACAACAGGACAGAGACAGAACTTGTTGGGAATAGAACTAGATGCTGGGAATGGTGGAAGGTAGCATCTTACTCTGCCAGGGCAAGGGAACTTGGGGGGTTGGGGGGGACTGGCCTGGGTGGAGTTGAGGTTTGCTGTTATCTGAAGACATCAGAAGGTGAAGGGGAGTCATGCGTGTGATCCTTCAGCAAACCACAACAGTTGTTAGGACTGGTCTAAGAAATAGCTCTTAGAATCAGCTGACTATGAGAGAGGTGGATTTGCTTCCCACATCATTTCTGCTCTGATTGTATCGATTTATTGTCTTGCCTTATATAATATCATACTATATTACTATATTATATTTATTATTATATATGTGTTAAAAGATTTAATTAAGGGCCTGGCATGGCAGCACACATTTTAAATTTCAGCTCTTGGGTGGCAGAGGCAGGGGCCTCTCTATGAGCCTGGTCTACAGAGTGAAAACCTTGTCTCAAGAAAAAAAAAAGTGATTTAGAAACATGAATATCTTGGGCTGAGGGTGTAGTTCAATGGAGTAGTGTTTGCCTAGCGGGCAGAAGGCCTCAGTTCAAACCCTAGTACAAGAAATGGTCTTTTCTTTTCTTTGACTAAGTTTGATGGCTAGTTTTAGGTCAACCTGACATAAGCTCAAGTCATCTGGGAGGAAGGAATTTCAACTGAGAACATGCCTTCATAAGATCTGGCTGTAGGACATTTTCTTAATTAGTGACTGATGCGGGAGGACCCTTCACCCTGTGGGTGGTTCCATCCCTGGGCAGGTGGTCTTAGGCTCTATTAGTAGGCCAGCTGAGCATGCCATCAGGACAAGCCAGCAATCAGCTTCCTGCTTCCTGACTCCCTTTGTGGAAGCTGAATAAATCCTTTCCTCCTTAAGTTGCTTCAGTTCTGGTGTTTCATCCCAGTGATAGTGACCCTGACTAGAACACCAAGGAAATACATTCTGTAGAGATTTAGAGAGGTCTTTAAAAAGATGGCCAAAATCATTTACTGAGAAAACGATATCACTCTATTCTTGTAACAACATGTCTTTGTGCAAAAGTACTGTGAATACAAAAATATTGAAATTAAAGTTTCCTTGTTTTAGCTTATCAATATGAATTTTTGTTTTGCTAGTGTAAACTTGCTGCTTCTCTAGTTAGACAACAATTATTACTGATTACGTTGTCTTTAGTGTATTTTGTTTAGGATCTGTGTGTTGTATGTGTGCTGGTACCTAAGTATGCATGTATGTGGAGGTCAGAGGTCAATGTCAGGTATCTTTTGCTATTTTTCCACCTGAGAAAAATTATATTTATTTTTGTTTATATGTGTATGTGTGTGTTTGCTTGTCTGTATGTACACCATATTCATGCAGGTACCCAAATATGTCAGAAAAGAATGTCAGATGGTCTGGAACTGGAGTTACAGGTGGTTGTGAGCCACCTTATATCGGTACTGGGAACCAAAACCAGGGTCGCCTGCCAGAGCAATAAGTCAATAAGTGCTTTTAACTACAGAGCCTTCTCTCCCGTCCCTTCACTTTGTATTTTGAGACTGAAGTCACTGATTTACTAGCTTGGCTGGCCTGTGCATTCTGGGGACCTCCTTGTCTCAGTACCTTTTGCATTAGGGTCACAGATACACAAGGCCATACTTGGCTTTTCTATATGAATGTTGGGGTCTGAACTTCTCATTCTTCTTCTAAATATTCATTTATTCTTAAGTGTTCAAATGTTAGCCTGCAATTCATGATTCCTGGTGAAGGCTGGGAGAGGATCAGATCCCTTGGAACCATAGTTACAGACAGCTAAGAGGTGCTGGAAACAGAACCCAGGTTCTCTACAAGAACAAATGCTTTTTTTCCTATGGGTCTGAGTCATGCTTCCAACCCTCAATCCTCATTCACATACAACAGACACCGTACAAATGGAGCTCTCCCCAGCACCAGTTACTGTATGACTCTCATCCTGTTCAGCCATGCGGCTCGGTACCTTTTCTCAGAGCAGCATAGTTGTCCTCTGCTTCTTCTGGCTTCTCTCTGGTAATCTGCTCTGTTCTGCTTGTTCCTAGAGTCTTCCTAGTCTGGTAGCCCCACCCACACTTCCTGTCTGCCTTTGACCAATCAGTGCTTTTTATTAAACTCATAGGTGGGGACAATTATTTACAATGAAACAACATTGTAAATTCTCCTTTTAAAACAAAAAGAACTCTAAATCTAATATCCTTTTCCCCCCTTATCTATAACAACTTATAAACAACACTGTAAATAAACACAAACATCCATAATCCATGTGAATGGGGGTGTTAACACAAACATCCATAATCCATGTGAATGGGGGTGTTGGCAATCTCATGGGGATCCAAAGAAAAATGTAGGATTATGCACAAGTCTTTAGTGGAGTAGTCTGTAAGGCTGGGTCATCTCAGCCAGTCTTCTTGAAACTGTTCTGGTTACAGAGCTCAGGAAACTTCAACAGAGGTGTTCTGAAATGCTGAATCATCTGGGCCATCCATTTCCATTGGAGATTTTTCAGGGGGTCTTCCTCTATCAAACTTCATGTTTTTTATCCAGAAATAAATCCACAGCCTCTCATTTTCTGTGGAAATAAAAAGAAAACCTCCAAAGTAGCATATCTTTGCATTTCAAAGTAAACTCATTTACAAAATATATACGTTGAATTAATCCAACAACATTTATAATCAATTGTCTTTTAGCAGCTTTTACTAAGTCATTTTCAGTCAAGAAGCTTAAAGATAAGACAATAACATACAGTATCCAGACTCTCTTTGTATTTTCCATCTTTACATGGCATTTATTTATTTATTTATTTATTTATTTATTTATTTATTTATTTAATTTATTTATTTATTTATTTATTTTACTCTTTCTTTTTTAAGAGCTTTCTCTACCTTTTCTTTTCTTCTCTAAACCTATGTGTATATATATATATTTTTTTTCAACACATTCTAAACCACTTAGACTTTTTACAAAAAACTGTCTTTACTGTATATTTATTTCTTAACTTTTTCTGTCTCTGACCACACCTTTGCTTGGCTAGGGTGATTAACTCCACCCAGATTCTTCTATTTTTTTCTGTTTCTGAACACACCTTTAATCTGCCAGGATTCAAGGTTGGTAGGATGGGTGGATGGCTCCACCAGCTCCTAGTCTAATTTCATAGAATTTATCTTTTTAGCCCAGGTTCTCTTGGAATTTTAGGGTCCATATAATTACCAAGTAAATCTTTGCCATCTGCTGTTCATTAACTCCATTTAAAGTAGGCAGCAGGGCCTCTTAAAAGAATCACAAGTGTTTTGCCTCTAAGACTGAATCAGGAAGTTTCTCTTTAAAAAGCCAAGCCTTATTTTGCCTCTGGCAAACAGAGCTGATCCAAGAAAACACTGCCACTAGAAAGCCATCTTTGATTCTGTTCCCTTTTTGTCCTTATGAACAGAAACCTCAAATAAATCATTTACAACTTTTTGCTTATATTGAGGGTCCTGTGAGACTTCAGGAACCAGCCATTTTACACCTTAAGCTGCACTCCAAAAGCCTGGCATTGTAGCCCAAGCCAACATGCCTCACCAGAGCGTCTCTGTACCATGGCTCACATGAGAGTCACAACTCAGAAGCTGCTTTGGGCTCTAGACCATTTTTTAAGCTTTCTATTGCTTTATGTGGGTATATATCGTGTATATGCCCCGCATTGGGCTGCCATTTGTAGTAGGAGGTTTCTGGCCCAAACTTTCAGGCCTAGCCTCAAGGTTTAGGCCCGCAGACCCACAGACCCGCAGATATACACAGATGCTTACAATAGTTTCAGGCTGATCGGCGTAAGACCCAGGCATAAAACTTGCTAACTCTTTACCCTTAATCTAACCCATGACTCTCATCCTGTTCAGCCATGTGGTTCGGTACTTTTTCTCAGAGCAGCATAGTTGTCCTCGGCTTCTTCTGGCTTCTCTCTGGCATTCTGCTCTGTTCTTCCTGTTCCTAGAGTCTTCTTAGTCTGATAGCCCCACCCACACTTCCTGTCTGCCTTTGGTCAATCAGCGCTTTTTATTAAACTCATAGGTGGGGACAATTATTTACAATGGAAAAACATAATCCCCCTACAAGTTTGGGTTTTAATTAAAACATAGAAGAAGCACAGGTGCTCCAGACACTCTAGGATGCTCCCTCATTCAGGGGTTTTGGACCAGTGCTGCCCCACACATGGATGGTTGAAATGTGACTAATACCAATGATGGCATCTTAAATATGGCGTATGTTTTTCTTATGAGAAACTCTCAGTACAGCTCAATGGCCATACGGCATCTCCAAATGTGGAAAAGGGCTTCAAGAGAAACTCAAGAGACAGTTGATTCATTAATTTGTTCCGAAATTGTGTCAAGCACTCCACAGTTTCAGACCCTCTGCTGGGCTCTGCAAATGCCCTAGAGTATTACAGATTGGCTGAATGTTTTTCTTCTATGCTATTTCATAGGGAGGATTGGTCCAATTCTTTATTTTTGTTAAAGACAGAACTTACCAAAAGAGATTGGAACCACAGTAACAGACAAGCTGAAGTTTGGGGCTGTGAAAGACCTGGATGGAGGTTGAGGCAGAATTCATTCTTAGAAGCCATGCCCATGACTGTTAACTGACATTTGCCTGCACTGGGCATTGGACTAAGTACATCCACTTATTTTAGAGGCTACACTCTTTAAAGGCTAAAAAATAAGAGTCATGAAATCAAAGGGCTTAACTTTGGGTCACACATCAGATAGGAGTAGAATCCACAACTGGACCCTCATCTTTCCATCTATGAGGCCCACTGTACCGGTCTGTTCTTTAATAATAATAATAATAATAATAATAATAATAATAATAATAATAATAATGATAATAATACCATCCCCAAGGTGTTGCAGGTTTCAGGAGGGTTTATAAGGCCCACAGATGGGTGGACAGTCACACACAGAGTCTATACAAAATACATAAAGACATGGACACACACTGAAATATAGACACACAAAAAGAGTTCAAGGGCTTTGGGCCTCACTATGAATAAATAACAAAGGGAGCCTAGCTAGTTTGCTGCTCCCAGCTGAAGCCTTCCCATTAGTTAGATTGCAGGGCAATTGCTTAGAAAGTGTGATTCAGACAGAGTTAGGCTGAAGTATCGGGTTGTGTGTGTGTGTACATGTGTACACTTACATGCATGTACATATCTGTGTGCTTAATCCTAAAAACGAGATAAGAGAGAGAGGGAGAGAGAGAGAGCGCACACAAGTTGAACTCTTTAAGAAAACAGTTTTATAAGTTCTCTATGTATGTCTAAAAATCCTTTTATCGCCACTTGTTCTAAATCTATTATACATCAGGAACTTTCATGTACAATGCACTAAGTTGCACAAACCTTCTTCTTCCGGATCCAGTTTTTATGATATTTGCCAGTTTAAATGAAATGAGGTCTTTTAAAATCAGTCTAATAAGACAATCTCTCTCATGGACTGTCCACTATGATAAGCAAAAGGTAACACATAGCCTTCTTTAAAAACAGCAAGTGACAAACAGTTTAAACAACCCGTCACTGGGCCGTGGTTTATTCTGTCCTTTTGTATGCTCTGCACACTGTGAGGTGTTTTGGGAAAGCTCGTGTGAAAATGTCGAATACAATTCCAGTCTTAGGGCCAGCCCCTCACGAGGAGAAGACATGAACATCCACTGAAATATGATGAGGATCAAAGTGGCACTGGATTAAGTGGCAGCTGTTCAGCTCCCAAGATGACTGGAAGAGGGGACAGCATAGAGGGTGGCAGTGGGTGTGGGGGCAGCTCTGGTGGCTTTGCAGCGGAGGTATTTTAAAAAGCGACTGGAATTCCAATGGCAAGGAGGGAATCAGGCTTATAAAATAAGCTAGTGCAGCCAATTAGACCACCATGCACGGTGGAAGCCAGGCTTTTGTCAAATGGCACTGTTTGATACATTCAGCCGGTGGTACTTCAGACAGCAGTAAGATCTCTTGCTTGTGTGTATTCAGATCTGGTCTCTGACCTATCTTCATACTAGTTTCTCTGGCTTGATGAAAGATAGGGCAGAGAGATATGGAGGTCAAACACCATGCCCCTCAGACTCCCTGAAGTTCAAGAAAAAGTCTCTGGAGAGGGCAGCTAGCTGTGAGGGGTTTGGGGAGTGAGTTGGGAAATAAGTTGAGGCTTTAAGGTGGTTCTATTTTCTAGTGTTCTCAAATTCAATCGCTGGTTAGCAATACAGTCTCATTTACTTTGGGTGATCTGTTGAGATGGAGACTCCCTTGCTGGGTGAATGTTGGTCATGCCCCCAGGCCTCTCCAACCCCCAACTCCCAGGAGGGCTTCCTAGAATGCTGTTTGATACACTGTGGAAAAACCTCTAGTGCAGTGATTCTCAACCTATGGGTCTCGACTCCCTTGGGGTTGCATATCCTATACTTGTATATCACATATTTACATTACTAGTCATAACAGCAACAAACTTACAGCTATAAAGTAACAAAAATAATTTTATGGTTTGGGGTCACCACAACATGAAGAACTGTGTTGTATGATACTTTGTTTGTGTTCTAACAAATAAAACTTTCCTGGAGATCAGAGGGTGGAGCTAGCCACTAGTTAACCATGGAGGCAAGGCAGTGGTGGCTCACACCTTTAACCCCAGCACTTGGGAGGATCATGCCTTTGATCCCAGCACGGAGGAGATGGAGACAGGATTAATGGGTAGAGACAGGATCTCTGGGCCCCATTTGGTCAGAGAATCCCCAGATGTAAGAACTCACTGGTGGTTACTCCTTTGCTTCTCTGCTTTTTCAGGTTATTATGCCAATATTTGACTCCTGTTTTTTATTGTTAAGACTAAATAGATTCATGCTTCAGAACTGTTTTAAAGGTTTGCAGGATTAGAATGGTTAAAAACCATTGCTCTTGTGTGTTCAGACTTGTGGCCTCTACATCCACTCCATCCATTCTTGACTAGGCTTTGACTGACATTTGGTCCCATTGCCTCTGACCTTTGCACACTCCAATCCCATCAAGTTAGCTGTTCTGGAACATGCCACGATATTTCATCTCCCTGCTGAGTTTTACTCATGATGGTCCTTTAATTTTCTGTTTTATTTCACTTCTGTGAAAACCTGGTTCATCCTTTAGAAGCCAGTGTGCCTGCTTCCCACTCTGAGAAGTTTTCCTGGATCACACCTCTGGAACTAATTACTTGAACATCAGTGTGGGCAGGAAAGAGAGAGAGCACAGAGCAGCTGCAAGTTCTGCTCTCGGGGATGGCTGGAAGACCTGGCAGAGATTCGGAGCTCCTGGGAATTGTGGAAATGGAGGAGCGGGGGGAAAACGGGAATATGATGGCTAGCAAGAGGATCCTATTCACAGAAGTCACAGCAAAGAAGCCTGGAATTCCCTTTCAATTATTTCTGGCTGTTGGCCTTGCTTCTTACAGAGACTGGGTGACACAGAGCCCTGAATTTATTTAGCTTGCCAGTTACATATAGCACATCGGTGCCTGGGCTGTCTTCCATCATCTTGCTCATGAGGTTGTTTGTATATATTTCCTTCTATTCTATGACTGGAATTTTCCAGAACATCTCTGATGTATGGCTTGGGTGACCCTGGACTCTGTGGCTTTGTTTTGTCTCTATATCACACAGATATGTGGGCTTCTTGTTATCTGCCATGCTAGGATGGGTGAGTATTTGTTAAATGGATAGAAGAAGGATACTTTCAGTCTGAACTCACTTGGGTTTGGAGCTGGTACCTTTCTCCCCCTGTGGACTCAGCCCTGGAATCTGTTTATCCCATGCAGAAGATTCCCTGTTGGTGGAAAGGACAGGTTTTCCCTTAAGCTCAACAGTAGCACTGATGGTCCCCTGAGGAGTCTCTGATGAGGGAAGGGCCCTCAACAGATTGGATCTGAAGTATGTTTGAAGGAGAGAGGAGCCTGCCATTGCTGAACATCTCTTCATGACTGCAGCCTTGGTGGCTGAGAGGGTGGGAGAGGAAAGCTGGACAAGCATAGGTCTGGACTCTTACACATCTACCCCTGCTCCAAGCATCTGGTTTTCTATGACCAATCTATGAGGGATTTAAATGACTGTATCAGAAAGGATGAAGGGAATGGTCCCCTGCAGGGATCAGGCAGCTGAAAAGAGAACTCACAGGGAGCTTTGCTGAGACCCGTGGGCCATGTGTCTGTCCCACTGGCTGCCACTAGCTAACCAGTGACCTAGCAAGAAGCAAGAAGCCAGCCAGCCACACTATGCATACTGGAAACCACAAATCACACTCTGCAAATATCCAGAGTTTCCTGTGAGTTTCTGAACTGCTCATTGGAAGAGGCCAAAGAGCCTTCTGTGTACTTCTTTGGGTATAACCAACTGGCTCTATGGCTCTCCCTCCTTGGTCTGTGCATATCTGATGGATCCGCGTCTGGGCAGGCTGTGTTATCTCCACTTCACTAGCATATATGTGTAGACTTATAGTGGTGGGGGTGATTTTCATGGTGCCATGTACCGTCTTTGGCCACACCCTATGATAGGATCTGTAGTTTCTGGGTTTGTAAAACCAGCAGGCCATGATGGTAGCTCAAAACTTCTACTCCAGTGATCCTAACCAGCCTCTGCAGAGGTCACAGAAATCTTAATTGTCACATGTCACAGGGCTCTGCTTATATACTAGGGTCTTCGCTGCCTCCCCGAACCAAAAATGTAGACTCCAAGGTGAAAGAGATCTGTTAAGCAGAAAGGAACAAACACAGAATAAAGAATCTACTAAATATATTACCAGCCCCGGGCACTCACTTTAGCTCCAACTTGGTTATTATAGACTCATCAGCCAAAGATATGGATGCCTTTGGGTACTTCAGCTGTGATGCAAGGCTGTACCCAGTACCATGACTCACTGACATACTCCCTGCAACTTTCTTACCCATAAGACTTCCAGTGAGATCTGCCTCCACCTCCATTTCTGCTGCTCTGCTTTAGGTCTCTGTAATGTAAAATATGCCCATGTGGAAAGAACCATACACAGAACCCCTTTTACTTATGACTCCTAATGTCACTCATGCTTCAGGGTATCTTTCATATACTGGTACTTAAGGTCCAGGCTCTTTATCACAGCCTTGAGTCCCTTTAAGTGTACCCATTAAATAGATTTAATGGAAATGCTTAAATACTTAATTAAATACTCATCTAATTTTAGAAAACCCCAACATCTGAAACTATAAAAAGAAACGAAGTGTGAAGTATTCTGCTAACCTTAAGTCCCATCAGTTTAAAAAAGACCATAACTTATCTTTCTACAAAGTTTTTGTTTGGGAGGGACTGGGAGCTGACTGGTGTTTGAAAACTAAGATGATGTCATCTTTAGATTCCAGTTTCTGGAAACCAGTTCCCACATTGCCTGTCTAAAGCAAGAAGGAAACAGTAGATTGAACTGTGATTCCTGTTAGACCACAGTGTGTACCTGCCCCTCACTGTCACCTCCACCAAGGTCCGAGGTACACCTTGAGAACTTAGGGGAAATGAAGGTTCACGTTTGGTCTGCTGCACCTGTTTTATTGTTTGGATAATTTTTAAATTTTCAAACCTCACCATTCCAAGGGCTCCTGGTGTTGATGGCCTTAACCAGCTTTGCATGGGGCTAGATCTGTGCATCTTTGTAGCAGGCGCCTGCTGCAGAGCTACTGACAGAGATGCTCCGAGGGGGGTGCTGTAACTTTTGAATTACGGTGTTGCAGTTCTCTGCCGTATTCATTCTACTCTGTCTGTGGCTCGGATTATAATACACAGACCTTTTTAAAGTGAAGGACTTTTTGGTTTCTCTTACGTAGGAACAAATGTCACTACCCAGGATATGTGACACTAGGTGGTGGGTTCTGAAGGGGTGTTCTAATAGTTGCTGTCAACGACTTCACTTCCATTGTTTTAAGAGACTTACACACCCTCTTACTATGAGAAACCGAGCAAAAAGGATGATGGGACGGGGAGGTTAGGTAATGAGAACAGCTTGGCCTCCTTGCTGTAATTTCCCACCGTTTAGTAATTTTTAGTTAATGGTTTTACAAACTTATAAAAATATACTCTGTTTTTCTTCTCATTTGCCTCTTAGGAAGAAAATTCTTGCTTATATGGCCAGCACTAATTGGACTCATGGTGTTATTAATAACTGTGCTTTATTTAATAACTGGGGGCACTAGGGAGAATTGGATAAGGGTAGTGGTGGATGATGAATATGCTCAATATACTCAAAATATGTTGTATTCATGATGGATGTAGTGGCCCATGCCTTTAATTCTAGCACTTAGGAGGCAGAGACAGGCAGATCACCAATCTGATCTACATAGTGAGTTCTAGGCCAGCTAGGACTATGTGGTGTACCCTGTCTCAAAATGGAGCAGACAAACAAAAAATACATTGTATACATATACGATGCTTTCAAAGAATAAATACAATATTAAAAGATTCCTGCTCCTGAATTTTTATACTCACTTCTATTAAAATTCTTGAGATATATATATTAGTTTTAGAAACTGTCCATTGGTTTCCCACTAGTGGAAAGGTGAAAATCTAATTCATTCTTTGCACCGACCTCTCTCACACATTATAATACAGACATAGACTTATCAAATGCATTTTTGTTCCTTTAGACTCCCTGCTCCCCTGTGAATGCATAATGAATTTGTTTCAATTGTTATGTGACTTGCATTCCTATGGGAAGCGTACTTAACAGACATGATGCATTTCTGTGTGATTAGCATGGTCAGCGGAATGAGTGGTGAGGCCTCTACATCTGAACAGAGGTGTAAGAGACAGAAGCTCTAGTTAACTCTTTCCTTCAGCCGGGGGGAAAGAAAAAAAAAAAAAGGACTGATCCCTTTGCCTACATCTTACAAGGAATAAGTCATGTAGTATGGCTGTGGCTGGTGCAGAGCTGTGATTTAGGATTACATGGTAAGAAAGAACATTTTCTTCCCTTGTAATCTGTTCATATTGTTTTGTTATTTACTTTACCCTAGCAAAAACTGATATATTACCACCCTTCTCTATTCCAAAAATATTTATGCTATAGACATCCAGTGTTTACATGTTCTGGACATGTTCTCAAGTGAGTTAACCTAATATCTTCCCAAGGCTGCTGCTGTTTTGGAAAAAGCTGTTTGTTTTTTTTTTTTTTTCTTTTTCTAGAGTTGATTATAGCATTGTATCTGTCTTCTATCTCACAATCATCATGCATAGGGTTATTTGAATCTTACATCCCGTGTCTTCCTTTCAACTGTCCTAGGCATATTTGGCAGATATGTCCAATCTGTGGTTCATTCATAGGCAGCATAGTGCCATTTTATGATATTAAAGGCTGGATAATTCTCAGTCCAGTAGTGTCCTAGGAAAGAGTTCACGAGACAGATGATTTTAGGTGTCGGATGTCTGCAAGTTTCTTTATTCCGCCATCATGCTTGATAGTTTAACTGAATACAAAATTTTAGTTTGGACATAATATTCTTTTAGTTTTGTTTTATTATCTTAAATTTTTTCACATGATATATTTTGATCAGATTTTTTTCTTTCCCCAAATCCTCCTAGATCTTCTCCACATCCTAACCCACTATGACAGAGTGTTATTATGCAGCTCTAGCTGGCCTAGAACTCTATAGATCCAGCTGCCCTCAAACCAGAGATTCATTTGCCTCTGCCTTCCAAGTGCTGGGATTTAAAAAGGCTTGTGCCACTATGCGTGGCCTTTTCTTTAGTTTTGAAGGCATTTTGTCATCTTTTAGGTCTTACTGGTATCACTGGTAAGTTTGAAACTATTCTTGTATTTGATCTTTTGTATGTAGCTTATTTTTTCTCTTTGTATGGTTGTAGGGCTTTTAAAAATAATTTATTTTAAAGATCAATTTACCGCTTATTTTCTATATATGTGTGCCCCCCCCCCCCGTGTGTGTGTACCATCCACATGCCAGTGTCTGTGGAGGCCAGAAGAAGATGTTGAATTCCTTGTGATTGTTGTGGTTGTGAGTTGCCCTATGTGGGTGCTGAGACCTGAATTTAGCTCCTTTGCAAGAGCTCTCAACCTTTCAGCCATCTCTCCAGCTCATAAAAATAGTTTACTTTAGACCATGACACATTGCTATAATCACTGTGGTTTTTCATAGTTCTCAAGTGCTTCGTACACTATATTCCCATTAGCATTTTACATTAATCTAAAACTAATAAGTAAATTAGGAGCAATCAATCAATCAGTATGGACTACATTATTATTATTGATAACTACATTTTTTTTTCTAGGAATTCAGAGTGTCTCAGAAATTCAGAGTGTCTCAGTTTTCTTTAGTGTTGCGAGTTCAGCGTTTTATGTAGGGTGCTACATTACAGTTAGTCATCATGTCTCCTCAGATCTCTCTTGGCTTGTGACAGTTTGAAGCTTTCCCTTATTTTATGAACTGCAACAGTTTTGGATATTTCTGGCCATGTATTTTGTAGGATGTTTCTCAACTGGAACATGTCTGATCACTAGACTTCAGTGATATGTTTTAGGGATGGTGATCACAGAGGCAGAGTGACGTTTTTATCATTCTACATCAAGATAACACATTGTTAGTAAAATTCACGAATCAGACACCTCACTAGGATCACCTGGCTTAAGACAGCGTGTCAGATTTCTCTTATATAAATAAAGTTATTCCTATTTTCTCCATTTCCTTGATTTTGTCTTTGAAAGGACACTTCACATGGCCCACACTTAAGTAATCAAAAGTTAGACTTTGTCACCTTAAGGATGTCCTATCTATGTAAAATATTTGGTATTTATAAATTTCTTTTTGTTTTATCCATTTAGTTATTTATATGGCTATTACTCATAAATACTCATTTTTGTTTTAGATTATACACTCATACTATTTTGATACTTTCTGTGTCCCATATTGGCCACTGGTATCCCTGTCTTGACCATCTTTGAACATCCCCATCATTGGTATGGTGCATATCCAGGCTCTTTAAGTTCCTGGTACCACAAGTGCCCAGGCTCATCTCATGTACTTTCTTTTCTTGTTCTGGAACGAGCCTTAGAGGGCAGCCTTTAAGAAATTTGTGTTAGAAATAAAGGTCAGGATACTGGGGTCTCTAGAGTTTCATATTGTAAAGGCAAGGATATGTGTGTGCGCACTAATTCTTCTGCACACTTACACCTGTGAGTGCATTTGTCATGAGTTCCTGTGATCGCTCTACCTCATTATCACAAGACATACTTTTGCCTCTTTGCGTATCTCTATAACTGTCTTTTCCAACAGTAAAAAACTTAACTCCCATCATCTGGGAGACATTTAAAGGTGCCACCCTGTGAGGATCATTAGCCTGTATTCTCATGGGGGAAACTTTGTCAGCCAGAGTTAGTGCCAGGAGTATTACCCCCAGCCTTCAGTTTCACACAATATCCTAATTCTCTCCCTCCCTCTTTTTCTATCTTCCTTCCTTCCTCCTCCCTCCCTCTCTCCCTCTCTCCCTCCCTTACCCTCCTTCCCTCCTTCCCTGTTTCTCCTTCTTCTTTATTCTTTCTCAAAATTAACTCTTTGATCAGCATTAAAGAAGTAGGTTTTCCTTTTGCAGTCTCTGGGTGCCAAGGTCTGTACTGAAAGATGGCAGAGGTTGGCTCCAAGTCAGTGTTGTTCATGTGTCTCGGTAACATTTGCCAGTCACCCATTGCAGAAGCATTTTCAGAAAATTGGTAACTGATGAAAATGTTTCAGATAATTTGGCCAGCGCTGTTTCCGACTGGAACATGAGCCAGATCCCAGACCCAAGAGCAGTCAGCTGCCTAAGAAATCATGGCGTTAGCTCTGTCCATAAAGCAAGACAGATTACAAGAGAAGACTTTGACACATTCAATTATATACTATATATGGATGAAAGCAATCTGAGAGATTTGAATAGAAAAGTAATCAAGTAAAAAAAACTTCAAAGCTAAAATTGAGCTACTTGGAAGCTATGATCCCCAGAACCAACTCATTATTGAAGATCCCTACTATGGCAATGATTCTGACTTCGAACTGGTGTACCAGCAATGCCTCAGGTGCTGTAAGGCCTTCCTGGTCCTGCCCAACATTGAGCATCTGACTCACCAGAGCCATGCCCCAGGGTGGCAGCAGTCCTTAGCCCCATGCCACAGGATGGCAGCAGTTCTTAGCCCCATGCCCCAGGGTGGTGGCTGTCCTTAGCCCCATGCCCCAGGGTGGCGGCAGTCCTTAGCCCCATGCCCCAGGATGGCGGCAGTCCTTAGCCCCATGCCCCAGGGTGGTGGCAGTCCTTAGCCCCATGCCCCAGGGTGGTGGCAGTCCTTAGCCCCATGCCCCAGGATGGCGGCAGTCCTTAGCCCCATGCCCCAGGGTGGCGGCAGTCCTTAGCCCCATGCCCCAGGGTGGTGGCTGTCCTTAGCATGATGCCCCACCTGTCTTTCCAGCTGACTTACTGTATCCTTAAAATAACTGTAGGTGGGAATTAGGTATATGTTCAGAAGGATTAAAAATATTTGAGTAAGACAGTTTGAGGTGTGGCTAAGTATTCATAGACTAATTGAATCTCTCACCTTATCCTAATTACAAAATAGTGGAACAAGCACACATGGAACAAAATAGGTCTCAATGAAGTAAAAATGATGTACAAGGTCCAGGTCAGCCTCTGAGCCCAGCCAACCTGGGTAGCCTGGTCTAACGAGGGTGTGCACATGGCCAGCAGCCAGGGGTGTCATTTGCTTGCCTTATACCTCTCTATTCTAGACTCTTGTGATAATAATTCCATCCATTTCAGCCTTCCATTTAACACTGGGAGAGTTTAAACTCATATGCCTTGAGGGCATCTCAATATTTGAAAGAGAGGAGAATCTGGGTGTGATAATGCAGGTCTGCAATTCCAGCTAGCCAGCCTGGGCTACACAGTGAGGATGGGAAGGACAGAGTGATAAGAATCGCTTTTTTATTCCCATTTGAGACACTTTGCCTCTTTAGAGAAAAAAAAAAAGTGTTCTTAAATAGTGGGCCGTTTGTAGTTTGCTTTCATCCGCAGTTTAGAAAGTTACAGGCACACATAAGTAATTTTAGATTATTTTCAGAAAAGTGACCTCAAATTTATATGGCTGTATGTCAGAAAAGAATGTGAGTTAGATTGGGAAGTTAACAAATACAACTGAAATAGAAATCTGATGTGTGCCTGCGTTCTTACTGGCACATGTAAAGAAATACACACATATATGGAAGTAGGTTTGAGTGTCACATTTTCATCTGTGTGCGTCATTACACGCCATAGCTCCATTCTCTGCTTTCCATCCCCGTTTCTTCTCTCCTCTTGCTGCTCCTTCCTCACAAATAGCAGCTCCTGTTTCATCACATGTATATTTCCCTATCCTCTCCTACCTGCCCCATCTCTACACCTCTTCCCCACTTTGTTTTCCTCTTCCTAAGACAGACACACACACAGACACACACACTCACACACACTCACACAGACACACACACTCACACTCACACGTATACACACTCATACAGACACACACACTCACACACACTCACACACACTCACACAGACACACACTCATACAGACACACACATTCACACATACACACATACACACATAGACACACACTCACACAGACACACACTCACACATACATACAGCCACACACACTCACACAGACACACATACACACACATACACACACACACTCAGACACACACACTCACACACACTCACACACACTCACACAGACACACACACTCATACAGACACACACACTCATACATACACACACACTCACACACACTCACACAGACATACACTCATACAGACACACACACAGACACACACACTTACACACTCACACAGACATACACTCACACAGACACACACTCAGACACACACTCACACATACACACACATACACACATAAACACACACACTCACACACACGTATACACACTCATACAGACACACATACATAGACACACACATACACACAGACACACACACTCATACACACATACACAGACACAGAGAAACACACACTCAATTCTACATGTGAGAGAAAATATTACACTTGTTTTTTTGTGTGTCTGGTTTATTTTGCTTAATATATAATATATAATTTGCTTAATATAATGATCTCCAGTTCTATTAATTTTCCTTCAAGGTCCATATTTTTATTTTTCCTTACAGCTGAATAAAATTTCATTGTGTTTATGGGAGGCCAGAATTTTACCACTAACCACAAATGCTTCCCTATTGTATGTATGTAGCACATTTTCTTTACTCATTCATCTGTTGATGGACATCTATGCTAGTTCTATTTATTGACTACCAGGACGCTGAAATAAATATGGATGCCAGTGTTTTCACAGTGCAAAAGCTTAGAACCTCCAGGCACACACTCGGGAGTGTGAGATCTGGATTGTACGGTAGTATTTTGGGGAGTCTTCATATTGATTTTATAGTGGCTATGCTTGTTTACATTCTTCCAGCAGTGCGTATGTCTGTCTCCCTTTCCTGACATCTTCACCAGCATTGTAGGCTTTAATTTCTTGGTGATAGCTGTTCCAACTGAGCTGAGAGAATCTCAAAAGAGTTTTAATTCGAATATCCTTGACGGCTCAGAGTACGAACTTGTCTCATGTTAACTGGTCTTTTATATTTCTTCCTTTGAAAACTGACACCGTTAGAGAAAACCACACCCAAAATGCAGAGAACAGCCAATAATGGGGGTGGGTGCTCAGACCTGTAGTAGTGGGGTTTCTTGATCTCGGGCCGACAGACCCACAGACCTGCTGTGCCAGACCCCTTAGCAGCCTGCCGCCGCTTAGCAGCTCAGGCCCCAGAAATGACTCAGACGCTTATATTAACTTTATGCTGTTTGGCTCAGGCACATTGCTAGCTAGCTCTTACATCTTAAGTCAACCCATTTCTATTAATCTGTCTGCCACGTGGCCGCTCACCTGTGCTCCTTACATGTTGCTTCTTGGGCGGCTTGCTTGATCTGCTTCTGACTCCACCTTTCCTTTCCTACCTATTCTGATTCCTCCTCCTACTTCTTCTATGGTGCCTGTCATGGCCCAAAACAGCTCCTTTATTTAAAGATTGAGATTCACAGCATACAGAAAGACATTCCCACATCACAGACCCATTTGATACATCTCAAAACAACTGCACTGCACCTAAGGCTCAGGGAACATCATGGAAGAGTGTAGGGGGGTTATGTTGTTCCATTGTAAATAATTGTCCCATCCAGTGGTTTAACATAAAGCGCTGATTGGCCAAAGGCAGACAGGAAGCATGGATGGGGCTACCAGACTAAGAAAACTCTGGGAACAGGAAGAACAGAGCAGAATTGCCACAGAGACTCTAGAGTTGCCAGCAAAGGACAACTATGCTGCTCCGAGAAAAGGTACTGATCCCCATGGCTGAACAGGATGAGAGTCATGGGTTAGTTTAAAGGTAAAGAGTCAGCAAGTTATATGCCTGGGCCTTAGGCCGATCAGCCTAAAATTAATGTAAGCATCTGTGTGTTTCTGTGGATCTGCGGGTGTGAACCTTGAGGCTAAGCCTGAAAGTCCAGGCCAGAAACCTCTTACTACAGAAGAGAGTGTGGAAAGAACCAGAAGAACAGGAAATCTGCTGTGACATTGTGTCTCCAAGAAATGACAGAGAAGGTTCACCCAGGAGACCACAACACTATGGCTACCTGAAAAAGACCTGAAGGAGTAGACCACCAATTGACAGGCTCACAGAGCTCCACCCATAGATAAGCAAACTGATGACCTTGGAGAAAGGGAGAATTAGTTTTTCACACAATTGGTTTTTTCAATACCAAGTGATCCGCCCTAAAACCATATGCATATAATAACATTATATGGACTGTGCAGACATGTGCGTGCATGTGTGTGTGTCTCTCTCTCTATGTATGTGTGTGTGTAAAAAATAACAATTAAAGAAAAAAGGCCATGCATTAAAGGGAGGTGGAGCAAGTGGAGGTTCCACAAAAGAGGTTGGAGGGAGAAAATAGAAGTGGAAGAGATGTAATTATATATTAATTGTTAAAATTTAAGGAAACTGTCTCTTCAACTTCTTGACCTATTTACTAATTGGATAATTTGGGATTTGTTTAAATTTAGGCGTTATTTATAGATTCTGGATATTAACCCCCCCCCATAATGTAATGAGTTAGCATGAATGCTCCCACTTTGTAGGCTGCCTCTTTGTAAACTTTGTAAATGCACGCAATTCTCTTTGTCAGTTCTGGCGGTTTTCCCCAAACCATTGGGGTCCTTTTCTGGAGGCCATTTTGAAGAATGTTCCTTATTTTCCTCTAGCAGTCTCAGAGCTTTTGATGCATTTGAACTGATTTCGCATAGAGTTAGAGATAGCAGTCTAGCACTGTTCTTTGACAAATGAGTATTCAGCTGCCTCCCCAGCAGCATTTGTTGAAGAATCTCTTTCCCCATGACACCTCTGTTCAAGACGACATGACTGTAGTTGTATCTGTGTGGGTTCGTTTTTCAGGTCCTCCATTCTCGTCCCGTGGTATCAGTGCCGGCTTCCATCCCATGCTATTTTATTACTGCGCCTCTGTAGTGTCATTTGTGATCAAATATTGAGCCTTTTCTTCAACCTACCCCTTTTGCTTAGGATTTCTTTGTCTATTTTGGGTCTTTGACTTTAGATGATTCTTCAAGTTCTGTAAGAAAAGTCATTGGCATTTTGATGAACATTGATTTGAATTTATAGATCAGTCAGTAATCTAGATCTTTTTCAACATCATTTCTGCTAAAACTGTTCCTCCTCCTCCCTTTCTTCTTTAGGCTTATTCCTAGGTGATATTTTTATTTTTTTAACTTTGAACCTACCACGAATGAGATTCTCCCCACCCTCCAATTTCTTTCTTGGAAAGTTTGCTATTGATTTATAGAATAGCTACTGGTTTGTATATTAATTTTGTGTCCACTATTGATAAAATTATTAGGTCTGAGAGTTTTCTGGTGGAGTCTTTAGGCTGTGTCTTAGTTAAAATTTCTATTGCTGTGATGAAACACCCAGAGAAAGTTGGGAGGAAAGGGTTTGTGTGGCTCACACTTCCACATCACTGCTCATCACTGAAGGAAGCCAGGACAGGAACAGGGCAGGAACCCGGAGGCAGGAGCTGGTACAGAGACCATGGAGGGGTGCTGCTTACTTTACTGCCTTGCTTTACAAGGCTTGCTCAGTCTGCTTTCTTATAGAACCCAGAACCAGCAGTCCAGGGATGGACCGTCCCATCCCTCATCAATCATGAGTTAAGAAAATGCCTTATAGGCTTGTCTACTGCCCGATCTTATGGAGGTATTTTCTCAACTGAGGCTCCATCCTCTGATGACTCTAACTTGTATCAAGTTGTCATCAAAGTCGCCGGTACAGGCTGTTTTAAGTAAGTGACATGTCACCCAGAAACAGGGATAATTTAATTCTCATCTGTGCTTTTATTTTTTTTCTCCTGTCTTATTGCTCAGGCTGAAACTTTAAGCACCATAGTGAAGATGACTGTAGAGGATCCTAGAGGAAATGTTCTCAGTTCTTAACCATTTATTATAATGCATATATATGTACGTAAATACACATATATTCTTATATATTCCCTTTGTCATGCTACACTATGTTTCTTACATTTCCGGTTTCTTCAGGGCTTTTATTATAAAGAGATGAACTCTGCCAAAGGCCTTTTTTACATCTATTGAGATGATCATGTGACTTCTGTCCTATGTCCACTTTTGTGCTGCATTATATGTATCGATTGATTTGTCTATGTTGCATTCTTCTAATGGAATAAACATGATTGTGATGTATGAAATCCTGAATGTAATTCTGAATTTGATTTGCAAAAATGTTAGTGAGAATTTTTACCTCTATATTCAGCTTGGAAATTGGCTTGTATTTTTTTTGTTCTGTGTGTACCTTTACCCAGTTTTAGTAATGTGGGCTTCATACACTGAGTTTGGTGGTGTTCTTTCCCTTTCAATTTTACAGATCAGTCTGAGGAACGTTGGTGTCAATATTTTCTTTAAGTCATGGTTAGGGCTGGGGAGATGGAAATGGCTCAGTCATTAAAGTGCTTTCTGTGCAAGCATAAAGACCTGAGTTCAGCTCTCCAGAACTCTCTTAAAAACCAAACGAAGCAGCCTACATCTACAAATCAGCCCTAGCAGGAGCAGGCAGATTCTAAAGGCTCTATGGACATATCCAAATGGTGATTCCAGGCTCAGTAAATGACCCTTTCTCAAAAATTGAGGTGAAGAGCAGTGGAGACAGACATCTAATGTCAACCACTGGATTGCACCTGTGCATGCACCTGCACAGGTAAGTTGTGTGCGCACATAATTAATTAGTTAATCAGTTCTCATATGACCTGACAATATACAAAAATTGTTTGGTCTTTTTATTTATGTATAGTTTGTCTCTGATGTTTCTTTGCTGATTTTTAGTTTGGATGCTCCAGCTAAATATGAGAGTAGGGTATTGAAGTCACTGTTGTGTTCAGGATCCGTATGACATTTTTTCCCATTAGTGTTTATTTAATAACATTGTAAGCTGTGATATTCAGCAGATACACACTTAGGTGTCACATCTTCCTGGTGACTAGTACCTTTATTAATAATACACAGTGGCCTTCTTTATCCCTTCGGACTTGTTTTGACAGTTTTGCTTGATTCCTTTATCCCCTGACTCTCCATCTCTGAGTGGTTTTGCCACTGACATATGTTTTTTGGAGATTCAAACAAGTTGAATCTTGCTTTTTCATCCTGTTAGGTAATCTGTGCCTTTTTCTTAGTGAGTCAGGGCCATTTATATTTCAGTTTTTTTTTTTTTTTTTGGTAGTAAGAGTTTCTGGCCTGAACTTTCTGGGCTAGCCCTGAGGTCCAGACCTACCCACTTCTGCTTAGCTCCCCAAACATGACTCAGGCACTTATATTAATTATATTCTCCTTGACCTATGGCTTAGGCATATTGCTAGCTAGCTCTTACTTCTTTACTCAACCCATTTCTATTAATCTGTCTTACCACGTGGCTTGTAGCTTACCTATGTCTTTACATTTTGCTTCTTGGGTGGCTGGATTGTGTCTCCCCTGGCTTCACCCTTTTCCTTTATCTATGCTTCGATTTCTCGCCTCCTTCTAAGATTTCCTGCCATAGGCCCAAACATTCCCTTTATTAACAAATGATATTCACAGCATACAGAAAGATGTCCCACATCAGTTATTATTGATAGAGGTTGGTTAATTCCTATCACTTTATTGGGTTTTCTGGTTTGGTTGGATTATTGCTTTTCTTCTTCTTCCTATCTTGTGCTGGGTTTGCTGTTTTACTCTGTTGACCCTGACCACTTCCTTCCCAGCTTTTCTTTCTCCGTCAATTCCTCATCATGAAATTTGTTTTTCCTTTGCTCTCATAATAGATAGTTCCTTCTTCCTCTCTGTGTGCTGTTCCTCTAAGTATTTTCTGTGGTGCTGACTTTGTGGTCATGAGTTGCCTCAGTCTGTGCTTGCATTGAAATCTTCTTATTTACCTACGAATTAAAAAATATAGCTTTGCTGGATGTAGTAATGTTTGTTGGAGCCTGAAATATGTCATTCTGTGTTTTCCTGGATTTATAGCCATTACTAAGGGATTGATGTTTTTCTATAGAGAGTTCCAATTTTGCCATATAGTTTTTTGTATTGTTTCTTTGCTTTATATTTTTTTGGTAGCTAGGCTATAATCTATAGAGAAGTCCTTGTCTGGTGATGGCTATTTAGGGGTTCTAAGTGTCTCTTGTATCTAGATACCTATTTCTTTTTTCAGAGTCGGAATTTTTTTCCTTTTATAATTTCGCTGATTAGCTTCTCCATGCTTTTGGTTTATATTCAGCTACTTCAGTTTCATGGAGCCTAGGTTTGGCCTCTTTCTATGTCTCATCACTCATTCTGGTCACGCTCTTTTCCCACTATTCCAGCACACTGCATTTTCTTAACTGTGCCTTTCATTCCCAATATTCATTCTGCTCTCTGATTGAGTCAATTGGTGATGCTTTCCATTGTATTTTAAATCTGATTCACTGAGATTTTAATTTATAACATTTCTATTTTTCCCCCAAATTGCAACTTCTTTCCTAAATTTTTCTTCCATGTTGTCTTTTTTTTTTTTTTTTTAATGTATATACTCTAGGGCTGGTTTGTCATGTACGTTTGCCCTGTAGACTCTAGTCCTGCAGTTCTGGGGAGTGTTCCTGGCTTTGGGGATGGCTTCCTTTTCTTGTTTGTTTCTTTGTCTTTTCTTCCCCTTCTTTGAGGGACTGTTTGGGTAGTTAATCTTCTGGGATGGTTTCCTTAGTTATAAGTTTTGTTTTTCTGAGCCTAGTCCTTAACAGCGGAGCCCTCTCTCCAGCCTATCTTATCTCTAGATTTTAAGATCTATCGGGTATTTGGATGCATGTCCTTTTTCAGATATGTGTATTGAAAATGCATTTGTGTCTACTTTACATTATATGATGTAAGGATGACCTTTTGGCCTTTTCCTTTGAAGAGACTTCGTTGTTAGTATCATGAAGTATGTCTTCTTAGTTGGTGGAGACTCAGAGGAGGCTCATCCATCCCCTTCCTGGACACTAAGGTACTGACTGCAGGTGCTCTGAAAGGCCTGTAGACTAGGATGGGGTCTCTTGAGGCACACCGCAAACGCACATTCTTTAATCTTCTGTCCTTTGACTTTGTGGGTATGCCCTCACTTCTGCCTTGTGTCTGTTACTCAAGGAAACCTTTGTTCATCTCTTTCAAAGAATAAACTTCCACCGTCTGCTGAAAAGGGCACAGGACTGTTCTAATCGGAGAGAGACTGTTCTGTTTCTTCTCTCCCCTCTCTGCTCCTACATGCCGGAGGAGTTAAACTACCCATGTGCGAGCAAAAGGAGAGTTTCCTATATAACTTGGTCGCTTCTCAGCTTTTTCCACCGCTGGCAGAGAATTCGGGTTTTTGGGATGCCGGGGCCATTCATCACTTATGTACCTGATTTTCAACCTTTAAGATGAAGGTACCGCCTTCTCCTTTTTAGTGTTCCTCATTCATGAGTTCTTAAAAGTTATGCTTAGTTCTTAAAAGTTGCTGTTCCGGTAGGGTTTGGGGAGGAGGCTAAGGAGCTGCATTTACTTAACTCGTCATATCTAATCAGTATCTGCTCTGACTCGGCTGGACATGGGTCTTGGCATGTGTTAAAGATCTTGAATCGTACTCCTGCCTTGACATGCTTTTTCTGTTTGACTTCGTATCAGTTCAAATATCACTTCTTGGCGCTTTCCTATGTCGCACCTGTCCCAGGCCAACAGAGTTAAAGTGCTTTTCTTCTGGTATTTTAGAGCCAGCTCCCACATTTTGTACTCTGAAATAACTTTTGTGGTTGCCTTTCCTACTTAGACCAAAACTTTGGGCCATATCATATTTATGTTCAGATCTCCTGCACACGACATAATCCCAGACTGAATAGACTGTTTTTTTTTAAAAAAATATATTTGTCTTTATTTTGAGTTATGTATATATGTGTTTATCTGTGTGTGGGTATGTATATGTGAGTTAAGGTGTCTCAGAGGCCAGAGGTCTTAGATCCCCCTGTACCTGGAATTGCAGATGGTTTGTGAGCTGCCTGAAGTAAATGCCAGGAACAGAACTTGGGTCACCTGGAAGAGCAGTATACCCCTTCTTAACTGGGGGACCATCATCTCTTCAGCCGTCACCCCAAGTAGACTCTTAATAAATGGGTGCACTGTGAACAAGAAGGACTTTATATGGTATGCTTTGGTGGAGTGAACTTGCCCAAGGCAGCTGCTCCCTCATAAGCTACAGGAAGAGTCAAGCAGGGATCCAGAATGTCTCTCTGTTGCTCTCAGGCCTTTCCAGGCTCTGGATTCTGTCTGGATCTTTTCCCTAAAGACCCCAAGTTTTCGATCAAGAATATATAGACCATCATGGGCCTAAAAGGGTGTTGGTGCCTGATAAAAGCCACCCTCTTCATGCTTCTGTGTACCAAGGGAGGAGGCCCTGATTGGTGGGAGACTGCTGAAAAGCTGTGGAGGAGGGTGTCATTATTCTGTAATTGATGAGCAGGCCAGCTCTCTTCCCTGAGGCAAAGCCCAGAGCATTAGTAGAGTGACAGCAGCCTTTCCCGAGAGCCTGGCCACCTGGCTGGACAGGTCTTGTGATGGTATAGGAACAGGGAGAGAAGCTATCCACCCCAGCTACAGAGCGACAGCCTCCAGGGTGCAGGCTTAGGGCTCTGCTGCCCACTCCCAGCAGAGGGCTTCTCTCCAGGGCCCTGACACTGTTGGTGGAACTCAGAATGGCATCAGTTGACTGACAGCCCTGCTTCCAGCAATGGGGCCTGGCCTTGGGCAGATTTCAGTCAGCCAGGGGCTTCTCCTCCTCAGACATCATGCCCCCAAACAATAATTAGCCAAGCATTTCTGAGTCACAGGGAAAGCTGGAGCTCTCTGAAGGTCTGCCTTTTAGGTAACCCCTACTGGAGCTGAGTGACGGGAAACTTGGAAAGCCCCTCTCCTCAGACTGTGTTCTCTGCTGGAGACTCTGTATCCAACTTAGAAGAGATGATCTCCTTGGGTTAAGACAATTGTAGTATGAGGTTTCTGGCCTTGACTTTTGGGCCTAGCCTTAAGGTTTAGGTTTAGGCCCGCAGACCCACAGACCCCCAGACCCGCAGAGACAGAGACACACAGATGCATAAGATAGTTTTAGGCTGATCAGTTTAAGGTCCAGGCATAACTTGCTAGCTCTCTACCCTTCATCTAACCCATGTCTCTTGTTCAGCCATGGGGCTCAGTATCTTTTCTTAGAGCAGCATTGTTCTCCTCTGCTTCTTCTGACTTCTCTCTGGCATTCTGCTCTGTGCTTCCTGTTCTCAGAGTTTTTTTAGTCTGGTAGCCCTGCCCACACTTCCTGCCTGCCTTTGGCCAATCAGCACTTTTTATTAAACCAGTGGGTGGGACAATTGTTTACAATGTAACAACACAATCTCCCACACATAATTGTTAGGATGTAAACAGCCATAAGAACATATTAAACAGATATCAGTCACTAACTATGTTGTATCTGTGTCGAGGGACCCCCAAAGACCACTAGGGAGTTGAACTTGATGCAAATTGTTATGAACAGGTTCAAAGCGAACTCTGGTAGGATACCCTTTGTTTTGACACAGTGGAGGGTTATTGGCCCAGAGCCTTGAGATGAGAGAGGTTTTAAAGAAAAGCCTATGTATGCAGGGTGCTGTACATCTTGGCATTTTAGAATTGGGCAAAGGGGTTTGGGGTACAGTAGCTATTGGCTGAACTTTCTGGTGTGAACCGAAGCTCTGAATCTGCTGGCTGAACTTTGGGCCCAACCTAACTTTTGAATCTATTGGCTGTCAGGGGCACTCCCAGACCTGGACCCCCCCTTCAGGCACCAAATGCTTCTCTGAAACAAAGTTTTGTAAGGAGAAATCCATGCCTTCACAACTAACACACCTGGTTGCATTAAAGTAGTCTTGAAGCCAAGGCTGCCCTGATTTTCTTGGAGCTAGGGAGCCAGCAGCAGCATCACCTGGAACTCATTAGGAGTGCATGTCCCCAGCCCCACTGATGGGAGGCTCTGGCAGTACACCCTGTCCCCAGCCACATAGTCATAAGCAGTCAGGGTGACCCTGTTGCTCTCGGCATTTGAAGAGTACTGCTCTTAAAGACTAGAAAACAAGGGGACCAAAACAAAACACAAAAATGTGGAGGGCCCAGAACATTCCTAAGGTCACAGGGCTAGTGGTGGCAGATCAGGAATATGGGGCCTAATCTGCTTCCTGGCCTGTTAATTTCAAATGACAGCTGGTTGTCAGGAGGATATAGCATTTAAGGTGGACCTGCTGCCTTACAAAGCCTGGAACAGGAGCGCTGTCTCATCTAGCTTTTACACATTCTTGCATAGGTTCCTTTATAAGGGAGGAAATTGAGGTTCAGTGTGGCTAAACAACTTACCTGACTAGAGGAAGAACCTCTTCCTCCCTCCCTCCCTCCCTCCCTCCCTCCCTCCCTCCCTCCCTCCCTCCCTCCCTCCCTCCCTTCCTTCCTTCCTTCCTTCCTTCCTTCTTTTCTCCATCTTTTTTTGAGATAGACTCTCAGATAGATTCTAAACCCAGGCTAGTCTGGAACTCACTTTGTAGTCCAGACTGTCCTAAAATTTGTGGCACCCTGCCTCAGCTTCAGAGCGCTGTGATTCTTGGAGACTGGATTTCAATCCTGATTATGTTTCTTTTCTGTCTCTTCCATTTGTTTATATTTCAATACACACACACACACACACACACACACACTTGGTACCCAGAGGCTACTGGATGAGGGTGGGGTGCCTGTCTGGTCATGAGACAAGCTAAGAATAGCCTTCTCTTGGGGGAGCAGGGAAGTGAAGGCCTTACCTCTCATACCTTTATTTTTTATTTTTTATTTTTGCTTCCTTTTGGGCCCTGACTCTGGTTTAGAGGGAGCAAGGGGGAGATGAAGAAGCCCACCTACTCTTTCTTCCCTGCATCTCCAATTTGGCCTGGGAATTGAGTTTCCAGGAATCTTTGGTGCTCAAGGTAGGACTGACGCTTATCAAATGTAGTTGCATTCCATGCTGGACAGGGAAGGGGCAGCCTTACTGTTAGAGCCTGAGAGAAAAGACAAAGGAACAGGCCAGGGCAAGCCAACAGAATATAAGGAAGGAGGAAATTAAAGAGGCCCCAGTGTCCAGCTAGCTTCCTTCCAGCCTGCTTTGCTGCTTTTTTTTTTTTTTTTTTTTTTTTTTTTTTTTTTTTTTTTTTTTTTTTTTTTTGCATGGATTGGCAAAGCTGGCCTGTAACATTCCAGTCAGGCTTCTAATTGTCTTGCCCAGAAATACCAGATAAAAGAAACCATAGAATGAGGAATGAAGAATGAAGCCCTGGGAGCTTGGGTGCCTTCCTCAGGATATCCCACTAATATTAACTTCCGTTCCCCACAGGCAGCCTCCTTGCTGTCTGCTCGGTCCAGATGTTCTATAGCTCTCACCTCTACTGTATGGCAGGATAAGGCAGGAAAGATAAATTTCCCAAGAGCCACATGCCATTGACCAGATGTCCATTGGCTGCTTGTTATGTACCTGAAGTCTACCCAGTAGCACACTTTGATTAGAGGGTCCATGATTCAGTGTTAAAGTAAAATGTCCAGAGAGACCAATTCTTAGTTGGGAAATACCTTATTCAGAGTTTGGTTAAACAGACTCGTTGGAACCATTAAGAATCTTCTGGAACCATCACAGAGCAAGTAGGATGGCAGAGGGCCTTGCCAATACTCAAAATGATATTATTGTGAGCTAGAAGGAGCCCTAGAGATGATGGAGAAGGACTGGGCTGCCTTGTTGAGGGACATATAACTGACAAAATCAGAACTGGCCAGAATGTGGCTGGTGGGCATCCATGCTTGTGTTGGGTGTGTCCTTTCTTGTCTCAATTCTCTTCTTTACTAAAGTCCCCTGGAAGTTGATCACATCTCTTCAAGGAGACCTGGCTTTTCCTGGAAAGACTTTAGAGTACAGTCTATTTGAGCAGCCACTAAACATTCTGACAGTTTTCTAGATGCTGAGGTAGGTTTAGGGGAGATAGTGGGAAGCATTGTTCATGCAGAGTTCACAGTCCATTGGGGGACAGAGAAAAATGAAGCTAAGCAACAGTGTGAATAAAAGCTCTCCAAAGCTGTAGGTGATGTTCCAGTGGCCAACAGAAGGGCCTGGCTAGAGCAGAGAAGGTCAGCTTGGGGACTCTTGATCTGAGTATCAAAGAGTAAGTATCAGTTTGCTAAGCAGGTAGAAAAGACAGGGAGACGAGGGCATCTCAGGTAGGAATGATTGTAGGTAGAACTATCTGTCCTTCCAGCCAGCAGAAGAGACTTCTTATGAGTTATAAATACCTGGCCAATAGCTTAGGCTTGTTACCAACGAGCTCTTAACTTTTAACCCACATTTAAAAAATACGTTCTACCATGCATCTTAGAATATTGGTATCATTTTGCAACATGGCAAGTTTATCTTGCTCCTCTAGACTCCACCCTCCTTCATCCCAGAGACTTCTCTCCCTATCCACATGTCCTGCCTAACCACTTTCCGCCTACCTAGCGGCCATTTGGCTCTTTATTAAACCATTAAGAGCAATACACCTTCACAGTGTATAAAACAATTATTCCACAACAGATGTACTCTCAGGTAGATGTTATGGCTCTTCCAAAGCCTAAAGATATGGGTGAATTGTGGTTATTGACAGGGTATGATTAGGAAAGGGTCAGGAGACAAACTGAACCAGACCATAAAACCTTGAACTTGGCTATATTGAGAAATTTAAAGTTTGTCATATCCTGAGGACAATGGGAAGCCTTTGAGCACTTTTATTAGTCAACCAGTGCTGTCTATCTAATAGATGCATGCCTCCTATCACATTCCCTCAACTCCTAGCCTCTTAATGGCCTAATTCCAAAGAAGGATGATTTTCTGCTAAAATGAAGTCTAGTGAAACCTCTAACTTAAGATTATAGTGGAAAGAAGATAAAGATAGAAATGGGGCTTCAGCTCTTTATTCCTTCAATATAGAAGTGAAAAAATTCTCATTTACTGGTCAGAACCAGTCACATGGCCCCAGCCTAGTCATCAGGGAGGCTGGGAAATGCCAAGAGACATGTTTTTAGAGTGTACTGACTGTCGCTTCCAGGAGAGATGCTCACTGGGAAAGTGTTGCAGTCTGGATGGGGTTTCCCTCTATGTGTTGATTAGTTTTCTCATTGCTGTGACGGACTCTCTGACAAAACAATGGAAGGAAAGACCTATCTTCTCTCCCAGTTCAGGGGGTCTCCATTATGGAGGACAAGTCATATGGATGTGATGTGGCTGCTTATCATTAGGGATGAGGAGAGATGTCTTCTCTGACATCCCTTTAAACAGCAGTCTTAGCTCTTGTGATCAGCAAGGAAGAAAAATCCACACCAGATACAAGTAAAGTGAATAAGTAGTCAAGGTTTACTTTAGCAAGCAAAAAAGATTCTAGCTGGTGAGGATGCAAAATCAGAAGGTTAAGTATACCCTCCAGAATGGAGGGCACGCTGAGGCAGGGGGAAATGGCCAAGGGCTGCCGTTAGCATCTATCTGGTCTGCATTTTTCCTCTTTCAGATCCCTTGGGTGCTTTGGGGTGATCTCCTTCTTAGAAGGCATGGAGGCTTTATTAGAAGCTATTCTTACCGTTCAGTCTGTTGCAATTAGATGTAAGAATATACATGAAGATATAACTGCCTATAGAATCGAGCAATATGCTATGGGGAAGGGCAAAGGTGATTTGCATATGCTCCCTAAAGGTGCTTCTAGGGAACAATATGGAGCCTGCTGAGGTGAGCTTTGTTGTCTCACACCTACCAGTCCTGCCCTGGACCTCGCTGTTCCAACCTCAATGCTTCTTTTCACTGGTATAGTTATGTCTGCAGTGAGGGAAGGGGCTGGGAGATGAGAGGGGAAGATAGATTTGGGAAAGAACCAAGAAGACTGTTTCTATAAGCCCCGTCCCTTCAGCCCTACAATGTAGTCAGGGTTTGAGGAGGTTGTGGGACTTTTGGATGTGGCCCTTACTGGTGAAATCCGCCTGCTTTTGCCTTCTACATGCTGGGATTAAAGATGTGTGCCTCTACCGCCTAGCAACACTGATGAATTCAAGGTCCCTTCCTGCCACCCTTTGATAGTCATACCCTTGCTTAACCTCCACCTGAAAGCCACTGTTCCATTTTTCATTTATTTTGTCATTTCAAGTGCATTTGGTCAATATAACTCTATATGATTTGTTAGTATCTATTCTAGAGAAAGGAATGTTTTCATTCAGCAGATTTCCTGAAGGTTCATCCAGGTTGAAGCATGCAGTAGTGTCATCGGTATGTGCTATGCTTCAGATAGTTTAATCATTCAGCTGTTGAAGGGGATTCTAACTTGATCCCCAGGGACTATTTAGAAGTTTGTCTATAAGTATGTGGAGATTTCCCTGTTATCTTTATGTTACTGGTTTGGGGTTGGTTATATTTTATGAAGGATGGAAACATACTCGGTACGATTTCTCAATATATTAAGGTTGGTTTTATGGGCAGAATATGATCTTGGTACACGTCCTTCCGGTCGTGAAGAACAATGGGTCCTCTGTTATTGGTGGGTCAGGCATTCCATAAATGTCAGTTTGATTGTGTTGGGTGTGATGCTGAGTTATTTTGTGTCTTTCCTGGTTGTCTAGTTGTGTGACTAATTGTTGAGAGAGCAGTGTTGATGTCCGCAAACGTAACTGTGGATTGGTCTACTTCTTTCATTCTGTCTGCTTTCCCATATATTTTACAACTATTTTTTGGTGCATTCAAATTTAATATTGTTCTGTCTTCTTGGAGATTGGTACTTTTATTATTGTATAGCATCTCTGGCAATTTTATTTGTTCTAAAATTTTATTTTATACTGATGTAATTGCTCCAGCATTCTTTTCTATTTTTTTTAAATTTTCCTACTTGCAGTCTGCCTACATCATATTTACGCGAGTTTCTTAATAGTATCTTTATACCATTTGTGTTCTACATAACTATGGGTTGGTTAGAGCTGTGTTCTTAGGTACACATTCATTTTTGTTTCGATTTCTGTTTTCTGTGTTTTTTAAAAAAATTTCTTTCTCCTACTTTTTGTGGATCATCTAAACATTTTTAAAATTTCCATTTGGACTATAGGGTTTTTTATTCTAAAATACTCTTTTACACTTAATTATGTATTTTGGGGACATGGCATGCTTGCTGTCAGAGAACAACCTTTAGGAGTTGGTTATTTCCATGTAGGTCCCAGGGTTGTAACTCAAAGTCATCAGGTTTAACAGCAGGCACTTTTCCCACCGATCCATTTTCAGGCCTTGCAATGGTTTCTTTGTTTTTGTTAAATTTTTTTGCATAGTTTTTTTTTTTTTTTTTTTTTTTTTTTTAGTAGTTTCTCTTATCTATATTTAGCTTTCTATAGTTTACTGATGTAATCAATCATTTGATCAGTTTGAGTGAAATATTAAAACCTTTTACCCTTTAACCCTTTTCCTATTTGTAATGTGACTATCAAGTATTTTTTCACTATACTTTTGTTTCTGGCTTTGTTTTGAGACAGCGTTTCTTTATGTAGCTCTGGCTAGCCTGGAACTCACTGGGAGACAGCCTGAGTCAGCCTCTCTAATGCTGAGACTGAAGCATGCTCCACCATCAACAAGGCTTGTTCAGTGACATGTAGCATCGTATCAGATAATATTAAACTTTTGCTTCAGCTGTTGAATATGATTTGGAAACTCAAGAGGCAAAATAAAGTTATGGGCACTCCCCTCTACATTTGCTTATCAAGATGGCTAATCTTGTTTATCAGTTTGACACCCCAGGAAGTGGGAGCCTCAGTTGAGGAACTGCCTTCATCTATGTGGGCATGTCTGTGGGATATTTTCTTAATTATAATTGATGCATAAAGCCCCCAGCCTGCTGTGGGCAGTAACAACCTTAAGGCAGGGGGCCTGGGCCATATAGGAAAGGAAGCTGAGCAGGAACCTGGGAGATAGCTTGTAAGTAGCGTTCTCTATGGTTTCTGCTTCAAGATCTTGCCTTGGCTTCTTTCAATGATGGACTGTAACCTATAAGATGAAGTAAACCTCCTTGAGTTACATTTGTTTATGATGTTTATTACAGCAATAGAACAGCAAATTGTGACAGAAATTGGTACCAAAGGTGGGGTGTTACTGTGATGGACTTGACATTTTGGGGAGGGATAAGGATTGTGGAAGTGTTTGAAACTTTGAGCTAGAAAACTCCATTAAGTACTCATGGCTTAATGAGTTACTCTATAGGAAGGTAGAAGATAAGCGCACACACACACACACACACACACACACACACACACACACACACACACACACACACACACACACACGGGGGGGGGGGGGAGCGTGAGAGCATCCCTCCATGGCTCCTGAGTCCATGTTCATGCCCTGACATTGTTCTGTGATGAAATATTGTCACTTAGAAATGTAAGCCAAATAACCCCTTTCCTCAAGTTGCTTTTGGTCATTAGTGACAAAAGCAAACCAGGACACCATGTCCTGTACGTCAACTCCCCAGGCTCCTTTTGTTTTTCTTTTTTTTTTGGTTTAAAGAACTTCTTTTGAGGATAGGTCTGCTGTTGACCAATTCATTCATTTATTTATTCCTAAAAGGTGTCGTCATTTGATATGTGGTTCCGGATTGATATTTTTTTTTTTTTGTACAATGGAAACTGCCACACTACTGTGCAGTTTCCGGTGAGAAATATGCTGCCATTGTGATGGGCTTCCTGCTTTGTCAGGGTCACATGCTGTCATGCTGATGGGCTTTTGGCTTTATTGAGTGTCATGTCTTGGCTTTGTCTTTAGTTTCAGGATGTAACTGGGACTTGTCTTGGCATAGGGCCACTTTGGGTTTATTTCATCTGACGTCCATGCAGCTTCTTGAATCTGTGTGTTTTCCAAGTCAGGATGGTTTTACCTGAATGCTTTTCAGCCCTACCCTCTTCCTTCTCTCCTGAAACTCTAGTGATGAGAATTCTAGAACTTCTGCTGTGTTGTCCTCCAGCCCTAGTCTATTCCTATTTTCTAGATAAGCAATTTTTATTGTTCTATCTTCTATTTATCTTTTGACTTCTTTTATCCCCCTGCCATTGAGTTTATTCTCTGAACTTTATTTTTTTTTTTTGTCATAAAGTTTCCATTTGGAGATATACCTTTATATATATTTAATATAATATAGAGAAGGAATAGAGTGTTTCCCAGAAAGATGAGACTCTCCTAAGTACAGTCAAAACCTTTAAGCATATGCACAAAGCATATATACACGTCTGTCTGTCTGTTTTTCTCTCTCTCCACACACACAAACATACACACACATACACACACACACACACACACACACACACACACACACACACACACACACCCTATAGTAGCAATTCTCAACCTGTGGGTCATGACCCTTTAGGGGTTACACAACCCTTTTACAGGGTCACCTAAGATTGTTGGAAAATACAGATATCTGTGTTTTGATTCGTAACAGTAACAGAATTACAGTTATAGAGTAGCCACTAAAGTCAATTATATGGTTGGGGGAATCATCTCAACATGTAGAAGTCTATTAAAGGGCTACAGCGTTAGGAAGGTTGAGACCCCTGCAGCTAAGCTTCTGTTCTCACCTTGAGTGCATTTACAACTGGTTATTAAGCATCCCATGCTGCCTTGATATCTTTTTGGTATTTTTGTTGCATAATTATAACATCATAGTCATCTTGGAGTAGGACCTATTGATTGTCTTTCTCATTCAGTTTGAGGGCTTTTGTTTTGTGGCATGATACATTATTTTGAATTGAAACTTACACACCCCGCTGCACCAGATCTTACTAACTTTTTTCATTTAGCTCTTTCTGTTTCCTAGTTGCCTGGATGGGGCCAGCAGAGGTTTCTCTTGTCTGTGGCTATTTCTGTTTTCAGGGTTCTCTGCCTCTTTAGCTCTAGATCTGGGGTGTATGCGACTGAAATAATATCCAGGAAATTCACCATTCCATAACTCCTGAGGATCCAACAGGCCCTGCTGGTTGTCCCCATTGCATTAATTTGGGAGTCCTCTTTGCTTTGTGTATGTGCTTAAAGTTTTTGGCTGGACTTAGAGAGTCCCATTTTTCTGGGAGGTACTCTCTTCCTTCTCTATATTACATTAAACAGCTGCTGAAATGTCATGGGTATACTTGGGAACGTTTTTAAACACACGAAGGGAACTCCAAAGTATCCTTTCACTTCTGTGCATGGAGAGTGGTCATATGGGTTTTTCTATCAGAGTCCATCTCTGGCACTAGTACTGGATATCAGCCATGCTAATTTACATGTGTGTGTGTGGTGCGGTGCGTGTGTGCATATGTGTGTTCATGTGCATATGATCTTTTATACATGGGTAGTGGTACTGATTTAAACTTCCCAACAACCATACATGAGAATAGTTAGACTTATCCCGACTCAATTAACACCTGCATTTTAAGCTTACTGATGGTTGTCAGTCTGGTATATGAAAAACTACATCTCAGAATAGTTTTTATTTATTTTGATTTTGTTCAGAGCTAGGAATGGACCCCAAGGTCTCAGGAATGCTAGCCACACAGGGATACATCTGTCCCCAGCCCCTGCCGTAGCCTTAATTGGTATTTATTGTATTGTGTGAGTGTGGGCTTCATTTCAAATGTTGAAAATGCATATGCTTTCCAGTTTGGGGATTGACAGTTTCTTCTTTATGTCTCTCTGTTAGCATGGTGGCACTTTATTATGGACTTGCTTTCACATGTTATTATTTATGCCATGAGAGAATTAGTCCTACGCCTACCATATTATGTAGAAAAATGTTTTTTCTGCTTTATTATTTATTACTTCAGCTTATTTTATTTCCCAGTATTGAATATTTTATAATATTAACTCAGATGTCATCTTTTCTTTAAAATGGCATTTAGGTTTGGGTCATGCCTTAGTGGTTTTTCCTACTGAAAGATTATTACAAATGCTATCTCAATTTTTTTCTTTTATCTCTTTTTGTAATAATGGTTATATTATTTTCCTTGTTATTTTATACATTTACACCACAGGGTTTTTCTGGTTTGGATGATTCTGAGTTGTCTGAACACATTAAGTGAAAAGTCGATATCTTTTCCCTGTAGATTTAAAATGACGCCTTGATTTGTAGTGAGACTTTTTTTTTTTTCCTATGTAGGTGTTATTTGCTTTTCTGGAAAATTGCAAATGGCAGCTGGTGACCTAGGGAGCCTGGATTGAGAAACTATCAACAGAGGAGGGAATGCTTTTAGAGTGGTATAAAGAACAAGCATATGGTGTCTAATCCCCACTGTCAACTCCACAGGACTTAGAGTCACCATGGAAATACATCTTGGCTATATCTAAGAGGGTGTTTTAAGAAAGGTTTAGGTGAGCAGGGAAGACCCATCCTGAGTGCAGACAGTCCCATTCCATGGGTGGGTCCTAGACAGTGTAAATAAAGAATGTGAATCAGTATTAACTAGTCTCTTCCTGCTTCCTCACTGGGCACACAGTATGACCAGTCGTCTGATATTCCGCCACTGTGCCTTTCCCACTGTGATACCTCCAAACTGTGAAAAAAATACACTTTATCACAGCAGTGAAAAGAGAATAACACAAAGGGTGGTCTCTCTTCCCTCTGAGCTGCCCTGTGATCTGGTCTCATGAAGAGGCACCGAGCCCATTTCAGGGGCCCTGTCCAGCAGTCTTTCCCTGTGATGGTAGCATGTGTTTTGTATGTCCCTCTCATGACCTCACCAGTCCTGCATTCTTCTGAAAACTCTTCCTCACCTTTCTCCTGTCCCTAGTCCCTTCTTATCCCTAACGCGGCTCATCTCCAGCCTTTGTTATTATGGCCTCACTTTAAACTTTTCTATTTTTTAAAATTAAAATATAATTGTATCATTTTCCCCTCCCTTTCCCTCCTCCTTCCCATGTATCTCTCCTTCCTCTCTGAAAGTCATGGCCCCTATTTATTGAATCTTTGTTATATGTATATATGTATTACATACATACATACACACACATATATATACATATATATCCTATATATCCTATATATATATATGTATATATATATGTATCCTGTAAAATTCTACTTGTATGTATATGATTTCAGGGATGGCCACTTGGTATTGAATGGCCAGTTGGGGACTCTTCTCTGGGGAGACTAGTTCTCCCACTCCCAGCTTTCCTTAGTTGCCTCTACCTATCTGTCTATCTGTCTGTCTGTCTGTCTGTCTGCCTGCCTGCCTGCCTGTCTCTATCTATCTATCTATCTATCTATCTATCTATCTATCTATCTATTATCTATCTACCTACCTACCTGCCTATCTACCTACCTACCTATCATCCATCCATCTATCTATCTATCTATCTATCTATCTATCTATCTATCTATCTATTATCTATTATCTACCTACCTACCTACCTATCTATCTATCTATCTATCTATCTATCTATCTATCTATCTATCTATCTATCTATCTATCTATATATCTATTATCTAGTCTAGTCTAGTCTAGTCTAGTCTAGGAGTGTGGCCTCATGAGGTTTCCCCCTTCCATGTTAGTATATCTATTTGTATTGTTCCTGTTGAGATCTTGTTTAGGCAGCCATACTGATGAGACTGTTTGGAATAGTGAAACCTGAAAACTCCTGAAATGGAGGGCTGGTGTGCTACACCACCACGAACAT
This sequence comes from Phyllotis vaccarum, assembly GCA_033318265.1. Lineage (NCBI taxonomy): Eukaryota > Metazoa > Chordata > Mammalia > Rodentia > Cricetidae > Phyllotis > Phyllotis vaccarum. The sequence goes on along the minus strand of JARWLC010000009.1, from coordinate 13,375,982 downwards.
GAATAAACGTTTTAGAGATCTCTGAAACATCACTGACCCCAGTGGTTCTCACAGTATGGTCCCTGACTCAGAGACAGGAGAACTTTTCGGGAGTGCACATTCTCAAAGCTGACTCCAGAACTTCTGACTTGGTCTGGGGTAGGCCCTCACCTATGTGTTGTAGCAAACTGACTTGATCTGTTTTTCATGCACGTTTCACTTTGAGAACTACTGGGTTATAGAACTAATAAGTAAATGGAAAATGGCAGATAAATGTGCTTTGTATGCTTCCATGTTTATGTATTCACTTGTATAACTCTGAAAAGATGCCAAAAACACAGGTGGCAATGGCTGTCTTTGAAATGGAGGTTAGGCTATCTAAAGACCAAGGGGTAGAAAGTGGTGTCTTGTTTTGTTTGCTTCGTATGTGTGGTGCTGAGGATTGAACCTCAGATCTTGAGCATGCTGAGTAAAAGTTCCTTTTTATGGACCTATATTCCCTACCCTGGTTTCCACTATGCATCTGTTTGTGTCTTTTGAATTTGGACCATTTGGTGGTGGTGTACTTGGATAATAAAAGTGCAGAAGCTCTTATACAGCTGCGTTACTTATCTTCTCACTGACAAAGTACCTGACAGCAACACCTTAAGGGAAGAAATATTTATTTTAGCTCTGTCTCAGGGGTTCACAGTAGCTTGGATGGATGTGATTGAGCGGGATGTCATGGGGGTGGGAGTGTCTTGGACAGGAAGCATAGAAAGGGGATACAGCAAGAAGTCCCCTAGATTACCTGCTTCCTTCATTGACCCCATCTCCTACATTTACCACTTCCCAATAATGCCACCATATATGAGCCCATCAAGAGATTAATCTTTTGATTATGCCAGAGCCCCTGTGATTGAGTTATCTCTGGAAATGCCCTTACAGACACTCCATGAGTCTCTCTCAGTTTAGTTGACAGTCAGATTAACCTTCACACCATCCCATCTCCACCTTGCCCATTAGCTTTCTTCCTCCCTCATGGCCTCTTTAAGCCAAATGCATCTCTTCAGTGTACCCCGGGGGTGGGCAGCATTTCCTTCTGTGGCCATTTGCTTGGTTCTGTGCTTCCATCTGCCCTTCCCTAGACACTCTCCATGGCTGAAGCCTCTTTGGCCTTTTAAGGTCAGGTCTCTGTGGAAGATGCCTCCCCACCTCCCAGCTTTTCCTGCTCCTCAGTGTCTAGGGTAGCACCTCTCTCCTTGTGGACACAGACTTTCTGTAGCGGTTTTGGGGTCTCTACTTACTCCAGCCTACAGATTGGTCCCTGAGAATCTGAGCCAATAAATGCAGGGTGGGCATAGGGTTAGGGACATGAACTAGAGGGCGTGGTCAGCAACCAGGATGGGAATCACAATTACCCTAGGAGGAGAGAAGTGGGACAAGGAAGGAGGAGGGGTGCAGGGGGTTGGCCGTGCTCCTGACCTTCTCAGCACTCTGAGGATCTAGGAAAGGGCCACTCTCAGCTGGGGGGCGTGGAATTTCATTTTATTGTGAAGATGTTCTGTTCAAAAGAACACTGTGCTCTGTGGGGATATGATGGGAAGGGAGTGTGTGAAATAGAAAGGTCTCATCTTGGCTGGCAGGAGGGCAGGTTGCCCTACCAATGAGGTTTTCTTATTAAAACTAAGTCAGGGGTGAAGGCGTTTTTTAATATTAAAAGAATATGCCCCACTGGCCATATGTCCCTCACCTTCCTCCACCCCAGGAAAGCAGCTGACATTTCCTGCACTTTTTAACTTTCTAGCCAAATAATGAAATAATCATATTGGTTCCTCAGTCACAGGATTCATTTTATCTCATTCCCAGGCTTCAGAATTCATCTCATATTTTAATCTGTTTTGAGCTCTTTTCAATTGCCTTGGAGATAGAGCCAAAGGTTCTCTGAACTTGTGTTGCCTGGAGTTGTTTGGTTTAGGCTCCTGTGGGGTATTTTCTTTAATAACGTGGTCCATCTTACAGCAGCAGCCGCAGTGGAGGGGGCTGGAGTCAGGGCTCAGCCTGTGCTCTATGGCTTCCTGATAGTAAATTAATGTCCAAATTCCAGCTCTGGGGATTCTCATCTTCTGCCCTCCTGTGTGTGGTACCCTCCCTTCTCTGTTGCATTAATTCTTAAAAGGCCACCTTCCTAGAGAAACACACTCCAGCTGCTCTACAAAGCATCCCTCCTGCCTTGGGGATCAGGTGCATTTATAATGCCGACAGGACCACTAACCCACCCTTCTGCACCCCATTCCCGCAAGGCTCTGGCTTAGCTTCTCACAGGTGATCCACTGGCTCTCAGGCGGCATCAGTACCAGGAATCCCATCACTTGGCTGAGATGAGAAGAACACAAGGGCACATTTGGCTAATGTCACCCTTCCATCCAGGTGAACTCGTCAAAACACTTCAGTTTAACTCCTGATTCTCCTTTGTGGGCGTCCGGGTTAGAGTTTCTGTGCAGAGAGTGGAGCCAGGAGCAATCCCAGCATCCCAGTAGCAGAGGCAGGTAGGTCTCTATGTTTAAGACCAGCCTCGTCAATATAGTGAGGGCCAGGCCAGCTAGAGTTATATGCTGAGGCCTTGTGTCAACCAAACCAAACAAGCGTGAGAATGGCCCTAAGGGTACAAGTCACTTCTTCTGTTGCCTTGAGTGGCATAGGAATGTCACTGTGAATAGCTGTGGGTCACTGGAGGTTTGTTTGTTTGTTTCTCATGAACAACCATAGAGAGTGTGAGTTTGGAGTAAAAGGCACGGGACCTTCTGTGCCTCTCTTAGAGCCAAAGCCTGATTTGGGCATCAGTGTCATTGCCTGTGTTTCTGGAGAGTGATGAGGAGGACCTGGTGCTGCAGGTAGCCGAGCCTCATCATTGTTTCTGACTTGGTAATGAAGTACCGCAGATTACTCAGCTTGTGAGTGAGGAAAGTGTTCTGCTCACAGTTCCAGGAGGCTGGAGATCAAAGGTTAGGCAGATAGAGCCAAGGCCTGCTTTTGGAGTGTGAACTCAGATGTTGGAAGATGAAGACTCAGGTCTCCTCAGCCATCACAAGGGGCGCAGGTCCCATTCCTGAGAGCTTCACTCTTGAGGTTTAATTGTCTCCAAAGGCCCTGCCCCCAATTGGGGGGTTAGGATTTCAGCATATGAAGCTGGGGTTACAAGAATTCAGACCACAGCAGGCTTGAAATCATGTTTGTTGTGAGACTGCTGGGAAGAAATGGGCGAATAAATCTAGGAAGAACATTCAGTGGCTGAAGTGGGGGTGTTCCCCAGAAGGGGTTGCCTAAAACAAATGAAAGATGCTCACATGTGCGGGAGCCTTGGTGACAGGGTAGAGACCAGACATACGCCTGCCCCCAGATGTTCTTCTGGCTGCAGGGTCTGGTGTCCTAGTTCTGTGCAATGACTGACTTTGGAGCAGGTGTTTTGTATCTTTAACTCCCTGTTAATTCATCTGCAAAGGAGAACTAAGGCCATCTTCCATGGCAGTCTGCAGAGAGGCTGAAGCATGCTCAGAACCTCAGGGCAGGTCAAACTGCATCTGTGGGAAAGCGTACAACTTGCGAATTGCTTCCTCCTTCTGCTACACTGGCTAATGGGTCCAGATTCTGTAAAACTATGCAGCCATCTTCCTCTTCTGGCTTATGATAAAAGTTCTTCCAGAATCCCCTCCTTCACACAGAGCTGCACCACCCTCTCTGTAAAGCTCAGTCCCATCATGTTCCCAGACCTCTTGTTCTCACAGACAGGATGCCACTTGAGCTTAGAGTTTCCTTGCAGGATTCCCAAAGGTACCAGTGTACTGGGGTTCAGTTCCCTCCTTACTGCACGGAGCATTTGAGGAAAGAGCACAGAGAACAGGCCACCAGCATTCCCAAGGTGGCGTATATGCCCTCAAGGCATAGAAGGAACATGTTTGCTTTGCAATTTGCTGGTATGCTTCAATTGGGAGTCCTGAGTTGTCAAATCAGATTAAAGGGAAACTTTTGAGTTTTGAGCTGAGTGAGAGGCTGCATAGGTGATTTTTACCAGTGTCCTGTGGGATGTGAGAATTGAGAGTTGGGGGGAGTGGAGGACAGAACAATGGAAATATGGCTCATGGGAAGATGGGCTGTGAAGACTGATCCCACCATTACTCACACTAGGACCCTGGGGAGGCTACCTGTGCTCCGAAACCCAACTTCTCCATCTGTCAAAACTGGACTCTTTGTACCTGTCTCACAGGATCACCATGAGAAACAAGAGATGAGGCAGGAAGACATTGTGTAGAACTAGGGCTTCTGTTCCAATGAAACCTTAAAGGAAAAATTCTGTCTATAACCAGCTGCGACAATAAACACCTTGTCCTGTAGGTTTTTCCTGGCAGTGGGGGACCAGATGTCCGCAGTTTTCAGTCTTCTACCTAGGCGTGTGTACTAGACCTCATCCACGGTCGTGCTAGTAGCCAGCCGTCTTCTCAACATCCCCATCTTCAAAGCTCCCCTCCCCATTTTCTGGCTCCCTTTACTCAGAACAAATTATATGTGCTTCTGTATGGAAGAAGCGCGCTCTGTGCCCCTCAGACCCTCTGGTTTCACCTGCTACTTCCTGTTGGCTGGTTTAGGGACAAGTACCCTGTGGGGTCCTCCTTATTTCCCATTCTCTCTCTTTTCTTACCCCTCACAGCCATCAGATGCCCCATCTTATCCACCTGAATCTACTTTATGTGGCCTGTTTGCTGCTCCCTCCAGTCCTCACACTGTTGACTCTTCTGACACACTTGAATGATCATCAAGGCTTAGAGAGCCCATGTTCCTATGGACTTTCCTTAGTGCCCCATGCCCTTACCTTGGTTCAGGCTCTCAACTCTCATATAGATTGTAGATCGGGTCTCTTATGGGGGTCCTTGTTGTCGAATATCATTCTAAGGTGTGTTACATTTGTTTGTGCCGTGGAACATTTGTTCAATGATGCAAAGATGTATTACATTCTTTTATGTTGCATTTGTTCAACTCTGTATAGCTGTGTTACTTTACCAAACATCTGATTTGTCTAATAAAGAGCTGAATGGCCAATAGCGAGGCAGGAGAAATGATAGGAGGGGCTGGCAGGCAGAGAGAATAAATAGGAGAAATCTGAGAAGAAAGATAAAGGAGAAAAGGAGAATACACCAGGGGCAGCCACCAAGCTACAGAGCAAGCCATGGAGTAAGAAGTAAAGAAAGATACATAGACTAGAGAAATATAAAAAGCCCAAAGGCAAAAGATAGACGGGATAGTTTAAGTTAGAAAAGCTGGCTAGAAACAAGCCAAGCTAAGGCCCAGCATTCATAAGAAAGAGAAAGCCTCTGTGTATTTATTTGGGAGCTGGGTGGCAGGTCCCCTCCAAAGAGTGATAGATAAATAAACTAAATTTGGATTTCCAAAATGGGGCTCAAACCTACAACCCTGAGATCGGAGTCTCATTCTCAACTGACTGAGCTAGCTGGGCATTTATAAAAAAGAATAAGCCTCTGTGTGGCTTGTTTGGACCCTACCTGTACCTGTTGTTCTGGGGTAGGGCAATGGGCTGTCTACTCCATGAGTTTTGATTTTGAATTTCACTTCCAAAAAGGAACATTTCTTCCCCCACAGAGCTCACAGGACCGTCAACCTTGCTCAAGATGGTGTCACTGTACCTGGTTGGTATTTGGAATGTCTGTCACAAGCAGCACATCTGAGGATGGCCTGCGGCTATGGAGAAAGCAACAGACCTGGTGTGTTCTTAGTAGCCTGACCGAGAAGTCTATGTGTTTTGAGAACTTGGTTTATTCTGGTAATTTTGAGTGTTTTTTATGACTTCAGAATGAGCCCCATGTCTAGCAGCATGAGTATACACCACCCAGAGCCCCTGAGCTTCTGGGCGTGTTTGTTGTTGATGGAAGCACAACCCAGCCTGCCCTGATTGGCATGGGCACTGGCCTGACACCCGGGGAATGCATGCTGCCTGCCAAACTTTTACCAGCGACTTTAGTTTAGGCAAATGGAGGAGTGTAATGTGAAGAGGAGATACACATGGTGACTTGGCATTTTCTTCACATGCATAGACACATATGGTGGCCTAAAATGAACTTGACATTGTCTCAGGCCCAAGATTCTCAGGAGTTCTTTCTGCATGGGCCCAACTGACTGGTTCTGAGAGGTGGGAAGGGCTTGTCAGGGTGGGCGAGGCCATCCTCATGGAGCCTGACAGTCCCATCTATGCCCTTGGTGAAGACTACCTGTGCCTACACTACCTGGGCAGCTGGTGAGAGTCCCCTGGGTCCTGTAGACTATTTTCTCCTTGGTGCCCTTCTTGGTCTCAATTTCCCTGTCACCTTCTCTGTGTCAGTGTCAAGGCTCTTGAGAGACAGGTGGCGAAAGTGAGAACACATGCTTCATTCCCAGCTCCATTTCTCCCGGGGTCTCTGAGCAAAGCCAACAGGAAGGAAGGTGATTCTCATCTTTATGGCACCTTCCACTTCCCAACTTCCCTCGTACAGGGTGGGGGTGGCCTTCCCTCCTGGGGCCTGTCTGCTTCTAGCAGAGTATGTTCTCATTGCCCTTGGGACCACCTGCCAGTGGCTTTCAGGGTGATGATCTGGTTATCTAATAGAGTTCCTCTCAGCACAGACGCTGAAGAAGGTAAGCCTGCCTGAGGTGTTTGTTCATCCCATACTCCTGAAAGTTCTCCTATGTCCAGCATGGAGCATGACGGGGTGGTGCGAAGCTGTTGATTAAGGCCTGTCCCAGTCTCTAAGATTTGTGTTTGTTGGCATCTGTCTCTGGTAGGATTGTGTGTGGTAAGAATTGCCATAAGATGTAGGTTGTGAGTGTAATGAGAGTCAATGGAGCAGAGAAAATGCCAGGTCACCCCATCAGCCTCAGTTTCATCTGTGGGATAAGGTGGGAAGGCTGTCGGTTGTTTCTCAGATTGCTGAGTGACAGGAATGGCCATAAGGACTGTTTAAGTGTTTGGATTCCCAGTTTGTACTTGACACCCAGAGTCTGGTCTGTCTAGCCACCCAGAGTTGCCCCAGGAGGTAGGATGGTGTGGGAGATTGTGTGGACAATCTGTGATAAAGCAGGGGGGCATTTAAGAAGCCCTTCCTGGTGCTAAATTCCTGAACATTCTCTGTTTTGTATTAGAAAAGCATTTGCCATGGCTGACGGCAGCCAGGAGAATCACTGGGCTGGGAGACAGGGACATTGTTAAGCTCTAATTGGTTGCTGAATAATTTAACCACCCAGTTAGCAGGACTAGGGAGAGGCTGTGGAGCAGGAGGGCTCTTGGAGAAGGCTGAGGCTGCCTGGCCTACCTATTTGCCTGCAGTGCTGACACCAGCCTGTGAAGGCTTTTTTCAATGTTTCTTTTGGAGACTCCCTAAAACCAAGGTGGGATGGTGGGATGGTGGGGGTTGTCCCAAGTGAGCATCCACAATTATACCAGCCCTTTTCCCAGTTTGAAACTGTTTGGCTCTTCAGCAACACCATGCAGCACTTATAACTGGGTAGTTCTCAAATATGATATGTACCAACGTTTCCTGGTTTCCTGCTAAAAACAGGTGTTGGGCCCCACCACCATGGTGTCCCATCCAAGAGGTCTGAGATGGGCATAGAAAGAGCGCATCCAGGTGTCCAAGCATCGCTTGCTGTTGCTCGTTCACTTGAAGGCCCTTGCTACCTTCTCAGCTCTCTGGACTCAGTACTTAGTCATCACTACCAGGGCACATACAGTCTGACAAGGACATATCCCCATCTACTCCAGCCAACACTGATTAAAAAAGGACATGTGGTTCAAATGTCTGGGGTGGAGCAGGGGGAAGCTAAACACCAACAAAGTCAGGCCTCAGGCATAAGCATGTGATGTGGGATGCTTCTAGAAGCAGGCCGTCTTGGAAAGTAGGCCTCATGTACAATGCATACAGACCAGCACTGTATAGCACCTCCTAGAGTTGTGCTGCTGTCGGAGGAGGATAGGGGCTCCCATACTTGGGTCAGGATAAGAACCCAGGTCCATACACCCAGAAAAGGACTTGTAGTCAGACGTTTTCTGACCCATCCGGTCTATGATCCAGAGGAATCTCTCCCACTCTCAGTCCTTCAGCCATTTGTTAAATAATTACTCAGAGGCTAATATTAGTTACAAACTGTTTGGCCTATAGCTCAGGCTCATGACCAACTAGCTCTTACAACTTAACCCATTCTTATTAATCTATGTCTTGTCACATGGCTCTGTGGCTTTACCTGTGTTCCATTACATCTTGCTCTCTGGGCTGCAGCATGCAGCATCTCCTTGACTCTACCCTCCTCCTTCATCTCTGCTTGGATTTCCCGCCTGCCTCTAAGCTGTCTTGCCATAGGCCAAAACAGCTTCTTTATTAACAAATGGTAACAAAGTATGTTCACAGCATACAGAAAGACAACGCACATCAAGAAGGCCTTGCAATTTGAAAAGCAGATTTGCATTTGTAGTCCATGACTGATCTGTGTGGTATGGTAAGGCTATATGCCAGGGCTTTCCCTATTCCACTCACTCTAGCCTTTTCTCCCAGACTCTTTCCTTTCAACCCCAGAGTTCTTAGAAGCTTATTTCCTAAATCAAAGATGCGCAGGGAGAAAAGCAATGTCACTGCACCAGCCTGAGTCAACTTGGAGGGGATTTCTGTGGTAAACTTCTCTAGGGGCCAATGGACAGTGGATAGGAGATAGGTCAATGCTGATGGGCTCAGAGGCAAAGTGTGGAAGGCTGGGTGCAGCAGAGATGGATGGCACATTGTGGGTGGCAGACATAGGGAAGCAGGGCTGGTCTGTATAGAGAGAACCCTTCTCTGAGGCCTCAGTGTTGTAGTGGTATGAGGCCAGGGGCTGCTGCATGGGGCCTGGATGGTCAGGGCTACAGAGGAGCATCTAAAGGCTGGGAGGCTTATGATAGCACAACCACTATAATTGGCTCTTCTTTATGCAGATTTTAAGAGGCATACTGCCCTTTCTCCTACTGGAGGTGGGGCGTGGAGTTACTGCTGATTTGCCAGAAAGAACACAGTTCTCTCAGATCTGGTTTTAAGTACACTAGACCTGAAACCTGTGAGGGAAGAAAGACTCAATTCTACTTGCATTTGGGGTTAAGGGTCTGAAAAGAAGGTCAGGCCTTTCGGCAGGATGAATCAATTATGTAATTGTTATCTCCTTATGGTGGCTTGGATGAGAATGGCCTCCATTGGGTCATATGTTTGAGTTGTCAGTCCCTAGTTATTGGAACTATTTGAGGAGGATTGGAACTATTTGTTGGAGGAAGTGTGTCACTGGGGGTGAGCTTTAAGGTTTCAAAAGTCCATACCAGGCTTATTCACTTTCTTTCTGCCTGCTGCCTGTGGATTAGGATGTAAAGCTCTCAGCTACCCCTTCAGTGCCATACTGCCTGCTTCCTGCCATGATAATCATTGACCAACCCTCTAAAACTGTAAGCAAGCCCCCAGTTAAATGCTTTCTGTGATAAGAGTAGCATTGGCCATGATGTCTTTTGACAGAATAGTAACTCAAATCACAAGTTTTCTTGTAGCCACAATGGGTTTGGGGGCATCTGTGTGAGAACCATATTTAGAAATAGTGCACAGATCACTTCCAGCAGGAAACTCTCAGGAGCAAGTTCATCACTTCTGTTTAAGTTGAAACTGTAATCTCATCTTGAAACTCCCGTTGTCTTCATGGGAAAGTCAGAGAATTGCCTACAGGTATCAATGACATAGCTGCATCCCTCGTTCATCCAAGACAGTGTTTTCGTAGAATGACTTTTCCAGCTGGGGTTATATCAGTACTGTTGGGGGGGTCTGCTGTGGCTTTGAAGGTGGAGAGAAAAGCCCAGAAGCCAACAGACATAGGTAGCCTCCTGTCAAGGATCTTTCCTTCTCTGAAGCCTCCAGCAGGAATGGAGGAGGGAGTGCTGTCCAGCTGCTATAAAAGCTTTCTCTAAGACTGAAACATTCCATCATACAGGAAGCTCCTTCATTGAGAAAATAAACAAAGCTTCAGGAAGTCCCTGGAAGTTACAGGATCCACTAGGCTGCTCCCAGACAGAGTAAGCATTAGAAGCAGAGAGTCCTCCTCAGACAGAAGGAAGATGAGCTCCAAGAAAACTTTCAGATCAGCTGCCTGACAGAAACCGAAACCAGCAGGGTGCTTAGACCAACTGAGGCACCTGGAAAGGATATTCTCCAACCTGTTGAGCTGCTCACAGGTTTTGCAGTGTGCTCTAGGTTCCCAGTTTTGTGAGTTGGCACCTACACTTGGGGTGGGCTTTGGTGACACAGCTGTCTTAGAGTCATTTCTGCTGCACTGTAACCGCTCATCCATACTCCTGTAAGTAACTCCAATAAAACTCAGTGGGCCTCCAAACTGGACATTAGTGGTATGGGTGCTTTTGTCTGTTATGACGTTCCTATCTGCAATGAGTAGATGTGTGTGTTGTATCTCTCCAATTTTTTTTTTTTTTTTTTGGTCACACAACAGCAGTTGACACCCTGCTTTGGGCCTAGGGAGATGCTTTGTAGCTTCTGACCCTGATGGCTGAGAGATGAATTCCTGTTGTTTAAGTCAGTTTTTGGAAATTTTGTTACAACAATACCCCCAAACCACCCCAAACAAATAACAACGAAAACTCCACAAACAACCTACCACCCCACCAAAGTTGATATCCTACTACTCAAAGCAATGTTAAAAAACAGTCTAGTTAGGGTAGGGTTGTCACGGGGTACCTGAGAGACTCCTGGTTTTCAGTGTAGAGCCATACAGGTGTATGTTGCTGTGGTGCCCAGACCAATGCATTAGGCCAATGAGAGAACCTGGTGCCTGGTGATTGCTGGGTGCCAGTACAATGTGGGAGCCCTCGTAGCTCTGTAACAACCTTCCCAGTCTCTTCTCTTTAGAACTGACTTCAGGGTGCCAAGACTGTGTGGTCTCACAGTAGCCTCAGCAAGGTCTGACATGCACTGGACCTGAATCGCCAGCTGAAAGGCATCCCCCCACCCCCCACGCCGGGCTGCAGATCCTGCTCATGGAGAAGCTTGGGTCTGCTTTGCTTCCTTATTCTGTACTTGGCCTGGGCACCATCACTTTCACATTCTAAGATGTCTTAGCGTTTCTGATCTGGGACCTGTGTGACCTACCTGATCTCATGAGAAGACCATGGCTTCAGGTTGAAGCTTTCTTTATTTATCTGTCACCTGTCTATCTTCTCAGCAAGGTCTCACTGATGCCATTAAACAGAAGAGCAAATGTGGCTACTAATGTTTGTGTAGCTGATGCTAGACAGGGATTGGGAGTCATGGAAGAGATGAAGTTAATGAGGAAGATGGAGCCCTAAGCAGTGTCTTCTAGCTGTCAAGAGAATTGTTTACCATCATGTCCTTTGTTAGTGCCCATTGCATGCTGAGAAATGGGCAAAGGGGGAAATTAAATTATCTTCTTGAGTCCTCTGTTATCTGTTTGCATGACAGAGATGTGCCACTAAGCTACCTCTAGACACTTCTCAAGCTTCCCTGCCACCTGTTTCCAATGTCACTCAAGGGCTGTACTCAGAAGCCCATCAGTTCTCTACACTGGCCTGTGTCCTGGTCACTTCTCACAACTCAGTGGTGCCTTTGTACCCATAACTCTGTCCCATCCTCATGGCTTCTTCTGTGTGTGTTGGACTGGAGGCTGCAGGGCAAGGGTGACAGCCTGTGTTATGACAGAAGGACATACCCAAGGGACTAACCTGCCAATACCATCTCGAGGTGACATGGAACGGTGGTTTCATCCAGAGTGTCAGTGTTCTTGGGAACAAAGCAGCCAGACAGCTACATCTGTGCCTGCTGGGGAACTGCACTTCAGGGAAGGGTGGCAACCAAAAGCACAGGCTTTCGGATGAGCAGATGGTTCCCATTGACAGGCCATGTGACCTTTGCTTGATTATTCTTTGGAGTATCTGTAAAAATAGGATCTGGACCAGGGCCTTTGGTGACCCAGGGATGGGTGTATCTGGGACTGAATTATAATCTGGGCCTGTCTTCCAGTCTGGCTCCTGTGGCGAGACCCACCATGGACTAAATATTCATCTCCTCCCACCAACCTGAGTACAGTCAGCAAAGCAGAGCTAGGCACAGTTCAGAGGCAGGGTTGTTTTGATGGCTGCATGAACTTATCCCCCAAGACTTCTGGCTCCTGGTATCTGTCTCTGGCAAAGTTTGTATACTTTTATAGTCCTGGCTCATTTTTGTGCTACTGTGTTACTCCCAGGCCAGGAAGGCAGGGCTGTGGGCTGGCAGAGGCTGCCAATCCCCATGCCAGCCCTCTTGGTGGGTGGAGGCTTGATCTAGCAGGGCTGGGTCTTTCCAGGCTTCTTGTTCCTTCTCCATCCCTATGGTCCCGCACTTCCTGTCATCTGCCCTGCTTTTTACCTTCTTCCCGTTGACCTCATCTTTTAGTCTCGAAGTAATTTGTTTTGTTCCTTTATCTTATGTGGTAGAGAGTGTCTGGCCTTTTTACGGATGTCACTCATATTACTGAAAACAGCCTGCACACAGGCTAACTGGAATTCTCATTTCTGCCCCACCCCTCAAACTCCTTGCTGGCTGTGTCACTGGACAGGAAGTTTGGGTGTCCAGGGATGAGACGTGGCAGGATGGGAGGGTTGTTGACACAGCAATTGGCCGGGGCAGGACACAGAAGAGGCCACATTAATGGAAGTTGACTTGTCTCTAAATGGAAGGAGCAGAGACAGGGGGATGACTGCTTTGGCATCTGCAGAGAGGGAGGTGTGGGTGCCAAAGCACTACTCTGCTCGGTGATCCTGGGTCTGGATAAATGCTATCTCTGCCTTGGGGCCTCTCAAGGCTTCTTGGAAGATACAGGCATAAGTAATCCCCATGGGAAACAAGGTTTCTCTCTCCTGTGGGAAGCCATAGGCAAGGGTAGAGTGAAGGTGGGGGTTGGTTTGCAGGTGTTGGGGTGTAAGTCTGCGGCCTCACTTTCTTGTCTGGCCGCCTCTGTGATGTCAGCCTGCCCCTTTGATGGTCTGTAAATATGCTCTGGGAAAACCAGCTGGCAATACTAAGGATATACCTGTTCAGGCAGAGGGTCAAGAAAGAGGTACACACACCATCATCTGGAGCAGGGTGCTAGCAACCACTCTCACACAGCACATGGCCACAAATGTCAAAGCAGGGAAGGCTCCCCAGCAGTGTAAATCAGCAGTTCCCTGCTCCCAGCACGCCCTTCCCATCCCTGCTTAAGAGTCGGGTTTCCAGCCTGGAGCTGTATATAAAAGTGAGGTGGGCAGCTGCTTTAGGCAGCCATGCCCAGGCAGGTAGCCTGATGGTTGTGACCCTGATTTCAGCAGAAAGATAAGAGAGGAAGGAAAGCCAGAGTCTTGGAGATGGCACCTGGCATAGTGAGACGAGGCTGAAAGATGCTGAGGGTCCTGGTCCTCTAAGAGCTTTGTAGAACAAAATCTGGAAGGATGTACAAGAATGAATTTTACATCACACATTCTTCCCTACAAAAGGAAGAGAAGCCTGTAAGTGTTTAAAAACATGCTTCATGCAGTGAGGTTAAAATAAAATACATTTTCTTATTTGAGGGAATGATGCTTAGTTGTCTCAAAAAAAAAAAATCACTTTTCTGTCTGTACCGCTAGCATCAGAGTGAGGAGCAGTGAGGAGTGAGAGATCACAGAACTCATTGCCAGTCCCACAGATGGTGTAGTGGTGCTTCAGAGGGAGGAGATGACACCAAGTTCCACAGCTAGGTGGATGCAGAGCCAGGGTCCTGAGCTTGGACCACAAGATGCTCACTGTACCACAATATGGGTTTAAGGATGACAGCAGCCTGCTTCAGGCAATTGTGCTTTATAGTAGGGATCCGCCAGACCAGGGCTGGGATCCTCTGCAGTGCCGCCAGGGCAGTGCCAAGACCTAAGGGACCCTGGGGAACCTGAAACATCTGTCCAGTGACAAGTTGAGGAACTGCATCAATGAGGTGTCCATCAGGGCTGAGTGCTGCTGGGAAGCCAGGGAAGCTATTCAGGGAAGTCCTGGGACAGGGCTTGAAAGTAGAACAAACATCTTAACATGTAACCGAGACAGAAACATCCCTCTCCAGAATGTTCTGTGGTTGTTGTTCTAGAGGAGTTCAGTTTCAGGCATGCCCAGAACTATTCTGAAAGGCAGAAAGTAGCTCTGGATCAGACAACAAAGAGGAAACTGCCAGGTGTTCCTGTATTCTCACGGGAGCCCAGTCCTAGACTCAGGGCTTTGCTTTCTGTTTCTTGCAAGAGGGGCTGAGAGGGTTGCAAATCCAGCATGCCCAGCAGGTCTGCTGCAGCTTCTCACCCAGTGTCTCTGCACACACTTCCTATTTTTACTCTTAATAACCACGCTCGGGGTTACCAAGGTCTCCCCGTTGCTATAGTGAGAGGTGATAGTGCCAGCCTTCCAAAGCGCTGGACTCTTGGCTCTAAGGGAAAACACCATCCAAGTTGCTGTGTTTGGGAATTTGACTGAGAAGATTTAATGCTCTGTTTTCCAGCCTTTGTAACAATGGCAGTTTGTGCTGAAAAAAAAAAATACATAAAACCTCAATAACAAAGAATAACAGGCAGTTCTGGGGAGTGGGCATCTGAAAATATATAGAAAATAAAATGTAAGTTATAAAGATGATAAAACTTGAGAATATAGAAAATGAGAAATACATGTAAACAGACAGCCTCTGTGACGTTCCACTGATGGCACCTCCATTGTTTATCATGCACAGACCAGTGCTGAAGCAGAACAGCCCTGAGTACAGTCTGCTCTGTTAGGATGTTGGAAATGTGTTCTGGGTGGCTCCATCCTGTAGAGATGTGTGTATAGGTCGGGTAATGTAACATAACTACCCAGTACCCTCTTCAGTTTCCTCTCCAGTATCTCTTAAAGCCACGTGGTCACCACCGAATCACCACTGTCTGAATATGCCTCTCCTCTGATGCAGGTGACTAGCCTCCTAGGTCTCTGTTTCCCCACACTAACATAGTCCTTGCTAACCAAAGGATGGTCTCAGACCAGCAGAGTGGCATGGCTGTTCCCTGGGATATTATTAAAAGTGAACACTTCCGCCTCACCTGGGATCTACAGGTCAGCATCTGTATTTGTATTAGGACTTGAGTCTGAGGATTGTTGACTTCAAGCCTTCATCCTGCCAAGCTTCAGGATGGGAGGTACAAACAGGTATGCAAGCTTCTGAGCAGGGCATGAAGAAGAAAGGGGAAGGCCAGTGCCGTGTCAGGACTGCCAGTGTGGGAGTATAAGGAAATTCTGGGAGTCAAATCTATAGAATATGCAGGATTGAGAATTGGGAGCTAAGATGGTTCTTTGGGACAGGAGTGTGGGCTTGAGTAACAACAATCACCCCTCGCTGTCACTTCCATCCTATAGCTGAAACTAAAGCACAGAGAGGTCAATGTGCTTACTCAGGGTCACACAGCCCATCACTAGGACTGCTATGCAAACCTGATTCCAGAGTCTATACTTTTAACCACCCTGAGATATATGTCCCAGGGCTCGTCCAGAACAGCAGGATGAGGAGGCTAATTTGCACTAATGTTAAAGTGAGTCACTTGAGCTTGCTAGTTACTGACAGCCCAAGACAGGATTCGAACTCAGTATCCCTTTAGGTACCAAACTGATAGTCTTTCCACCTTGCACATTTCATCAACAAGGCTGGAAGTTGGTCTGTGTTCTCAGAGCATCCTTCTGTACTGACCCAATTCCCAGCCATCCCCACCCCACCCTCACCCCATGCACTTGAAGACAATTTCCTTCATCTTTCAAGGTAGGAAGATACAAGGGGCAAATGGCTGTTTTTCGAATCAGGGACTGATAAAGCAATAGCTTAACATCAAATCCAATTGTTCCCTTTTACAGCAAAGCAACCAGGCTGCGAGAACGTAGGCTCCTGCTGAGGTCATGCCCAGGATTCATTGCTTCCTGGATGATGCTGGCTTCTTTGTCTCCAGTGGCCTGAGTTACCTGACCAGCCTGCACCATGATGCTGATTCAGTATCAATTCTGCCTAAAGCTTCGGCAGAAGGATGCAGTTTATACATGGTCACAGAATAAAGTATCTGCTTGCTTGTAAAGGTCCAAACCATGCAGAAGTGTGTCCTTAGACTCCTGAGACAGGCAGCCTTCCTCTGGGACCTGTCCTGCCCCACTTCCCAAGGGTGGCCACATAAAGCCCTCTCCAATGGCACCATCATTTTCCTGCCAGCCATCGGTTGTACAGGATCCCTACCACAACAAGGCTATTTTTAACAAGCATCCCAGGCTTTGGGGGTTGAGGAGAGGGGTAGAAAAAGCTTCCATTTGTATATTTTTAATCCATGCACAGTTGAGAAGACAGTGATATTCTCATTCCTGCTGCAAGGGTTTTGGGCAATTGATCTGGCACTGAGCGTGCTGGGTAATCCTTTTTCTTCCCTTAACAAGGCTGTAGGGCTTCCAGGGGCTGGGGCCATGCTTCCCACTGCCTGGTTGTCTCATGACCCCACTGCCACCCTAGTTCTCTCTCTCTTTCTCTCTCTAACTGCCTGGAGAATCCTGGCAGGGTCTCCTGGGCCAAGGAGGTCTGGGAACCTGACTCTTGGTGCCAAACTCATATTTAGAAATGTCTCCAGCCAAACTTTGGCATCTCTCCCACATGGGTCCCGGGTAGGGGGTGCACTCACATGAGCTGCCTACCAGCACATTCTGAGTGGGTAATTCCCTATATGAATATTAACACGGCCCTTTTGTGTGGAGGAGCTGTGGGAACCTGTACCCCTTGGACACAGAGGGGTGTGTGCAGATGGACAGTGAATTACAGAGCAGGAAGAAAATTGTCACAAAGCTTGGGCTGGGCAAATGATGAGAAAAGAGTTCCAGCTCCTAGTCCACCATCTACCCGCTTTCTGCACTCGCTTCCCCAGGTACCTGCGGCATCCCCGCTCTCAGAGGGGCTTTCTGACTTTCAGTGAGCTAGACTGCACTCCTGTCTTGCTGTTCCCTTTTGTTCTGACTGCCCTAATCTGTGGGACAAGAGTAAGGCCTCATGTACCAGCCCTGTTCCTTCTCTCTGTGAAGGGCTGGCCCGCCTCTCTGATGGCATCTGTGAAAAGTGGTAAGGGAGCTTCATCCCCAAAGCACTTCCTGTGCTCCCTGAAAAGCCTTCCTGAAGAGCCTTCTGCTTTTCATGCCAGAAGGACTGGACTTTACACAGTGGCCCTCTTAGCTGATGGATACCATGTCTCAGTCCTGTGAGCACTCTCTTTTCAGAAAGTTCCTCTGGGGAGAGGCATTCTGGTACACTCACTCTACTGTTTAATGAGCACCTACAGGAGCAGGCTCTGTGCCTGCCTGCCCGCCCGGTGGTGACCATGAGACCTGAGAGGTGCAGCAGCGGGAGGTGGGATAGAGGGCTTCTTCTGTTGAGACATATCACAGCACCCCACCCCTCTGCTGCTATGCACTGGGACCATAGGGCCTTGCTTTCAAATTCTTGCTGGAGAAGAGGCTGCTCCTAAGCCCCATTTTTCTGAGAAAAATCTAACTGCACCGAGGGGTTTCCTGCCTAGTGCCTCCTACTGTTCTCTCCTCTCATCACAGGCAAGAGCTCCAAAAAAGGTAGGGGAGTCTGAGGAGACATGATAAACGTGCCACAACTGAATAAATAATAATAAAACAAAAAGGAAGCTCAGCCTCTGCTCCAAGCAAATCCCAAATTCGAATGAAGGGCAATGTAGGATGGTAGCTCTGTGTGGCTGAGGGGGGCACTGGGATTGGCTCTTCCTTTTACAAGAACACTCTCAGGGTCGGAGGAAGCTTGGAGGCTGCCTCAAAGCCAGCCATAGTCCTCAGA
Organism: Phyllotis vaccarum; assembly: GCA_033318265.1. Classification (NCBI taxonomy): domain Eukaryota; kingdom Metazoa; phylum Chordata; class Mammalia; order Rodentia; family Cricetidae; genus Phyllotis; species Phyllotis vaccarum. The sequence goes on along the minus strand of JARWLC010000009.1, from coordinate 13,358,078 downwards.
GGCCAAAGGATAGTGAGATCTGGAGCCCAGCACAAGTCTGCCCCAGGTATCTCTCGCCCTTGGGAAAACTGCCGTTTCATATGGTTGGGGGTGGACATTGCAATTTTTCTTGGAGGGTTAATTGTTTGGCTGACAGCACAGATAATTAGGAATGAGAATCCTGGAGAGAGGGTGACAGTACCATCTGCTGTGAATATGTCTCAGCCCCACCCTACAGGAGGGTGAGGATGCACTGTTCCTGCACACACACACACACACACACACACACACACACACACACACACACACACGCACGCACGCACGCACGCACGCACGCACGCACGCACGCACGCGCGCACACACACACACACATCAGCAAAGATGTGGCTGCTCTACTGTGTGCTGTTGGTCCAGCACCAGATGATCCAGGCAATTGTGGGCCAGTGGGTCAGGATAGTGGCCTGCTTTTTGAGGGCAGTTCCACTGCACCTCTACATTCTGAGTACCTCTCATGCAGCAAGTACCACTAATACCAGGGGCCGATATTTGTTCCTTCCTGTGGTCGAATGTGTTGTGCCTGGTCCTCTGTTGGCTAGAGGCAGGCATGAGGGCTGCACAAGCTACATGGACCCATTGTTGTTTGGGATCATCTTCCTGCTTCAATCAGGATCTGCTACCTGCCCTGTTTAGCTAGCTGTGGCCTGAGCTGCTTGCTCCAGAGTCAACCTAGCTCTGGCTGCAATGGCCAGGGAAGAATGACTAGGCGAAAGTCCGGTACCAGTGTTGGGGCTTCAGAGTCAAGCTGAGAAGCCATTATGGGGGGGGGGGCGATGGGACCTGGACAGGGATGGGGAGGGAGGGGGAAATTTTTTCCACATGGGCAGAATCCTGTGGGATTATCCTTCTCCATTTCAGTTCTCAGGAGTAGACTGAATATATAGGGGAGCATTTGGAGCATATACATGCCTTTCAAAGAGAATAGTAGTATCCATCTTACCTTCCAAAGTGGCTCTGCTTTCACCATGCTGCTTGCTGCCTCTTGAAGGTCCTCAGGTGCAGAGCTGTGGGAGGTAGCTGGAGCCTCGTAGTTATGTAATACTTAATCACAGCCTCTTTGGGCCTGAGATGCTCCCATTTCCTCAACATTCTCTGGCTCATTTTCCTGGTTCTCACTCTCACCTCTCTCTTTTTTACTCTCTCCTTTGGAGAAGAGAACAAAGGCGTGACTGTTTTACCTACTCCCTAAGGAGGCAGTGGCCCCTCGCCTCACTCTCATTTGGCCCATCCTCTGGGAATGGCTTGACATTTAGATAAAATTAACTTTGCACAGGGATGGAAAAACATGATAAATAAAAGTTGGAAATGCCATCCTTGACCTTCTCCAACTTACTGTGTGACGTCTAACAATCATCTCAACCTCTCTGTGCTTCTCTTTCCTCATCTTTGAAGTAACTCTTTACAGAACTACTACAAAACAGATGCAAAAGCAATTTGTAGGGTGCAATTGTTATATGTGTGGCATGTAAGAAGTCATTGTCACCATCTTGCTGTAATAGTTTATACAGGCCAGATGGAGGAGCGTGTGTACTTCGGTTCCTTTGCTGCCTGCACCCTATGCATGCTGCTTCCTCTTTCTGAAGTCACCTGGGCTGTTGTTCTCTGCTCATAGTCCCTTCTCAGCAGCTGGTCCACTGGGGCTAAGAGGACCCTGCATGGGTCTCAGCCATGTGGGCAGCAAGCTGGAGTCCAGTCCTGATGAGGGAGCAGGGCTGCGGCCGGTGTGGTCCCTGTGTCCTTCTGAATCCCTCCCTGAAGAGTATAACCCATAGTCCTGGCCCTGAAATGTCAGGATCCTGTGGGACCAGCATCAGTGCTTTTGTCCTTTGTGCTGGGGGGGGGGGGTGGTGGTGGCAGGGTGTATCTCTTTCTTGTCTCTTCCTTTGTGATAAAGGGCTGGAAAGACATTTATCATGGGACACAGGTAGGGTGTTTTTCCTGGAACTCTCAGCCTCCAGCAGTGCAAAGCCTTGCCCCAGGATTTGGTGAGTAGAGGAGTATTCTGTTCTCTGCCCCCCACCCTCTGCATTGGTGGTGCAAGAACATCCATTTTCTTCTCCTAGAAACTGGGATAGCTTAAGGGTCTTGCTAATGGGTCTGAATTGAAGCCTGAATGACAGTATGTGGGTCCCTGATTGAAAAGGGAGTTTTTTTTTTGTTTGTTTGTTTTTTTTTTTTTTTAAAGTAGATAGAAGTATGCAGAGGTAAGAAATCAGGAATGATGGATGCGTATATGCATGTGTGTGTGTGTATGTGTATATGTATGTGTGTCTGTATATGCATGTATGTATGTGTATATGTGTATATGTGTGTATGTATGTGTATATGTATGTGTGTATATGTGTGTGTATGTATGTTGTGTGTGTGTCTACACATGTACGTGTGTACACATATGTCATGTGCCGAGCCTCTGGTCAGAACACTGTCCGTGGGAACTCTATGTGGTATAGCCATCAGGCACTGTGGGATCTAATAGTAATGTACATTAAAAGACTACTAGAAGACTCCAGAACAGTTCATGCCTGGACTCATATGTCTGTGCCTAGTTGTGAGGGAGACCTCTGTTACTTTGCAGCTCCTCTCTGAAGAAGCTGGGAGTCTCCCCATTCCTGACAATTAAGCCAGCCAGAAGAGGAAAGAGAGAATGGCTTGGGGTTTGCCCAGGGCTGAGCAGTGAGTCACAGCTTCCTGGACCTGGAGCTCTGACTGGGAGGCTATACCACTGGAGTGACTCAAGAAGAATTGATGCTCTGGCCCTCAGCGACATGGACATGCTGTAATGACAGGTAATGAACCCGAAGCAGGGCTATCCTTTATCAGTGATATGGCAGGTAAGGGAATATATCAACCTGTATTCCACATACAGTGTCAGCATCGAGAAGATAACTGTGCAAACAGAGCACGCGAAGCCTGATAAGATGATAGATGGACACCTTAGAATTATTTGTCTTCACCCATGTGCTTGTGAAGCTGGGTACCAGAAGATTTAGCATCAGCCGAGTGGGAAGGCCTAGCACCATGGTTATGCAGGTAGTATACCTTATTTGAGGGATTCGGAGAACAAATAAGGAAGATGTCATGCAGGAAACAGGGAGGTTATCAGTAAGGAAATTGGGGTAAGAAAGGGCACGTTGGGACCACCTCAGGTTTGGTTCAGATGCTTAGAGTTTGGTGTTGCTTGTGAAAAATAGGAAGTGGATTGAGTACATCTGGTCCTTAGGGCAAGTGGGGAGACTGAAAGTGCCCAGAGAGGTCATATGTAGGGATGCAGAGGGGACCTGCAGGGTCTAACAGTTAGTCCCAGGATTTAGTTAAGACAGGGAACATCAAGCAGATCCCTAGGACCTAGAAGGCCTGGCCTCCTGGGCCTAGAAGGACAAGGGGCAACAGGGCTGGAAATCCACAACAGAATTGCTTCTACAGCGTGTCTGGTCTGCACCACATGCACCATCCATGAGGGTGACACTCTGGCAGCCTCCCCCAGGGGTGGGGGAGACGACAAAGAAGGCTGAGACAGAAGTAAAAATAGCTTGAAGTCTTGGGAAATGACCTGGAGCAATGGGAGAAAGGCCAATGGCTAGCAGCAGGAGGCCCAGAGGGTGTGGCAAATTCCATCTAGCTCAGACTAGGGTTGAGGTCTTGGTCAGAGCCAAGGGCTGGGGAGGAGCACAGCATTAGGACTCTTGGGTGGCCTTGCTCTATTTAAATCAGTCAGAAAGAATACTTTGAAGGAATTTAGCAAGTAAAGCCCCTGTCCAGGAAATGGATAGGCTACAGGCCACAGGTGGGGATGCCCCTAGACTCCTACCTACAGGGTTGGGGGGGGGGAGGTACTTGGAGTAGTGGGGACTGGCTAAGCCTTGGGGTGAGAGAGGTGGTTCCTGGGTTCTGGGTTAAATATGAGCATCATGGTCCACATTCCTGTTCTTGGTGGGGTAGCCGATCTACACAGTTCAGAATGGACTGGGGACTGTCAAGGGCTGACCCTGAGAAGGATGTTTCGTGGGAGAGAAGTCAGGGCTGAGTGGAAGCAGCAAAGGTCCTGCCCTGCAGGGATGGGCTAGGATTCTCTCAGTGTGTGTTTTCAGGGATCACAGCTGCATGATTAACCAATATCTACCAAACACTGGTTGTATTATTACTATTCAGTTTCTGAGATCTAGTAACTGACAGAAACAGCTTACGATGGGAAGGATTTAAGTCGGCTCCTGGCTTGAGGGGATAGAGTTCATGGTGGCAGGAGAGCATCCTGTTCTCCATCAGCTGGCCTCCTATCTCAAAGGGTCTGTGGCTTCACAAAACAGCACTGCAACTGGGGACCAAGTCTTTAAACACTTGAGCCTATGGAGGACATAGAACATCCAACCATTAACACCTTCCAAGTTATAGGCACTGAAGCAGGAGCCTCAGAGGGCAATATTAGTTACAGTATCCACTTCTTTGACTAAACACCATGGTCCAAAAGAAACTTGGGGAAGAAAGAGCTTATCTCATCTTATACTTTATAGTCCATTATCCGGGGAAGTCAGGGCAGGAACTCAAGGCAGGAACCTGGAGGCAAGAGCCAATGCAGGGACCATAGACCTTACTGGGTTGTTCCTCTTGGCTTGCCCAGCCTGCTTTCTTATACCCTCCAGGACCACAGCTAAGGGGTGAAATCACCCACACCAGTCACTGACTAAGAAGGTACCCCCACATGTTTGCCTACAGGCATGTACTGGGGGTGTTTTCTCACTCTAGGTGCCCTCTTCCCGAATGGCCCTCGCTTGTGTCAGACTGGCACTGTGTCCTCAAATGGGGCAGAGGGGATAGCACAGAACCAGGTCCAGGCCTTAAGCATCTCTGAACATCATCTCCAAGTGAGAGATACTTGGTCTTACTCAGGTGTCTCAGGAGAATTAAATAGAGTATTCGAAACATTGACCTGAGCATGTGGCCCCAATTTATTATTGGGTTCTCATGGGGCAGAGGTGATGCTTGGAGAAGTTCACTCTACCTGGGGCTTCTCACTGAGGACAGATTTACAAACCTGGCCATCAGGATGGGGGTCAAGATAGAGCCCAGCACTCAGAATTGCTAAGTACATTTTAAGCTCTGAGGCAGAAGCTGGGCTCAGAGCAAGTCAGGAGTCAGGATAGGCAGCCATGAATAAAGAGAAATGTTGAGCAGAGAGGACACTCAGCATTCTCAGAGAGCTGGCCTCCTTACATCCTATGTAGTTTCTCAGTGTGGGGGGAGGGAGCCATAGAAGTCAAGGTAGGTCCGGAGAGAGTCACTGTAAATTTGTTAGTAGCCATATTGGAAAACAGAAAATTAGCTAGTGTAATGATTTTAACAATGTGTTTCATTTAACTTAGTCTGTCTAGACCACTGTAAGTTCAACATGTAATCAACATACAATTATGAAGGAGATGCGTTATTCTTTGACATACTGGATGTATTTTATACTTAACGGCCCATCTCAGTTAGCACTGACCACATTTCAAAAACTCGGTGGCCATATATGTCTGGGGGCTACTGGATTGCCCAAGACAATTGTAGAATTTAGAATCTCTTTACAAGGAACGACTGAAGGCTAGGTGGGTCCAGAGCCAAACAATAACAGAATTGACTATTGGGTAGCCTTCTTACAAAAGATATATAGCATGTCTTTAGAGAAGAGACAAAAATATCTTTTTTAATTAATTAAAATTATTAATTAATTAATTAATTAATTAATTAATTAATTTTAAAGAGTCTTCTGTAGCCCTGTATGGTCTTACTATGAAGATGACCCTAAATTTCTACTCTTCCTGCCTCTACCTCACAAGTTCTAAGATTTCAGGTGTGAGCCACCATGTCTAACTACAAGAGATGTCTCCAGTCACTTGCTAACAGTGATGACTCGTGTTCTCGGGAGCCAGCTTAGGTGCTGGGTCTCCAGATTGTTGACTCAAGTCTCTGCCATGTGTGAGTTTGAGATAGACGTCAGGCAATTTCTAAACTGTCCTGAAGCATTCAGAGCTTCATTGAGAGTGGAATTAATGACTTCTACTATGACTCGTAGCCATGAGGACTAAATAAAATGGCGAGTGGTTGCTGTGCGACACTTGGTGTCAAGAAATAATTTTCTTTTTGTAAGTCAAATGGAAACAAATCTGAGTTCCTTTATGGGTTGAAGTTGGCAGACTTCCTCAGTTCTGTCCCTTCCCTGCACGAGAACCTGGGGCTTTGCAACTCAGGAGCATGGGAAGGTAGACAGCCTTCCAGACCTTGGGGAAGCTTCAGCCCCAGTGGCTGTCTGGAGCAGCCTGCATCCATCCTCCCTAGGGTGTCACAATCACCGAAGTGTACCCACTGCAGTGAGGGCTGTGCCAGTGTGGGGTCCAAGACCACTATGTTGTGGTCCCATGCAGCCTTTCCCTTCTGCTACTCAACTCCCCCTCTGCAGCCAGAAAGATGCGGCTCCTTAGGATAAGAAAGCCCATATTTCATTGTCAAAAAAATATGGCTGCTCCTCTGGGAATGGGGGACAAGGTTGACTTATTATTCTGTGACTATCATCTGCAGTTGCCCCTGGCACCCCACAATAACAGAAAGCAGTAATTGCTGTGTTTTTATTAACACAGTGTCCTACATGTGTCGCTGGAACGCTACAAGGTCAAGTTCTTCTATGCACAGGCTCCATCCAAAGAATGCATTAAATACTTTTTGCCTTCTGGTTTTTTTTGTTTTTTTTTTTTTTTTTTTTGTTTTTCCCTGAGATTCACATGAGCACCTGTGAGGAAGGCTTTATGTAGAAATAGCACGTTTATGAGGCTCTGGATTCCTCCAAAGGTCGTCTGTCCTGAGAGCTGAGATGAAACATCTGCCTTGATTCCATGTGCCTGCTTTAGCAGATGTCTCTTCTCTCACCTTCTGTTATCAGGTTGTGGTCCAGGCAGTGTCCTTTTGGTAGAGTGCTCCTCCTAGGTGCTCCACCTCCAGCGTGAGATCCACCAAGGAATTCCTTCCCCTGTTCTGTTCTGGGTGGGGGAAGAAATTCTTGTGTGTTAGTGGTGAGTAACACCTTTATTTTCCCACCCCGCTAGGAGGACTCTCTAGCCAGGCCCAATGAGTGTGGATTCTCACAGACTGTTGTGGTTGGTCACAATTTGTCCTTTGGTAGGGAGCATGGCCGTGGATCTGGGGGAGCCCTGAAGGTCTTTCTGCCTCTCTAGTGTGGGCTGGGGGGAGGACTGTATCATGAGGGAAGGGGCTTGTGGACAGACTGGTGTTCTGCCTGGTGTGGAGGAGACAGGTTCAGGGGATGAAGGTAGGCATAGTAGAAAGTAGTTGGCATAGGTGAGGGTGAAGTGTGGGGATATTTTCAAATATAATAAAGACAGTTGGAGATATCAGAGGACAGATCCACCTCCTCCAGTCTTTGTTTGTTTGTTTTTTCCAGACAGAGTTTTCTGTGTAACAGTCCTGGCTGTCCTGGAACTTGCTTTGAAGACCAGCCTGGCTTTGAACTCACAGAGATTCTCTTGCCTCTGCTTCCCAAGTGCTGGGACTAACAGTGTGAGCCATGGCTTATTCTGCCTTTTTAAAATTTGACATAAAAGGGAATATGTGGGGATATTTTCAAATATAATAAAAACAGTTGGAGATATCAGAGGACAGTGAAGCCTAAAGCAAATGGATGCTTCCTAGGCTCTGGCCTTCAACTGCACTCTCCAGGTTGAGCACTCTGGACCATGTGTAGTGGGGTGAGGGGCCTGTAATGCACACTGTGGTGACATTTGCATTATTTTAGAATAGAGGTTCTCTACTGCATCCAGCAGGTGCCTGCTTTCTGCTGTGTTTGATGGGTCCCAAGCTTTCTGAGTTGTTATGAATCTTTAAAGGATCTTCTAAAACCTGTGTCATTGTGGCTTACTATCTATTTTTAAAGGTAGTATGGCATACGTGGGTGGCAGCATCTGAGGGATGGTGCCACAAGATCCAACACGTGTAGACAAGAGTATTTGACTGACCCTTCTTAGTTTACTGTGTGACCCTGTGAGATCTCTGAACTTCCCCAAGTGTAACATCCCTAACCGTTAAATGGATGGGAGGGAGGGTGGAGCTGTGATTTCACCCATGTCGAGGTGCACATACATCTTGAGAGAAGAAAGAGATTCATTGGTGGGTCTCATGGCCCAAGGCTGGTAAGAACCATAGTAACTGCCTTTTCATACTGAGTTGGTCTCCTGTGCACTGCTCTCTGCAGAGTTGCTCAGTGGTGCTTCCTGAGACCCACAGGAAGCAGCTACCCATGTGTTACCTCAGATTTTGCAAGAGGGAGAGGTAGAAAGTCACATTACCCTTGCCTGAAAACCTTCATACATGTACTTAACAATTTTAATTTTTCATGATTCTTCTGATAAAAATAGTGCCCAACTAAAAACAAAAACATTTGTATCTTCCATCTCGTTAATTAGTTTCTAATTTGGGGGTTCTTATTAGCTTAAAAATCACCTCGCTGAAATAGCCCTCAGATGAGGGGAAAAAACATGCAATGCACAATCAATTCCAGAGAGAGCTTCCTATTTAATTATGCTGATTGGCGCGCTAGAGACCCCCGCAATATGAGCCTCTCAGAATGAGCTTGATTTGTGCGATTTGGTTTTTTAAATTTGGGGGATGCATATTTATCATGTTCAACCCCATGTTGTTCTCCTTGAGATTCTGACTTATCTTTTGAAAGTGTGAAGAAAGATCCCAGGGGCTTCAGCTTAGACTTCTTCCATGGCCTCTTTGGGGGCCTAGCCTGCTGGGAACACCAGTTCCTCTGTTTGTCTGGTCATCTAGAGAGAAGCAAGCTAGGAAAGGGTCAGCTATTAAAACTACGGAGATAGGAGGCAGAGGAAGGCTTCCATGAGATCATTAAAAAGGTCAATCTGTGTCAAAGATGTTTCCAGAGCAAAATTCTAGAATGCACTCTCTTTGAAGGCACTAGGGAAAACTAGTTGATCAAGAGTTGTCTCCCCTTCCAAATCTAGGTGCCAGTGCCATTTTTGTTGAAGACTGGGTAGGCACATTAGGAAAGGGATGACAGTACCACCTAAGTATTAAAAATGAATCTTAAAAGAAAGAAAGAACCAGAGAGATGTCCCACTAGGGCCCAGAACTCTTTTGTGCATCAACAGGTATCAAGGAAATTCTCAAATGTTCTAGGCCTCAGCTTTGCCATTGGTAGAATGAGTTTCAGATCACCTGCTCTATGGCTCACAAGAATAGCTTCCTGCAGTAAAACGTTCAGGATCAAAGGGTAAGTTGTGTGTATATTTGGTGCCAATTCCAAGACTCTTCAGTCTACACACATTCGCTTGCAGGCTTGCACCCCTGTGCTCTGGGACAGAGTGCCATCCTACATTGTGTATAAGGCCTGTGTGCGGGCTGCTATCTAACACCAACCACCCAGAGGATGGTAGTCAGTGGGTGCTACACCCTACCATATGGGACTCATTGGGAAGCTCATGATGGAGTTGAGGCTGCAATAAAATCATTAGTAATCTGAAAAAAAAATCACTCTGGTCTAGAAAAAATGAATGATTCTGATTCAGAGCAAGTTGATACTGCTTTTAGATAGGATGGTCTGTGATGCTCACTTGGGCAAGGCTGACTTGGAACCACACACATTTCTGGTAAGGGTCTCTCAGTTGCAGTACTACTCCTTGATGCCTGCCCTTCTGCAGTAAACCTTGTGTACATTCCTGCATGACAGGACTTGGACACCCAAGCCCTTCCTGTGGGGAGCAGGGTTCATGGATCCTCTGCCTGGCCCTTCCAGCTCCTCCCATCATTTTTTTCCTCCTCTCTCTCCACTAGTTTCCCCGTAGGGTCTAGGGATAAGCATCCATTCACACTTCCTCACTCCTACCCTCTCTTTAAGCCATGTGCACAGAACAATGTAGTGTGCCTCAGAAACCCAGCATCATCACACCACTTCTTAAGTGTAAGCGAACCACTCAAAGACAAAATCACTCGGGAATGGGGTAGTGTTGGCTTAAATAGAGATGAAAGGAGGTGAGGGACCCAGAAAGTTGACTTGGTTTTCTGGGTGCAGAGAGCTGCTTGATGCACTGATTCTCCTGATCTTGGAGTCACTAGTACCGGTCATTTCCAAGCCCCAAATGTCCTTTCATTTGTATGGCAGAAATGAAAGCAAAGGCTGTGGAGAGAGCCATGCTGGGGAGGGTATGCAGCAACGTGGATCCGACACCCTGACAAGTTAACAATATTTGTTAATTGAGTCATGTGCAGCCTGCTTTTTTAGATGCCTGGGAGACAGGGTGATTATTCTGTTAGAAAGACCTCCCTTGAGGAAGCCTCCCTGGTACCCTGCTACCTTTGGAGTCAGTGGTCTCCCTACCCTTTGGGTGATGTCAGATGGCTGCTGGGGTTGACACCAGCCATGCACTGACTCACTCACTGCAGTTTGACTCGGGACTCACTCTGGGCTGTGATTTGCCGATAATGATTCATCTTTAAGTGAACACTTGTCTGGAACACTTGTCCATCAGTCAACGGCTGATGTTTAGGAAGGAAGTGGTTGTTGTGAATGAACTCCAGAGTTCCAAATCTACCTGCTTGCTTTCTCTTTTCCTTCCCTCTCTTCCCTTCTTCCATCCCTGTAGATTTTACGTCAACTTGACACACGCTAGAGTCATGTAAGAGAGAAATGAAGTTAAGGAAATGCGTCCACCAGATTGGCCTGTGAGCAAGCCAGTTAGCAGCACTCTTCCATGAAATCTGCTTCAGTTTTTGCTTCCAGGTTTCTGCCTGGAACTTCATGCTAGACTACAATTCTAAGCCGAAATAACCCCCTTTCCCCTCCAAGTTGCTTTTGGTTACATTATTTTATCACAGCAATAGAAACCCTAGCAAAGACATTCTCTCCCTTCCTTATCCTCTTTACTGTGGTAATTGGCTCCCGTAAGCTCACAGGATGTGGTGCTGTTAGGTTTGGCCTTGTTGCAAGAAGTATGTCACTGTGAGGAAAGGCTTTGAGGTTTCTTTTGCTCAAGCTTCCTTCACTGTGACTTTCAGACCATTTCCTGTTGTCTATAAGATGTAAGACTCTCAGCTACTTCTCCAGCACCACATCTGCCTGCAGGTCACCATGTCCCACCATGATGACAATAGACTGAACCTCTGAACTGTAAGAAATGTTCTTCTTACATTCCAATGAAATGTTTTCCTTTATAAAAGTTGCGGTGGGCATGGTGTCTCTTCACAGCAACAGAAACCCTAACTAAGACAGAAGTATCAGGGAGTGGGGTATTGCTATGATTGGCCCTGACCATGCTTTTGTTTGGAGGAATTTGGACTTGGGTACTTTGGGTTAGGAGAGTAGTGGGATGCTCTAAGCACTGCTTAATGGGCAACACTAAGAGAAGCATGGAAGACAGAGGTGCTAAGAGTTATTTGAATTGCAGGGGCAGGCTCAAGAGATTTCAGAGAATAACTTACATTCAAACTATACACTTAGCTACTCTCTCTTCAAAATTCTTCTATTTCTCCCTTTATTGACTTAGAAAGAAATCTAACATTATGATTCAATTTGAAGTCAGTGGAGAGTAAGATTGCAAACACAGACTGAGTCTAGTGAAGGTTCTTAGACCCACTCACTGTAGGGTGCTCAGGAAGAGAGTCCCAGGTTCCCACTGGCCTTCAGGTCCTGTCAGATGGGTTGGAAGAGGAGTTTCCCTTGAGCCTCTGACTAAAGGCTAACTCAACAGTGTAGAAAGCCTGCTGTCAGTCAGAAGGATCTTTGCTCTGGTGACAAAAGTAACTAGGTATACATTAAAATCATATAATGATGTTCAACTGAGTGAAGGAACTAGAGTCCTCCAAAGGTTATTTGAGGGTTGCTATTTTATTTATATCCATATAAATCTTTTTTGGTATCTATTTGTATCATGGGTTTAGAAAATACCTCCATATTAAGCAAATATGAGATTTAACTAATACTACATTTCATAGCTTTTATTTTTGCTAAATATTTATTTTTAAAACTGCTTACACAACTTCTCTAGGTATTTATAATAAGGCTTTCTATAATGTGGATATGATTTATTAATAGGTACAATTAGTTTAGCTCCTTGATGGGCCTCTTGGTGATACATTAGGTTCTAAGATTTACTGTTTGGCTTTTTGTCTACCCTGGAGGATTAAAGAAGAGTCTTGGGGAAGGGGGTTATCTCTGTCCTTAGGAGAAACCTCATATCTTTTTCTCTCTATGATCACTAGCCTCTTTCTGCACCAATGTAAGGGCGAGTTCCCTGGCAACACACTGTAAACACCCATTCTTCCAAGAAGGCAGAAGGGAGATGGCTGTGGCTTTTCTACCTGCAGTAATTTTCCATCTCCTCGTGTTTAATTGAGATAGAGTTATAGTTCAAAATCAGAATGCTGGGCCAGGCATGGCAGTGCCATGTATGACCCAAGTACTGGGAAGTCAGAAGCTAGAAGGTGGTAAGTTTGAGGCCAGCCTGGGCTACGTAGTATGACTAATGTTTAAATGGCAACCACACATCAGAAATGCTGTACTGCACTGCCCAAAGGTATACAGGCATTTCCTTACTACTGTGTCATTTCACCTCACCCCTGTGCCTGCAGCTGTTGCTGGCTGTCATTGGTGCTGTGTTGTGTTTACCCATCTAGTGCTTCCTTGTGCCATTAGAATGCTGACATATTCATGCATATTCCTAGTTTTCATTTTCCCATAGAGAATATAGCCTACTGAATACTCCACAGAGTACCTTGATTTTTATTGCCTTGACCATGTGTCCCAGGAATCTCTCCACATTAGTGCACATGTACTTCATATTCTACCACATTATGCATGCACCAAATCTGTTGGTCATGCCCAGTTTTCTTTTCTTTTTGCTATTAAAAACAGTTATTTGTTTGATATGATGTCCACCCGAACTGTTTTGTTTGTGTGCATTTAATTACTAAGCAGTCTAAGTCCTGGCTAGAAGTAAGTAGAGTATATATCATCTATGAACAAGTTGAATGACTAATAAGTCTGATATCACTGTCACCGCCTGGGCTTTGCCTGTGTGTCCTGGCACTTGAATGGCAGAGTGCTTTCTGCTCAAACCTTGATTGTGCATGCACATTCCCTCATGCGTGATCACAACTATCTGGCTGCAGTCTGTGAAGCCCTTTCCTCACCAGTGCCCAAAAAGGGGATATTTCACACACACACACTTCACACTAGCACTGTGATTTAGCTTCTATGTGAATCAATGCAACAGCCAGCTGCTACCAGAACCCATTTAGAGCCGATTACAGGCATCCACAAGCCCCACCTTTGACTGCAACCTTGTCAAATGCCAGGTGGCAACTATAATAACAACTTACATATTTCTTGTGCAGGCCTTTCCCAGAATTATGTGCGTTTGCCATGGCGAGCCTTTCCTGTTCACAGAGTGACTGAGTCTATTGGGAGCTTTCAAAGTGAGCTTCATCCTGGTCAGTTAGTCGGTCATTAGCCAGTAGTGCAATCGGTCCTGCAGCCCTATTCCACCCTACACAGCTTCCTGCAAGCTCCAGGTACTCATTGGAAACTCAGTATAATCACACATCTGAAACTGACTCTTGCAGCAAATAGCAAGGCTGCCTAAGCTTCAGCCCACCCCACTCCCTACACCCTCTCTTTACTCAGTAAGTGCTTCGGGAGTCTGCACTACTTTTCAGTCCTGGTGTCTTCATGACATCCAGAAGGCCACCACCTTTCCCAGTCACCAAGCAGGTTCCCTTATCATGTTTTCATCCACAAACCACACTTGGTGTGCTTTCCCAGTGGAAATGCTAGAGCCCCTGTTGCCTTTAAGTGGAGGTGGAGAAGGTCACCAGGGCTCACCAGCTCTTGCTCACCTGTCAACCTCCCCTCTAATCCTCTTTGGCTTCTAGGACAGAAATGCCTCCCTGCCTGGGGATGTGAGTGTCCGTTCTTTCTAGTCAGTAACACTGTTCTCCAGGTTAATCGTGGCTCACCATTAGAGAACAGTCTAGCTTTTGCTTCCCTAGATAACAGCTTTACGTTATGTTACTGAATGAATTTCCACATTATCACATGATGTAGGCCATTTGGACTTCAGGGGTGAGATGTCAAAATAGTAGATTTTGTGGTATTTTTGTTATGTGTGTGTGTGTGTGTGTGTGTGTGTGCATGCACACACACACCAAGGTACAAAGATTTGAATGTATGTCTGTGTGTTTCTATGTCTACTTTATTGTGTATAACATAACCTTCTATGATTGAGCTAGGCCTGTGGCTCACACTGTAATCCTAACACTTGAGAGGCAGAGGCAAGAGGACTTTTGCAAGGTCCAGGTCAGCATCTTTTACAAGTTAAGGTCCATGTCAGCCTAGGCTACACATGAAGAGAGACCACTCCAATAACCAACCAGACAAAAAGCCAAGCAGTCTACTGTGTATGCCATGCTGTGGCTTACTCTGTTTCCCTGTCTAAATATCCTAGAAATCTCATCACATTAGAACATACCTTTGCCTCAGAAATCACAGAAATTCTGCTCATAGTCTGAAGGGTAAGAGTACAGACATTTTCCAAGTGTCAGTGACCTAGATAGGAGATGATATTGGTGTGGAGTAGGTGTTGGGATTTTGTGTGTATTTTGGCATGGTTCGCATGTACCCGGTTATCTGGCAGCAGGTTTCTATGGATGCAGGTAGGAACGTGGGAATGCTGCAGAAGGCAGTGACAGATTGCAGGAGACCCTTAACACTGTTTCTGTGTAGAAAAGAGCTTTATTGTCAGATGACTATGTTTATGATTAACGGAAAGGTTATGATTATAGCAGAGGAGGCAAGAAGAAAGAGAAGAAAGAAGAATAAAGGAGGAAGGAGAGAGAAATGGGGAGCTCCAAAGAGAGACAAAGGCGGAGAGAGCCAGATGCATGTGGGAACCTTGCTTTAAATGGGGCCTGACGTCAGAGCTCAGAGGGCGTGGCTCAGTGGCCAGCTCTAAACTCTTAACAGTAGGGGTGCTACAGAGCATCTGCCCATGCATGAGATACCCTCTCCCTCACGATGACACCCTAACTGCCAGCAGGGGTGAAATTGAGCAGCCTTGCTGAGGGCTTAGAGGGGGCATCTAGGTGAACGAAGAACACTGGAAACTAACCCAGCAGAGGGCAGAGAGGTCCCAGAGAGCCCCCATGGAAGAGAATGTCCTCTCCTGTTTTCAGTTCAGAGATGGAGATGTGGAAAAGTGGGGGTGTAAAAATAACTGTTGAGAGCAAGGAGAGACGTTCCAGTGGGGGCAGTCTGAGCAGATGGAGGTGTTCTGGGCAACAAGAATTCCTTTGACTCTGGTATGCCCCACCCACACCTGAACCAGGAGGGCTTTAAAAATGGAGGGGGCAACAGAGGTAGAGGGCCAGCCAGAGCCATGTGCATGTGCAGCCCAGCTGCAGCGGCTCTTTCAGTGAGAATCTGACTACTATAGCTGCCCTTGGGAGGTGTGAGGACTCTCAGTAGGTGTAAATCACACTCCATCCAGCGTCTCCACCCCCAGCCCAACACCATTTTCACCTAGAAAAAGTCTAATAAAAATGCATTCCAAGTCCTAATCCTAAAGGACCAAGCGTAGGGAGGAGCTGGGGCCGGGAGTCAGTCCATCGTAGCTCTGATTAAGTGAAGCTGAGCCTCAGGGCTTTTCAGACCTCCGATGCTCCGAGCCTCTGGAAGCGGTGGTTACTAGGTATCTAAGCCTGTCTCTAAGCATGGCCCTGCAGAAAGTCTCTGGGTCCTACCTATGGTGTGGGTTAGGTGGCAAATGCACCCTCAGGTACATTCTACCTGCACCAAGTGCAGTTAGCTCAGCGAGCACTAATAGATCCTGCAGACAAGCTGCACTTAGGTGGGAAAGACTACATTCAGAGCTTTGCTTGGGATGGTGAGTGGTTAGAGAGAGGCTTGAGGCTACTAGAGCAGGCATGTGAGCTGTGGTCCTCAGGCCTACCTGACATTAGAATCAGCTGGGCTCTTTAAGCAAACTCCAATGCCAGCCTGGTCCACCTACCCGTTTCAGAAGGCCCTGAAAGTGGGAGTCTGGAGGCCACTGCCAGACTCTCTTTATTTCTGCTGGGGTTGTTAATGAGAGACATGGAAGCCTGGTTAAAAGTCTCTCAGGCTGAAGAAATGGCTCAGTGGCTTAGAGCATTGGCTACTCTTCCAGAGGTCTTGAGTTCAATTCCCAGTAACCACATGGTGGCTCACAACCATCTGTAGTGAGATCCAATGGGTGCCCTCTTCTGGCCTGCAGGAATACATGCAGGCAAAACACTGTATACATAATAAATCTAAAAACAAAGAAAGGAAGGAAAGAAGGAAGAGAGAGGGAGAGGTGGGGGGGGGGGAAGTCTCCCAGGAAGCTTGGAGAGGAAACCCAAGGGCTCACAGACCTGGGTAGGGAAGGACTGTCACCCCTCTGACTGCATAGATGGCCAGCATTTCTAGTCGGACTAGCCACAGGTACATACCAGATATAGCACTACTCAAACGTGGTGGTGGTGGCCATTGAAGCTAGGTCTCAGGTACAGTGCCAGCTGCCAACATGCTTCCTGAATGTGTCAGGGGACCCTTCAGGGTGGCACGGGACCAGGAAGAATGCAGGAGGTGCCTCATGAATTATCCTGATGCCAAGTTGATAGGTTCCTTTCTCTAGTTATTTGGATGGGCTTTACTTTTGGGAGGGGCCTTTATGGAATCTGTTGCAGTGCATTGCAATGACATCCAGGGCTCAGCCATTTCTTCTCCCCACCTGCCACCTTTCCCCTGGATTATTTCAGTGTCTAGGTCAGCATCTCAGCCTATGTTCCAGTTTTCCTTCCTCAAGGCAGAAACCAGCTGTGCCTATGAGAATGTCCAGTAGCTCGCCACTGTGTCACTCAATAGAAGCCAGATGACCTGGTTCTGACTCCATTTCCTCTCCGGACCCAACTGCCTACTTCTCTTGTTCATTCTATTGCTATGCACAGACTGGTCCTCCAGCTCCTGTCCCAGGGGCCTTTGCCATGTCTGCCTGTATTTGTAGCTTGGCCCAGAAATCTGTGTAACTCCTGCCTTCCTTCCTTATCTCAAGTCTTTGCTTGAATATCACATTTCTGGTGGTGCCTTTCTTGGCCATTTGCTCCTGTATCTAAAATTGCCTTCATTTCTCTAAGTAACATTATACACCATTAATTTTGTTTGCCTTCCTATGGCAGCATGTGAGCCCCAGGAAGGAGGGATTTTCTGTGTGTCTGTGTCTGTCTGTCTATCTGTGTGTGTGTCTGCCTCTGTGTCTGTTTGTTTGTCTGTCTGTGTGTCTTCCTCTGTGTCTGTCTGTCTGACTGTGTGTATTCCTCTGTGTCTGCCTCTGTGTCTGTGTGTGTCTGTCTGTCTGTGCATCTGTGTCTGTCTGTGCGTCTGCCTCTGTGTCTGTCTCTCTGTCTCTGTCTCTCTCTGTGTGCATATGTGAGCACTGATAAAGGGGTTGGAGTCTTTTGCTAGCGTTTCTGCTCTCCGGTGTGACTCCCTGAGGCGAATGGTGAGAAGGAAGGCAAGGAGCCCTTGGACATGGGAAAGGACTGCCAGATGGAAAGGAAGTGTGTCAATCCAGACTCTGCACTAGATTTGCCCTAGCTCACCTGGGCCAGTGGGATCACAGTGAATAAGGAATGACTCAGAAAGCTGGACAATGTCCCTGGATTGGAATCCACCGACATACGGGCAGCTATCGACTTTCACTTCAATGCCTGCCAGAGCTGGAACACTGGCTGATGTCACCTGTAAAATGGTGATGCTGTGGCTCGTGTTAACTGTGGTGCCCCAGGATTCACCAAAGTGTGTGCATAGAACAACATACACCTGTGTGTTTGAAGGCAAATTCTGCACCTGGCATCTTCCATGTAGGATAACGGTCTGGGGGCAGGAGACACACAGAAACTTAAGGAGATCTCTCATTTCTGGAATTAGATCTTTGTCAGGATAGCCAAGGGTTCAATGTCAAAAATCTAAGCACTGTCCTGTACCAGAATGAGGTCTGGAATGAGCTGAGATGACAGTCTTGTTCATTCAAGACCTTGGTTGGCCTCAGTGTGTCATCCAGCTGGTGACAATGGCTTTAGCCAAACTCCTCAGAAAGGTTACATCTGTAGAATGTCTCCTATGGACTAACCACATTCACATTTATTTCACCCAGACCTCACAGAAACCAGCTGTAATAGGTAAACGGATCCATGTTTTTTATGGGTGGAGAAACCAGGGCCCAGAGAGGTCTGTTATCTCACTTATGGTCACATAGGGACCTTTCATTCTCCGATGTCTTCTGCAGAAGGGGGTCTGGAGTCTCTCTTCCTAGGCCCCACTTGAAGGGAAAGTACATCTTATTCAAAAATCTTTTCCCCTCCCCTCGCTTCCCCTTCCCTCCCTTCTCCCTCCCCTCCCCTCCCCCTCCCCTCCCCCTCTCCTCCCCCTCCCCCTCCCTCCCCCTCCTCATGTTTTTGTGTGGGAGTTTATGTGTGAAAGTGTGGGTATACACCAGTCACAGTGCTTTCTCTCCGGCCTCCTTTCTTTTCTTTCTTTCTTTTTTTTTTTAAACAAGCTCTTTCTCATAGATCCTAGGCTAGTCTTGATATCTCTATGTAGCTGATGATGACCTTGAATTTGAATTTCTGATCCTCCTGTCTATCCCTCCTTCATTCTGTGCCGCCACCCCTGCCCCGCAATGCTGGTATAAATAATGTGTGCTGCCATTTCCAGCTTAGGTGGTGTTTGGGGTGAACCAGAGCTTTGTGTGTGCTATGCAAACATTCTACCAACATAGCTACATGCCTAGCCTCTGTTTCCCTCCTGGACCCTGTTTGGGTTTTGTGAGGATTTTTAATAACATTCTTTTGAAATACTTCGTCTACACCATCTACAAGAGAGAGGAAGAGTGAAGGAGGGGCCGGGGAGTCTGTAGAGGCCTAGCAGGCAGTGTGTGCTCCTGGAGAGGGAGACTATGGAGGCTTGGCCAGGATGAATCTGGCCAACTCTCTTGCACTAGAGGGCAGGAAATTCAGGGGTATTCCTCAGTGGGGGCTAGCCTGTGGCCTTCAGTGTGTAAGTGGACCCCAAAGTGTATTCTTTGCTTCTAGGTCAGCCCAACTCTTTCCATTTTGAGTTCTGCTGTGGGACCGACCGTGGAGTTAGGTCAGACCCTGGAGATCATCTAAGTTTTCAGATTGAACAGCTGGTAGGACAAGGTCTAGCCCTGTGGCCCTCCCATCCAGCAGTCTTGCTGGTGATGGGTTTGGGGGCCAACCCCCTTACTTTCCACTCTGCCCCAAATTAAGGAAACTGAGGCCCTAGAGAGGAAATAGGTTTAATGTTCCCCAGCCTAGTAGGTGGCCAACTGTTAACTCCTGAGTGGAGCACCAGATGACTAAAATTCACTTTTGAACAGGGTGACAGAGGAGAGGAGAAGGTAAGGTGACCTTGGGTATTACACATGCCTGTGGGATCCTTGAACTTCACTTAATTGAGAAGTGGACCCATGAGCTCTATGTTTCACTCTCCTCTGGGCTCACAGAGGACTTTGGTCACTTTTCTGCATCTTGTTGGGTTTTGAATTTTCAAAAGTCTCTAAGTCCTGAGAGTCTATGTGAATCCCACACCAGTCTACCCAGGCAAGTTTCTAAATGTTTCCAGCAATTGGGGCTTCTGTCCAGGTGAGCTCCTATCACATGCTCTGGTCAGAGGTATCCCCACTTGACTGGTCTCCGAAATCACAGGTATCACATCCCACTTTAATTGGCAGTCTTGAAGGCATTCCCCAGACAAACACGGGCAGGCTTCAACAGACAGAAAGAGCACAGGAGGGCACTACTATGCCCAGGGTCGTCATACTCTCCATCAGGGACTCCTTTCATCCCAAGGGGTTGTGTAGACTTATGAAAGGGGAGCTAAGGAGACCCAAGCCCATTAACAACAACTCAGCTCTCCCTTGCTGGCCCTGCACAATGCCTGCTGCCTTCCTGTGAAGTCCTTGGAAAATGGCTCATTAAGTGTGAAAGCTGAGGTCAGGGCAGGCACCTCAGGTGGTCTACTGCATGCACCCTGCTCCTAGCTGGCTGTCTCTGGAAGATGGTCCAGCCTGATAAGGAACACCTGTTGGCTCCCCCTCCTCTCATTTCCAAGGAAGCTCAGCTGGGGATGCCTTCCAAGAGGTCTGAGGCTTAGCCTAATAATAATAATAAAAACTGAGCACTCCTATGCCAGCTGCCTGCTGACTTCCTACCCTAGTCTAGTAGCTGTTGGCACACCTGGCTGTGATTTGCAGCCACCACCTTTTTCCCTCCCTGGGGCTCCCTGTGACTTTGTTCCTTCACTGGTGCTCACAGGCAGAGCCTCAGAAACAAATAGGATCTCCAGTTACACTTGAGTTTCAGCTGTGCCACCCAAGAGCGGGTACGGTCATATCGACTGGGCAGATGTGTACTAAGAATCGGTTTGTCTTCTAGCTGAAATTCTAATGAAACTGGATTTCTTGCATTTTTGCCCATTAAGCCTATCAGCCTGATTTATAGAGAAATCTCTCTGTGATGGAGTTGAGCCCCAGAGATGTGACAGCTGTGCTCTGTGGCTCCTAGGCCCTCCAAGGCCAACTCTACTTGATGACATCCTGGGGACTATCATTAGGAACATTCTGAATGCAGGTTCTGATGCAGGAGGTGAGTAAAGGCAGGACCTTCTAACAAGCTCACCAGTCTATGCGTGTGGTCATATCAAGGAAACAGGTCAACAAACATCAGAATCACAGGAAATGGGAGAGCAGGTTAAAAGCCCTGCCTTGGTGTCTCTACCTCACTTCCATTGGTTTAATTTGTTGGCTTTTAGATCCTCAAATTAATTCCCCACAGGCTCCAAAATCATTGCCCTGGACTTTTTCCTTGCAACTTCTACTTGTCTCTTTTCTTACTGTCCTGAAGCCCCTTGGTTTTGCTAGGAACAGGGCAGGTCCCTCTCTAATTTCATGGTGTGTGTGTGTGTGTGTGTGTGTGTGTGTGTGTGTGTGTGTGTGTGTGTGTGTGTGTGTGTGTGAATACTGCCTCCTGGCATGGGTCTGGGAACCTGGTAGCTTCCTTTAGAGATCATGTTTTGATACCGTGTGATTCTAATCACTTATGGACTCTGATCCTCAGGTCCATTCTTGGAAGGGGGTAAGGGGAGTGAATACTGTAAGAAAAGGGGGAAAGACATGGTGCAAGCTGAGTTTGAGGTGGTGAACAGCCTTCGCAGTGTCAGATGAGGGCAATGGAACAAGCCCATGCAATGTCATCTAGATGCTAAAGACTCAGACAGAAGACATGTGCCCCAGACATCATGGCAGATGTCTTATTCTTAAACCCTAAGACCTAATATAATACCAGCATCCTCCCCAGTGTGTGTTAGACACTCAAAATGCTGCTCTACCATGTGACTGAGACCAGCCTAGAGGGTACAGGTGGCTGGGTATAGATCCTAGGGGTACAGCCCACGAGAAATACTGATTCTGGTGATATGCTTACTATGCCCCAGGCCCTCTGCCATCTCTGATGTTTTGTCGCTTGTTTTTGAGTGAGTCACTTGCCAGGAAGCAGCCAAGTCAGGGCTGGGAGCTAGGCGATCTGTCTCCAGAAACAAGGTTGCTAACATTGCTCCATGCATTCTTAATAGAAAGAGCTATCTGAGTACCAAGCCATGATATAGAATGGCCGTCACTTAGATACAGCCTGGAGGTGTGGACTGGACTTACAGCTGTGAGGTGACAGTGGTGGGGGTTGGGGGGATGAGATGGGGTGGGGGTGGGGTGAGAGAAGCCTCCAGGGTGAGGCCAGTGTTGGGAGGGTGGGGTGGACAGATGAACAAGTTGCCTGGACAGCCTGAGCAAGTCCTAGGCTGGGGTGCCAGGTAAATAAGCTGAAAGCTCTTTCTCTCTGCTTGATAAGGAGAGGCTGTGTATGTGTCAGGAAGGGGAAGAGAATGCCT
Source organism: Phyllotis vaccarum (assembly GCA_033318265.1). Lineage (NCBI taxonomy): Eukaryota > Metazoa > Chordata > Mammalia > Rodentia > Cricetidae > Phyllotis > Phyllotis vaccarum. The sequence goes on along the minus strand of JARWLC010000009.1, from coordinate 13,336,006 downwards.
CCCTGGCTTCACAGAGGAAATGCACACATTGCCTCTGAGAGATGGATAGAATGGCAGCAGATTGGGAGTGACAAAGAAGGTGAACACTGAAAGTTGAGCTCTGGGCTTCAGATCAAAGCCAGCAACTAATGGGCACCTCGGCAATGACAGGTGGCTCACTGGAAAGAAATATTTGGGCCAAGGTGCGGATTTTCCTATTTATCATGTTAATGAAGGGAAATCTGAGTAAGTGCATTTGTGATGGAGCACAGCAAAGGTTAGTTTTAAATGTCACAATTTAGAATCACCTGGGAAAAGGGTTGAGTTTCAGTTCAATAATTGTCTTCATCATGAGCATGTCTGCGAGGGACAGTCTTAATTGTTGATTGATATAGAAAACCCCAGCCCACCGTGGGTGATAACACTTCATAGGCTGGACCCTGAACTGCCGTCAAGCAAGCAGGCAGCATGGAAACATCCATTTCTGTCCTTGAACTGTAAATGTGACAGAAGAAGCACTTGACTTCCTGTTTGACTTCCTGGACATGATAAGACTATAACCTAGAATTGTGAGATAAATGGGCTTTCTTTTTTATGGGGCAGGTCAGGATGTTTTATTACAGCAACAGGAATACAATTAGAACAGGCCCCTAACATTATTCCCATCCGCCTTTAGGACCCTCCCCCAATTACTCGCTCCCCACTGTTGAGATGGTGAGAAGATTGAGCAGGTAAAAGCATATGATGCAGAGCCTAATGACCTGAACTTGATTTCTGAGGAAGAAAGAACTGGATTTTTCAAGTTATCATCTGACCTCCACATGGGTCTCTCTCTCTCTCTTTTTCTTTCTCTCTCTCTCTCACACGCACCCACACGTGCACTTATACACACACACACACACACACACACACACACACACACACACACACACACACACACACACAAAGTGTAATACAGAAAAAGGTCCCCAAAGAGGCCACATTTAGAGGCTGACATGGCCTGGTCTGAGGGCTGCCTCACTCACTGGGATGATATGGAGAGCTGAATTTTCTGGAAGCTGTTCCCCTCATGGAAGCTCACCCATTGTTGGAGACTCTCTTGAGCTTTGCAGGATGTACACAACATGTCTAACCTCTGTCTGGTAGGTGCCAGCAGCAACCCCACCTCCTGAGTTGAGTACGACTAGAAATGTTCCAGACATGTCCGAATGTCCCATCAGAGGAAAATCTGCCAATTGAGAGATATTCTAATATTTTCACTTATTCACTCACTATTCCCTTATAGGTATAAAGATATGCAGGTACCAGGAGATTTGGGGTAAGCACTTCTCCAGAGAAAGAGGAGTGAGAAGTCTCTTTGGGAAAGCTACCATGGGGATGCAGAGTAGCTGCCGTTTAGGCCCAGCACTTTCTCTGGAGGACACGATGTATGGGGTTGGGCACAGATTTCAGGGTAGTGGCCTATGTTTGCCAGAACCTCTAATTCCTGTTACTGATGTGTGAACCTGGAGATGGTGAGCAAAGGCTGCACATGACACAGTCCATTGCCACAGCTGACTGAAATGTGCAGAAGTTTGTTACACGGAGAAGCAGTTGCTTTGTGTTGACACTGGTGGGGGGGTGGTGGGGGCCTCCCTCCTGGGAAGCCTAAAGTGTTGAGAATAAGTGGGTTGCTTGGGGACTGACTTCACATGGCAGAAGCTGTCTATAGCCTGAGTTACCCAGAACCTAGGACATAGAGAAGATCCCACTGTTTAGAGGTAGAAATGTAGTAAAGATAAGTTTAGGAAAGACTTTCCCTGCCCCAAACCAGAGCTAGGGTGGCCATGCCTTTCTGGGCCTTCTGAATTAAGATTGTACACTCTTCTTTAGAGAAGAAAGTCTCTCTCGCCTTACCTTCCTCAACTCTAAGAGTGAAAGGCTGTATGTCCCAGCCACCTTGGTTCCTCAGAAGCCTTGGACACACCTCTTCTTTTAGCGTGCATCGATTTCTACCATTTCTGGTTTTGAAATCCCACTCTGTGTGAACAGTCTGAAGAAGTGTGAAGCATAGCTTTCACTTGCTCAAGAGTGGCAAGAAGTTCGAAGAGTTAGAAACAAGACAATGATTGTAAGAACAGAGGCAGGTAGGTACCCACTGGGTGTGGTGTGATTCAGGTGTCAGCTGATAAGATCCAAGGATGCTTATCCAGGGTCCCGGGCTCCTGAAGGGGGAGTGGCCAACCCCATTGATTAGGGAAGCCGGGACCCTGGGAAGGCCCATTCCCCGGCTGTCCTGGAACTTACTTTGAAGACCAGGCTGGCTTTGAACTCACAGAGATTCTCCTATCTTCTCTGTGTTGTTCCAATTTTAGTATATGTGCTGCCGAAGAAGAAGCCATGTGCAGGCAGAAGAAGCCATGGCTCACACTGTTAGTCCTAGTACTTGGGAAGCAGAGGCAAGAGAATCTCTGTGAGTTCAAAGCCAACCTGGTCTTCAAAGCAAGTTCCAGGACAATGGGGTTGGCCACTCCCCCTTCAGGAGCCCAGGACCCTGGATAAGCCTCCTCGGATCTTATTAGCTGACACCTGAATCCCACCACATCTGAGCACCAGGCTCAGAACCCGTCCAACCCTCACCAATCCTGATGAATACGTCTGTCCCATTGCATAGGTGAAGCCTGGCATTGCCCAGTATTACCTACCCTTGGAGCCAGGATGCAGAATGTGGGTCTGAGAAGAAATGAGTACAATAAACATAATACAGTAGGTTTTTAGGTTTTTATAAGGCTGTCCTTTACTGGGAGATGTTTCCCCAACACCTGGTAGTAAGGTACATCATCTTTTTAGGAGAACTGTAGAGGCAGATGAGAGCCACATGGAAATCTGATACCCTGTTCATGCCAAAGGATGGATGCTATGGTCCTACGAGAGACTCCAGTCTAGTAATTCCCTCACTCAAGGCACTGTAAGTCACGCCAGTGAAGAAGAGCAGCTCCTGTCTCCACAGCTGTGCCTCTCTGGCCTTCTTATGTTTTATGACTAGGATTGTGAATTCATCTGAGAGGAAGGGTGAGGAGTGAGTAGGAAAAATGATGAGAGGCAACCCTTAGGGCAGCAGTGGTCTGAAAAGAAAAGATTGTAATTCTGATGAAAATTGCTGGAGATGATTGTGTAGTCCCAGTAGCATATGTAAATGATATGCAAATAACACTGTCCTCCTATTTTATAACCTGGACATAGCCCTTGGGAAAATGCTAATGGGGACTAGTGGTCTCCAGCCAGCCACCCTAGGTGATCTCTAGGAGTCTGGACTTAATTAAAGAATGTTTTCCCAGCAGAAATCCTCAGTTTCACATCCCCTTTCTTCACCCTCATCTGCACAATCCTATGGCCAAGCCTGAGGTAGGTCTTCTAATTCCAGTCAGATGGGGAAAGGAACATGGAAGGAGACCTCACCTAGAAGGTTCTGGAGTCTTTAGGTAGATCTCCTATGGGGCTGCCAGTGCAGACTCATGTTGAGGGCAGAGCCTATTTCAAGTACTGTTTTTCCGACTTTAGACCATCAGGATCATGTGAGGGCGGAAGACAGCCAGCCAGTCCACCCCAGAATGATGAATTTAGGTCTGGGTGGGAATGAGGAACCTGAATTTCCATCAAGTTGCTTGCTGATCCTACTGTTGGCTTGGAGACTGGGAGTTGAGAGCCAGTGGTCCAGAGCAAACAGGCCACTCTGTGAGCCACTGGTGCTGCCCGCCACCAGTCTGGACGTAAGTACCAAATGGAGAGTGAACAATTGGAAACCTAAACTGAAGTTTGGATTTTCCCTGGTGCCCAGGCTTCTGCTTACTGAAAAGGCAGTGTTTTGTCTCGTCACTGAAAGGAACTTAATAATGGCCGAAGTCAGGGCATCTGTAGGTTGTCAGGAGAGTTCTGATGCCTACTGAGAAACCAAGCGCAGGGTCTCTGCCCCAGAGCATGCTTAGAAACACTGGGAGAGGCAAGGTGCTGCTGATCACAGAGACTAGAGCGAGGGAAGGAGAAAGTGGCGTTTAATGGCTCTTATGGTTGGTTTTAATGACAACTTGCCACAAATTAGAACCACTTTGAGTGGGAGCCGCTGCTGCGGAATTGTCCTGATGACCTTGACTGATCAGAGAAGGCCACCCCCGCTGTGAGCAGCATCTTCAGGTAGTAGTCTGGATAGAAAGGGCATGAAGAAAGAACATCTTGCCTTTTGCTGGCTCCGTGTTGATTGACCCAGTTGCTGTGGCTGAGGCTTTCGCTGATAGCAGAATCAATGTTTCCAAGCTTCATCACGGACCTCCAGTGCCAGATTGAGACTACTGAGACACCCCACCTTGTGGGCTGAGTAACAGGCTGTCACCACCCCCTAAGTGAGAGATAGTAATTCTGGGAATACTCAGTATGAGGCATTTTGCCTTCAGGACCAAGCACTGGGTTCTCAGTGCCTCCGGTGTGATTTGGCACGTGTATACACACACACACACACACACACACACACACACACACACACACAGAGAGAGAGAGAGAGAGAGAGAGAGAGAGAGAGAGAGAGAGAGAGAGGGGAAAGCTAGTAGAGCCCTCTTGAGGAACAATGAGTAGCGGGGAAGGTCAGAGCAGAGCTAAGAATCTGCTGCATTCCAGAGCCCCAACCTTCCCACAGATAAGTGCTGGACAGGATGTGAAGGCTCTGATGGAATGGCTCAATCAGAGTGTCTTTGTGTGTATATGGTAGGTGTGTCTGTCTGTCTGTCTGTCTGTTGTCTGTCAGTAATCCTTTGATGGGAGAAGTGAGTCTTTGGATGTCTTAAGAGCACGTTATGCAAACCAGTATACAAAAGTTCCAAAGAAATTGAATAGATTGGCAAATACTGTGTGAGATAATCCTTTTTAAACAAATCCACAATAGGAATCTCTACTATATAAAAAATTATACCTACAATGTAGTCTAGCTGAGCATGGTGGCCCATGTCTATAATCCCAGCACCTGGAAAGTTGAGGGAAGAGGAACTTGAGTTTGGGGTCAATCCAGACAGTATATTGAGATCTTGTCCCCAAAGAAACAACAGAAAATAGTGTATGTGACTTTCAAGGCAGCTGTTTCCATCATGTGGGATATGCTTATTTGCCTCTGAAGGTCAGAGAATCTGAAGGCAGTAGGTGTACAAGCTGAGGCCATTCTACATATCAAATGTCTTAGGAGGCTATGGCAACAATAAATACCACAATCAGTGGATGGCTTGGAAGGCTCAGGCCTCATAGCCTGAGTCTAGGCAGCTCATTTTTGCATAGTCCCCAGCACTCTGCTGAAGTAAGCCCCTTTCAAAGAAGAAAGTTCTGAAATTCCAACCTGTCATCTTTGAAGGCACTGTTTTGATATCTTTGATATCACACTTTGAGAAGTAATTAGTTGTCCTGTACCTTCTGGAGTAAGAAGAAGACACTGGTTCTTCAAATTCTGGATCACAAAATATGGCACTTAGAAGGGGCTTTAGCTGTTCAGAAACCCCTCATTATAGAGAGGTGAAAACTGAGGCCCTACAGGCCCAGAATCTACCCCCAGTCAGTTAAGACAGGCAGCCTGGCCTATTGTTGGATGCTCACCATGTAATTAGTGGGCTTTGGAGCAATTACATGGAGCAAAGTTCCTCCTTTGTTTCTCATGCCAGGCCTGGGATTCCTGGGGAGGGTGGAGCGGGAGAGCAAAGGAAGGTGGGAAGGGGCTGACAGATAGTTGGCAAATCACCCTTGTGCTCACTAGAACCTGGTTTCCAGAGGATTCTGTTGTGAGATTTTCTCTGCTCCCGGTTCCTCCCCTGTTGGACTTTGTAGTACCTCACTGTTGGTTTTTTTAGTGTGTGTGGAAGGGTGGTGTTCTGAAGAGGTGGCTCTTCTGCTGTATTTTACAGTCAGTACTACAGAAAAAGTCCCTTGCCCCTTCCTATGCCTTGAGACAGTGCCCAGCTAGTGCTGACTGTTCATCTTGGGGTCAGCACATCTGGTTTTAAAGCTATGTAGAATTCCGTTTCAGAGCCAAGGGACTGCCAGGCACCTGGATGTTCACTATTCAAATCAACAAGTCTTTCTTGGACAGTTTTTCTGTGCTAAGTGGGGAGAAAGTTCTAGAGACATGTAGAGGTAGTGATTGTACACTAGTATGAGTGTCCCAGAACTGTATGCTCAGGAATACGGCAAAAACAAGGCTGGAAAGACCGCTCAGGGATTGAAAGAACTGGCTGCTCTTGCAGAGGGATCCAGGATTGGTTTCCAGCACCCACGTGGTGGCTTACAACTGTCTATAACCCCAGTCCCAGGGTACTTCAAGCCTTCACTGGCACCAGGCAAGCACATGGTGCATAAAAATCTATGCACACACACACACTCATACACATTGGACAGGGTATGGTGCTGGAGAGATAGCATGGTTTGTAGCCCTTACTTCTCTTCCAGTGGATCATAGATGGTTCCCAGAACCCACACCAGGCAGCACGAAACAGCCTGTGATTCTAACATCAGGGTATCTGATGCTCTCCTCTGGCCCCCACAGGTACCTCCCCCCACCACACATGTGGCATCTACTCATACACAAAAATAAAAATAAGTATTTTAAAATGATGGAAACTATATTATGATACATCTCACAAAGTTTAAAAAAGGCAAGGTCAGATGTAATATGCATACCTATGATCTCAGCATAGGTGTACACATTGGCAGGCAGTCTACGTATCAAGACCTTGTTTCAAAAAATAAATAAAGCAACAAAATGTAATAAAACAGAGTAAAGTATCCTGCCTGGAAGTAGGTGGTATTCTGAAAGCTTCTCATCTGTAGCCAGGAGGTTGGAATGTGGGGGCTCCTGGCACATGGAATGAGGGATCAGGAGAAATGTTAGAAATCTTGGGAAATGGCCAGGGCGGGCTGAGGGACAGTTCAGGAGGAGCCACCCACTCATGTATCTGTTAAAGTCAGTGTCCATGCGCCCACGGGTGAGATTGTCCCTCAGATGTATTTCTTGCTAAAATGTGAGGCATGGCCAGAGTAGGGACTGACCTCATTTGGATCTGTCTGGGATTATTTTGTTCACAGAAATTTATAGGTGCAGAACACTGGGGTTGAACTCCTCATGATCTCACAGGCTTGGACTCTAGTTTTCTTCTTCCTAGAATATGTTTCTTTACCGTTCTCTTTCAAGCTTTTAGTGAGCGAGACCTTGACTTTTAACATGTCCTTTGTATCAGCCATTAGTGTCTGTGCCACCCTGGGCAACAAAGAGAGAAGCCTGGTAGGTGATTTCAGTTTTTTGAGCCTCAGCTCCACCTATTGAGCCAGATTCCAAGGAAGTATAGGACACAGAGAATGGCGTGGTGGAGTGCATCTCACCATGGGCTCACAGATGCCAGCATTTCACTAGCAACTCTGGGTATCTCTCTCACGTGGGCCTCAGCACCTCCTGCCTTGGAACTAGTTACATGATATTGTTAGCATTTCTCTATGTTGATGTTCTGTCTGCTCAGATTGTGTAGCCTGGAAGCTCTCACCCCCTGTATGTCTATCTTGTGTCTCCCAGCACAAGGCTTCTAGGAATCGCTCAGTGAGATGCAGTTGGCTCAGAAGAGTTTGCTAGCCAAACCAGAATCTTGGTGTCATTCCCAAGGACAGACCTCTCAGTGACACAAAACATCCCTGCTGAAGTCTCTAAGTTGGGGACAGTTTCAGGGGGACAGACAGTCTGTCCTGTGTGAGGTACCCAACAGCTACTTAACCTTTTTATTAGCTCTGGCCTCCTCACATGGTCTCAGGTCCTGATGCAGCACCCAGCAATAGATAATTACATGGACTTTAAATTGTTCACCACTTTATATCCTCAAAGCAATTTCAGAATCAATTTGAGGTTTGACAGGGAGCTGGTGGCGGCCTTGCAGGCTTGGAGTGACGTGCTAGGTCTGCTTAGTACTTGTTATAATTCCAGTGACAGGCCCTTGTGATCCTGGGGAACAGGGGGCTGTCCCCTCTGCATCCTGAGAGAGAAAAACCAATCAATCAATCAATCAATTTGAGCACACCTAATTAAAGGTAACTAAGGCTCTGGAAGCCTCAGCGCTCCCAGCAGTATCCAACCTGCACAGCCCTAGAGGGGAACTCATGTCTCCACAGGCTTCAGTAAAGCCTGAGCATCCAACCAACACGGAATCCATCAAGGTCCTTTTGTTAGGGGAGTGGGGGGGGGGGACTTCCCTGTTCCAGAGAACAAAACCTCTCCTTAGTATAAAGGTGGATTTGGGAGTTATTCTGGCCTCTGTGCACAAGTGGACATTTGGGGAAAAAAAAGACTTAGGGCTACTTTTGTATGTGACTAGGGAAACATCAGGCACAGCATGCCCCTCCCCGTGTGAACTAGACTGCAGTGTTTGATTCATATATTCCAGCTTGTATTCTGTGTTTGCCCATCCCTGTACACAGAGTACAAAATAACCTCTGGCTGAAATCCTTCAATTGTGCCACAGGGCTAGTCCCTGCTCTGATCATCAGTTAGTACATGGTGACAGTTTAGAACAGTCCCTGCCTAGGCTGAAACCTGGCTTCTTTAGTCACAAGTGATATATATATATACACACACACCCAGCAAGGGGATCACAAAGACATCCTTGATTTCTATAAGAAATGAGGTTAAGTTTAGTTTGTTGTCACCTGGCATAAGCTAGCCTAGTCTCACAGAGCAGAGTAGAAATGGAGCCAAGGTCTTATCACTTTGATTTTGGACAAGGTGCCACACGCTTGTCCTTGTCTATCTGGCCTTGACCCTGTGGCTTCCCTCCTTCCAGGTACATGGGCTCTGATCTCCAAATGTCTTGCAAGCCTAGTTACAAGCTCTCCTGTCCTTACCTCTATTCTCAAGGCCAGGGTTAACTCAAGGCATAACTCTCTATTGGATAGCTGGTGTTTTAACAAGACCAACCTCCTCCTGCTCTGGGAATTAGTCTGTGGTGTCAGGAACCTGCTCTCTAGATGCAGAGACATGGACAGGTGAGGCAGTTCTGAGGCTTGTTGTCATACCACATGGGAGATTTTGCCCACTCTCTCTCCATCTCTCTACTTCTCGCTGGCCTGGTGCTTCCCTGTAGATCTTGGAGACTAACAGAGCCCTCAGATCTTGTTACAGAAAAGCAGGGAGATTGGGGAATCCTGATGATGGACAACATACTTTCTATTCTAGCTCTTTGCCTTGCCTTTGGAAACATAGATGGAGTGTTAGCCCTTTCTCCTCATCCGGAAATCAATGAAGGAAGCTATCAAAAGGCAAGACTGTTGCAATCAAATCAATCTGGTCGCATTTGTAAGTGTTATGTAACAACTCAGTGACAGAGAAGACCCCCGAAGAAGAGGCAGGAGCCCTGGCAGCCTCACCTCCACTTTACAAAAGTGCCAGCTTCCTCTTCCCCCACCCCACCAAACCCCACCAGCCTTCAGGCCCTCTCACTCATCATTTCTACCACTAATGGGCCTAAAAAAAACTTTCAAAAACAGGGACTCAGTGTGAACCATGGCTCTGGGTTGCAAATAAGGCTTCTTCCTAACAAGTCCGCACCACAGAGCTCAATAATGGACTGATCCATGTAACTGTGAATAATGGTCCACAGATACCTGCTGGGTTGTAGCTTTATTGGGACTTGCTCAGCCTCCACAGCTCTGGAAACCCACAGTGGAGCATGGTTTTGGAGAGAGACCTTTGTGGAAGGATTAAGAACCCACTTGAGATGTTCAGATTCAGATTGGAACATCCACATCCTGCCAATCCATGTGGGCTGACGGGAGGGGGGCATTGATCTACTGAGCTCTGTTATTGAACATTCTGCAGAGGGTGAAAAATGACTATTTTGCCAACTGGTGAGAAGGAACTGCCTTCACTTAACAACTACCTTGATGGGTCATCTGAGTAAGAGATGAAGCTGAAGTGCACAAGCAGAAAGAGAGGAAGTAAAGATGGAAAGGAAAGGATTTCTGTCTGAATCCAACAGGGACTCCAGGGGAGGGAAGGGAAGGGACAGATCCTGTTTGGAGTTCTGGGCAATGGTCACCATGATGGCATCCTGGGAGCTGTTTTGTAGGTCAAAAGCCCTTACAGCTCATCCCCTTCCCTAGCTTGGCCCTCCCTGTAGTATCTGCTACACATCCAGCTGGGCCTGATGTGAGGGGGCAGGGAGCAACTGAGAGAAAGGGCTGAATCTTCTTTGGATGAGCAAAATTGAAGGAGCAGCCTCAGCTCTGAAAGAAACAAGGGGAATTCCTTGGAAATCTTGAGACAGGTGGTGCTAAGCAGGGGAATTTTCAAGAATCTTAGAGGTGGGAGTTGGTTTCCCCGCAGGCCATGTGTTGAGTTGGACCTTCTCTTCGGTGGGTGGGGTGAGAGCTGCCAAATGGATCATATGGGCAGCATCCAGCAACAAGGTGCTCTTGCTGGCTGACCCAGATGCTGGCTGGCCTCCATGTTGGATACTGTGGTCCTGTGAGCATCTCTCAACTGCTTTGTCCCATCCTTTCATGTCTGAGCATGGGAGAGCAATTCCATGGTAAAACCACACCCCATAGGGCTACACAGCCTCAAAGCTGGTAGGAACCACCTGACAATGCTTCTTTCTCTGCTCCTTCTTCTGCCCAGTCAGTTTCATAGTTTCCATGACAGCTGGCAAAGCTCCCTCCACTCAGGCATTCCACCAGAGGCTCGCTGTGCTGGAGGCAGACCATTCCACTCTCAGGGAGCTGGGATTTCTGGCAAGTTTTTAGTGTGTGATGAGCTACATTCTGTACCTATGCTGCCCCCCATCCCACTCCACATGTCCCCACTGCCACTTTCTGCTCTCTGAAGTGATGTCTATGGTCACTAGCCTGTCCTTTGGGTTTATTCTGAACACCTCTTATATCCATCATGGCTGCCCAACAACAGACTGATAATGGCAGTCTGTCCTGACAAGGAAATAGCACTCTGGAGTCCTTTGAGGGCATTTGCATTTGGTAGTCAAGGATGCAAACTTTCTTGTTTGCTGGAAACTTGCTAAAAGCCAGGCCCACATTCTGACCATTCACAGCCTTCAAACGTATGGTCTCAGCCCAGGGCAGCCTTCGCAGTGGAGCAAAACTGATTGGCAAGTGTCTGGTCCATTCTGCCTTGGCAGAACACACACACACACACACACACACACACACACACACACACACACACACACACATACACAAACATACATTCGCGTGCACACACACATGCACACATGCACACGCACATGCACACACGCACACGCACATGCACACACGCACACACACACACACACACATACACGCGCACACACATTTGCTTTTATAACCAAACAGCACCGCCTGGGTGATTCATACAGGATGGGAGGTTTTATAGATCACGATTCTGGAGGCTGGGAAGTCTAAGTGCAAAGTAGCAGTTCTGGTGAGGGCCTTCCCACTGCAGTATAACAGGATGGAGGCCATCACAGAAGAGACCCTCAGGTCTCTGTTTCTCTTGCTCTAACATCACTCATTCCAGCAGGACATTCCCACCTCAATGACCTCATATAATCAGTCCCCAAAGGCTTTCCTCTGAATACCATTAATATATGGGTTGGAGGATTTAAGCCTTGGGGGCCACCTCCAATACAGAGTGATGTCTCGCAATATCTGAAGCCCCTGCTGGCACTTCTCCACATAACTCTTTGTCTTTCAGGGCCTGTCTGAGAAGTGGAGAGTGTTCAGTTTCCAGTCCAAACCACAGGTCTGGTCCTGGCCCTGCCACTTACCAACTGTGTAGTCTCAGTACTTAAGGATCTTCAGTTATGCTGTTCTGACTGCATATGGTTCCTACTTTAGGCAGAAAAGTCTGTTTTCCCTTTCTGGAGCCTGTGTGCTCCCTGCTGATCAAGCTCCATTCCACAGGGAGACTACTGTCTGCAACTCACTTGCCAGGCAGACATGACTGACATGCACTGAAACTTGTGGAATACCTAAGCTACTAAGCAACTCTGGCTTCACTTCCAGATCACATGGGAAGCAGTGGGCCTTTGCTTTCCCTCCCTGGCTCCTCCCAAAGTGCCTGGTTGATGGTCTGGTGTAGTTAGACTGCCATGGGGCTCTGACATCTTTGTTTCTGAAGCTGTCCCAGTGACCCTAATGTGTTTCAAACTTGGAAACTTCTTCAGCAATGCCTTTGTTCCCAGCCCTGCAGTGTAGGTCTCACCAAAGCAACAGCACCCACCAGGAGGGATATCACAGGGCCAGACACAAAACTTTACTGTCAGCTCTCACCGGCAGAAAGACACACTGCAGCTTTCCTGGGTACCCGACAACATCTAACTTTTGGGCTGAGTCAATTTCACCCCTTACATGCATAGTCTTTGAGGCTTCCCTCAGCCTGTGTCTATTTCCCATTACATGCATAGTTTTTGAGGCTTCCCTCAGCCTGTGTCTATTTCCCATTTGCGGTAAGCAAATCCATTTGGGAGGTAGATTGAAGATAAAAAAGAATCTCCAATTTCAGATAGTATTAATGTGTATGAGGGTAGATATAGCAGCTCCACTTTATCTTCACTTCCCAAAATTGCCAAGCTCCTCCCAGGGCCTTTGCTTGGGCTGTCTCTGCCCAGTGTCCTGCATCATCCCTGTAGCTGGCACTGCCCTTCACCTAGCTAGTTCCCATTTACTCCAGCAGTTCAGGGCCAGGCCGACTGTTTCAGCCCCATTCACATCCTCTGCCACCCCCTTCTCTCTCCCACAGCTCTGTGCCTTACCCAGAGGTGGGGTACAGAGGAGAACTAAGCTCCGTATGACAATGTGGCCTTGTGTGTCCTGTTTCTTTCCCTAATTTTTCTTGTTTCATGCAAGAAGAGGCCAGGGATAATTATCTTCCCTGTCTACTTTGTTGAGGGTTGTGAGGCTCATGTGAAGGGATGACTGCCCTTTAAAAGGAGTGATCAACACGCATCAGTCATTATCTCTCTTCTCAGAGCTAGGGCAGAAAGGGGGTCCAGAATGTGGTGACTATGAGGACACACAGCTCCCTCCCCTGAGAAGTGTCTGGACAGGATGGCACCTCCTCGACCCGGGAAGATCTTCCTACCTCCTCTGCTTTCCCTTTGCCCTTTCATCCAAGGACCAAGCCATGGCTTCCCATCTCCAGTGTTCTGCTTATCCGTAGGCTGCCCTGGACCTCAGTTCCTGCTCAGTTGCCCTGCTCACTGAGTAGGATGGGGGAGAAGGCCTCCCTGTCCCTCAGATATATCTGCCTAATTCTGGATTCCCTGGACACAGGAGGAAAACACACACACACACACACACACACACACACACACACACACACACACACACACACAAACATACACACAGTGCTTTTGCTTCTGAAAAGAACTCAAGAGTGAGTTTGTATTGCCCAGGAGGGATCCAGGAACTTGAATACCACTCGGAATGAAGTCAGGGCATAGACAGCCATGGAAAAGAAATACTTCTCCCCACCTATGAAGGCTGACTCTGCTGAGGGATGCTGCCACACCCAGGGAAGCAAGAGGTCACCTTCCTGGATACTCTGACTCCATGGCTGCCTCATTTTATGATGTTAACTGAAATTATCTCCGAATCACTGTCAGCTGAGTAGTGTGGTCTAGTGTTGGTCTGAGTCATCAACTGGGTGGGAGCATTTCAGTGACAGAAACTTAGACAAAGTACCATGAAGTGTGGCTTATGTGGCTCTATGAGCTGGAGTTTCAGTGTGGTGGTAATGGATGAATGAGCTTGCGTGGAAATAGCTTGGAACCACTGCAGGAACCCTCGGCCACCACACAGATACCCACTACCATCTCTACTCACCAGGAAAGATTGGTGTCCTGAATGGCAAGAACCATGGCCAGCTCTGTACCCAGATCAGTTTTAGGCATCAATCAATACTGCCTAGATACCAGGATGTCTGATGGTCCTTAAAGACAAGGGGGAGTTTGCATTTCCTAGATGTTGATACCGACCACACCCCAATGAAGGCATGCACTTTCTACAGGACCATATCCATATTCCAGGCAGCAGAGCCTGACCCAACCCAGTGACATTTCATCCTGTTAGTGAGCTTGTAAACAGAAGAGGAATTCATGAAGCTCAGCTTTCCTCTGACCTGCAGGACATTAGCAGCATTGATTTTTAGCCATGATGTATGCCATTTGCAATGACTTCTGATGGGAAGAGACAATACTGTTTGGAACCTGGGAGGCTTAGAGGATCTAGTGACTGCCCAGTGGGGGAGCAATGCCAAGCCGTGCTCCAAAGCACCTTATCATTAGGTGACAGGGTTGACTCGGCAGCCTGCTGTCTGTCAGTAACAGCAGCCTTCCCGACCCAGAATGATTTCCTTGGGGGCCAGGGACATGCAAAAAAGAGACAATAAACAACTCTGGGAAGGAGGAACAGGAATCCGGGTCCCCAACCAGACTAGTAACATTTTATTTCTAAAGGAAACTAATGGAAGGGAAATGCACGATCATGTTAAGCCACAGTGATGTAGGGCAAGATTGCTGATACTGCTTCTCTGGCTCACTCTTTGTCAACACAGTTGTAATATCTTAGAGTTAAGAAAAAAAATGTGAGAGAAAGAAGCAAGGTGTGGAACTATGTGTATAACTGGGCATTCAATATGCGGACAGATAGCGTCATATCCCGAGAAGGCACCGCGCGGAGAGTAGAGACAAGCTACGCCATCGTCCTTTGTCCATTTCGGGTTTGCCCATGTTCTGCTAAGGCAGAGTCAGCATCTTCCAATGTGTAGGGCAAAGGAGATAAAAACAGGAGTCCTGATAGGTCAGTGAGAGGGAGGCAGCGGGGAGGTTTCTGAGTGTAGGAAGTCAGCCTGGGTACTTGACAGTGAGATCAGGTAGGTGCTTCACAGTTCTGACATAGAGGAACACCTGTGGCCAGAGCTTCTCTGTACAACAGGGAGAAGGGTACCCAGGGCAGGCCTTCTGCTCCTTCCTTCAGCAAGCTGACCGTGGAGGAGCCCACACCTGGGGCACCTGGTTCTAACTAAACTGCTCCAACCTTATAAAGTGAAGAGGGGAGAGGGAATATAAGGTGGGGATGTAGAAGTCACAGATACCTGGGGAAGAAACCTAGGCTGAAATCTTTGCAGCCAATAACTCGGTTGGCTTCCTACACTGGGAGACAGCTTGAACAGTGGGCTTGGGAACTGTAGATGGTGAAGTGCTAAACTCAAGGACAGACAGAGGGACCTGTGAAGACCAGCCTCGGGTGCATGAGGAGCTGGATGTGAGATAGATCAGTACCGTATCCTGGTGTGTGTGTGTGTGTGTGTGTGTGTGTGTGTGTGTGTGTGTGTGTGTGTGTGTGTGTGTGGTTCCTGCTTCATTTAGATGTCGGCAACAGTTGAGACTGAGGCTGCTCCCTCTCAGCAGCTGCAGAGCATGACATGTCCTCTAAGGCCTTGCTAGCCATACCCAGCACTGCAGAAACTCCATAGCCAGCTGGGAATTGTGTTCTCGGCACTCACACCGGAGGAGCTGGCCTGGGGCATCTGTCAAGGGATCTCTATGGAGGCCCATGTTGTAATGTGATCCAAGAGAAAGCCACCTGGGAATGGGCTTTCGAGTCAGGGTGGACATAGAATTAATTTAATTAAGTCCTGCTTTGGGGACTGGGCTAAATTTAGCGGTTGTTTTGTCTGCTAGCTTCACTGGGTCCCTGTAGTTCCCTCCAGTCTGCCCAGTTCTGGTGATTAATTCCTACTTCAGACTGGCCTGTGTGTGCGCAAACACACCACACACACACACACACACACACACACACACACACACACACACACACACACACACACACACACACGCACACACACGCCTCTGCAGCCTCTGTTATCGTTCCCTTGCTGGTCTCCTGGGGCGGTGCACTCTGAAGCAGGTATGACTACTTGCCTTCCCCAGAGAGACAGACACTGTGGCTGCCTACAGTGGCACAGCAGCTCACCCAGGAATCATGGTCGCCATGGGCCCAGAGCCAGAGCTGCCCTTCCTGTCATTGTTCTCAGGGGAATTTTAGAGATAGGTTGAAAGCTCTGCTGTGCTCTGGACCAAAGTGACTGGTACTGGTGTCTTAGTACCGGCTTAGAGGAAGAGACGGAAGAGCACAGCCTTTCTGCCATACCTCATGGTCAAGGCTGCATTCTGCCCCTTCAACATTCACACTTGGCTTTTTCAAACTTCAGAAGAATTTTTCCTTTTCCTGCTGTAACTGTTCCCTATTTTCAGACCATAGTAAAGCTCGTTAGAATCTCCCTTAGTTGAAATGCATCAAAAATAAGTAGATTGTATGAGAGCTGACTGAGCAAATAATAAACACCAAGTGGTAATTTGGGGTGACTGCATGTTTGGATTCACCCAAACTCATGTGTTGAAGCAGGAACCCTCTAGGCCAGGGTAATTGAAAGTGATTACATCTGGCTTGATCTGAAGATGGGGCCTCCAGAGAAAGAGGATTAAGATGCCCACATCTCTGGGTACAAACCCCACAGTCTTGTGAGGATGTAACTAGTAGCTGAAGGGGCCTGGTTTTGACCTTGAATTCCTGATTTGAGAATCAAAGAAGAAATTCCTATTGTGTTACTCAGTGGATGGTATCTTGAAAGAGCAGACCAAGTGAATGGAGATAAGCATCTGAGCATCCATGTGACCAGTGTGGAGCTCCGGAGGGCTGGGGATCATTTCAGTAGCAGAAACTGTGTAGGGCTGAGCAGGGTGGAGGGTTCTCCCTGCCAGGAGCTAACTTCAGAAAAAGGTGGTGTCCCTGGCCCAGAGCTGAGTCAGTATGGGGTCTGCCACTCAGGGAATGACAGGTGTCCATAGGAACAGAGGTTTGTGGCTTTTTCTCCCAGAATCTCAGCTGCTTGGATGAGATGATAAGCTTTCTCTCATATATTACCACTATCCACTGGCTAGTACTGGTGTATCTGGGGTTTAGTATGAAGTTTCAGGTCTGTCTGGCCCGTGGACCAGACTTACAGACCGGAAGTCCCACAGTCCCACAGAAACACACAGATGTTTATATTAATTTTATGCTAATAAGCCTATGGCTCTGGCATATTGCTAGCTAGCTCTTGTTCTTAAACTAACCCATGATTCTTATCTTGTTCAGCCATTCCGCTGTGTACCTTTTCTCAGAGCAGCATTTCAACTTCTTTCCTCCGCTGGTATCTCATCATGGTATCTCTGTGGTGTCTCTCTGACTTCTCTGTGGCATCTCTGCTTTGATCTTCCTGTTCCCAGAGTTTTCTTAGTCTGGTAGCCCCATTCAGCTTCCTGTCTGCCTTCGACCAATCACCATTTTTATTAAACCAGTAGGCGGGACAATTATTTACAATGTAAGAACATAATCCCACTACACTGGGGCTGTCTGGAAAGCAGGCATCTAAATTCAGGCTGTCTCCCAAGTCCCTTCAGGGGCTGAATCCTTGAAAGTCACAGGGATTGCAGGCCATGCAAGCTTTGGAGGCAGATGGGACCAGATTCAAACATCTTTCTTCACTTATTAGTAGTTTAGTAGTATTACTGGGCAAGTGGATTAAGGAAGAGACAGAATCTTGAATTTTATTTTTTTTTTCTTGCTACAAAATGGAACAATAGTACTGACTTCCTGGCTGCATTGTGTATGTACGGTGACCAAGGTATTATAAATGCTTATAGATGGGAGCAGGTTTTTTTAATAAACATTTTTTAAAAGATCTGACTGATTTCTATTTTGTCTGTCTACCTACCTATCTATTGCGTGTGTGTGTGTGGGGGGGGGTTGTTGGGGAGTTAGTTTTCCCCTTCTACCATGAGGCTTTCTAGGATGGAGCCCAACCTGTCAGGCTCAGCAGCCAGCACCTTTGCCTACTTAGCCAATCCATAGTTCAGCATGTTTATTTTTTAATTTGTTTAAATAGTTGTTTAATTTTTAATTTCTCTCTCTGTCTCTCTTTATTTGTATGCTCTCTCTGTGTGTATGTGTGTATGTGTGCGTGTGCATGTGCGTGTGTGTGTGTGTGTGTGTGTGTGTATATGTGTGTGTATGTAAATATGCATATGTGGGTGCCCATAGAGGTCAGAGTCATTAGATTCCTCTGGAGCTGGTGTTACAGGCAGTTGTAAGCCTCATGTGGATGCTGGGAACTGAACTTAGGTCTTCTGGAAGAACAGTACACACCCTTAATAACTGAGCAGTCTCTTCGAGCCCTCTAATTTTTAACTTGATTGATTTCTTACATGTGTGTGAGCATGTGTGTGCACATGTGTAGGTACATATTGTACATATTCAACTCTGGAAGTCAATTCTTTCCTTCCATTAGAGGTCCTGGGAATCAATTTTAGGTTGCCGGGTTTGCGTAGCCTATGCCTTTACTCACTGAGATGACCTGCTGATCCAAGTAGCAGTAATTTTGAAGAGGTTGTTTTCTCCATTAGTTTCTGGTAACAGAGGTCTGCAGCCCATGTAAATGAGTTAGCCCTGCCTCCAAGCTCTTGAAGCCTTGATAGATTTTACCTAACCACTAACCAACATCTCTCTCTGTCCCTCCTCCATGCCACCTTCCTCAGTCAAGGGCATTGGAGAATGGCTGGTGATTATAATGGTTGTGGTTACATAATTAGTTCATATTTTGATTACTTATAGGTCTGTGAGTATAAATTACTTCAAAGCACTTTTTTAGATCCGAATTGCCACATAAGCATTAGTGTGGTTACACAGCAAGTGGGCTAGATGCTGCCTGCCCAGGGGATGAGGGACCCTTGGGACCAAGAGCCTAAGTCCTGTGATGTGTTTCCCTTTGGCTCCACTGTGCTGGGCCACCTTGTCACCTCTGAGCCAAGTTGGGCTTAAACCTTCCAGAGGGAGAGGCATTGTCAACTTATCTTTCTTCATAGGTTCATGAATCTGGGACAGCTGGCACAACTGTTAATTTTTCCTCCTCAGAGGCGTAACACCTTCCCTCAGGAGCCACACTGCCCTTCCTCAGGCTACAGAATCTGTCTTGCCTATCTGTCAAGGTGAGAGGATCTGGGAGGTTCTGTTGCTATTGAAGTTTGCCTCATGCATGGTCCAGATCCAAGGTTGCAGAAGTCAGTTTTTAAGTGAGGCCTTTTCAGACCAACCCTACAAGTAGAGCCGCAGACTGTACTCAGTGGAAGCACAGTCTCACCAGAGACGTCCCTGCATTCAGCCACAGAGAAATTCTGTGGAGACAGAGCTAGAGTAGGCTCAGGCAGCACTGGACACCCATCTCTTTTGGCTTTCAGACTGGGAGCAATGACTTGAGACACTTCTGGTGGGACATTATAGAGATTATTCCTTCTTCAAATTATAGCAGGGGATAAGTTATAGGCTTCACAGAGAAGTCTGACTTTTAGCCCTTGCTTCTCTACATACTACCCAGTAGAAGAAGGGATGCCCTGGTTTTGCTCAGGCTGTTCTGTCTGTGGTCACATGGAATATGTAGGAGGATAATCTGGCCAGAAGCCCCACCCCCTGAGGTGAAGCTTTGAATTCCTATTCGAAGAGCATAGGCTCCTCACCAAAAATAACCAGGTTAGGTCTGTAGCAAGGCCCTTTGAGAACCATATGGCTTTTCTTCTGCAAACCACCATTACTAACCACCCCCAGCAAGAATCTATCATACCTCTCAAGCTTGAGTAGCCCCAAAGAGAGACCCTGCCATGATGTGGAGCCTTACAGAAAGCAAGGTGGGACTGATTTCCCAAGGTCCAGTTACCACAGACTTTGGACCACACAGCCAATCATCTTCCTGCCAAATCTATAGCATGGCTGGGGCTAAGATGGTGTCATCTATGGTCCTGGCTTAGGTCTCCCTTTTCACTAGCTGTCAACCATTGAGCATGTACTGTGAGCTAATTACTATAATACACACACACACACACACACACACACACACCTTTTTGATAGTAGGTCTTCCTATGTAACCAGGCTGGCCTTGAACTCACAATCTTCCTACCTCAGTCTCCTGAGTGATGAGATTGCCAAGTGAATGATCCTTTGAAGGCACATAGTCACCCTATAGTAAAAGTAGTAGTCTAAATGTTATGACCATTTTAAACCAGCAATTGAACTGGCCTTTAGCAAGCATAGGGGACTTAAGGCTTGCATTACCACCTTCCCCATCCACGTTGCCACCTAGCCATCAACTCCATGTGCTTGAACTAATGGGTAGTGTACTATGTGGCTGTCCACACTGCTATCCATTGTTTTAGTTAGGGTTTCTGTTGCTGTGAAGAGACACCATGACCATAGCTAACTTTTATAAAGGAAAGCATTTAACAGAGACTGGCTTATGTTTCAGAAATTTAGTCCATTATCATCATGGTGAGAAGCATGGCAGCATGCACTCAGACATGGTGCTGGCTGGAGGAGGAGCTGAGTGCTCTACATCATGATCTACAGTCAGCAGGAAGAGAGTGAGAGAGAGAACCATGGGCCTGGCTTGGGCATTGGAAGCCCCAAAGCCCACAGCCAGTGACATACTTCCTTTAACAAGGCCACACCTACTCCAACAAGGCCACAAGTCCTAATCCTTTCAAATAATGCTCCTTCCTGTAAGCCTATGGGGGCCATGTCATGGTGCAAAATGCATTTACTCCAACTTCAGAAGTCCCCATAGTCTATCACAATCACAACACTGCTTAAAAGTCCAAAGTTCAAAGTCTCTTTTGAGACTCACAGCAGTCTCCAACTATAACCCCATATAAAATCAAAATTAAAAAGAAGAACATATGCTTCCAACATACAATGGCACAGGATATACAATACCATTCCAAAAGGGAGGAAAAGGAACATAGGAAATACTGGACCAAAACAAGACTGAAAACCAGCCAGACAAGCTTCAAACTCTGCATCTTCATGTAAAGTGCTCTTCAGATCTCCAACTCCATAAACCATCTTACTGGCCTGAATATTTTCTTCTCACAACCCCTGAATTTAATAGCATGCCTGGAACTTAGTGTTTACAAATATTTTTTTGGTAAATGCATAATATAATAAAACAGTTATGTTTTGTGGTCTTAAAAATCATACCACGTTTATCTTCTGTTGGGGGTTTAGTGGGATTTTGCTTAGCTGAGGGTCCTCCCATGGTGGCACAAGTAACTCGGCCTCTTCTTTTTCCATGGTGCATAGTATTCAACATCTTTCTCATTGTTGGGCACTGAGTTTGTGTTGAATTCTTTTGTCATTTAATCCTGAGATAAAGATTCTTGAACTCATCTGCTGGAGCACAAAATCTGAGAGATTAGAAGGAAGAACATGTCTAGGACTGACTTTGCTAGGTCTTAGAAAGCACAGCTTTATTATTATTATTATTTTACACTGCCTAATTACTGTTCAGAATCTTCATGGGAAGAGTGTTACATCCTTGCGTTATCCTGATTGCAAAGTGAAGTTCAGCTAAAATCTCCAGGTTCCAATTTTAGTGAATGTTTATTCTTCTGATATTAGATGATGTGTACTTTTAAAGAGCAGAACCTTCTCAGGTACAGGAAAATGTAGTTGATGTCTTTGTACGTCAACCTCTGCCTTAGTTTGTTGAGGTTGCAATAATAAAATACTGTAAATGGGGTGTTCATGAACAATGGAAATTGCTTTCTCTTCGTTTTGGAGACTGGGAAATTGATGATCACAGTTCTGGCAAGTACAGTGTCTGATGAGCACTTTGTGGCTCACAGCCTCTTTGAGATGTGTCCTTGTGTGGCAGAGGAGCCATTGAGCTCCCTTGGCCTTCTAGGTGAGGGCACTAATTCCTCCCGAGGGTTCCTCTTTCATGACATCATTGTTTCCTCCTAACAGCATAGCATCCGTCCTGTTACTGTGTAGGGGGACAGGGTCTCTGAGTTTGAGGAGGACAGAGGCATCAGTCCAATGCACTTTTGTGTTGTTCACCCTTTCTATACCCATTCTAACATGTTGCTCCTGTTCTTTCAGATAGCATAGCTGGGCTGAGGAAGTGGTTCAAAAGGAAAAGTGCTCACTATGCAAGCATAAGGACCAGAGTTCAAATCCCTAGAACCCATGTAAATGTCACATGAGTCCGGCAGCCCACTTGTAATTTCAGCTAGGGAATCTAGCTACATCAAATTCTGTGTGTGATAGAGACTCTGACCCAACAAATCAGATAAAAGAGCAAATGAAGATGTTTCCTGACATTTACTTCAGGTTTCCACATGCATGTGTACATGCACATAGGCTAGCCTGTACACACATATATGCAACACACACACACACACACACACAAACACACACACACAGGACCAAAGAAGATCATAGTAAAATAAAGAAGCCTCCACACTGAGGACTGGCTCTCATGATATCAGAATGTGTTTTGCAAGCTGCCAAAAGAGAAAAGCAACCAACAATCCCATACAGCTGTAAAGCCTATGGACTTCAGGAATGACCAGCTCAGCAAGATATCGCCAATGGTCCAATAGTGGCACCTTTATCTTGAGGATAACCAACAGCTGTCTAATTGGGCTTAAGACACAATAGGAGGGAATTCATTCCTGGGCTGTAAACTTAGCCAACTGCCCATGGATGGTGAAGACGTGGAACCTAGAGGAGCTACTACTGCCACTGTCCAAGCCAGTACAATTTCTAAGTGCCTTCTAAATACTCTAGCACAGATTCATGCAGCTCTCATCCCTTCGAAGAGCTTCTTTTTTTGCCACAGGCAGAGGCTACTACAGAGATCTACAACTCCTCCAAGACTGCGGGGTGTCCAGTGCCCAGTGCCACAGGCACATCTCCAGCCAACCCTTCACCTAATGCTCAGAGAACATGGCAGAAAAGTGGGCAGAAAGGTTGGAAGAACCAGAGGACCAGAATGTGTCTGCTGCTAAAAAGTGTCTTCTAGATGCGACAGGGAGGCTGCCCCCATGAAATTTCAATGATATGGGTGTTTAAACAAGATCTTCATGATGACACTAGTTGACATGGATGGGGTGAGTCTCACGAGGGCTGACCCTTAGATCAAGTGCTGTAGGTGAGAAGGAGAATCAGTCTTCTTCTGGGAGAGGTTCTCTGATAGGTGTATGTGTATGTATGTGTGTGTGTATGTATATATGTATGTATAGATATGTAAAAACAATAACTAAAGAAGAATTGTGAATTTGAGGAATGGAGGTGACATGGGGAAAATAAGGGAGGAGAGAAAGAGGTAAAAATGATTTAAAAATAGTCCTCATTTATGAAATTCATAAATAAATAGATGGAGCCTAAGCTTTTATACAGACAACAAAACAGTTTTTTTTACCAAAAATAAGTAAAATAATATGTCTATAAATATCTCCTATTAAAACAAATTTGAGGGAAAAAATCTTTCTGTGTCATTGGTAAGAGATACTCATAGAATTTAATGACACAAAATTATAAAGCTTTGAGTGCAGACACTACAGTGCAGACATGAAAACCGAGCTGCTGCTACATGTTCTGGGATACTGTACATTACAGGAGAATGTGGGAAGGATGAACAGGAAAGCCTGCCAGGACACCTATAATCACGTCAAAATTCGCCTGGAACAGCAACCATCTCTGAATAAGAAAAGAAACTGAAAAAAAATTAAAGGAAAAAAAGACAAATCCACAGTCACAGAGATTTGAAAGCACATGTAACGGTATTATACCAAGAGGATACAGGCTGCTAGGGCTCAGCCTGAGGAAGACAAGAGACACATGCATGAACAGATCCATATGGGACCTTGCACCTTGCAGCGGAAACTGCACCTTCTTCTCAGGCATGCGTCAGCAGAGCTGGAGAGCAAGCACATCTAGTCCCCTTTTGTTTATAGCATAAATGAAAATGTGCTCACTGGAGTCTCCTTTGTGGCTGAGCATGTCCAGGCGTGGCCTCCTGGAGAACTTATGCATTCATTTTAAAGCTGTACAAGCCGCTGGAGATGCTCACCACCTTTTTTATTTTTTAAGCCAATAGTAGAGCTGATTTAAATTTGTGTATTCTGTTATCAGTTCATTGCTCTTCTTACTGCATTGGCTATGAATCACTTATACTCTATGATTAGAATAAGGTCCTGAGAACAGACCCTCACCATCCTTCTTACTACCCCGGGCCTGGCAATGAGAGATTCCAATACGTACTTGTGGGGTGAGTGCTGGGTCGATTTATTCATTTCTGAATGGGTGTTTGCATCTACTTCTAAGTAACTTTTCTCATGGCTAAGGTGATGTATGTTAACTGTAAGGATCGGTTGGGGGGAAAGAAAGTAGAAAGATGAAATTAAAATCTCCCATAATATTCTCATTAAATACTTTATTAAAATGTATTTTAGTGGCTGCACAATAAGAATACCTGTGCTCAGTATTTAGCCTATTTCCAAATTGTCCCTATAATAAATAATTCTGCTATAAATGCCAATGTAGCCTCATTATTTCTTGAAGACAAATTCATAGAACTAGAATTACTAGGTCAAAGACCGTGGTGTTTTTTTTAAAGGTTTTGATAAATATTTCCAGTTTCCCTTCTATAATGTTTTACTAATTTGCATTCCCAATGCAAAGGAGCATTAATTTCTGCATGCGCTCATTAATATTCCTCTGTCTCTCCCCCTCCCCTTTGGTCTGCTTTTTATTGAGGTATTACATACACAGTAAAGTAAACCTCATAGTGAGTGGCTCTGTGATTTTACATGAGGAAAGCATAAAGCCAGCTTCTGTATCCTACAGAGCAGATTTTCAGCAACACAGAAACTACCCACTGGTCATTATCACGTTATCCTTGGTAGCCACTACCCTGGCTCAGCCTTACCTAAGCTTGAACTTTGTGTAGTTTTGTAAAACTACACAGCATCAGTCTGTGGTGTCTGTCTCACTTGTTTGCTTAACTCTGTATCTGTGCATTCATCAGTATCACTGTATGTGGTTTGTGTGTCCTCATTTCTGTGTTATGTTTTGCTTTACTATAATTTAGTCGACACACTCTAGGTGGCTCTTAGATCATTTGGGGCTTGCACACATAACAACTGGCAGTGCCATAAATGTTCTTGGAGATGTGTTGTGGCAAAGGGTTCTAAGTGTTTCTTTATGTGCCCAGAACAGAAACTGCTGAATCAGAACTTGGAGCATTTAATAAAACTGCTACCTCAGAAAACTGACAACGAATGTCAAAGAACATGGGTAAAGAGTGTCAGTCTGTCTAATTCAGTGGTTCTCAATCTGTGGGTCGAGACCCCTTTGGAGTCCAACAATCCTTTCAAAGAGTCACATATCAGACATCCTGCGTATCAGATATTTACATTATAATTCATAACAGTAGAAAATAACAGTTATGAAGGAGCAATTAAATAATTTTATGGTTGGGTGTCACCACAACATGAAGAACTGTAATAGGGCTATAGTGTTAAGAAAGTTGAGAACTACTTGGCCTTGGGGCTGTTCCCCAGATTTTACATCTACTGTGGGAGACTCTCAGACCCCATAAATAGAATGAATTTAAAGTGTATTTAGGTTTGAATATAGAAATGAGAGGTTTCACAATTACATATGTGTGTCATCAGAATTGGAGATGAGCCGGCCACATGGTTGTGCAGGTGACAGCAAGCAGATGCTGCATCGTATCCTTTGTGGGGACTTTGTTCCAAGTGAATTTCTGTGGGCTGGACAGATTGTGAGAAACCAAAGCAAATGCTGAAGGTAGTCGACATTGAGGGCTTTTGCATAGGTGTGCACCTTCACGAAGAAGCACTTTAGACACGTATGAGGCAGTGAGTGCGGAAGGGCATTGGCTAAAACTTGGGAACCCAAGGAGAGGAGCCAAGTACTCTCAATGCCAGGTAGATCCCAGTATCCTTTGTGCCCCTTGGACTACCACTGTTTTACATATGTCCCTCCTGCCTGCCCCTCTGCTGCTACTCATCATCCCTTGAAAAGTGCTCCGCAGCTCTGCTTCTACATTACAGCACTTGCCATATAGTATTCTAACTGGCGATGAGCATTTTGGGGCAAGAACTGGGTAGATCCTGTTGGTCAGCCTGTCCTAGCACCAAAGCATCACCTGGTCACAAACATTGTAGACCAGTTAATGTCTTCATGCATCGCACCCTTCAAACAACTCCCATCTGCTCTCTCCTTGACTATTTGGCATCCTCCATTCCCATTATGGTGCCCAGCAGAAACTTCATGTGGGATAAATGTGGCCCTGTTTTCTTTTTTCCTGTCATACTGACATGATATGAGTGGGGTGGGGTTAAGGGGCTTGGAGCATCCCAGCAGTAGATCTGCCAGCCTGTCACTTCAGCCTGGAGAGGGATCCATTGGGGTCTGAGTGCTGGCTGCATAGGATTTTCTTTCAGGGCATTCCTCAGAAACAGTTTGCTCAGAACAGTCTGTCTGTCCTGAGAAGAGGAGTGGGTAGACACAGACTCTGGACTCAGGTGGGTTGATGCTGAAGACTTCTTTCCTCCCTGTGTGTGTGCTATTCATGACAGTGTGCACGGATCCCTGGTCCCCTGCCTGGTATGTTCGAGGACTCCTTCAGCCAATCACTTGTCCAAGAAAAATTCTCCAGCTGATCAATTTAAAACAACCCAGAAATAAAAGCAAGACACACCTTGTCTAAGGGGAACTGCCTGTGAGGAGCTCAGCAGCAGAGCGCAGATAAGTAGGTTTAGGTGTTTATCATTATGTGCAAATTTCTGCTGGTGCCCCTGCTTAAAGCAGCTGTTTACTATTGAGTGATCCAGGAATTTGGGTGGGAGGCTATGGAGACAACTTTTTCTCTTGGGCCACCCACTCTGTGTGCAAACCCCATTTCCTTATCTTTAAAGAAGACATCGATACCAGCGATATTGATTTTTTTCAATTGTATGGGTACTTTTATGGTTAAAACTTATGAATTCTAGAACTTCCTTGTTCATAATACACCTAAAACGTGTATCTCTAAATGTGACCCTTAAGAGATGCCTTCTATATATCCTTAACCCTTCCATATAAGAAAACTTCCAGAGTCACTATGGAGTAAGCCCCAGCAAGGTCCAGGTCCCTTTTACAGAGTGGCTCAACAGTTAGGATTGTTCTTTATTATGCATACAGAAAACTTGCACCTTGCACATTTGTTAAATGACCTGTTAGTGGTTTTAACCATCCTTGGGATAGCTGTGAAATTTAAGTTATCAAAATATAAGGTAAATGGCTCTTTTTACATGCTTTTGGAGCCCCCAAAATCTTGTAAACTTAAGAACACACTTGCCACCTTGTTCTCCATCTCACAACAAGAAAAAGAGAGGGGAACAGAAGGACTAAGCTGCCTTTCACAGGGTACAGGGAGAATTTACAGCCAGAGAAGGCTCAGAGGCTCTGTTTTGTTTGCTTCTTTTATGGGTGTTTTACCTGCACATGTGTATTGCACCACATGCATTTCAGGTGTCTGTGGAGGAGGCCAGAAGGGGATGTAGGGCTCCCTGGAACTGGATTTAGAGATCTTTGTGAACTTCTGTGTGGGTGCTGGGAATTGAACCAGGGTCCTTTGGAAGAATAGCCATTGCTCTTAACCCCCTAGCCATCTGTTCAGCTCATCACTTTAAGTTTTAAAATCCAAGAATGTCTTAGGGACCTATACAGGATGCTCCCTGATGTTTCTGACCTCTGCCCAGTCCTCTTCCAGCTTCCTAAATCCCCTCTGGCTTTCTTCCTAGCTTCCTATCATGAATCTACTTCCCCAAATCAAATCTCCAAAACCAAATTTTTATCCAGAGGTGAAAGCAGCGTGTTGGTTGTTGGGCTCTGTTCTCTTTGCTGGCACCACCAAATTCCTCCGCAGGATGAATTTTGGATTACAGGGCTTTTGGAGTTTATTGAGGGTGAACACAACATATTCAGTGCTGAGGGAAGAAAGTCGAAGCTTGAGGGTGGCAAAGGTATGCGCACCTCTGAACTGCTCTGTGCTTTTATCTGCATCTGGGAAGATATGCTGAGCAAGCAGGCCACTTAGTGTAGGGAAGCACACCAGGCCCTAAGGGGGAATCTGTTTGTTGCATGTCATGTTATTTTGAATAAACAAAGAGGGACAGATGGTATGAGAGACCACAGTATGGTGGCCTTAGGTCACCCAGAGAGAGCCCTGGGGTCCTGAGTGAGTTTCTGGACTTCTTGGGCTTTGAATGTTGTATATTTAACTTGAATATTTGGGCTTGGTCCATGCTGTCAAACTCTGGGCCAGGAATTATGAAAACTGTCTAGACACTGAGTTGGGCTATCCCTTGCCCACAAGGAGCTGTTATGAATGCTCTTTGTGGTCATGGGAATTCCCGAGCCCATGCACATGTGGCTTAACAAGTGACAGGTGCTTTGTATAACCAGGACAAACAACTCTGTTTTCAAGTTGATGATGGCAAGGCCTCCAGAGTGAAGGAATTTCATGGCCAGCAGTCATGAACATCTTGATTGTAACTGAGTTTTAGGGAAAAGGATGGTGGCCTGGATCCCATCAGTGACAGAATGGAGATGAGCCCATGGATATCACCGAGGTACATCTCAGAGGCAGGCTCTAACCCTGGTGATAAGGTAGACGTTAACTATAATGGGAGTGAGTGGCACTAGGGAGAGAGAGGGATGTCAGAGATGGTCCTGGACTAACTTCTGTGTGGGTCATGTGGCATCAAGAAGATCAGAATGAAACATGTCTGTGGACATACAGTATTCCGTTTGAAGTTTCTTGAGCACTGTTTTGGAGAGAAGCCACTCTTACCAGAGGTCAAGGTAGAGGTGATATCTTTTGCGAACCAACAACCTTTTACTATTAAATGATGCCTCTGTACAAAAACAGGATCCAAGTTCAATATGTCAGGTTTCCCAGTAAAACTCTTACCTCTTGATATCTGTGGAACAGACACCCAAATTGTGACCAAGAACAGGTTCAAAGAGGTAATCTAGAGCAACTAAAAAGCATATTAGGGGTCCTAGGGAATAACTTTTGAATCAGCACTATTTCTAAGTAACCACAGGAGCTAAAACAAACTGTTGACATTCCTGGCTTGAATACTGCATACATGGGTCATGATGCAGATGGGTGGATATGTAGTAAAATTAGAACATGCCATGAAGTTTACAGCAATTTCCATTTTATGCCCATCATAATGTGAGTTTTTAGCAAGGTGAGTTGCTAAGTGAGCTGTTTCCTTTTCTGAACAGTTTTGATATTCTCCGTTAGCGTATTACTTACTTGTAATAAAAAGGGAAAATGAAAATAAGGGGGAAATTCATGCACATGTTTCACTACTCTGAGAAAATTATTCTTAATATTTTGGTATATTTTCTGTAGGAGCCTATTAATGATTATCCAGTCCACATGCTATGAGCTGTAAGAAATCTGTCTTAACATTCTGGCAGCATGCCCCTTAGGTTCCTTCCCTATTGAGAAACAAGTACCATAGCACTTATCTGGTCTCCTTCCCCTCCAGTCTTCTCCTTATTCTTAAAATATAATACCTACTGTGCAGTTTTTATAAACTGAATGTAACATGGTATTTTCTTGTTCCCTTAATTAGGGGTAAAAAATACTATTCTCCATCACGGGGTA
This sequence comes from Phyllotis vaccarum, assembly GCA_033318265.1. Lineage (NCBI taxonomy): Eukaryota > Metazoa > Chordata > Mammalia > Rodentia > Cricetidae > Phyllotis > Phyllotis vaccarum. The sequence continues at coordinate 13,306,422 of JARWLC010000009.1, read as the reverse complement.
AAGCTATCAAATAGCCCACCAACTTTGTATTTGCCACATAGATTTCCACACACCAACTTTATATTCATCCATGGGATTTTTCTAGGACAGTTGTTTTTTCTTGTCTTAAATGCTTATCTCCATGCTAATCACTTTTCTTATTATGAAGTTTGATAATAAGCCTTGATATATACTAGAATGACTCTTTGAGATTGTACTTTGCAAAATTCTTAAAACAATTCTTGGTTTCTTGAGTTTTTATGATCAATGATGCATCTCACAAAAGAATTTTATAGAAATTTCTTAAAGTTGAGATGTAATCTACATACCATAAATTTTATTCTTTAATATACAATTCAGTGGCTTTAAATAATCCACAAAGTTCTGCAACCACCACTAAAAATTCCCACTCTCAATGACCCACAGAAAAATACCTACACCCCTTAGCAGTCCATTCCCAACACCGTATTCTCTCCCTGCCGAAGGGTGTGAGGAACCCCCTCATCTTTTATTATCATGGATTTGTCTATCTCTGTGTCTCTTTTAAATGAAATTACACATATATGGATTTAATGTAACAAGATTTTTGTGTGCATATTATTTCACCTAGCATAAAGATTTTAAGACTCAGCCATATTGGATGATGAATCAGTACTTTGTTCCAATTTTATGGCTGAATAATTCTCCATTGTGGGAATATGACATATTTTGCTTACTCACCAGCAGTTAATATATAGTAAGGTTGTTTCCACTTGGTAGTTATTATGAATCATGCTACCATGAACAATGATGTACAAGCTTTTATGTGGACATGTTTTTTATGAATATTAGGTATATTCCTAGGAGTGAAATTCCCCGTTCCTTTGGAGATCCTAAAACTGCCCAACTGTTTCCCAAAGGGGCCATTCCATTTTATATTCTATATTCTAGTAGATGCGAGGTGGTAACTTACGTAGCGTTTCAATCTAATCTCAATGGCTTCCAAATCGGTCTGTGGAGAGCAGAACCTTAGTATTGAGTCTTCTCATTTGTAAGTCTGGAATGTATCAATGTAGCTTTCCATTTGGGCCAGTTTTCATATGGCCATTCTGATCATAATATGGCATCTCTCCCCCACTCCTTCTCCTCCTCCCCGCCTCCTCCTTCTTCGGTTAGGTTTAGGTGTGCATTATTAGCCAAGAATCTCCAGAAAGACAGACTAGAATACAAAGAAGATCACACACACACACACACACACACACACACACACACACACACACACACACACACACACGCTGAGGATAGAGATTAGCCACTCTGAAAAGATAACATGAAACCAGTCTGTCTTAGTTAGGGTTCTCTGGCAATGATAAAACACTGACCAAAAACAACCTAGGGGAAGAAAGAGTTGATTTCATCTTCCAACTCCTGGTCACAGCCCATCATTGAGGGAAACCATGGCAAGAACTTGGGCAGAGCAGGAGCTAAAGCAGAGACCATGGAGGAACACTGCTTACTGGCTTGCTCCTTGTGGTTTGTTCAGCCTGCTTTCTTATATCACCCAGGCACTGCCAAAAGTGGGCTGGCCCTTCCAACATCAACCATTAGTCAAGAAAATACCCCCTCAGACTTGTCTAAAGGTGTCCTGCTTAGAGTATGCCCAAGATGTGTTAGTTCAAACTCCATTCGTGCATAGTTTGGCAAAGTTCCTGATGTAAGCTTGTCCTACCTCTTCATCCCCCTCACTACTTCAAGCATGGTACTGATTATAAGCATTAGGGCCAAAGTGTCTATATCCCTTCCAAATCCTTATCTTAAATCTAAGCCCCAAAGGTGGTGGATTTAAGAGATAGGACCTGGCTTAACGCAAGGGCTCAATAGAAAATGATGCTTGTACATCTGGCAACTTTACGTCAATCCTTAGGACCCATGAAAAGATGGAGGGAGAAATTGACTCCACAAAGTTGTCCTCCATTTATACCCCCCCCCAGTGCATATATACACACAGAGATAATAAATTTCAAAAAAATTTAAAGAGCTGGGACCTTATGGAGATGATTAGGTCATGAGGGTGGAGTCCTCATGAATGAAGTTAGTATTTTCACTAGAAAATGCACCCAAAGGAGCTCACTTTCTTCTTTTCTACACCCACCTCTGAAGCAGAGCATGGATCTTCATCAGACAGAGGATCTGCTGCACCCTGCTCTTGAACTCCCCAGCCTCCAACCATGAGCAATAAGTATATTGTTTTATAGTATTTTGTTAAAACATCCCAACAGATTAGGGCAATATGTATGTATATATAGATAGATAACAGAGATATTCATATAGATATTAATTTTGTAAACTGAAGTTCCCAGAAAAACAAACCAAAATCCCATATAGGTAGTAAAGATTCTACCAGCTTGACTGATTGGAATTTCTGTGACTATAGACGGTTGTATGTTGCAGGCCTGGAGCCAAGATGTCTTGGGCTATCTTCAGCCATTTTAGCAGCCATTCACAGCCTGCCTCTGAGTGTAGTCAAAAGTTTCTGCCTCACCAGAAACTCTCAATTGGATAACCCAACAGTACAGAGGAACCTTGGGTGACTGTCTAGGCAGCCAGCTGTTTCTGTCATTTCTCACAATTTTTTGGAAGTTGCTTGCTTATACTTCCTGCTTTACTCGGTTAATATTATTTCCTTCTTGAGTCTCTGGTGGAGTTGAAGACTAGATAATTATCATTATAGTTTTCCTAGTTACAGATTCAGAAAAGAAACTCACTAAAGAGATGTAAAGTGCCTAAGTGTGGGAGACATCAAATGATATAATTATTGCCTGTACATATTATAGTTATTGTACTTATTATATATAGTTTTTCTTATACTAGTTATCACCTTTTTTGACAACAAAAGGGATATGTGTTGATATATCGTCTATCAAATAAAAATTGCCTAAAGATCAGAGGACAGGGTCAGCCACTAAATTAGCTGTAGAGGTCAGGTGGTGGTGGCACAAGCCTTTAATCTTAGCACTCAAGAGGCAGAGGCAGAGATCCATCTGTATCTCTGTGAGTTCAAGGCCACACTGGGTTACGTGAGATTGATCCAGGCCAGGAGAGAAACAGAGCCCAGAAGTGGTGGCACTTGGGATTCCATGCCTCTGCTTCTAGTACTTGGGAAGCACACACACCTTTAATCCCAGCACTAGGAAGTTTGAGATAGAAATTGATATGGCTGGGCAGAGAAGGAGTAAAAGGCAGAGTAGACAAGAGTTCTCCTGTTGCTCTTCCCCTATTTAGTCTGAGGATTTGTGGAGACAGGATTATCTGCTTTGGGCCTGAGGAGTTGGGTAGGTGAGAAATGGCTGTGGCTTGTTCTTCCATCTCTCTGATCTTTCAGCTTTTCCTCAATATCTGACTCTCGGTTTTTATTAAAAGACCAATTGAGGATTCCTGCAACATCTGAGTATGATGTAATGTCTTGTGACATGTTGCCTGATGGCATATATTAGCCAACCACTAGCTTCCAGCAAGCCCTAAACTAAGAATGTCCTTAGGTAGTACCTGAATCCTCAGCAGTTTCTCTACTTCATTGCCACCTACTTGCTCCATGTTACCACCAACGTCTTTGAAAAATGCCTTGGCTTGTGACTTTCTTTGTAACTAACTTCAAAATCTTATCATATTGGAACATGGCATTTGGAGTAGTCTAAACCTACATCCCCAGGCTATGGTCACTGAGATTTGGCTCTAGAATAAACTATTTTATATTCCTTTGGAGGTAAGGGATATGTTTTTGCATGGATAATGTGTATGTCTGTGTTATTTAGATCTGTCTGTTTTCATCAGAAAGACACCTTTTGCCATGACCTAACCATAAGCATCCCCCTTTGAGTCCTCTGCTAGGTTGACTTTGAACTTAGCTGGCTGAGTCCAGTTTTAGCAGAGAATCTTGCTCACCCAGTTTATGGAGAGTCCTCACCCTGAATGTCTAAACCAAGACCTGCCTCTAAGCATGCATCCTATTTTACTGGTCTAGCAAAACTCTTACCCTTGATATATAATTGAATCCTTAGATATTTCTATCCAGAGCAGTCCCCTCTTACTGTTCCTTGACTATTAGCATCTAGCTGTTTTTATTGCTCTTAGAATTGAGCTCAGATCTATGCAGAAGTCTCTTCACCCATAATATTAACTTGAATAAAATCTGATAACACTTTTCTTACATTTATTTATTTATTATTCCATTCCTTTATTTTGTGTGTGCATGTAAGCACCACAGCACATATGTGGCAGCCAGAGGACAAGTTGTATTGTGTGAGTTATGGGGACTGAGCTAAGGTCTTGCTGCCAGCACCACTGAGCAACCTAACTGGCCCTGGCTTGCCATTTTTATTGTGGTACAGATTTTTTTTTTTTTATAAACTTCCATATGTGCATCTATATAGTGAATCGAGTGGTGGATAGGGAATATGGGCTGAGAGATTACTTGTACCACAGTCAAGTGAACCCTGTTAGCCTTTAAGATGGAAGAGGAATACTTGAGTGAATCGAGGATGCACTAATCCCAAATACTTCACTTCAAACTTCTCACCTCCTTCCGGAGAAATGTTTTTGTCAAATGTTGTGTCTGGTTCACAGAGCTGCTGCTGTGCCCCCTTGCGTGAAGGCCTGTAGAGAATGTTCGCATTTCATACGTGTGACACAGAGGCCAGAAATCGCAGGACCCGTTGCTTCAGTGAACTAGGGATGCTGTCAATAATCTACAAATTGGATCACTTAAAAACAAAAATTGTTCTTCATAGTTCTTTAGACCAGGTGATCCAAGATCAAGTGGCCAATAAATTTGTTATCTGGTGAGCATACTATTCCTGGTTTAGAGGAAGCTGTCCTGTGGTGGTAGAGGTGGTCTCTCTTAAAAAGCCACGAATCTATCCAGTCCTCTGAAGCTGCTCCTTGAACGTAACTTCCAGCTGTTTTTGTCACAATTAGGATTGAGCTCAGATCTATGTAGAAATATATTCATCCATTGTAACAACTTGAATAAAATCTGAGTTGCTCCACCCTCATGTCCAGATCACCTCTCAAATGACTCCACTCACCCAACACCATCACCTACTAACACCATCACTCCGGTGGTTATAATTTCAACAGGAAAAAAATTGAGGAGGACATTTTCAGCTTACAGATCTATGAACCTGAAAACCACAAAATGATGTACTCAGAGATGCCCAGGGAAAGACACTAGAATGGGTCTGGAGAGTGAAGGAGAACCTGATTGCCCTCCTTCCCTCGAGGATTGATTTCATACCCATGAAAATGAAGGTCCTACTACAAAACGTTTTCCTGGTGGAATAAGATGCATTCCTGTTGGTGCACACTCTGGCTGAGGATACTGGGCTGGGCTCTGCCTTGCTCCTCTCAAACAGAATTGCTGAGGGGCCTGAGGTCAAGCTGTAAGTACTTGGTTTATTGGACATGGAAGGAATTGCTGCCAGGGATCATTCTGTTGTTGATAGTGAGGAGACCTGGACCAGAAAGGGCACCCATGATGCTTAAGGAATGACTAATAATAAAGGGTTTGGTCTGGATGGAGAAGATTGTGCATTGGAGTAGTCTGACTCACTATATCCTTCTTTGCAGCTTTGAAAAATGGAAAATAACTGAAATCATCTGAATGTTCATCAGGGGAAGAACAATTAAGTTGTGAAATAATATAATAATATATGAAGTAAAGAGCGTTAGGTAGAATGGAAGGTCTCAACTTATGGTACTTCTCTCCGAGCTTTAAGTAAAACTTGTGAATACATATATACCTACCTACACAAATCTTAAAAATTATCTCATCCATCAAAGCCATCTGTATATAAAAGAGAAAATTTACAAGGAAGCTTATAACAAAATCGTATGTATCTCATTCTGTCAGTCAGTACTTAGGGAAGGCTAGCCCAAGATACAATAGAGTGGATGGTAGTTTTCCTCTAACAGAACTACCCACATAGTACTGATGCTGGGGTTATATGAACAGTTTGGCTACTGACAACAGCATTATGGTGATATTTGTTTTTGCATTGTTAATAATTCCCACTAAAGTTATGAACAAAACAGAGGTCAATATATCTAAGTGCTGGCCAGGGTAGTCTCAGCAGGGTGGGACTGGGGTGTGCTGCAGGAGATTGAGCGCTGGTATTCACAGGCATCAAGGCCGTGTTAAGACTCTCAGGCCCCTGATTCCTGTGCCTATGAGAGATGGAAGACTGCTGTGTAAGGAGAAGAAGTGACTTATATGGTCAAAGGCAGAATGAAGACTAGACTCAGAGGCCATATGGGTGGCCCTTATTAATTGCCTACTGGTTGCTTTCCATCTTCCAAGGAGTGTGTAGGGAGGATGCTGCTGGTCCTGGCACCCAAGGCCTGGGTGATGAGACTTCACTTGGCCAGACCACTTAACACCTCTCTGAGAATCAGCTTCTTTCAGCTTTTCTTGTCTTTGAATATTTATTTTGAGATGTTCCCAGTCTTATAGAAACAGCACAAATAGATAAAATATAGAGCAGAGAATTTTCTCCCACACCTAAGCCACTTGAGAGGAGGTCACCAACCTGTTGTCCCACCATCTTGTAGTAGTTGCACATGCATTTCCTGTAGACAAGGCAGTCTTCTACAGAACCTGGGGTCTTACATGGTCGTGTTCCTGTTGCAGAATCTTCGCCCAAATTTCTCGCTGATATCCTACAAGTCAAAGGACCCAACTGAGGTCATGCATGGGTTTGTGCATCTTTGGTCTTCTGAAATCTGAGCTTTCTCTATCTTTCTTTGACTTCCTTAGCTGGGTCACTTTAGTGATGGCAGGGAAGCTATTTTATAAGTGTCCCTGGTTGAGGATTTATCTGATACTGGCATGATAGGAGATGCCCATTAACAGGTCAACCACAGACAAGATGCTGTATTCTTCCACTGCCCGCTGTATTTTAAACACAAGCAAACTGCTGATTGCACCCCCATTGCATGTATTGCACCTTACCCAGGCATTTTGCTGTTCTGCCTGGATGTTCTCACTGTGGGTCACCATTACTAACAACACCGTTCCAGAGAAGACTCAGAGAGGCTCAGTGACCTGGAGGCTTCAGTAACAATCAGGAGTAGACAGAAGACTTGAATTCAAGCATTTGATGCCTGGAATATATTGACTGTTGTCAGAGGGAAGAGGTGAAGCCTGCCTTTAATTAGAAGCAATTGCAATAGGAAGAGAGGGTTCAAGATAGAACCGAGTTGAACCTCCAGTACAAAGACAGGCAGGATTTATAGCCAAGGAGCAGGGTTACAGTTGAGCAGGAGAGTAGAAAGTCACTTAAAAGAAGACGTCAAAGTGTGTGTGGGGCAGTTCTTGCTAAAACAAGAAGATTCTTGTAGAATGCAGCCTGGGGTGCTCAGAAATCAAGGATAAAGACATTCTTGTTAAAAAGTGAGCTCCTCTGTTGTAGCAAAGATGGGCACTATGGGGATGTGGAGAAAGTGGCTCAGAGCAGAGCTTGGTCAGAGCATCCTTCCTCACTGCAGCACTCTATATGCTCTCTGTGCTGTATATTTACATTTTCAACACACACATTGTCCCTGCTTGCTTCTCAAGTCAGATAGAGATCAATACGCCCCATTTGAATGGTAGAGACTCTGAAACTCAGTGGTTTTGCGAGGTGTGACCAAAAGGTCAGCTATGCTGATGACAAGGCTGGGACCTGACTGATTTTTCTTTGTTCTCCCAGTGCATAGGCTGTTAGGGAGGTGGACTTGGCAATGAAACTGGGGATGAACAGGCCAGACAAGTTTAAGCCAGGTGGGAGTGAGGTGCTGAGGACAGTGAGTCAGATCACCGGGAGACAGGAATGAAAATGTTGATTCCAGAAGCCTCGTGGCCTAAAAAACTGAATAAGAGCATGAACTCAGACCCTGAGTCCAGCTAGGCCTAGCTGCCCTTGAAGATGACCTCCAAGAGCCTAATCTTAACACGACTCTTGTTGTTGAGTCAGTGTCCCAGATCCTGCACTCATGATGTTCAATAACTCTTACTGTCCACACCTTACCCTATGGCCTTCAGGGTGGGTGGGCAGAGGTAGTAAGTAGCTGGGTAGGAGAGGGTGTACACCCCACCCCACTCCAAGGCCTTAGAGCCTGGACTAGTCAAGCAAGGTATGGTTTGGAGACTCAATCCAGGATCTCTTTCAGGAGCTCAGAATTTAGGGACAGTTATAAATCAGACTTCTTAAGTCTGCATGTGGATTACAGAGAGACAGGCTGGAGCCTCTGGGACAGCTGGATTGCCCCATACTTAGACATCTGCATGGACATCACCCTCACTTCTAAGCCTATTGAGCCACTTCCAGATCCCCTGTCACAGACTGAGGCACTCCCAAGAAGGATGCATTGAGTCTGGGTGAGCTGACACAATGCTTCTCAAGCCTGGCTTGGCGGTAAGGGCAGGAGATGCAGATATCTTCCTTTCTCACCCAGCTGCTCTGTACCTCTGCAGACCTGCAGCAGCATTCAGAGCTTGGCCCAAGTATAAATTGCATGACCCTCCCTCCTTTTCCTCCTCAGGCAGATATTCTGGGATGGGCTGTTTGCTCATTATGACGGCAATTCATTTGATCTGCTTATTTCAGAGAGCAGACTCTGGGCTCCTGTTAACACAGGCAGCCCTGTGCTAACAGGAGCCCAGAGAAGATCACTCTGCTCATGCTCAAAGGAGCTGCAGCTGAGATACCACTTTCCTCCCAAGCCCCCTGGGAAGGGAGCAGTTGTACTTCAGAGCAGAACCAAGTAGAACCCTGAAAGGAGTGTTCCACGTTGAAGAGGGAAGCCGAAAAAAATAACAGGGGAAACTGAGGCTGTTAAACTTCGGGCTTCAAAACTGTTTGAGCTTTAGAAGGAAGTATTTGAAAAAAACACCTCCTGTGTGACCCTGGACTGTGGCATCCCTACGCCAGACCTTGATGCCTGCGAGTTGTTGAGATGTTCACCAGGCTGGGAGGAAGAAACGTGAATGAAGTTTTATTATACTGACTGTTCATCGAAAGGGTCACTCTTTATGCTGTGCTTCTGTCTTTCCTACTTCCAGAGAGCTCAAATGTCCTCTTTGGGGACTCATCCCGATTCTCCCATGTGATGTACAGTAACAATAAGCAGTGGGTTTTAGTGTAGCCGGTGAACTAATGTGAACACGTCATTTTCGTTTTTAGTGTGGTCAACGTAATCCAGAAGACCAGGAGTTTTGGCTCTGTTCCTCTGCTGTCCAGAAAGGGTAAATGTGATGGCCAGGTCACACAGTAGTGTGTGGTACCATCAGGAACACAACACAGGACCTCCCCCCTCCGCTTACCTTTTCTCTTTGCTATAAAAGGGTCTTACCCTTCTTTGAGCTCCCCAGGGGGCTAAACTCTGTGTCAGCCTATTTCTCATCTGCGGCCCCCATCCTGATACTCCTGGGGGCAGCAGAAAGATAATAAATGGTAGGGAGCTTCTTAAGGAATCCTGGCTGCCCTTCTGATGCCCTCACATACACAAGCCTGTGGGGGAGTGTCAGCCACACGAAGAGGCAGTTAGTCATAGTCCCTGTGTGTGCACACCAGTTGGTGGGGGCTGGATGGGTTAGGGGGACAGTGACGCCAGGGAGGTTGTTGCCATAGTGACATGGTGCTAACCCTCCTACTTTTCCTAACCCCAACCTCTGCAGCCAGCCTTTTGAAGCCCTAATTTCCAGCATGTGGACAAGCTATATCCACCCCTGTGACCCCAGGATTGTGTGTGACAGCTGGACCCCAGCCACTCAGGAGACTCTAGAAAGGCTCTGGCTTCATGTATCTGGAGGGGGTGAGCCTGGCTAGGTCTGTGAAGACGTGCTGTGACACAGAGCTAGCTGTGTGAAGGGACATGCGTGGGTGTTCCTTTCTTTGTCTCCTTGATTTATTCTAGCGTTGCTCATGAAGGTGATTTGATTCTGGTCATTTTAAAAAGCGACTCAGTATTCTTCACCTAATGATTACAGTTCTGACTAGGACTGATGCTGACCAGGCTGGCTAATGTTATATCTTATGAAGATTGGCTCATTAATTGACTGTAGAGATGTCATCCACGCACAAAGGTATTAGCAGTCATCAGCCTTAGCAGTGCTGACTCAGCAAGACAGAGCTGCGTATTTTCTGTTTGTTCCTTTGGAGTGAAATTTCAGCAGTGCGATTACTAGGTTATAATGTACAAATATCTACATGGGTCTTGAAGTATTTGCTAAATATTTCCTCTGTATATATTTTACTAGATTTTAATGTCATTCACCATTTATGAGTGTTCCAAATTCTTCATAATCCTATTAGCATTTGAGTTATGAATTTTATTTTGGTGCTAATTTATAAGTATAAATGCTGTATTATTGCTGTAGTTTGCATTTGGGGAACTTGAGTCATTTACTTTGCATATCTTTGATTACAAATCTGTTCTATGTAATTTGCCTATTTGTGTACTTGGCTTTTCTTGCTGGCTTTTATTAATCATCTTTATTGTCATTAAGGAGAACGTGGCCATGAATTACCTACCTTTCTCCCAGTGCTCACAGCACAGGTGGTCCATCCATGTGGATACACTGTTCACCCATCAGGACTCTGCTTCAGAAAACAGAGTCTGGAATGGGGATAGAGAGGTCAATCTGAAGATTCTTGAGAGCTCAACTTTATGGATTCATTCAGCCCATTTTTAAAGACCTTCCAGTCTCTGATCGGACAGCCTCTGAGTCTGTATCATTTCCCTGGTCCTCATCTCTGTAGGTGGGGACCGAGGACAGCAATGACCATAGAGCAGAGCTGCCCTTGGGGTGCTGTTATCATGGGGGAGGGGAGTTCATGGATATCTGATCAATGACACGGACTTGCCTGTGATGGTTGCCAGGAGAGAGATGTTGTGGTATTGGGATCCAGAGGAGAGGGAGTCATGGAAATCAAGATTATAAAGTAAAGACCAAAGAATGGGCAAGAACAAGCCAGATGGAGAGACTAGAGACACCTGCTAGGTAGGGAAAGCATCCTTGAGCCCAGTGATGAGGCACTGAATCAGCACAGATTGGAGCCAGAGCCATGCTAGGCTAGGGAGGAAACTGAGCTATACCAAGTGAGGGTTCATCATGAGTAGCTTTCTAGAGATGGGAGCTGATACCTGAGCATAAAAGGTGGATGGCTGTTAAGGAGGAGCTGTCAGGTCTCAGAGGCTTTGAACTGCTAAGTCAATGTCAGGGCATATTGTAAGCTAGTTATTCATAGTGTGAAAACCCTCTGCGACACAGGACTGGCTCAGAGGGAGAATTCCAGCAGAGCAGTTGAATGGGAGCAGGTCTTGGTGAGTCTGGAGTATCCCTGCAGCCAGCCTCTAATTTTACAGCATGTTGTCCTAAAAGAAAACAGTTTCCTTTGCAGTGGTCTATCCCATAGTCCTGGTGGTGCTGGGCCATTATTATGCATTGTGGCAATAAAAATCCCTGTGATAATCACAATATGACATTTGTTCAGTCTCTTAACTTGAGCATAAAGAGGACTGCTGATCTGGAGTGAGTGCCAGCTCTGGCCTATCTACCCCATCATCACTTAATAACGATTATGGAGCCTCCCTGGGCACTCAGTGCCCTGCCCAGCACTTGTGATATTAAATTTACCTAGAAGCAGGGTATAATAATGCTGACCCCGCAGGGATGTTCCAAGAATTAATTCCTGTGGGCTCTTCATTCCCCTCTTCTCCAACACATTCAATCTTAGGAACCCAAGAGCTGGTGACATTTATGCCATGAATTAAGAGATTCTGCCATTGCCCCTGGAACTCTTCATTACGATCCCGAGTCGATCAATGGCAAGTGGAATACTATTTATTAGTTAAGTGGATGCTATTGAATTCTTAATTTAAGTGGCTTTTAATTCAGTGTTTTACTCGCTGTCCTTCATGTTGCCCTTGCTCATACAAATTTATCCATTAAAGTCTTGCGTGGGACCAGGCTGCTACCTTTTATCATGATTTTGGGTGTTGTTGTTGTTATTTGGGGTTTTTGTTTGTTTGCTTGCTTGCTTTTCCTGGAGAATGGTTTTCATTTGGGAGAATAACGCAGGATTCTCAGTGTGGGCTGAAGCCAGCTCACCAGTCTGGATCAGGTCTGGCAGCTATATTCTCTTAGGAAGTGAACTATCTAGAAGGGGTGAGGCACAACAGCCTTGCAGACTAGGTCCCACAGCCCAGGTGACATTCTTTGTCACTGATACTGTGTTTGGCTAACTTGCAAATTTCACAACAACTGTCCCACTCAGACACAAGGCACAGATACACAGATGAAATGCACAGACTATCTACCTAACCGAAAGGATGCCCAGCCTGGTGCCAGTGCAGGGACAATTGATCTCTAGGACCTTTCACTTACAAGACATCCAAGGGTAGCAAAGAACAGCTATCTGCTCCCCAATGAAGTGCACATTGCTTTAAACACCTTTATTCAGGTGCAAGTGAAGCACAACACATTTCAGGGTTAAAACAGACAATTGGTAAGCTTGATTTACATATACACTGTGATATCATCACCATAATAAAAATGAGCATGACCTTCACCCTAGTTTCCTTGTGCCCTCTTGTAGCCTTAGCTTCCCACTTTCCAGCCACCCCAGAGGGCAGGGAATGTTCTGCGACATAGCTACTTTGTCAATACACTTTATTATCTTATAATTTTTATGCAAATAGAATTACACAGTATATATTCCTTTATGTGATTTTTCTCCCTCAACTTAAGTATTGTAAAAATCCATCTACAGTGTCAATATTTCACTCATTCTTGGTGCTGAGAAGTTGTTCTCTGGAATGGGCATATATACTTGCTTATCTTTGGCCTGATGATAGTAAAATTGGTTTCTGTCCTTGGAAATTTCAAGCAAAATTTCTGTGAACGTCCATGTATGAGCCTCAGTGTGGATATATCCTTTAATTTCTTTTGGCTATATATCTAGGGATAGAATGGCTAGACTATGCAGTCTATGCATCTTCAATTTATGAACTGATTTCCAGATTATTATACCATCACCACCCACCAACAGTGGATGAGGATTCTAGTCATGCCCCACCATCCTCAATGCTTGCTATTTTCTTCATGTTAGATGTTCTAATTATCATGTAGTGAGTTTTTCTGGCTGGTGCTGGATTATTCCTGCAGAACCCAGGTTTCCTTGAGCAGATGACCCTCATGCCTCAGCCTCCTGTTGTTGTCATTATGGGCTTATTTACATCTCTCTGTAATCTGCTAATGGCATCAATATCATTCCACATACTTACTTGACATTCATTTTTTTTTAAGTACCTCTCTAAGTTTTCTGCCTGTTTGGAGAGGGAGCTTGATTTCTTGTTATCCAGTGTTGGAAGCTATCCATTTGCAAGTTCTGGACTAGAAAGGAGTTGCAAATATTTCCCTGTTCTGTGATTTCCTTCCAGTCTGTTAATAATGCCTTCCAAGGACCACACTTGTAAATTCTGGTAAAGTCCTGTCTATGGCCATACCACCCTGAACATGCTCATCTTCTCCAGACTTTGGGATGTCCAGTGTTTGATTCATAATGCCATTGGGGTCATTTTAAAGAATCTTTTCCTAAATCCAGGAGGCAAATATTTTTTTCTATATTTTGGACTAGATAACATATCACCTCAGATTTAGATTTAGAGTAACACTTCATTTTGAGGGACTTAAAAATATGATGCAAGTATATATCAAAGTTCACTGTGTGTGTGTGCGCACGCACGTGTGTGTTAGCGTGTGTGTGAGTGAATATGTAAATTGTTCCAACACAATTCGTTAGGTAAGAAAGACTTTTCCTCCTCTCCTCTGAGATGTCCTTATACTTTTAAAAATTGGGTTGCTGAGTCATGACTGATTTTATTTATAGACATCTATCCTGTTGTGCTGTCTGTCTCACTGACCTGTGTGAGTGCTGTATCTGTGACTGTGTGCTGTGACTGACCTGTGTGAGTGCTGTATCTGTGACTGTGTGCTGTGACTGACCCGTGTGAGTGCTGTAGCTGTGACTGTGTGCTGTGACTGACCCATGTGAGTGCTGTAGCTGTGACTGTGTGCTGTGACTATCCCATGTGAGTGCTGTAGCTGTGACTGTGTGCTGAGACTATCCCATGTGAGTGCTGTAGCTGTGACTGTCTGTGTGCTGTGACTGACCCGTGTGAGTTCTTTACCTATATACACCTTGAACTCAGACAGCAGAAGTTCTTGTTTGGATTTTCTGGGTCTTTTTCTTTTTCTATCTTAACCTTAGGTTTACCAAAGAAAGATGAAAATAGAGTTGACATTGCCTGTGGTGATTTGGGAAGGGGATTTCATTCAGTTTATAGATCCATTTGGGGAGAGTTGACAGTTATCTTCTATTCCATGAAAACAATGTGTCTCTGTCTGATTAGACCGTCATTTCCATAAGTACCAATTTGTATTTCTCAAAACAGGTTTTGTACACAGTGCTACAGTTATTACTAAACTGTTCATGTTTTGATGCTGTCCTAAAATATGGTATTATTCTTTGAAATTTCCACTCCAGTAGCTTGTTGCTTGGACCTAAAATTACATTTGAAGTTTGCATATTGATGGCATCTTGTAAACCTGTCACATTTCTCTTATTCATTCTCGTAGCTTCTTTATGGATTCGACTGCATTTTCTGAATAGACAGTGATGTTAGCCAGGCTTTGGGTAGGGCTGCATTTCTGCCTGGTATTATTTTCACTGCTTCAAGTGCCTACTATAATGTTCCTTAAAGAGGGAGTCTGTTCCCAGCACCCCCCCCCCCCGACACACACACACCTCTCTCTGGAGGAAGCCAGAAGTCAATGTCAGGTCTATTGCTCTCCACCTTATTTTGTTGAGACAGGGTCTCTCACCAAGCCTGGAGTTTGTTGCCTTGGTTAGTCTGACTGTCAGGCAAGCCCTGGAATCTTGCTTGCCTCTGATTCCCTGGTACTGAAAACATAGGTGTGTGTAGACACCTAGCACTGGTTTGTTGTTTTTTAACTTGGGGGCTAAGGATCCAAACTCAGAAGTTCATGCCTACCTGGGAGCACTTTGCTGACTGAGTCACCTCTGGTTTTTCTCCAACTTTTATATAACTGAAAAAGTCACTGTTTTGTCTTTGCTTTTGAAAGACAATTCCCTGTGTAGATAATTCTAGATTGACTCTTTTTATTAGGGGTTTTGCCTATTTTTTTGCCCTGTTTATTTTTTATGAAAAAATCTGTTATAAACCTTCATGTTTGTTGTTCTGAATACATCTTGTTCCTTTGTCTGCTCTTAAGACTTTGGTCTTTATTGATCTCAAACAACTAGATTATTGTCTTGATATACTTTTAGCTCTTGTATTTCAGGGTTGCTGAACTTCATGGGCTTTTGAATGTATGATTTGAGGTCAAGGGTAATTATTTTCTGGCTTTTATATTTTTGCATACTTTTCCTATATTCTACCACTCTTTCTCTGAAGACTTCACACATACACACAGACACATACATTTACACACATGCACATATATACACACACATACACACATGCATATACACACGCATACACTCACACCCACACAGACACACACACATACACACACGCAGAGACATATACATATACACATATACACACATACATATGCATACAAACACACGGACATACATATGCACACACATATACCCACACAAGCAGACATACACACACCACACATACATATGCACACAGACACACACCACACACACATGCACACACACACACACTCATACACACAGAGACACATATACAGACACATACACACACATAGACACACGCACACACACAGATATACACAGACATACACACACATACACAGACACATACACCACACACATTCACACACACAGAGAAAGACACACACACACACACATGCACATACATACACATGCAGACACACACATAAACACAGATACATATACACAGAGGCACACGTACACACACAGACACACACATACACACACAGAGATACTCATATACACACACATACACACACATATACACAAATAATACATACACATATATATACACATACACATACAGACACACATATACATACACAGAGAGACACACACATACACACATATCACTACCAGTAGTTATCACACAGTCACTGCTTCTATGTACTTTTTTTCCATTCTTTTTTTTCTTCTATGTGATTATTTCTAGAAAACTGCTATACTATCTGTCCACATATTTAAATTTTCTATCTTTAAAAAGAGAAGAGATCTAGTCAGTGGTGTGGTGGGATTATGTTACATTGTAAATAATTGTCCCACCTACTGCTTTAATGAAAATGCTGATTGACCAAAGGCAGACAGGAAGTATGGGCGGGGCTGCCAGACTAAGGAAACTCTGGGAGCAGGAAGAACAGAGCAGAGATGCCACAATGCCACAGAGACGCCAGACAAGCCAGCAGATGCAGAGGACAACTGTGCTGCTCTGAGAAAAGGTACCAGCCACATGGCTGAACAGGATAAAAATCAAGGGTTAGTTTAAGAATAAAGAGTTAACAAGTTATATGCCTGGGCCCTAGGCCAATCAGCAAAAAATGGACATACGTGTCCATGTATCTCTGCGGGACCACAGGCCAGAAACTTAATACAACACAATGGTTAACTGGATTCTGTCCAGTGTGGTTTTCTTTGTAAATGTGGTGCCTTCCATCTCCAGAAGTCTGACCTTGTTCTTTTTACATGTTACATTCTATGCCTTAACTTTATTATTCTCCTACCCTGGTGATTTTAACATCTGTATTGGTTCCCATTCAGTTTAAATTTCATCTTCTCGTTTGTGTATCTGACAATCTTTGATTGGCTGCCAGGCATTGTGGGTTTTATCATGTGTGTTGAACATTTTTTGTATTTCTCTAAATGTTCTTGAACTTATTCTAGGACTCAGATAAATTATTGAAAGCACTTTCATCCTGTTGTATCTTTGCCTTTAATATCTGCTAAACAAGTCAAGATACATGTGTGCTAGGCCTAAATATTGCCCACTACAGTGTTAATGGCTGGTAATATTTGTTTCATTTTTTCTGGGCCATTCTTTCCTTGGTCTTTATCTGAATCTGAACTTAGATGCTCTCTCTCTCTCTCTCTCTCTCTCTCTCTCTCTCTCTCTCTCTCTCTCTCTCTGTGTGTGTGTGTGTGTGTGTGTGTGTGTGTGTGTGTCTTCCCCCTAGTGCTCTGTCCTGTTGAAGCTTACATACCTCTGGACTCAGATCTATTTCTTCCTCAACTCGGGAGGAATACATAGCCCACTCCGTTCTTCCCACCAAGGCTATCACTGGAGCAACTGTGTGGCCCACTTTGCGTGTTTCTTATTCTCAAATATTGTTTTTGAGGGTCCTTGTGTGATGCATCTTGAAAATTGTCATTTCATGTAATTGACCAATATTTTCATTGCTCCAGGCAGGAGGGTAAATTCAGTCCTTATTCCTTCATCTGGAGCAAATGTGCTCTGACCTTTATTATGTTTTAAAAAGCATTTTAAAGATGTTTTCTTATTTGGGCCTGATGTATCTCTGAAGGTTTTTCTAAAATTTTCCTTTAAAAGATTTGCATTAGTTCTCTGAAGATGTTGACTATGCATACATGGTATTATTTTGATCACAGTGCCTACCAGTAGTTCCCTAACTCTTCATAGCTCCATCCCCACCTCTTCCCAACTCTGTGTACTCTCTCTTTTAAAAAAAACAAAAAAAAAAAAAAAAAAAAAAAAAAAAACAAAAAAAAAACAAAAAAAAAAAAAAAAAAAAACCAAAACTCAGTGAGTCCAGTTTGTGATACCTGTATCACAGGGCACCAGGCAGGGCCACCACTATAGACTGACCTACCAGGGACTACCCTTAAAAAAAACTGACTCCCTCTCCCAGAAGATATCAACTGCTAGGTAGAGGCTCAGGGAGCTCCACTCCATGCTAGATTGCTGGCTGGCTTGATCTTGTATAGGCATTGTGCAGGCAGCCGTAACTATTGTGACTCTGTGGTTATAAAGGCCCTGTCATGTCCAGACACTGTCTCCCTTCAGTCCTTCCTGATCTCTGATTCCTGTAATGTTGTCTCCCTCTCTTCCAAGATGTTCCCTGATCTTTGGGGGTGAGAGTTGAGTTGCATGATTTAGATTTCCACACGTATGAGCACTACACACTTAGTCTCTGTATTTTGGTCAGTTATGAGTTTCTGCACTAATCATGATCCAACTGCACAAAGAAATTTCTCTGATGATGTCAGAGAACTGCATTGATCTATGCGTATGGAGATACGAATTTTTAGGGCAGCTTGATACAGTGTCCAGTAAGAAAGATAACAGTAGCAGCTTCATCTCCTTGGCTTATGAACTCCCTAGCCATGGGTTTTTGACCATTCATGAGCTTCCTCCTGTGAGGCATGCCTGAGATCCAGTGAGAAAGCAGGTGGTCACCCCCATATTCGTGCTGCTGTAGTATCAAGGTGCATGTCTTTCCAGAACAGTCATTATCGTATGTTCCAATATCATACGGTTCCAACTGGGTAAGACTATCAATGACCTTTCTGCCCAGTAACCCAATCTTTTGGTACTATGGAAGCTAGCCATGGTATGGGGAAGAATTTCTGCTCAGTACCAACTTGCTTTTTCCCCATGACCAACGTGTATAGTGTCTTCAGCAACAGGATATTAGAGAGTTCAAAACAAAACAAAACAAAAACCCCTGCTTATTAAATGAAGAAACTGAGACCAAAGAGAGAGCATGAGTCTTTCAACGCCATAAAAAGAGCCAATAGTAAGAAGCAGGAAAAGACATTTTGAAGATCTAATGTACTTGACAATGTGTCTCGTTCTTTGAGTGATTTTATGCTCTCACATTACCTACAGTGTAATATATTTCCACAGTACAAGTTGGTGGAAAGTCAAGAAGGGGAGTATTATTCTGAAACCCAACTAAAACCACACTTTTGGCTCCACAGTTGAACTCAAAGTCAGTACATAGAGATCTGCCTGGCTAAGAGTGCCATTTTTAGTGGTGTGGTGTAGTGTGGTATGGTGTGTGTGTGTGTGTGTGTGTGTGTGTGCATGTGTGTGTGTGCATGCATATGTATGTGAAAGTGATGTGGTATGGTATGTTCATGTGTCGGCCCATGTGTGCATGTTTGCAGAGGCCAGAGAATATTTGGTATCTTCTTCTACACTCTCTACCTTATTCCCTTGAGGCAAGTTTCTCACTGAATCTGGAATTCACCATCTTGGTTAGGCTGGCCAGCAAACTCATGGAGTCCAGCACCGAGGTTTCAGGTGCACGTGGCCATGTGTGCTAGGAATATGGACTCATGTCTTTATGTTTGCACAGTGTCTTAGTTTAGTTTCTGTTTCTGTGATAAAGACCATGATTAAAAGCAATGTGTGTGTCGGAGGGGGGTTATTTTAGTGTACAGATTACAGCTGATCATGAGAGAAAGATGGAACAGGAACTCAAGACAGAAGATACAGGAAGGCAGGAACTGAAGCAGAGACTGTGGAGGAACACTGCCTGCTGACTTGCTACTTAGGCTCTCTCAGCCTGTTTTCTGATATAACCCAGGATCTCAGCCTAGCGATATTCCACCCACGGTGGACTGGGTTCTACCATGTCAATCATGTATTAAGAAAATGTCCTACAGACTTGCCTACCAGCTAATCTGATGGAGGCATTTTCTCAGTAGAGGTTCCTTCTTCCTGGATGAACAGTATCAAGTTGATAATAAATTAACCAACATACACAATGTCACACTAACCCACGGAACCATCTTCCTGGTCCCTCAGTTGGTTTTAAAATTTTACTTTTTTCCTTCATAAAATTCTCACTTAATAAACATTTTTTATGTATCAGTAGCAAAGCTAAGCTCTGAATTAAGATGTGAATTAAAAAACCCACACATTTCTCCTTCAAAATCCCAAATCTCTCCCCTAACATGAAAATTAGAAAAGAATATGAATAAATGTTATACATTCTTCCATGTGCTGTAATAGGTTGTAGATATTTTCAGACACTTTGTTCTTAAGCCTGCATCCCGACTTAAGTTCAAGCAGGTCACAAGAAAAGAGGTTTAAGCAGCCAATTCAGAGGTTGTCGCCACAGGAAAATTATACAGAGAAACAATCTGATTAGATAATCACCGGTACACTGCCTGCAAAACCAGGATTGTTTCAAAATCATTAGCTCCTCCTTGCTGACAGTCAGATGAGTGGGTGGGTTACTGGCTTCCCAGAAGAGGGCTTAATCTTATTAAAGTTTATCAGAAAATTGCTTACGCATTTATCAACACTAATTTCTTCCCAGAAGGAAGTTGGGAATTACATCATGCAGAGATACAGTGTCCCCCAGGTTTGGGACCATTGCTTTATCAGCCGTGTGTTCAAGACGGAGAGGACCAGAGTGGAGGTGGCGGCAACATTGTAACTAATTCAGGTGCTTGTTATTCCCTTAATTCTCACACAGTTCTATGACTGGCCCCACTTTACAGAAAAATGGTTTCCTTTCTGCTGCGACACACACCATCACCAAACTGCAACTCAAGGAAGGGAAGAATTTATTGGGATCATGCTTCCAGGTCACAGTACAGCACCGAACGAAGTCAGTGTGGGAACTCAAGGCAGGCCTGATTGCTATCCCAAACAGCATTACCAAGGAACTCACTTCACAGCCAAGAAGTTTGTAGCAACAACCATAGGGATACTGCTTTTGGCAGGCTGGCTCACTGATACATATTTAGTTGGATTTTGTACGCTTCTCAGGACCGCCTAACCAAGGAATCATGCTGCCCATGATGGACCCTACATCAATTAAAGCAATCAAGACAACTTTCCACAGGCTAACCTGACCTAGGCAAGCCTTCATTTGGTACTGCCTTGTTATTTGACCCTAATCAAAAGACAAGTTGACAGTTAATGCTAACGAGGACATTGTTCAAGATCTGAGAGCTAGGATGTAGCCATGTCCAAATGAAATGGATTACAAGTTTAAAGATCTTAATTGACCTTATTATTCATTCTAGACGATGACAACTCTTCATTCCTTAGCATAGAATAATTGTTCCAATGACCAAGAAGAATTTTACTGACTAAAGATGAGAGTGTCACAAAATGAGAAGCAGATCAGGTGTCTTGAAGTTTCTTTCCTGTAAGAGAGAGTCGGAGAGACAGTAAGAAAATAATCTGTGGCTTAGAGTGAGCTCTCTTTGTTTTGGGATTGAGGCAGAGGGAGCATCGATAGCACGTCAAGGGGCCAATTTGACTTCTGATTTCTAGGCAGGTTAGACTCTGGAGTTTTGTTTACATAGAACTAAAGCATGGATGACTCCATGTTGGTTTTTAGTTTAGTCTCTTGGGACCCTTTGAAAGGTCTGGTCTGATGAACTTCAGAAAGGTTCCCAGGATGTCGTAGGATAGGTCCAAGGTCTGCCCTACGTGCAACACGGAGAGGAAGGCTTCTGGGCAGATGGTACCCACACAGTCAGTGAAATTAGGATCCCTGAGCTCTGGGTCCCGGGATTCCCAGAAAATCCATTAGGGCTGTGACTTTGGCTCTAGAGTAGCTGCTTCACATCCCAGATAGGTTTCCAGAGCATGTTCTGATCTGGGTCAAGGGTGCCTGCTCCAACTGGAAGCATTGGAAATGAAAGGCAAAGCATAGCCGTGAGCTCAGCTGGCAGGGACAACTGGAGGGCTGGCTCCAGCCTGACTGTCCTGTTTGTCCGAGCCTTTGCTCTGAGCACCTCACTGGGCAGAGGAAGAATTTGAAGTAGTGGTTAAGACAAATCAGTCCCGCATTTCGGTGCAAATAAGAACAAGAATAATGTGGGTTTTGCCAGGATGAGTCCAAAAGGGGAGTTTTTCAGTCAGTTCCATACTTGAATAGCCCTGTAAAACCAATCCTGCTAGGAGCTGCACTAACTTCTGGGTGAAAACTTAAAAGAAACATTTAGAAATAAGTCACCGGCAAAATCACTCTTCTCCCAATACATCTACAATATGATTTTTATGTATTATCTCTTCTACACTTCTATACAGGCTAGGAATTTTGTCCAAAGCACAAACCTGCTGGTTTTCATTTGGCTTGTTTTCAATGACCAGTGGATCATAAACATTTTTCATGTTTCTGCATAATTATCATTTTAATGACCACATAATATTCCATTGTGCAGAGGTAGTGTAATTTATTAAGCAATTCCCCTTAATGTTGGCCATTTATATGTTTTCAGTTTGGGCCTTTTATAGATAACACTGCAGTGAGCATCTTCCTGTAAATAGTGTCTGGCTGCTGTTGAATTTCCACAGGAATAATTCTTAATGGAGAAATTGCTGGGACACAGACATGTATACGGCTCCTTTCTGTATTGCTGAATCGCTTTCCAAAAATATTGTTCAATACAGTGTCATCACTCAGGAATGAATCTGTTGGTTTTACTTCAGCTTCAGCAGCAGCTAGCAAGGACATTTCCTCCCGATCTAACAAAGAGGTGCTGAATTTGCTGTCCTCTGCATCCCCCTTTGTTCATGAGTAGAAAGTGCTATTTCACCATGTGTTTGCTTATGGTAGATAGTTTCCTATGTGTTGTCTCTTTAACTAACATAGCACCAATGTTGCTTTCTTATAAATGTAAATAGACTCTCTATGGATCAAAACTACTAATCATTTTTGTCCCATTCCTGGACCTCCATGCTTACTATGGAGAGGCCTTATTTTGGCACATGTGAGGGGTCATTTGTCTCTTAATCTGTGAGCACTAAAATTTTTTTTGAAAAGAGAAAACGATTCCCCTCTGATCTTTGGCGTACGTAACATGCTTGTCATTTAGTCCCCAACACACTGCCTTTGTGGACAGATAGCTTTGCAAACTCCAAGGACAAAATCTTCTTGGATATTATATGCTCATGAAGAAACAGATAATAAACAAAAACATAACTAAGATGTCAGCAAGAAATTCTACAGAGAAAAATGAAACGGGGCGGAGGGTAGGGGATGACAGGGGCATGGTTTAGTCCTCAGGAAAGGTTACCACAGAGTGGCATTTGTGAGGCTAGAGGTGTCTCCAGATAGAGAGGTTTTCCTGGAAGGTATCACGGAAGCAGGACACTGAAGGAGGTGACAGAGGGGCATAGGGTTGACATGGGGACATGTATTGTCTGTTGAGAAACAAGGAAAGTCCTGTGGCTGGACTGGATGGATCAGGCACCAAGTGATGGGAGGCCAGGGACACAGGACACCTGAGGAGGCTGACAGGGCATCAGGGAGACAGGATCAGTTTTCTGGTCTACTTAGATCACCAGATGTTTTTATATTCGAATCATTTTCTAGGAATATAATCATGCCATATGCCAGAGATAGTTTTGCCTCTTCAGTATTTATTCCCCCTCTACTGTCTTTAATGTTTTGACAAGAGCATTCAAGAAAATGTAAAATAATTACATCTTTATTAATAATTTTAGTAACGATGATAATAGTGGGCATCTTTATGTGTTCTGAATCTAGAGCAATTATTACTAATTTAAAGTTGGATGCTTTATGATATTAATGAAAGTTCCTTTAATTCTACTTCTTAAAGTTTTATTGGGAATGATAGTTGAAGTCTATAAAATACCTTTTAAATATGCAGTAAAATTATAAGATGCTCTTACTGTTTAGCATCTGGATGTGGTGTAACATATGATGATGATAGAAATTCCATCATTACTGATAACCACCAGAAAATGCTATTTTGTCCTGGTATGATTTTAATGTATCATTTATTATTATTATTATTATTATTATTATTATTATTATTATTATTATTCAGAGGGAATGAGGTATGCTACAGCACACACATGAAGGACAAAGAACAGCTTGTGGAAGCTGGTTCTCTCCTTCCACTAAGTGGGCCTCAGGTCATCAGGCTCGGGGGCACATGCCTGTATGCACTAGCCAGCTCACTAGCCTACAGCATCTTCGCTTACAATTGTACTCAGCATCAGCCCAGCCCTTCCATTGCTGCTCTGGCTGTTTTGCCTTTCTTAAAAGTTGGCATATTTAATTTCTTATTTATTTTTATGGTGCAGGTGATTAAACATGGGACTTTCACTTTCAGGGTGGGTACTGAGCCACCAAATTATGTCCCCAGATCTAGTTTTTATTTCTAAAAGGTAAATGTTTCCATAGTTCAAGGGATCATGTAGCTTAATAAAACTAACCATGAAAATAGCAATTGTCCCCGACTTACACCATTTTCCTTCCCAGCTGTTTTCTCATGTAAGGTCAATTTCCCTGTCTCTAAGAACATGGAAAACTATGTGTTCATTTTTCTACTGCAAACATGGTTTTATAGACTTTATTTTGTGGAAGATGATGGTCTAACTCTCCTTGCCTATAGCGACAGGAGAAGTATCATCTCCCTCACCTGTCTGTCCCATCTCATCCTTACATAACGATCCAGGCTGGGCGGCAAGTGCTTGTGTCGCTTAACATTGGCCATCGCTTGCCTGACAGAGTCTGTACTTCAATCTTTTCATGTGTAAGTTTTTGTCTCTAAAATTAATAATTGTCTTGCTTTTTGTTTCTAAGTTGTTGTTTTGCTTTGATTTTCTGTGGATTTTTCTCCCCTTTGTATTTATCATTAATTCATTCCTGGTATTCCTTAGATACGTACCTTTCTAGTCCTTCCAATGATACCGGGTAATATGTCAATTCCAGGTGTTTTCTTCTGTATTCCATTCTTGTTTGCTGGTCGTGACACACAGCTGTCACCCAGGGGTCATCTTTCGCCATCGCCCCCAGGATGTTCTTTCCCCCTTGGATGTGTAGTCTCCTGGCTCTTTCACATTTTCCTGTCTTACCTTGCTCTCTTGTTTTGATGGAATACATCCTTCTGCGGTCTCATGAGTAACAATGCATGGGATACCTTTATTTTCCCTCCATTACTTTGTTTATTGTAACTATTTTTTAACTCTTAAGCACATATCACATAGAAAAGTACATGGAGGGTCAGAGACTGATAATAAGTATAGTCCCATATATGTATAAAATGGCTTAAAGTAAATCATGATGTTTGTATGCTGACTTAAAAAGTAATAAAAAGAAAATTAAGAGAAGTACAATAATACATTTAGTTTAATATAAATACTCAAGTAACCGTCAATAAAATGAACATTATTAGGACCTCCAGAACCCTCCCCCTCAGAGATAACAACCATCAACCTTATTTTTATGGTAACAATTTTACTTTATTTTAACCGACTCTGTTTTCATCTTTATTACATATTTGCCTTGCTTTGAACCCATTAAAATAGAATTATTATATCTTATGTGTATTTCTCTCGCACTTGTGTTTCTGAGAATCACCCATGTGGTTTTGTGTTTTTGTAGCTCATTTTCAAAGCTTAATCCATTTTGTGACTATTTGAGAATATACAGTAATTAAAAAACGATCTCTACCCTTGGTCAGCTCGTTCCTGTTGGGGCAAATCAAACAAGCTGTTGTTAATCTGGGCTTGTTTCCTGGTCTTCATGCACACATGTCACACTTACATACACGATGTTGGTCAACTTCTGTCACTTGGGTAAAATTTCTGAGATACGTAAAGGAAAAAAGGTGGGGATTTATTTGTTTGTTTTTATTCCCTCATGGTTTCAGTCAGTAATGGTTACTTGACCGTTTGGCACCTGAGACAAAGCAAACTTTGGAGTAAAGAGAACAATAGAACAAAGCTTCACACTCCTTGGTGGCCTGGAAGTAGAAGACAGAGAAGCTATAGTAGTGAATCCGCTTTCTCCAACCATATGCTCCAGTGCAGCCTGTTGGGCTAGGACTATCAGTTCATTAAATCGTTGGTGTCACCTCTGACCCAGTCACTTCTCAGTCCCTCCACTTACTAGAAGCCAAATCTTCAGCAACGACCATTTGAGAACATTCCATGTCCAAACCACAGAATCGCCCGGCTTATCACCAGACAGCCTTAAACTACATTTTAACCAGAGCAGTTTTATCAAATGTCACTCCCAGAAGCAGGGAGACAGTATCCAAATTACAGTCTGGACTGTTCTATCATCTTGTCACCATTGGTATTGCAAGGGCTTCCTCTGTTTGCTGTCATAATATAGCCAGGCTAGTTTCAGCTTTTATTTCCTGGATGTTGAGACAGCGTATCCTTTCTCACGTCTGTTGTCTGTTTGAATGTGTGATGGGCTCCCTGATTTTCCCTTGCCATTCTGGTTTGAAGTCTCTGTTCTCAATCTCTGGAGGTCCACCAGTCATCTTGGGTGGGGCCCATGTGTCCTTCGCCTGTTTGTAATTGATATGACTCCTGATGACTTCTGTTCTGTGCCATGCGGCAAACAGATGACTTCTTCAGATTCCACTGCCCAGTTTTCTTGATCAATTGAATTTTGGCTAAATTTGACTACTGGGAGACAATAACAGATGAGAGGCAATTCGAGATGGGAACTATTTCTCTCTCTCTCTCTCTCTCTCTCTCTCTCTCTCTCTCTCTCTCTCTCTCTCTCTCTCTCTCTCTCTCTCTCTCTCTCTCTCTTTCTCTCTCTCATCATTTCCTGCTGTGGCTGTGGCTTTTACAAGCCTGCAGTTCTAGCTGAGGCAACAGTTCCAGCTCCTTAACTCCTAATGGCAACTCTTAACCTGCTCTCTTCCATCCCTTGGGTTGGGTCCCTTATTATGTCATTACTCTCCACAGTCTAAGCAACCGACTGCTTGGCTTTTCGATCTTAAAACTTCCACAGTTAATTCTTGTAACAGATTCTCTCTTGGAAGCTATCTGTCCCAGGCTTTGTGTCTATGCCTGGTCCCTAACTCCTAACAAAAACCTCTTGGCCAAACTTGGCAATCAAAAGATTGCCAGTAGATCGCTGCCAATGGGATAGAGGTAAAGTCTTCATGTTTAATTTTCACAATCTGATTCAACTTTAGGTTTGCACAGTTAGTCCTCACTCTTCATGCATCCCACTTGCTGTTCTTATTCAGCTGGTCTCTTGCTCCAGGTTAGGTCAGTCAAGGGTCACCCCCCCACACACACTCACACACATGCACACACACACTCCAGTAATGCTCTTTTTATGTTCCAAGGCTCAATCCAACCTTGATTTCTTTGAAGTCTTCCTTCAGGTCAAACAAAAGTTCTGTTCTCTGAGGCCAGAGAGGGTTTCAGGTGGTGCCTTTGTTGGCTTCTGTAGCTATAACTTTGCTCCCCTCAGGTCCCTACACCTGCAGAACAAAGATGTATGAAACCTCTCTCACAGGCAAAGGTCTGTTTCAAATTTGTGTCAGTAAGCATTCATTTGTGAGTTTAAATGCCATGGAGTAGTTGACATTGGCCTTCCAGCAACGTGTGGATTAACTTAACCAGAAAGATTTTCCACTAGACTCCTGATACACTTGGCCATAGGAATAGGGATTGGATGGGACAGATGGGAAACATGGGTGGGGATGCAGGAATGAAGAAGTCATTCTGAATGGAGCTCAGAAGAAAAAAATTGAGAACATATAGGACAGGCTAGAAGAGGGAAGACTAGCATATGTTAGGAAAAGAAAACAGAGCGAGAGTGGCTAAGATTCCCCATAATTGATGAAAAGCCCGTCTCCAGATTAGAGAGCTAACATGAATACCAGGACGATAGATTGTAAAGCTTGAAAGTCAAACATTATTAAATTCAAATTCAAATGGGTAAAGTTTCCTAAGGTCAGAAATGAACATTTTAAAGAAGTTGACAGAATAAAGTCTTGTTCCCTTACCCCCTCCATCAAAAACACCTTGAAAGTGAACTTTATAATATTTAATGGTAGAAAGCTTTTAAACCAGCCAGGCAGGAAAAGACAGTAAAATAAATAAAATGGACAGAGCTGGCTTCTTCACAACAACTGTGGCAGCCGGGAGACAGCTTCAAAATGCTGAGGGGATTTCATTTTGGGATTTTATACAAATATGAATAATGTAGAAATGCGTACTTGAACAAACAAAATCTCAGAGAGTTCATATTAGAAGATGGTCACCAAAGGACCCCGAGACCTGTGCTTCAGAGAGGAGACTCATGGCATAGGGGGCAAAAGAGGAGGCGAAGAATGAAGAGCAGAGACCTTGGGAAGCAAATGGTTAATTATAAAACCAAGCAATTATACAGTTAAGCGGTTTTTTGACTTGCTACTCCTTATCACCCAAGAAAATGTTACGTTGCTTCAGATATATAAGACTAGAAAGTATGTATACTAATAATAAATGATAAACTTATTTTAAAACAATTCTTTGTTATTCTTTTTATTTTGCCATTGTTAAAAGACAAGCACAAATTTGCATACTAATGAGATGGGTGTAGCTGTTTTATGGAATGAGTGAAATCTTAGCTGAGCAGTTGCTACTTCAGGATTTAGTTCCTTCAGTGTTTTTCAGAGTTAACAAAAATTTTGATTTTACTATGCCAGTTCTCAGAATGCATGTCACACAATTATGTGATAAAAATGACAGGGTGTGTTTAGAAATTGTTGAAAGTTCTGTCCTAATTTAAAATTTGTTTAATAATTTATGGGTGTGTGTGAAACTCAAGGCAGCAAATCAAATAGCAATTAAAAACCCTTTCTGAGGATTAAGAGCACTGGCTACTCTTCCAGAGGAACCAAGTTCAATTCTTAGCACCCACATGGCAGTTCACACCTGTCTGTAACTCCAGTTCTAGTGGATCTGATACCATCACACACAGAGACATGCATATGCCGGCAAAATACCAATGTACCTTGTAGTAAGAGGTTTCTGGCCAGACTTTCAGGCCTAACCTCTAGGTTTGGGCCGCAGACCCCCCAGACCCGCAGTCCCACAGAGACACACAGATGCTTTCAATAGTTTTTGGCTGATCAGCCTCAGGCCCAGGCATATCACTTGCTAGCTCTCTACCCTTCATCTAACCCATGTCTCTTGTTCAGCCATGGGGTTCGATACCTTTTCTTAGAGCAGCATGGTTGTCCTCGGCTTCCTCTGGCTTCTCTCTGGCATTCTGTTCTCAGAGATTTTCTTAGTCTGGTAGCCCCGCCTACACTTCCTGCCTGCTTTTGACCAATCAGCTCTTTTTATTAAACCAGTGGGTGGGACAATTATTTATCATGAAACAACACAATACCCTACAGTACCTAAAAATAAATAAAATATTTTTTTAAAGAACCTTTTTTGAAATTAGTCATTTAGCCCTCTTTCCTTTTCTCTCTCAACCCCTATGTACCCACATTTTCTCAAATTCATAGCTTCTTTTTCTTTAATTGTTCTTTAAATTGTGTATCTATATATTCATAAATATATAAATACAACCTGCTCAGTCCATAAAATGTTACCTGTTATATATATTATTTCAGTTTTTAAAATCAAACATTTAACACAATAGAACCTAAATATACATAAATCTGATGCTTACTGGATAAGGAAGGACTGTAGAAAAATCTGGTTAGTGATGGAGAGAGAGATATTAAAAAACTGGGAGTAAGAAAGAGACAGAGAAATCTGGGGTTCAGGCATTAGAACAAGGAAAAATAAAGAAGTCCACTCTGGGCAGATAGAATACACCAAAACAGTAAGCAAGTTGAAGACGTGAAAGTCAACCATGATATTTAATGTAGTGGCCACATCTCCACCACTGGAGAATACATGTCCTTCTCAAATGCACATCAGCCATTCCCAAGAGCAGCCTTATGTCAGATCATAGGTCAGATCTTAACAGATTATGAAAATGCACCATGTGATGAGTGCACAGTGTGTCACCGTTTGTATATAGAAGGCAAACACAGGGACCCAGGTGTAGGTATGCTCAGCGGACCTAACTAAAAATTTGACAACACCTTCTGGGGCAGAGGACTAGGGGTTAGGTTGGACAAAGACATATTTTTTATATATGTGTTTTTAATTTTTCCATTAGCATATCCTTGTTTTTATTAAAAGTATGAATTACAAAAAATGAACATGTGTAAGAAGAATCATTTAGATGATAGATATATAACAAAACGACACGTTATCAATGTCAGTGTCTGTACAGTAGACCGCTGTAAGGCCAGAAGAGAATTAGTGGGGCATGAAGTAGCCTTAGGAGACTTCAGGAAGAGACTGTGGCAGGATCTTGAGGTTCAGGTAGGATTGAGGTACAGCGCAAAGAGGTAGGGCATTTTGGGAGCTGGGATGTGGCTCAGTTACCAGACTGCTTGCCTAGCATTGAAGAATCCTAGCACCACACAAAACTGAACTGTTGTAGCACACACCGTAATGTCAGCACTTGGGAGGTGGAGGCAGGAGGGTCAGAGATCAGGGCTAGAGTTTGAGGCCAGCTTAGGTGCTGTGAAATCCTACTTAGAAAATTAAAAAAAAAAAAAAATCCCCCTCATCCCGGGAGCAATTCACCTTAGGAATTGACTATCATCAATGGCCCTGGAGATTGATTCACAGAGAGAGATGCTCACGGACAAAGTTTTCTCTAGAAAGGGGTAGAATTGATGTCTTAGTTTGAGTCAGGAATGTCCCCCCAAACTCAAATGCTTGGATGCTTTGCACCCAGCTAGGCATAGATAGATAATAGAGGTGGATTATTAGACAGAGGTCTTTGAAGGTGTAGTCCTCTGGCAGGATTATGCCTCCTGGCCCACCAGAATGTAAGGAGCAAAAGAGCTCTATCACATACCAGAGACTCTGCAGTGCCAAGATGAAACTATAGAAAACAAACAAAACCCTTCCCTTAGAGTGCTTCTGTCCAGTGTTTGGACTTAGCAACAAGTAACTAATACAGCGGGCATGGTTCTTGGTGTGAAGTAGCGAGTCAACTGTTCTCAGGGAAAACCCAACCACGCTTGAAAGTTTCTGAAATGCTTTACTGGTTCTGCACTTGGCCTCCCCAGATGTGGCCCTTTGCAAAGGAACCGGCTGTTGTTCCTGGTGGATAAGGTTAAATCTGATCCATAAGCCTGAGAGTGGTCCTCCTGCCTAGGTGGGGCCTGAAGAGGCCACACCCCTAGCGGGGGTGTTAAGAGCTATTTACTGCCTCCTACTCTGAGGGCCTCAGTGACTGCACATCCTTCCCTCCACTGGAAGCTACCTCCATTACCTGCTCCCTCACGCCATCCCTCTCAAGTCTGGCAAATTCAGTTCCCTCCAACTAATATGTGCTAGTACTAATTACAAAAAAAACAAGCTGATCCTAGACATGGGCCAGTTCACAAGTTATGCGGTGGGGGAAGTAGAAAGAACACAGAGAAGCAGAGGATAGGCCCACACGGGGATCCAGTCAGAAAGGGAGAGAAGCACAGGCTCTTCAGTCCTGGGGCCTCCAGACCCTTGCTCTTAAGCAGCTTCAGGTGAGTGGTTGCCTCACAGAGGTAGCTGCTTTGGCAATATTGCTAGGACTAGTCAGCTGGGATCCAGGCACCTGTTTCCAAGCCCTGCTCTGGTCGGTACATGATAAAGCCTGCAGAGAGAATGTTGATTCCGCTGTTATGTTCCCTTTATTGCTAATCTCCACAAAGAAATGTTAATGATTTTAATTGCAGGGTTGGGTTAATTCATCATGTAAATGATTTTATTTAGGAAGTGCAAACTCATCCCCCTCACAGAAATGTTCTTCTTTCTCAGGGACCTCCCACCTGCTTGCCTGTCCTCTCAGGGATCAGAGGTGGGTGTGGCTAGTGTCAAGGTTGCTTCCTGCTTCCGCTGAGCCTAACTGCTACACTCTTCCTATGGACCCAAAGAGAAGGCGTGGTTCCTCTGCCTCCCCTTGCCCAAAGGTCAGTGAGGGAGACAGGAGTTTCCTCACACTGTTGGATCTGGATTCCCCCAAGTTATCCCAGCTCCCGTCTGTTGACTCTAAAGCAGTTCCCACCAGCCAGGCTGATTATCCCATCATTTGGTCCAACCTGAAAATAAAGACAGATAAAGAGGAAATATTCCGGGAACAATGCCAAGCTGTAGACATTAAATTATTAAGCGATCTCTATCTAAGTAATGGATTTATGGCCTTTAACAACTTAAAAAGAAATATAATGTTTTTCAATACCCTCTTTTAGGGAACTTCTTATAAATGAACTGTCCATTTTATTAGTATTAAAGGAAATAGGGATTGAATTGGAGCTTCTGGGGAGGATGATTATCCACAGTTTTCTCCTTAGAGCTAGGGAAATTAACACTGTAGAATAATCCACACCGTTTTTTTCTTTCTTTTTTCTGAAGGGCACTTTATAAGCAATTGTACAGTAAATTGGAAAATGTATAACTATCCATCAAGGCAAATCTTGGGAATAAAATAATTAGAAACCACACAGCCGTGGCCAGGGAAGATGAACGCTAAAATTAGACTTTGGGTGGCTGTGTTTGATGTCACCCAAGTGGGTGCTGGTGGAGTCTGGCTAGGCTCACACAGGCCAGGAGTTTGTAGAGAGCTATCCTGTAGACCTATGGGGCCTGAAGGCACTTCCGAGGCTGGGTTAGTGGGAGGAGTGCATTGGTTTCACTGGAATCTGGTAGCTAGGTTTTCCCCTCCCTTCACCTGACCCAGGCTGCCTGCACCTCAGTTTGGCAGCAGTGCCCCCCCCCAACTCCCTCCCCATCCCCGCTTGTCTTTCCAGATGGTTTGAAGCTCTGTGGTTGCTACCCAAGAGCCAGATGGATTTCTTCCGTGAGGGTCAGGGGACAACCGAGGACGAGAGTATCCTTGTGCTAAAATCTAGTGTGTGAGAGAAAATGTGAGTGGGGGCGGGGGGCAGCGAGGGAAATAAATTCTGAGCTAAAAGGCATATGGGCTTTGACTTCACAGAGCCTGCTTTCTGTTGCTGTCCAAGTAGGGCTGTGGGCAGATGCGTGGGGGCTGGGGTAGGGATCAGCTTCTCCTCTTTCTACCACAGCCTCTGCCCTTGGCAGCTGCTCACCAGCCAGTGGGTGGGGTGGGGCGGTAAGGAGGGGCCCTGCTGGGGAGAAGGAGGCAGAAGTGAGGGCAAGCAGAGGACTCTGAGGATATTCCCCTCCCACGAGCATCAAGGCTCCAGGCCCACAGCCTCTTCCTGGGCAAGGGTTTCGCACAGATACACAGTCTGCATGGTCCTGTAGGAGTCAGCTGGAAAAATCCCCACTCTCAAAGCGGCTCTTTACAAGTCATCTCTTGCCAGATCCAGCTGCTAGTATTAGAGCTGATGTGGTCCATGGCTCCTGTGGTACAGGCAGGGAGAGGGAGGTGAGCACTGCTCCTGACATGATGGCCGTGGCTGCTTGCATTGTCAGAGGGGGAGTAGCTGCTTTTGTCATTGTCGTCCTTCCCCCTCAGACTGGTTTCCTGGCTCAGGAGCTGGAGTATGACATTCCCCTCCCAATTCACTTTCTCTGAGACCATCTTCTTATTCAGGGTTCAGATGAAGGTCTCTTTTCCATTGCTCTCTCTAGTTGGTACCCATTTCCTCCCAACCATGGCTTTATTACAGAACCACTATGATGGGCTTTTCATTCCAGAAGAAGCAAATGCCTTACTGGTCCCCTCCCTCTTCAGGATGTTTCTCTGGGACTCCTGCCCTCTACTCGGAAAGGGGGAGGGGAGAGAGAGAAACAATTGTCTGCAACAATGCTAAATTGTGTCATTACAGTACTCCATTGTGACATTACAATGCTGAATTGTGACATCATAATCTTTATGCCATCAAATGGGCCAATGGGCCATAATTGTGACATTTTAATGCTCCATTTTGATCCTACAATGCTGAATAGTGACATCATTATGTCCTTTGTGCTTCTATAATGTTCTATTTTGATGTCATAGTCCTGAATAGTGACATCATAATGTCCTTTGTGCTTCTATAATGCTCTATTTTGATGTCATAGTCCTGAATAGTGACATCATAATGTCCTTTGTGCTTCTATAATGCTCTATTTTGAGCTATAGTTCTGAATAGTGACATCATAATGTCCATTGTGTTTCTATGCTTCTATAATGCTCTATTTTGATGTCATAATGCTGAATAGTGATATCACATGTCCTTCGTTCCACTATAAGGCTCCACTTTGATGGCATAGTGCTAAATACTGACATCACAAAGTGATACCACCGTGCTCAGTCATGACATCACAATGCTAGATTGTGACATACAGTTTTTATTGGGCCACAAAATTATTCATTTTATCATCACAATGGTGTGCTGTTGAATCATTTCATCACCGTAATGCCCCATTTTAATGTCACATTGCTGAACAGTTATGTCATAATCACACACTTGCTAGGCTGCTCATTTCTTTCCTTCATGTCCCACATTTCCTTTTAGTCCCTAGAGCAAAGAACAGTCTAGAATTTCTGCTGCAGAATCCTATGGGAAAGCAGGACTTAGTTTGTACTAATAAATTTCTGTGTCCTGCCCAACTGGACCTGAAGCCATTTAGTCTCAAATAATCACACAAAGGCTTATATTCAGTACAAGCTGTTTGGTTTATGGCTCAGGCTTTTTACTTGCTAACTCTTACTCTTAAACTAATCCGTGATTCTTGTCCAGTTTAGCCGCATGGCTGGGTACCTTTTCTCAGAGCAGCCTTCTCATCCTGCTTCCTCTGCATCTCACTGTCATCTCTCTCCCTGCTCTTTGGCTTCCCAGAATTCTCCTGGTCTGGTTGCCCCACCTCTACTTCCTGTCTAGCTACTTAACCAGTCAGCTTTTTGCTAAATTTACAAGGTACAAAAGCAATATCCCACTGGAGAGATAACTCAGTAGTTAAGAGCACTGGCTACTCTTTCAGAGGTTCTGAGTTCAATTCCCAGCAGCCACATGGTGGCTCATAATCTATAAAGATGGTGCCCTCTTTTAGCCTATAAGCAAAATGCTATATACATAATAAATCAGTAAGTAAATAAAAAAATACATCTTAAATTAAAAAAGCAATATCCTACAGTACTTTCCTTTTTTTTTTCCTTTTCAAAAAATAACCCTGAATCAAGTCTCCTTTGCTTAGCCTTTTCCTGACCATTATCCATAACATCTTGTAACCAACACTCTAAACAAAGACAAATAACCATAACCCATTTAAGGGGAATATGGGTATAGTTCTCTAGACAACTTCCTGCTGATTGGGGGGGGGGGTCTGGTAATCTTATGAGGACTCAAATAAAAATTTAGAAATATGATCAAGTTCAGAATGGAATAATTAGTGAAGTTGGATCATCTCAGCTAACAGTCTTGAAGCTGTTCTGGATGCAGAACCAAGAGGAAGCTGCAGCAGAGATGCTCTGAAATATTGGATCATCTGGGCCATCTGTTCCCAATGGATATTTTTCAGGGAGTCTTCCTCCATAAAACCTTATCTTCTTTAATCCAAATGAATTCACAACCTCTCATTTTCTGTGGAAATAAAAACAAAACGTTTTCTCCAAAGTAACGTATCTTTTGACTTCAATTTTGAAGTCAAAGCATTTATAAAATATATAGGTTGGATTAACCCAGCAGCATTTATAATCAAATATCTTTTAGCAGCTCTTGCTCCTTCCTCAGCAGTCAAATAATTCAAAGACAACATAACATACAAGATCCAGACTCTCTGTCTAATTTCTATCTTTATGTGGCATATATACATACATACATACACACACATATATATCCTTTTTTCTTTTTCTTTTCTCTCCTGAGCCTACATATATTTTTAAACACATTGTAAACCATTTAGATGTTTTGTTTTGTTTTGACATCTGAATCTGTCTTGTTTCATTTATCTCTTTTTCTGACCACACCCTTAATCCTCTAAAACATGGCTAGGATTAAAGGCTTGGCTATGGCAATTTGGCAGAGGTGCTGGCAGGAACCACATTTACCATCCCAACTCTGGGGAAATTTAGGGTCCACACTGCCACCAGCTGCTCATGAACTCCATTTAAGTGTTTGGTAGCAGGCCTCTTAAAAGAACCATTCATGCTGAGTCAGGAGGCATCTCTTAAAGGAAGTGTGCCTCTGCTTGCTGTTAACAAACAGAGCCCTCCGAGAAAATGCTGCTACCAAGATACCATGCTTGACTCTGTTCTCTTTTTGTCTGTAAGAACAGAAACATTATATCCATCTTATGCAGCTCATGTTTGTACCGGGGCTCTTGTGAGACTTCAGAACTGGCCTTGTCACAGCTTAAGCTGCACACAGAAAGCCTGACATTTTTGTAGCTGGAGCCTGCATGTCACAGTGTCTCTGTTTCTACTTGAGAGACATAGCTAAAAAGCTGTTTTGGGCTGCCTTTTTAAAAAATATTTTTTAAAGCTTTCTCAGGTCTGTGTAGATTATGCCCCACATTGGAACACCATTTGTAAATGTGACCTCCACCTCTTTAGAGTCTGAACCAACCAAACGTTAAAAATTGGTCAGTTTGTTTTTTATTTTCAATTTTGGTCCATTCTAATAACGTCAGTGACAATAATAGCTAACTAATATACAGGAAAACAGAAAGGCTTTCAGGATCATTTGAATTTCCTGTTGTAAAGGAGAAACTAGAAGCAAAGAGATGGAAGAAATTCCAATAATATAATCTAGTGTGTGTAGAGGCCACTTCAGGGGAAACAAGAATACACTTCCTCCTCTCCAGCTAGAGAAGAGATGTAAATGAAAAAGGTGTATCTACTTGTTTCCTGCTACCCTCAGGCACAACTGCTTGCAAGGTTACTGGGAAAAGGCAGGTGAAGGTGCTGTTCAGGGTCCAGCCAGATTTCTGGCAGGCATCCCTGGAAGGCACACTGGCATCTCTCTTCTCTGGTTGTAAGCAGGGTGCAGTGACCTGTCAGCTCCAAAAGACTTGTCCAACCACTGCTGGTCTAGAGAGCTTTCTCAGCTACTTCTCAGGATAGCTAGCTACTCATGAGGTTAAGGGCAGGGAGGGTGAACTGGTGTAACTGGTTTCAGGACCTCAAGTGGAGGACATCCTCTCCCTACAGTCTACCAAGTTGGAAACAGTAGAGCTACCCCAGAGAATGTATCCTGACCACACCAGATGAGTCCCCATATATCTCCCTAAAGGACTCAAAGGTATTTCAGGTACAGCTTATCTGTAGGTGCTTGCATTTGTAGCTGGGTGTTACAATGAGGTTTCTTGGTCCCAGGCAGCCAGAGGCCCAGACCTACAGACCTGCAGCCCCAGACCCCTTAGCCACCCATAGCTGCTCAGACCCCAGAAATGACTCAGACGCTTATATTAACTTCATGCTGTTTGGCCTATGGCTCAGGCACATTGCTAGCTTGCTCTTACATCTTAACTCAACCCATTTCTATTAATCTGTCTGCCACGTGGCCCATGGCTCACCTGTGTTCCTTACATGTTGCTCCTTTGGGCTTCTGACTTGGTCTGTCTGACTCTGCCCTGCTTCTCCTACCTATGCTCTAATTTCTCCTCCTACTTTTTCTATGGCGCCTGTCATGGGCCAAAACAGCTCCTTTATTTAAAGATTGATATTCACAGCATACAGAAAGACATTCCAACATCAGCTGGGGTTGATATATCCAGTGCCACTCCATTAGAGGAAACTGATTTTCCTTTTGCCAGCAGCTATTTACCACTTGCAAACAGCATCTTGGTTAGCAGTGGGCCACATGCCCATTTTCTTCTTTTAGTGCTGTACTACATTGGGTGTGAGCCCATGCAGGACTTGTGCACACTGTCATGGTCTCTGTGAGTTCACACATACATAAGCCTTACTGTATCTGGAAGACACTGTTTTCTTAGGGTCATTTATAAACTCTGGCTCTCTGCATCCTTTTCTGCAGGATCCAGGGAGGGGTTCTGATGAAGAAATCCCATATAGAACTAATTACTCTAAAATCTCTCAGTTTCTTCATATTGTCTAGTGTGAGTATTTGTGTTATTTTCCATCTACTTTAGAATAAGTTTCTCTGATGGGCTTGAGTGAGGCACTGATCTGTGTGCATATCTTATGTCACTAGGAGTCATTTTATTGCTATGTTCTTTTAGCATAGTAATATTTTTTTTCTAGCCACATAATCTATTAAGTCTTAGTTCTTGGCCACATTAGCAGTGTCATGTATAAGTTTCATTTAAATAAGTAAGCCTTAAATCCATTTTTAAAAGTGGTTGGTTATTCCCATAACAAATGTGCCACTATTACAACAGTATATCTTGCAGGTAGGACACTGTTGTAAGTCACAGGTTTTGTAGCTAATTAATATTGATTATTACCTTTCTCCTCTAGTAGCATGCAAAGTACCTTCAAGCACATTGCTCGTGGGAGTGAAACCTGGCATAGCCACTATGTAAATCAGTGTGAGGTTCCTCAGATAGTTGGGAATTGATCTACTTTAAGATCTAGACGTGGAACTCTTAGACATATATCCAAAGGACACTACATTTTACAATAGGGATACTTGCTCGGCAGTATTCATTACTGCTCTATTCATCATAGCCAAAAATTAGAAACAGCCTAGATGTCCATCAACTGATGAATGGGTAGTGACAATGTGGCACATTTATACAATGGAATGCTATTAAGCTGTTAAGAAAAATGAAATTGTAAAATTTGAAGGTAAATGGATGGAACTAGAAACAAGCATCCAGGGTGAGGTAACCCAGACCCCAAAGGACAAATCTTGTATGTTTTCTTTTATATGTGGATGTTAGCTTTTAAGCGTTCACACATGCTATGATCTGAATAACGGAAGAAGTCAGGTACGTGGTATGGACCAAGAGGAGAGGATCTCCCAAGTAAGGGGCACTAGAATATAGTGTCATGGAGAGACAAAGGGGAAATTACAATAGGAGGCATGAAAGAAAAGGGCAAAGGAGGGAATCTGGGAAGGGACAGAGAACGTTAAGGGCCATTTGAAAAACTATACAGAAACTTCCTGCTATGTACATATGTAAAACAAATCTAAATGGAGTCAGCAACTAATAGGAGAGAGAATATCCCAAGTAGACATCTTATTCCACCAAATAAAATCTCCAATGCCAAGAATAGATTACATCTTGTTGAGTTGTTGGCCAAAGGGATTGTATGGAAACTCTCAAACATCAGAGAATATTGCCAAGGCCACTGGTTATTCCCTGCAGCCCGATGGTAAGGACCTTGCCTATTGCTGATGATAACACTTATTTTTGTCATCAAACATGGATACGTTGAGCTAAACATGAATCCTCACCCCCACTCACTGACTAGCATTCTTACAGTTTTGAGATAGGACCCCATGTAGCCAAGTCTTGATTTAGACTCAGTGTAGAGCCAGCTTCTCTTAGGAAACAGAGCTCTGTGCGCAGGGTTAGGTGTGAAATCAAAGGCTGATGTCTAGCTGGGTACTCCTAGGTATGGGGACTCCACGTGCCTGAGTTCCTTGGGGGCAGTCTTGTTTCTCACTGTCTGAGACAGTGAAGACCCACAATGCTAGCCCCGGAGCGCAGCTTGATGAGTACATGGTACATGGCTGGAGCGCTTTGATTCCTTTTCTCCCACCCAGGGTCTGTCCCTGATTTGAGTATGTCCCAAATGCTCTCCAGGCCATGCCCACTAGGAGTGAACTGTCCCTTCTTGACTTTAAGCATCTCCCATCTCCAACTATATGAGCTTGTGGAAGGCAGAACCTTGGCTTTCTGGTCCAGAAGCAAATTTAGTGTCCTTCAGAATGTTCAGCCAGAGGTGACAACCTGGCCAGCAAGACCGTGGGCTCCACACTATATTTATGGATATCAATTGGTGAAGCAAAGAATGACTAGCACTCCAGGGCCAGGCAACCTTCCTGGGAAAGTTGGGCCATCTTCATTGTCCTGTCTGGCTTTCATCTGGACCATTTGCAGTCTCCTCCTGACCAGTCTGCATTTCTCTCTCCTCAGCCATCTGCCCTTTGCACTGACCCCCGTCATCCTGTAGGGACCTGCTCACCCAGTCTGCAACTTCAGTCATCAAATTCACTTGGCTGAGGACAGAGACACTGCTTCTCAGGCCCCTTGGTCAGATGCCCCTCCTCCCTACCCTGTAGTCATATCCATTTTCCATTTGAGGCTCCTTAGCTGCCCTATTGAAATGTAGATGCTAGTAGGCCATGTCAACTATAATTCAGATGTAGATCTGTAAACATAGCTCTGCAACTTGCCCTGGTCTGAGTCTTTTTCTACTGTTTACAACTATGTGACCTGAGAAGGGATTTATACATTAGTGTCCTCAGCTGGAACACAAGAATAGTCATAGTCCCCGCCTCCCAGAAAGGCTGCTGGAAATATGAATGATCTTTGCAGGTGTTTGTATCTGGTCCCTGTGCAGCATCAAATCTTATGATGGGTGTTTGTACCATCATGGTTATCGTTATTTTTTCTGGCTAACTGAGGTGGCATTTTTTGATGAGAGTGAGCTGGCAATTTGGGGCATAAGAACTGTAATGTGTCTTGTGTGGAGACAGAAGAACTGATTCTGGTGCAGTGAGTG
Organism: Phyllotis vaccarum; assembly: GCA_033318265.1. Lineage (NCBI taxonomy): Eukaryota > Metazoa > Chordata > Mammalia > Rodentia > Cricetidae > Phyllotis > Phyllotis vaccarum. The sequence goes on along the minus strand of JARWLC010000009.1, from coordinate 13,266,017 downwards.
TATGTGTGTAGTAGATGGTTCCCTTGTCAACTACAATTCAGGTGTAGATTTGTAAACACAGCTCTGCAACCTACCCGGGCCTGTCATCCCAGCTCCCAAAAGGGTAGAGGCAGGAGGATGACTGGGACTTAATGGCTTCCAGCCTAGTCAAGAAGGCAAGAGCCCCAGGAAGAGGCCCTGCCTAAAGGAGTCATCAAAGAGTGCTGCAGGAGGATGCCTGTGCCCTCTTCTGACCTCCGTGTACACACACACACACACTCACACATATGCACACACACACACTCACACACATGCATACACACACTCACACACATGCATACACACACACATGCATACACACACATGCACACACACACTCACACACATGCACACACACTCACACACATGCATACACACACTCACACACATACATACACACATACGCATACACACACACATGCACACACACTCACACACATGCACACACACACATGCACACACACACTCACACACATGTATACACACACTCACACACATGTACACACACACTCACATACATGCATACACACACACTCACACACACATACATACACACACATGCAAACATCCACACACACTGATGCACACACAAATAACACAAATAAATCCTTTTTTAAAAAAAAAGAAAAGAAGAAAACTATACAGTGACTATGAGCAGGACTGTAGGATTGTAGAACTGGGTTTAGCCCAGATTTGGGGGAAGATTAACTTAACTGTCATTTTATACTGAATTCATGCACACACACACACACACATACACATACATATGAGACATTCTGAGGGGTATGTGTGTGTGTTTGGGAAGATGTAAAAGGTTGTAGAGATGGGTGGAGGGGATGGTTATACAGCAATCTATGTGCACTTAATGCTACGTAACTTAGAGTGTACTTTAGAATGATTAAAACGATAAAGATTTCATGCTATGTATACTCGATAATGAAAATAGGCATATAAATTCAGCTAAAGCACATGGTTTTGCACCCTGTCTCTTTACCGTTGACTAAAATGTGCTGCTTTCTTTTGGGATTTGGCATAAGCTAAAGTGTTTGCTTCGTTTCTGTTAAGGGTAATGACATGCTAATGAGTGCAGGGTGTTCTAAAAACATAGAGGTGTTATTGAGAAAATACAAAAGCAGCATTCGCTCTCCCTATGCCTGTGGGAGAAGCCATCCAGAGAAGGCAGGTGGATCCCCTCTACCATGGGGGGGCACGAAGGGGGATAAAGGAAGGGATGATGAAGAGAGTTATGGACGGGGATATAGACAGATGTTGCATATTTTCTCTCGTTTGTAAAATCTAGCTTTGATCACATAGATACCTGTTGGGGGGTCAAGCAAGAGGAAAGTTGTCTGAGGAAAATGAGTCTGGAGAGAAGAAGGCTAGGTTTATTTACACTATGTGTGTACTGGGTGCCTGTGAAACCAGAGCGTCCTCTGGATCTAGAGTTACAAGTAGTTGTGAGCTTGAGGTGAGTGCTAAGAATCAAACCTGAGCCCTTTGTAAATGTAGTATTTTTAACTGCTGGACCATCTTTCCAGCCCTGGAAAACAGATTTTAAAAGAAATGTTATAGTGCTCGGAAAAATGGGGAGTGGGCCCACCTCAGTGCTACCTCAGGGCATTTTGTTTTCTCAGGAGTGATCAGGGTTCCAGTGGGATTCTCCTGCAGTGAGCCGTTCTGGTCTAGTTAGATTCTTGGCAATTGAGTGGCTCGGGGATGAGAAAAACAATCAGTTGTGTAGCCAGGAATTAAAAACCTCTAGAGGGCTAGAGGGATGGCTCCGTGGTTAAGAGCTCTTGTTGCTCTTGCAGAGGGCTCAGGTCCAGTTCTCAGAACCCACATGGTAACTCACAACCATCTCTAACTCCAGTTCCAGGGGATTCGATAACCTCTTCTGACTTCCATGGGCATCAGGCATACACACGGTGCAAATACACACATACAGGCTACACACTGACACACACACAATAAATCTATGATGATGATGGTGATGACAACACTGATAATGATGACGATGATGATGATAGCCTACAAGGCTACGGACAATAGCATTTGGAATCATGTCCAGGCTGGACAGTGCCCTGACCTGTGTTCTGTTCCTCTATCACATCAACCTTATTCCTTTGCAAAGGCTTTAGAGTAGTCTCCTCCTACTGAGAATGGACCAAGCCTCTGTCCCAATGTCACCAGCTTCCCTAAGAATGGGAAGGTGAGTGCCATTGGCTGACTCAGTGTTCTGCTGTGTGAAGCATTTGACCTTCTCCTGGATGCTGTTACTGTTGCCCTCCCTGGCACCACGCTGGGCCCAGAAGAGGGTCCCAGTCCACGTGGCCTCTTGTCTTTGGGGAGGGAATATGTTCTCTAGGTAATAGGATTCTAGGCCCTCTGAGAACAGTGGGCAAGCAGAAAAATGCAAACCATGGGGAATCACAGAACAGATGCACCTCTGACCTTCTGAGGGGGAAAGATACCCCATAAATTTGAGCTAGTTCTTAAGGGGGTCCTTGTGACCCCCTCACACTTGCTGTTGGTCTAGCCGAGAGGCAGAGCAGGGAAGATTGGTACATTTCATGAACTTGGCCTATGATTCTTTGCTCCACTCTGATATCTACTCCACTTTCCAAATTCACCCCTTCAAGACTCAGCAGGGTCCCCTCGTCCACATTCTGCTGTGGTCTCCCATCTATCTTTGCACCAGCCCCTCAGCCATTAATTAATTAAACTACTTGGGCCATTTTGTCTCTTGGCTTGGATTTTTTAAAATTAGTAAAATTTATCTTTTGAGTGGGCTTTTATGTTTATAGGAAAATAGAGCAGAAGGTACAGAAGTTTTTCCATGGGTCTCCTGCTTCACACCCTCCCCCCACACTACCATAACACACATCTTCATTCCCTATCAAATATTGTGCTTGTTTCAATCAATGGGCCTACATTGGTATTTCATCATTACATGAAAGCCACGGGCTACATTAGGGCTCATTCTGTGTGTTGACCATTCTGAGTTTGAACAGTGTGTTTGAAACAAGCTAGCATTGTCTGGAAAGAAGGGGTCTTAATTGAGAAAATATCTCCTTATGATTGGCCTGTAGGTGAGTCTATAGAGCATTTTCTTGACTGATGTTTAGTGAGGGAAGACCCATCTTACTGTGGGTGGTTCCTCTTCCGGGATAGTATAAGAAAGCAGGCTGAGCAAGCCATGGGGAGCAAGCCAGTAAGTGACGCCTATCCATTACTTCTATAATAGTTCTTGCCTCAAAGTTCCAAGCCTTAAGTTCCTACCTCAACTTCCCTGGATGATGGATTGCAGGTCCCCCTCAAGATGCTTTAGGCTGTGGTGTTCATCACAGAAGAAAAAAAAAAAAAGCTAAGACACAAGTACTATTGTGATATTATTATAGGGTCATAAAAACAATGCCTTCACCTGGCTTCTTTCACTTAGCAATACCTGTAAAGTTTCTTGCATATTTTTTTATGGCTTCATAGCTCACTTCTTTTCAGCACTCAATAATATTCCACTATCTGTATATCTTATAGCTTACATGTCCCTTCATCTACTGAAGAACATCTCTGTTACTACCAAGTTTAGAAGTTACAAATAGAAGTCGCTAAAATGTTCATGGGTCAATTTGTGTGTATACATAAGTTTTTGGTTATCTGCATAAGTGCACTGACTCATATAGTAAAAGTGCATCTAATTTAACAAAGTGACTTTGTCACTTTGCATTTGTGTGTGTGTGATATGTATGTGTTCGTGTAGATATGTGCATTGTGCGTACAAATGCGTATCCATATGGGTATGAACAACAAAGGTTGGTGTTTGGTATCTTTCTTGATCATTCTCTACCTTGTTCTTTGAGACAGGGTTTCTCACTGAACCTGGAGCCCATGGCTTTGGCTAGACATCCCAGTGATACTCAGGGAGCTACCCCTTTCTGCCCTCCTAGCAATGGGGTCACAGACACAGACAACTGTACCTGGCTTTTATGTGGATCCTGGGTTTCCAAAATCCGCATGCTTGTGTGGCAGGCTCTTTTCTGACTGATTCTCCCCAGGCCTCCATTTTACATTCCAGCCAGCAGCAGTTGACAGTTTGTATTGTTCCACACCCTCACCATGATTCCACATTGTATTTTGATTTGAGCCATTTCTATGTGTCTATGTTACATTTCATTTTTGTTTTGATTTCTAATTCTCGAGTGACATATGGTGTTGTACATCTTTTTCATATGCTTTCTTGGGCTATAATTTGCATTTGGAATGTTCTATTAAAACTCATGTGTTCAAAGTTTGCTTCCCAGTGCAGCAATGTTCACTAGGTAGGGTCACTGGATCATGAGGACTCGATCCTTATCATTGGGTCCATCTATTGATGGATTCATAGATTGATGGTCCCTTGATGGATGACAGAAACAGTAGGAAGCAGGTGTAGGTAGAAGAAACAGGTCACTGGTAGTATACCCACTACATGTGCATGCTCTCATAGACTCCCTCCATCCCTCCCTTCGACCCTCCCTCCGTCCCTCCCTCCGTCCTCCCTCCGTCCCTCCCTCCATCCCTCCCTCCCTCCCTCCTAGACTATCATGAAGTGTGTTGCTTTGCCCCACCACCTGCTCTTCATCATGGAGATCAGTGACACAGGCCCAGAAGCAATAAAACCACATGACCATGGACCTAACATGTGAGTCAAAATAAATTTTTCCTCCTTTGCTTCCCTTGTGATTTGTCACAGTGAGAAAAAGCTGACCAAAACGCTTACCCTCTGTATACTTCCTTCCTGTCTGTAGCTCGTCTTCTTAATCTTTTACAGTGATGTTCAGAGGGTAATTCTCATTTAAAGTTCAGCTCATTCATGTGTTGAACCTTGAGATTGTAAAAAAGACATCACAACCGTATACCCCAATTCATCTTGGTTTTCTACTTGTGCACTTTTTATGATCTTACATTTGCTTTTGTGCCTAGGATCTGTTTCAATTTTTGTGCAGATTGTAAGCTCCATGTCTGAAGTCATCATCTGACTGTGAGCATCCAGCTGTTGTTACAACATCACTTGTTGACGATCTCTGTTTATCCATTGTATTGCCTTGACTCTTTTGTTAACAGTTCATTTAAGTGTACCTGTTTCTAAGAGCAGCTCTCTGTCCTGTTCTACTGAGCTATTTGTCAATGGTCCATCTATGACACTGTCTTAACTTTATCCATATCACACTAATTTTATAGCAATACTTAAAGTTAGATAGTTTCAATTCTCCAGTAACTTTACTCTCTTCTACAGTACTAAGCTGATTATTTTGGGTCTCTATGTAGGAACTTTATAGACTTATTTATTTATTTCTGTGAAAGGGAGTTGAGAGATGGTCTCAGTCTGTGGCCCAGATTGGCCCTATACTCACAGTAATTCTCTTGCTTCAGTCTCTGGATATTGGGGTTATAAGTATGACCCACCATACCCACCCATTATTTATTTAATTTGCTGTGCTAACCCAGGGCCCCATGGATTCTAGAAAACCCTTATTACTGGTATCTAATCTCCTACAAGGTTTTTCCCCCCTTAAATGGCTCAGTTGAGATACTGTAGTACTACTTTCTCTTCTAGGACCGACAGTCTGTGGAGACTTATTGTTAATTATGAGTGCTTGGCCTTTTAGTTTAGGTTTTTTTCCCAGTTAGCTCTTATAACTTAATTAACCTGTTTTTATTCATCTACACTCTATAGCAGCCTTTCTTTGGGTCACAATCAACTCCCAAATCATGACACAGACACTTACTATTAGTTTATGAATGCTCAGCCTTAGCTTAGGCACATTTCTTACTAGCTCTTTCTCACCTAACCTCTTTCTCTTCATCTACATTTTGCCCCAGAGCTTTTTACCTTCCTCCCTCCCTCCTTCCCTTCCTCCCTCCCTCCTTCTCTTCCTCCCTCCCTCTGTTCTTCCTTCCTTTCTTGCTTGCTTGCTTTCTCTCTGTGCGTCTTTCTTTCCCACTTCTTACGTCTGGCTGGCTGGTGCCTGCCAGGCTTTTGGCCTTGGGCATGTCCCCTGATTCTCCTTCTTTTCTCTCAAGCTTAGATTTCTCCTACTTATTCTCTCTGCCTGGCTGCACCACCTATTCCTCTCCTACCTATGTACTGGCCATTCAGCTTTTTATTAGACCAATAAGGTGCCTTAGACAGGCAAGGGGAAACAGATATAACATATCTTTATATAATTAGACAAATACAGTGCAAACAAATATAACACATCTTTATATGATTAACATATTTGTTTGTTTATTTATGACTATACCTTTTTTTCCCCTTCAGCACCTAAGCACAGTTTTAAGGCCATTAGCATCCATTCAGAGGGTTTTTTTGTTTTTGTTTTTGTTTTTTTTTTTTTTTTTTTGGACCTGGACCTGGTTTTACTAAGTGCCTGCACCATTCTCTGACCACATGAACCAATTTGTAAACTACTAGGCAGCAGCTAGACCTTCCACTACATGTATCTGGTGGCTGACTCGGACCCCTCAGTTCCCTGAGAGCCTAGCCTCATGCCTTTTCAGAGTCCCCGTGAGCCACAGTCAAATGTTAGCACTCATGGAGAGGCCCAGGGAACTACTGCAATGGCACCCTGCTGTCGTGACTTCTCTGTCCCTGTGGTCATGCTGCATATCAGAGTGACAAATATAGTACAATTTTCTCATTCAGGACTGCTAGCCCACATATAACAACATGGAGGCTTGTTAATAATTATGAAAGCGCGGCTTTCGCTTAGGTTTTCCCCCCAGCGAGCTCTTATAACTTAATTAACCTGCTTTTATTAGTCTCTGTTCTGCTGCACGGCTCAGTTACCTCTCCTCGGTACCATATGTCCGACTTCTCCAGAGTCTTCTGGCATCTCCATGTGCCTAGATTCATCTCCCCGAGTTTCTCTTTTTCCGCTGAAGTTCTGCCTATTCTCTCCTGCTTAGCTATTGGTCATTTAACTCTTTATTAAACCAATGAGAAGGCATCTTAGATAGAGACACATCTTTACAGTGTAAACAAATATTCTGCAACAGTTTACATGATGTGCAATTTGCCCATTTAAAACATAGGATTTAATAGCTTTTTAGTTCATTCATGGAATTAGACAAATGACCTTGTCTAATTCCAGAACATTTGAGGCATTCCCAAACATACCTCATTCTTGTTAGAATCCATTTCCCATTCTCCTCTCCTTCTAGCCCTGACAAGCATTTAATTTACTTTTTACTTCTATAGACTTGCCTATTCTGGATAGTCCATATAAATGGAATTATATAGCATATGATCTTTTGTGATTGGCTTTTTCATTTTGTGTAATGTTTTAGGTACATCCGTGTTGTAGTATATTTTAAATTTTATTCTTATGGCTAGACGATTGTTACTGTATGAGTATTTTTAAATCTTATTTATCACTTTTGGCTATTTTTAATATTGTTACTATAAGTATATACAAGTGTATATGTAGGCATATAATTCCTTTAGGGGTGTATCTTTTTGCTTAGAAGTTCAGTCACTGAATCGTGTGATGGTTCTGTATTTAACTCAGGGCTTCATACATGTTAGATTTAGTACTATGCTAGTGGGTAACCATCAGACTGTCTTTGACAGTGACCACACCATTTTGCAGTCCCATCCGCAATGGATGAGGGCTCCAATTTTTCTATTTTTCCTACTTTTGCTATTTTCTGACGTATATAGACTCTAGATATCTTAATGGGTGCATAGGGCAGCTCACTGTGGGTTTAGTTTTCATTTTCTTTGTGCCAAATGATGCTAAGCATCTTTACATGTATTTGTTCAGTTTTTTGAAGAAATAGCCATCAAATGCTTTACCATGATGAAAAATTGGATTGTCTTTATGATCGCCTATTCTGTAAGCTGTTTCCTTCCCTGCCTCCTTTCTTTCATTTAAAAATAATACCTACTTATTCAGTGTGCATGTGCGTATGTGTACGTGCATATGTGGAAGCCAGAGGAAGGCGTTGGGTGTCTTTTATCATTCACCATCTTATTCCCTGGAGACAGGATCTTTCAATTAACCTGAGATTTGTCATTATGCTGGCAGCCAGCAAGCTCTTAAAATCCTCCTGCCTTTGCCCTTCCCACTGTGCCAGGGTTATAGGTGTTTACACATCCATTTCTGGCTTTTTACATGGGTGCTGGGCATCTAAACACAGATCCTCATGCTTACAGAATAAGTACTGGCTAGCTGGATTGTTTCCCCAGCCGTCTTCCTTTCTTTTTTATAGCATCTTTCTCCTGTAGCTCAGACTAGCCTGAACTCCTCCCTCTGCCTCCAAAGTTCAAGGCTTTATAGGTGGGAGGCACCAGGCTGGGTGCCTCTCCCTTATTGATGGTGAACAAATAATTTTTAAGTTTGAGGAGGTCCAGTATGCTCCCGGTGACACACCATTTTGATGTTTAAAGTAAATGTTACTGTGAACTTTTGGCAACACCGTATTCTGTTAGTTTGGCTGCTTTAAGTAGTCCACTGTCAGAACCCATGTGCACCTTTGTCCTTTCTGATGTTGACCTGGAGAAGTGGTGGCCTGATTTGCAGATGACTTGCTCTCTGGTCAAGATGCAGAACTCAGAGGCTCCAGAGACCACATGTTTCCGAGGCCTCTTTATACTTGCTCATTTGCATTTCTAGTCAGACTCTGAGCAGCAGGTGCCCAGAGTATCCAGTACCACCTCTGAGAGCACCAGAGAGCATTGAGCCATCTCCATTGGCTTGGGCTTCTTCCTTCTTGCCCCATGATATCCATCTCTCTAAAAATACATCCAGGGATGTTTTAAAATTTTCCTTATGGGCAACAGCTGCTGTTTTTGCAGGCTGTCATCTATTTGATTGTTACTTTCCCGACTTTATTTTTAAACAGTATAATGCGGAGCACCGCAACACGGCTCACAGGACAGATGGAGAGCACAACCAAACAGACTACAGAGCCACCCTAACGGAAGACACAGAGGTGGGAGAGGAAAGCCAGACTGCCAGATTGCTAAAGGCAAACAAATATCACAAGTTAAATGGGGGAGGAAGAAGAAGTAAGGAAGGGGTACAGGAAAGGATCCTTTCTGTAACTTCAAGTCTTAAAATGAGGTGGGTGAGCTAAGGTTGACAGGGTTTACAGAGCAGGTCAGGGAGCCAGAATGTGGCCTATGAGAAGCGGTGACCAAGCCTTGCTGGGACAGTTGACATATTCCACCTGTAGTGGAGAGACATGCTCAGGAACTTGTGAGTTAAATGAGCTATAAAGCCACAGCTCTCTTACTCAGGAAGGTCCCACTTAGGCCAGGGCTCAGCAGGGATATTTTGCTGCCCCGGCTCTTGAGGAATAAGAAATGGAGGGAACTGAGTTTGTGCATCTTAGTTTTTAAAAAGGAAGAAAATAAAATCCACTTCATTAGTTTCTTCTACAGTAGTTTAAGCTTGATACAAAGCAGGGACAGATCACTGTGGTCTCTAATATCTGTCCATGGTCAGGTCCCAATGTAGGCAGCTTAGCATCATGGCCCAGGGGGACTACTGCTCATTTCTCTGTCACCTCAAAATAGAGTAGGTCCTGATAAAGTTGCCATAGCATTTGGGGAGCTGCCCCCTGGAATTCAGTTACGATTAAAATCCTGTCCTATTCCCCTGAGGCTCCTGAGGACAAAGTAGGCCATAGAGGCTAGCTGTCTACCCTCATTAAAATCTGCTTGTGTGGTGTTTGTCCATGCTGTCCTTAATTGTGACCCTGTATCTCCTCCTGATGCCCACCAACATATATACCTTTTTGATAAAGTGTTCAGATCTTGAATGTTTAGCTCACAGGATTTGTATATGGATAGACATTCTCAGAATCAAGCCATAACCATGTTCTAAATTGGTCTTGCCATTCTAGACAGCTCCCTCTTACAACTCAGTGCCCTCTCCATGATGGCTATCCTGACTTCACTGCAGGACAACAGCTGCTGTTTTGAACACGGCCTAAGTGAGGTCCCATCGTATTCATCTGACAACACACCCCTGAGACCTATCCACACCGCAGAAAATGCCAAGGCTCACTGTCATTACTATAGTATCCATGGTATGAGACCATGTCACATTTTTTTTGGGCCAGTTTCCTTATTGCTGGTCATTTAGATCACATCTCATTTGAGACTATTTTGCTAAAAGTTCCTGTGAAGACATTTACTGATAGTTTTCTTGTGCATGTACACAAACATCTTTCCTGTTGCTTCAGACCCAGGTATGTATTTGCTGGACTGTATATGTTAGACGTCTCTATAGCTTCTATAAGTGATACCAAATACCCTTTGAAGTAGGTGTACTGATTGACATTCTTCCTGGGAATTGGAGAGTCCCAGATGCTGCACATTCTCAACAGCCTTGATACTGCATTTTGCTTTTTGTGGCCAGAGTGTGATATGTCACTGTGGCCCTGCTGTGTTGCATCCCCACAGTTGTGTATTTATGGGGCACTTGGCTATGCTCTTTTGTGAAGAGCCTATTCAGACGTTCCCCATTTTTAAATCAACGGCTGCTTCATCGTCTTTCTTGGTATATTTGGATGCGTACTTTGCCGACCTTTACTCGCTGTGTGGCTTTTCATTCATTTTATGAATGTTGTCTTTTAATGAGCAGACATTCTTAATTTGAATGAAGCCCAATTTATCAGTCTTTTCTCTCATAGCTAATGCTTTTTCTGTGCCGAGGGACTTTTTCTCCCATTCAAGGTCTTGGATATATTCTCCAAAGTTTCTTTTACAGCTTTATTATCTTGTTTAGGCCTATATTCCCTCTCAAATTAATTTTTCTTCAGTATAAAGTAGAGCTCAGTGTTTATTTTTGGTGTGGATATCCAACTGGCTTAGCACTGTTCACTGCAGACCCATCCTTTCCCGCAGAAGGTGGATGGAGTCTTCCTTCTCATCACCGTAAACATGTCTATTTCTGTGTTGTGTGTCATCTCTCACGTAGATCCCTGGTCTGTCCCTGAGCCCGTACCACTCTGCCCATCCTGTAGCACAATGGCAGAAGTACTGTCATCTGACCATGTCAGCTTTGTTCTTTGTCAAAACCTAGGTAATCTCCATCCTTCGAATTCTCATACAGTTTCACAGTCACTTGGCAGACCCTCCACACGTGCACGTACATATACACACACATGCATGTAGTATGAGGTTTCTGGCCTGGACTTTCAGGCCTAACCTCAAGGTTTAGACCCACAGACCTACAGAGACACATAGATGTTTACAATAGTTTTAGGCTGATTGGCCTAAAGTCCAGGCATATAACTTGCTAACTCTTTACCTTTAATCTAACCCATGACTCTTATCCTGTTCAGCCATGTGGCTCGCTACCTTTTCTCAGAGCAGCATAGTTGTCCTCTGTTTCTTCTGGCTTCTCTCTGGCATTCTGTTCTATTCTGCCTGTTCCTAGAGTCTTCTTAGTCTGGTAGCCCCATCCACACTTCCTGTCTGCCTTTGGTCAATCAGTGCTTTTTATTAAACTCATAGGTGGGGGCGATTACTTACAATGGAACAACATAATCTCCCTGCACATGCACCCTGGCATATATCTGGGATTTTGGTAAGCACTGCACTAAATCTACAGATCAAATTGGAGGAAACAGACACATTATCACTACTTTTAGTCTATGAAATTATAATTCCATCATTTACTTAAGTCTTTGATTTATCACAATTTTTTTTTTATTATTTCTCAATGAAAGGTATGCCCATATTTCATGGGATTTATTTCTTGGGTGTTTGCTAAGAGAATGTGATAAAAGGCATTTTTTAAAGGTTTTTAAGTTTTTTTTTTCCTTCCACGTGTTTACTGTTACATGTCTTAGTTGCTGTCTTTGTTGCTATGACAAAAGGAAGGAGAAATTGACTTCTGCTGAATGCCATGACTTTACAGCCCATCATAGCAGGGAAGGCATTGCTGCACAAATCTAACTGACCTTATAATAAAAACCCAGAGCCAGATATTGAGGTAAATGTTGAAAGATCAGAGAAGCAGAGGAACAAGCCATTAGAGAGACTTCTTACTACTGAATCCTCAGGCCTAAAGGGGAAGATCCTGTCTCTATGAATCCTCAGACTGAACGCTTATGAGTCCTCAGCCGAAAGGAGAAGGGAATGCAGTAAGAGGTTTCTGGCCCAGACTTTCAGGCCTAGCCTCAAGGTTTAGGCCCGCAGACCCACAGACCCGCAGCGACACACAGATGCTTACAATAGTTTTAGGCTGATCAGCCTAAGGTCCAGGCATATAACTTGCTAACTCTTTACCCTTAATCTAACCCATGACTCTTATCCTGTTCAGCCATGCGGCTCGGTACCTTTTCTCACAGCAGCGTAGTTGTCCTCTGCTTCTTCTGGCTTCTCTCTGGCATCCTCCCTGTTCTGCCTGTTCCTAGAGTCTTCTTAGTCTGGTAGCCCCATCCACATTTCCTGTCTGCCTTTGGTCAATCAATGCTTTTTATTAAAACAATGGATGGGACAATTATTTACAAAGGAACAACATAATCCCCCTAAAAGAGAAGTGCAGGGCTGAGCTCCTGTCTCCTCCCACCCTGTCTTCCTTTTTCTACCCAGCCATATCACTCCCTGTGTTAGCCTTCCTAGTACTGAGTTTAAAGGCCTGTGCTACCACTGTCTGACCTCTATGGCTAACTCTGTCCCCTGATCTTCAAGCAGGCGTTATTTCTTAGGTTACAAACATCATACCATCACAAAGCATGGCTGCTAGAATGTGTCAGCTCATAGTGATTCAAGTTTATAGTGGCAGCTTGTCACATGACACCAGTAAAGGAGCAGATAGCCTATCTGGAGTTAGAAGTGAGTTATCCTTCAAGGTTCCATGTTCCAAAGTGTTCTCATCCACAACCTTCCCAAATAGTAGCATCAGCTGGAGACCAAATGTTAAAACACATGAGCCTGGGACATACGGACAGGAATGGGGTAAAGGTGTCCTGAGTGTAGATGGAGGTGCCAGCCAGGTGTCCGGCCTTTCTAAATCTTGCTCTTGGGGCCTTGACAGTCCTGAATGGTCTGCTGAAGAATCACAGACAGGTGTGTAGCTAGGGTGTGGCCTAGCCATATAAAAGACAAAATGGGCATAGACTTTCGCATACTTAGGGGCAGTCTGCAGGCCCCTATGGGTGTAAGGTAAGGATTATCATATCCTTGAACTTCTTGCTTTGTCTTGAGAGGTAGGTGCCAACCCCATGGAATTCCAGATCATTGAATACCCTTGATATTCTGGGCAGAGGCTGTAGGCAAGAATGCTACCAGAGGAAACGGGTTCTGTTTTGTGTTCTTAGTCTTACTGATAAAAGAATTTAGAAACATACACCAATGGAAGCTTGAGAACAATTCTATTGGAGTTTGGAAGAAAAGTATCAGAGCAAGCAGGCTTAAGTCCCAGCATCCTTCAGGAAGTGAGAGATGGAGAGAAAATCGTACCTTTTTTAAAAAGGGATGGATGTCAGAAAAACAGTAAGAAAGCTCAGAGTCTCAGAGAAGGCATGTTCAGGCTTTTGGTCTGTATCTGAAAAAGAGATAAAGACAAGGAGACCGAAGGCTGTGTCCAGAGCTGGGCCACAGACTTGAGCTCAAAGGGTCCTGATTCGATGACAAAGGATTGTACCAGGAACACGTGCTAACAAATAGAATCCATTTATTAAGAAAGAGAAAGTGAGGCATTCCCAAGGTGGAAGTGGGCTCCTGAAACAGGGTAAAGCCCAGAGAAGTGAGGAGCAAGATCCCTTAGATGTAGAGGCCATTTACCCTCCCCCAGCCCTTCTCAAGTATATACAGCCTGGACTTTCCTGGCACTGGCTCCGTTCACTCTATGCAGCCCAGGTGAGGAGGCACGGCAGTCTTTCTCTGCCAGCTGGCTTCTGTCCCCTGTTCTTCTTCATGACTCGGTCTCTAGTCCCTATTCTGCTGCCACAAGGGGGTATCCAGCAAGTCTTTTCCACGGTCATCAGGCAGTGCCAAATGTCAACGGCCCTGCCCTTCTGACCCCTTCCAAGGCCTGTGTTTGGCAGGAGCAGGAAGAGAAAGAAGCAGTCAGTTACAAAGGGCTCCTTGGGGGAACACCCCACCACCACCACTAAGAGACTGATGGAGGTCTCCTTGGCTCTTGTGCACCCGATCACATCTGAGGCCTTCTCCCCACCCAGCTCCCTTCTCTGCCCAAGCTGGTCTCTGCTGTTTTGCACCCCTCACCTGAAATGTCTCTGCCTCTGTAAACACTGGCCTGCCTTCTGGGTCTCAGCCATTCCACACTGCTGCACACAGGTGGGTCCCCTAGATTCCAGTGCTGCTTACTTGGCTCTAAGTGAGGGCAAAGTCTCCCCCCATCCCTGGACACTTACAGAGGGGGTCCAGTGCCCTGGTGAGGTCAGGAAGTGCCTAGTCCACTCTCAGCTCTCCTCTGACCTGCTGTGTGTGCACCTTGGTGAATGTCTTCTGAGAAGAATGATAGAGGATGCTAATGTGTTGTCACAGAAGAGACAAGGTCTGAGTTTAGAGAACTGCTTCTCATTTGTGCTGTGGTGGTATGTCTGCAGGTATCATATTAGATCATTTGCCTTTTCATGTGTCTAGAATATTTTATAACAACCTTTCCTAAAGGAAGAGGGGCTTAAGGTCAGCTATGATTGGGGGAGAGACTCCTAAGCAAACAGGTCACCTGGAGGGTAGGCATAAGAGAACAAGATTTAGTAAAGAGATGGACGGAGGTATATGGAAACCTGAATCCTGAGTCCCTGGCACTCCGAGGACTTGCCAGAATATGGTCAGGCTATGCCAGAATTACAGTGTCATCATGGGCATAAGCAACATAAAAACTGTTATCAGCTTTACAAGGCCGAAAGAGAGATACAGCAGCTCCCCAAATTTCAATCCCCAACCTTTCAGGAGAAGGTGGTAATTCTCTTCATGGCAATAGTTGTTCTCACGTTTAAAGCCTAATTAGGCATAGAAGACCCCTGGGTGCTCAAAGTTTGGCTTCTGAAGGATGAGTACATTATCTTACTGGGAACAGAAGACACTTATGGGGAGGTGTTCACTTGAATTGACCTACTAGAGTAACAATGCTTTTCTTGGCTCGAGTGAGACTTGGGGTGTTTGGATGCTTGTCTCCAAACTAGCATGGGAGCAGCCTGCACCTGCCCAGGTGCAAAGCCCTCACCACAGATTGCTGTGTCCTGGATCTGCTCTGGGCTTGCAGGGGTAAGTCCTGCTATGCCCTACTGTTCCACTGTAGAGTCACACACTGATATTTCTCCCTCAGCGTCTGACAGATTGTCTGCTGCCTTTCCAGACAATGGGGCAGGACTTTCCCACAGAGGCCTCACCCACTTTCTATGAAAGAGTTTTGCAATTTTCTCCAGGGTGCTCTCAATCCAGCTGGTACACCACCCCCACCCTCCAAGTAGCTGGGACCGTGGACACATGTCACTGCACCTGACTTATGCCCCCACTCTCGTTGCTCCTGTATAGAATCTGAGCCCACTGAGACTCGACCGTGAGGCTTTGGATCATGCCGCTTCAGGGGCATGGAATATCTAGTGTTTTTCTGAGGTTGTTTGCATACAATAATTCATTGCCTGCCGAAGGACACTTTTCTGCTGGAGAATTTGTCACTTCTCATTTTCTTTCATTTTGTTTATTCTTCTCTCATATATTACATGCAGGCTGCATTGTCCACCCCACCCCCCAGTATCCCTCTCCACTTCCTTCTGTCTCCCCTCAGAAGAAGGCAGACTTCCCAGGGACATCAACCAAATATGGTATAACCTGTAACTGTAAGACCAGGCAGATAACCTCAAATCACAGCTAGATGAGGCCTGTTTTCCTTATGAGGAAATGGTAGTAGCAATCCAGTCACTGGCCAGCCTCAAGGAATGGATGGCACGCCTGGGTGTGTGGGGTCAGATGTCCTATCTGTGTCCTGCTTGGGGAGATACATGGGCCGGTGTCAGGTAGCTTTGCCTTCCTCATCTTGCTTGAGTGTGGTTACACACATAACACATGTCTTTCTCCATGGCTAATTATGGAGTTTCTGACATTGGAGCAACCAAGGACCATGATCCACCTCCGACCTGCTCACTCTGAGGGTTTCTCGGGAGACACTGCAGGACTCTCTGCTGTGGATGAGTCCCTGATGAGAAGAGTACTTGGTTAAGTTGGTAGAAGTGTGGCTGTGGATGGGTGGCGTTAGTGGTGCGTGCTTGAAGGCCCTCCCTCATAGTCGTGGGGAAAGGCGAGGCCTGTGCACTTCAAACGGGAAGTATGTCAAGAACTGGTTGGCCAGTCAGAAATGGGCAGCATGAGCTACCCAAAGGCACAGGGAAATCTTTAGCTTTAATGTGGAGAAGTGGCCATGGGCTTTTTCTTTTTATCTTTTTTGTTTGTTTGTTTTGACAAGGTTTTCAAAATATAGTCCAGGCTTTCAACTTGAGACCATCTTGCCTCAGCTTCTCAGTGCAGAGATTACTATGCTGCTGTGCCTCATTTTTAGACATGTTTGATGGTCAAGCATCACCTGATAGGATGGAGGTGGAAGGGAGGCAAAAACAAACAAGGGAAGCCACCATCGGGGCTTGAGGAAAGCTTGCAAACTGTAACTGAGGCCTCCCCAGAGATAACAGATCATGTTGCCGTGAAATGAGACCAAAGGTTGGGTAACAGGGATGTAAACACAGAACGACAGACCTCAAAGTTGCAGTGGAAAGTTTGAGAGTCGGAGCAGAAGGACTCTGTCAGAAAGTGACTGTACAGATGTGGAGACAGGAAAATAAAACCTGAGTAAAGGTCAGCTCAGCATAGCCATCTGGAGGACCCCTGCCCTCAAGAAGGAAGACATACATGGAAAGTATGAAAAGTGTTAAAAGAGACACCAGGACTGGGTCTCAGACTTCATGGGCAAACACTGAATGGGGCAGACCTGCCTGAGGGCAGTGCCTTCAACCTGTCTGCTCTGCTGTGACCTTACTGCTTACTTCCAAACGAATGGACAAGGTAGAGTAGGAGAAGCAAGTGGGCAGAGCGGTCTCCAATGTGATGACCCCACCAATCCTTCCTAAGGCTACATGAGGAAGATGTGTGCCTGGAAACTAGATTGGGGGTGTGGTAATCAGACTCGCTCACCTCAGAACCCAGGAACATGCCAGATTTCATGGCAAAAGAGCCTTCTGGTTTCACACAGAGTACAAAGGGTCTGAAAAATCAGCCGCCCTACATGGTGAGGGGGCTCTGGATTATCTGGACACTATTATAGCCATTTGGGTCTTCATGAGCAAGAGAAGATTGATAGAACAGTAGAGCGTATATACCATGGCATGTGTGGCTCCTGTAGCCACTTTTTTTGTGGTTGGGGAACAGCACCAGAAGCCGGTGTTCAGAGGTCTGCTGGAGAATTCCCTGATGAAGGTGCCCGAGGCAGTGCGACACTTAGTCGGGACTGAGTGAAGGATGGGAACACTAGATTGGATGACTCTAGAAAATCCCAAAGGGGCTGCCTGATTCCAGAGGGATTTTACAGCCCTTGGGATAGTTTCTGTAGGAATAGTGCTTATAGAACCATTTTTAATGCCAGAGAAAATGCAAATGTTATACAAGGAAAAAAGCATTTTCGTGTGACTCACCCACCAGCAGTACCTGCACGGGCGCACTGCTATGAAGAAGGTGGTTAGTTTCATGAAATGGGAACTAGGGTGGTAGAACAGGGTAAATGGAGAGAAGGCACTCTTCCCTGGTGGGACACTGAGGACAATGTCTAAGACAGTTTGAAAATGGAACCTACCATGCTGTGACCTGTACCGTCTCTCCACTGTAGTTTAAACCTCTGCAATGGCAAATTTCTGTTGTCCAAGCTACTGTTCTGTGGTATTTTGTTATAGCATCTTTACCTGACCAATACATTGTGCCATATAAATAGTCCAGCCCAAGAGCATAAGAAATGCCTAGAACAGTTGGAATTCAGTGAGTGTGGGGAGAGCTAGAGTAAAAGTGACATATTTCCATTATTAAGCTTTTATTTTTATTTTTCAATGCATTCATACGTATTTGGATTTTTAAAGCTGAGTACTTAAAAACAAGGGTGGGGTCGGGAAGGCATCGTATGGACTTAGGTAGGTGAGAAACTCCAAGGCAGAGTGATGAAGTCTTCAGTTCCTCTTATCTGTGGCATTTTCAATGCTGCAGATCGTCACAGCTCCAGCCTTTGCAGGCCCCTTTCACATTACCAGTGATGGCTTCTTCTCCAGAAGCCCCCAGAGAGTATGCCTTGGACTCTCATGATAAGATTGAAGTGGACTGATTGGTTTTCGTTAACCATAACCTACCCCAATAGTACATGAGCTAAAAGGGCCTGTAGCAATGTAACTGAGAAGGAAATTATGATGAGAGGACAGGAGGCAGAATGGTAGGTGGCATAAAATAGCAAGTCCACTCTGGGCAGGTTCTGGCGAGCATTTTCCACTCCCGGGAGCTCTGGCTTATTGGTTGGCTGCCTAGATGGCAGTTGGGCTGACTGTCTGACCCACGAGGTAAGGAAGGATACGCATATGAAGAAGATGACTCTGATGAGGGAGAAGAGAAAGTATAAGAGATTTGGGAATTTGAGGAATTAAAAACCCAGGGGAGCCTACAGCAGCATCTTAGGAAAGGTGTGTATGCTGGGCATGACCTGGACATCTAGACGGAAAGACGGAAGGACTTGTAGATGACTCACTGACCCCATCCCTTCCAGCTCTTACTGAATGTATCTGGAATGACATGAGTGGAAATTCCTCTGGGAGAGACGCCCACTGGTTTCGAGAGAGGGCTACATTGACCTGTCATTTGTCATTGAAGTTGTGGAGGTCATTGGAAGGACCCCTGCACACAGCTTTCTGGGAGTGGATCTTTGGTGTGGCAAGGCTGGACAGAGTGCACATGGAGAGGGGGTGAACTTTCGTCAAGCACAGATGGAGCTGGGAGGAGCATTCGCCAGGAATAAGGAGGCCCTGGAGAATTAACCTTCATCTCGGCCGCAGTGAGCCACCTTGCCAGATCTACCGGCAACCCCCCACTCCTCATGACAGATATGTCCAGCTGGAGGAGTGCAGGCAGCTATCCAAAACTTCCCCGTGTCAGCTCCCAGAAGCTGAGCCCATTGCCTCCCTGGAACAGCTGGCTTAGTGCCCAAACCTGTTTATGCCAGTGAAACTTGCTATTGTAATTATGCAATTTAATTAAATAGTATACAAATCACTTAAATACTGTTGCAAAAGAAAAGTTGCTTCTGTGAAAACTGAATTGAAGCTTTGAAGAGAATGGAAAAACCTGGTAATTTATATATATATATATATATATATATATATATATATATATTGTTGAGTTAAATAGAGGTAAAATATTGAAAGCTTGGGGAAATGTTAAAGAAAAAAATCTTATGAGACTTTTACTCGGGTTTTTTAGTTTAGTTTCTGTTTCTCGTGTGACTGGTTCTCATGTAGCCCAGGCTGACCCCACACTTTCTACGTAGCTGAGACTTTGAACTACTGGTCTTCATTGTACCTCCTGAATTATAGATATGCTCAGTTTACTGGGTGCTAAGGCTTACACGCCAGCCATTGTATAATTCTAAACAAGCATTCTACCAACTGAGCTTCCCTCCAGCATACTCTCAGGTTACTTTGTGAGAATATTTAATTCTTCATTCCACTAGTAAATAGAATGCTAAAATCACAAACTGTAGGCAAATATTGCTCAAGTGTCACTGACATATAAAAGATGACAGGCATGATGCTATCCGGGAGGCACAAAGTTAATAAGTGGCACCATCAACTTGGAGAGCTTGGTTATTGGCTGTGTAGTGTCCTCTTTGGGCCAGGTATCAAGAGGCTTCAGGTGACTGACCAGCTGTACCAGGCAGCCACTGGCTTTGGCTCTGGGAAGTCATCTTTTACCATTGAGATAAACCTGGAATGAATAAAGCTCCTCTGAGCCATGCATGCCTAGCTGGCTAGGTTCTTTGGTACTGGCTGACCCAGGGAAGCAAGAAGCAGAGGAAGGCTTCAGCCTAGCCCAGCTCCTTTGTCTCTCCTAGAGGTTTCTTTGGGTCCAAAAGCCAGCCCCACATCATCCTTCCCCAGACTGTAGCAGGGGTGGGGGGTGGTGACATCATAGATACTCAGCTCTGCCTGCTTAGAGCTGAAGCCCAAGTTTCCTCTGCACATCCATGCCCTCTCATCCTGAGACCTGGTGACCCATGGTCTTAATTGTGGCTCTTTCTGCCTCTTCAACTATACTCAGCACTCTCCTTGGACCCACACTTTGGCTTCTCCCCATCCTTCCACACTCTGCGTCCATCTGTTGCCTCAAGAACTCGGGGTTAAGAGGGAGGAGCAAGCATCCCAGAGGCCAGTGACAAATGGTAGTCCTTTCCCACTTGATCTGCAGTAGAGATGGCCACATGTGTTCAGAAACCCATGGTCATGAGTTAGGGAGTGCTTATGGAGTATTCTGGAAATGTGTGCAGGCAAACTCCCTGCAGCAGGTAGCATTAAGTCTGGAGTATGCCTAGGCAGGCAGTATTTCTTCTGGGCCAGTGACAGCACTGGTGATCTCCTCACGATAGTTTCCACTGGCACATCATCTCCTATGTGCAGCACAGAATGGCTGATCAAGGAAGAGACTTGAGAGCTTTCCCAAGCCCCAGAGTTGGGTGATACTGGTGGGGGCCTGTATGGTTGGCATAGATAAGGTGACTTTCGTCAAGCACAGATGGAGCTGGGAGGAGCATTCGCCAGGAATAAGGAGGCCCTGGAGAATTAACCTTCATCTCAGCTGCAATGAGCCACTTTATTGGGCTGGACTATTTATATATGGCATAATGTATTAGTCAGGTAAAGATGCTATAACAAAATACCACATAGATAAGGTGACTTATCTATGCCCTAGATAGCCTTCACCAATATCTCCTTGCACTCTGAGAAGTGACTTGCTGTGTACATATGTGATCCCCTACTGAAACTGCTCTGTATATTGGGTAGGATCCAGCTCTGAGGAGACAGCTAAGATGAGCACTCCAAAGCAGCCATCTCCCAGCAACACATCAGCACCTCATCTGGAAGAGCCCTACCCTCTCTACACCTGCCTGTGACCTGGGCTAGCCTTTGTTATCATGGATCTTAAAGTGTGGGATTCAGGGAACCAGCTTTCCCTTCCACCTGAGAGGATGCCTTTGCTCTGAGAGAAAGAACAATTGGCTGTCATACTGAACACCCAAATGGAGATAGAACTTTCTAGAAAATAGGTTGAGATGGAGGAATAAGCAACAAGACTCAGATCCTCAGAAATTAGATGAAGATAAAAAGGGCAGAGAGCTCACCAAAGCCAGAGCAGCTTGTACCCACATCACCCCAACACATCTTGTGCTGTCTGAGCTCAGAGTAGCCCCACTCCAGACTGATGCCTGCCTTAGCAGTCCCACTGCAGGCCACAGAACCTGTGGCTAGGACCTCCATCAGGGGACCCCACAGTCATGGTCATAAACATCATTTTCTGGAGAACTGGACTTAGGCAGGGAGAGCCTGCTGGGCTCTTCAGACCTACAGGGAACATGTGGAGGTGAGCTGGCCCGGGAGACACACACTGTCACTGTACTTTAGTTCTTTTCCTGGCATCCAAAGAAAAACACTTTTCCTTTTCCAAACTGCCATTCGGTGTGATAACACTACTATTCCTTGCTTGTTAGCAAGGATATGTAGGGTGTGGGATGGTCTAAATGGCCTTTTCTTTTTTTTGTCTCAGCAGCCACAGGCCCTGTCTGTGAAGACTCAGATTTACCCAGTCCAGGAACACACCTCTCTGAAAAAAAAGGGGGGGGCATGATTGAGCAGCAAGCAGAGTGGGGCACCCTTCCCAGGGGTCACATATTACACCTGTGTTCCTTAGACAGGCTGCCCACCCCTTGCCTCCACTCCCACACCCAGGCTTCACTGTTGGCCTAGCTCTGGGCTTAGCGGTTCCTTTCTCTGAGCCATTTGAAGATTCTAGGCCAAAGTCATGGAGACTCAGACTTCTAAGGAGCCATCATCACCCAAAGCAAGGACAGAAGGAGGATGGTGGCCTGAGAAGACCATGCCCAGCCGCCCTCCACCACATACTGCCCTCATTGATTCAGAGGGACCAAACTAGCCTCATGTCAGATGAACTTCGTGGGATAGCTTAGACCCCAGCTGTTCCTCTACAGCCACTTGCTAGGCTTATCCAAGGCTCCCATTTACAGAAAATTTTAGGTGACGCCCAGAGCGCACCCAATAGACCTCTCACTCCTTACCTCTCCCCCAACTTCCCAGAGTTAAAATTCGTGAACAAATGCTAATGCTTTCAACCTGCCTTCCACTGGGCTCCTGGGCTCCTGGGCTCCTGGGCTCCTGGCAGAGTCCCTCTTGGTGTGTTATGTCCCGTGGGTTTTGACAAATGTGAGCACACAGAAAAGGTCTCACTGTCCCTGAGACTCTGTGTCCTTCCTTTTTCCCCAGTCCCTAGTAACCATGGACACTTGGGTTTGATTCATTTCCCAGAGTGCAGTACAGTTGCCTTCTTGTTAAGTTAGCTCCCTTATGCGTCTCAGCTTCCTCCTTGTCTTCTCAGAGCCGATAGCACGTTTCTCATCAGCAAATATGAGTCTGCTGTCTGGACAGACCACATATCTATCCGTCCACTTACTGAAGGATATGTTGGCATCTCCAGTATAAAGAGGCTGCTTAAGCATTGGCAGTCAGGTCTTCACACAAGTGCACATTTCCAACTCAGGTGGTGGGTGTCTGAGAATGTGACTGTTGATCTCACCTTTGCCGGAACTCTGGGGGTGGCTAATGAAACTCTAATGCACAGAGAGGTTAAGTCACTCACCCAAGATCACACAAATGGTCAGTGGCATCCAGTCTAAACCACAAGACGTCACAGCTTCTAGAGCTGCAACCCCAACCCCAGGGAAAGTCCTCTGGGAGAACCTCGGTGGCCTCTGCCACTCTGCACTTGTTTCTAAATGGTGCGCCTGTATTACGCACCTTCCAACATCAAAGGTGCACTTATCCTGCTGCCCAACTGATGATGCTTGTCACAGGAGGGGAAAATCATCAGAACGTGGCTTGAGTTTTGAACTCACCACCCAAGTTTGAGGCTGTGAGCTTGTGAACAGAGCTCTGGTCTGGTCTTCAGTGTGACTTGGGACATTTGTCTTCTCTGTGCTGATGGGATTTTAGGAGCTGAGTGGGGGCTTGCAGGGTTCCTCTGAGCATGGATTTCTCTCCTTTAAAAAAAAAAAATCAAGCAACTCCAAAAACAATACCAGTTTTGTGTTGCATGCCTATTGTTCATGCTCTCCCATTTCCTTAAGGACACAGATATCAAATTTGCACTGGCTACCCCCCCCCCAGCCTCCACACAGTCTTCCCAAGAGGGGTCTTCAGGACAGACTGAAGAGTGGGGGCCAAATCTGTCTCTGCTGAAGGCTCTGCACCAGGTACATCTTGAAGAGTCAATGAGGCAAAGGACATGGCATGAAGCTGTGCTAGCACTTATTATCTGGAAGATTCTAAGCACGGCTTAGAACTTACCTCCCTCCTGGTCTGGAAACCTCCTCCTTGGAGTCATAGCTAGTACCTGCCTTCTCATGGCTGTATCCCTGGCAGGAAACAGGCCTTGGACTCAATGAATGGGCTGAAGCTATCCCACCTGTCTGGCAGGTACACAAGACCAGACTAAACCAGAAAGTATCGCCTAAATGTTAGCTCAGGGAAATTGTTAACATCAGTGTTAATGCCACTATTCATGTAGTTTTAATTTGTAATTCATCTTACTGCCACTGAAAGCCACGAGTGTTCCAGAAGTAGGAACATGTGTGTTTTCTACAGACACAGGCATCCTAGCTTCCCTTGTCTATCTGCGCCAAGACAGAGAGAAGTGATACAATGACCAGGAAACAAAATCATGAGAAAAAGCCATGGCCATCAGCCCCGTCTGTCTCTCCCTGGGATGGCAGACTGGAGCCAGAGCTCTCTGTTCTGCGAATAGAACTTCCATTTAATCTGGCCTGTCTGGAAGAGGCTGGAGCATCAGTCCTGCAGCAGCCAGCCTTGACAGACAGGGCCACTGGTCACAGAGCCAAGGGCTGGAGAGACAGAGCCTAGACGATGCCCTTTGGCCTGTTTCCAGCCATTCCTGGAGATTCAGGAAAACAAGTCATTAGTCTGGAGGGCTTTAATGATCAAATGAGAGCCAGGAAAAGCTAGGTCATACGTTTGAAAGCACTAGGGTCAGTGTCCGGGAAGACAGTGAAGTGACTGCAAGCCTTGTCTTGTCTGAAGGGGGACATGCTATCACATTGTCCCCAGATGGTGGTGTCTAGCAGTAGGGCAGTGGTGGGGTGGAGTGTGTTTCCTTGGAAGGTTACTAACCATCGCCCTCATTCTCATCTCCAGCCATAATTTTATTATCTGTTTGATTTGCGAGGACCGTCCAGATCATGCCCTGTTTATCAACAGGGAGTCAGAGGAAGCTTGTCCAGAATTGGTTGGGTTCCTCCCATCTCTCCTTAAAACCTTCTCCATATTATTCCTGCTTCTCTTTGCTTATAACACTCTGTTTTAAGACTTAAAGCACATCCCAAGAAAAAAATCTAGGGCGCCGAAAAAAAAAATTACCTATGCTGTTTATTCATTCTTGCTTGGAGAAACCATTAGCTGTAATGACCCTTCCAAATTAATCAGACCTGTAAATACTCAGCTGTGGGCTGCCCATGGAGACGCACCTTCCAGCAACTGGGGGTAGCTGCTAATGAGTTCTACCTGAAGTCCTGAGGCTCTGCAGCACAGCCCACAGACTGCTTCATGCCAGACATCTATGAAAAGAAAGCAGAGGAGCCCAGCCACTCTTGGAATGGGATGTGTGGTCCTGAGGCAGGCACAGGTCCTTGTCCTTCATCCAGGGCTTCACTGGGAGGGGCACCACTCAGACTAGAATGCAGAGCAAGGCTGATCCAGTCCGTGCAGGCTACAGCGTTCACACAGAGCAACCCTGGAGGGGTTTGAGTCTGGAAAACTCCTGAGGGATGTGGGATTTGATGTGAGCCCAGAAGATCAGGTTGAGGCACAGAGGGCAGGCAAAGAGGAGAAGCACTGGAGCCCATGTGACTGACGGGAGCAGGTGGGAGCCAGGATGCTGCTGCCCTTACAGCAGTGGTTCTTAACCTTCCTAACGCTGTGACCCTTTAATACAGTCCCTCATGTTGCAGTGACGCCCAACCACTAAATTATTTCATTGCACCTCATAACTGTATTTTTGCTACTGGTTATGAATCATGATATAAATATCTGTGTTTTCCAATCGTCTTAAGTGACCCCTGTGAAAAGGTTGGTCCGATTCTCAAAGAGTTGAGAACCACTGACCCAGAGGAAGGCAGATGTTGTGTGCAGATGTGCAGGAGAACCCTGCCTCTCCACATGTAGGCCCTGTGTGCAGCCTCATGGCACAGGCTAATGCTTGTCAGCTGCCTTGAGCAGTGTGGCTTTTAGTCCTAGTGACCACTAACCTGTTCAAGCTTAAGAGTGATGAGGCCCACTCTGATTTCCAAAATGAAGATAGACTCAAGCCCTAAAGACCCTCATGAGCCTTGCACCAGTATTACAAATATATTTTTTAAAATCGAAAGAGAATATATATGTTTAGTATTTATAATATTTACCATTTTAGCCACTTTTCAATGTGCAGTTAAATGGCATTAAGTTTGTCACATTGCTATATAGTCATCCCCATCACACATCTCAGGGCTCTCTTCTCTTCCCCACCTGGGACACTGCTTGTAAGATCCCCTTCCTCCCACCTGACCACTCCTACCAGCCTCCCCTCCCCCACCACACATAATTTTTGTCTCTAAAATTTAACTATTCTGGACTTGTCAAGTAAAGGGAATTAATGGTCTTTCTGTGACTGACCTTAAGTTCTCTCACACAGTACAGACATGTCAGAATTTCTTTGCTTTTGAGAGGTGAACGATATTTCCTCACATGACTGTACCCACTGTACTTTATTATTCACTCAGTGATCATGTTAGAGACTTGAGCTGCCTCTGTCTTTGACTATTGGTAATGAGTCTGTTATGAACATGGCTGCAGAAATATGAGTGCTTTGTCACTTCAGGCGTTCAAACGGGCAACCTGAGCTGATGCTGTGACTCCAAAGGGCCTTCCCTTCTCATCCTGAAGAACATCAGTTGTATGGCATGTGTCTCCGTCTCTGCTTTACCAAGTTCTTTCTTTACCTTCCAAAACGTATTTAAGCATGAGATGGTATATATAATCTCAGCACTTCAGAGGCAGGGTCAGGAAGCTCACCCATGAGTTTGAGAAGGCCAGCCTGACCTGCATAGTGAGCTCCAGGCTAAACAGGGCTACAGAGTGAGACTCTGTCTGAGAGAGAGAGAGAGAGAGAGAGAGAGAGAGAGAGAGAGAGAGAGAGAGAGAGAGAGAGAGAGAGAGAGAGAGAGAGAGGGGAAGAGGAGGAAGAGGAGGAGGAGATATTTAGCCATGTTTGGAAAATCCAAGGAAATTCACATTCAAGCACCTTTTCCTCTATCTTCCTTCTCCTGTTCACCCAAAATTGAGGTACAAGTCAGCAGAACCAGAGGGCACTCTGTCTCCAGGCATCCCTACCTCCTCGCGTTAATTGCCCAAACTTACATGACAACGCATTACAGCAGTGACACGCTCAGGCAGAAGGCAGGAGAATTCACAGTTCAGGTTAGCCTTGTCATTAACGCAAGTCTTTGGTGTCAACTCCCTCCCACAGCGGAGCGTCCCTGCGTGGCCTCGCAGTCAACCTCCCCGATGCATTTTCTGGCCTTTGTTGGTTTGTGTCAGCCCTTGAACATTATTTAAATGTAGTTTGGGGTCCATGAATGCAATTACCATTGTGTTATTATTCAGAGGCAGATTGTTAAGATGCAGGCAGCTGTACAAGGAGATGCCCTGTGCTGTGAGGTCCAATTTAGGAGGGCCTTCTGAGCCCGCGCGCACCGTTGCTAGGCAACCCCATGCTACAGAAGTGGAGGCCTCGCTGGCTCCGGAGTGGGAAGAAGCCCGGTGCCTTCAGGGAATTGGAGGCAGTGGTCAATCGGAGACTGGCAGGGCGCCGGGAGCGGGAGGAGGCGGCGTGGGCAGAGCCTACAGGCCTGCAGGGGTGGGGGCGCCCACCCAACAGAACATGGTGTTCCCAGGGAGGGGAGGGGAGTGCTGCAGGAAGGAACGTGCATGCGGAGAAGGTGTGGAGCTTGAGGCCAGCCAGGAAAGCTTGAAGCCCAGAGCAGATGCTAATGCGCTTCTCCCTGCCTGTCCCTCTCTTTGCAGGAAATGAGCGGGTTTGCAGAAAAACTGGTGGCCTGAAATTGAAGCCTAAGGAGTCGGTCGGTGCTTGTGAGTATGAATTTTGCTTGTTGAGTTCTGTGGTTTTAACAATGTTTCTGGGAATTGGACAGTTTCTCTGCTAAGGGCAAGAACTGTGTGACCTGGGTGGAACTGACTTTGGATTCTTCTGGAAGGTCCCTCTCACTGGGCAGGGCTGCTCCCAAGCACATTAGGCATTAAGTTGAAGGAGGATACCCTGAACCCTGCTCTACCCTCTAAGTAAAGAAAACCCCCGGGGACTTCCTAGACAAGAACTCCTTGGCTTCGGATCTGTGAGTGAGCAGTCGGAGACTACCAGGAGCTATCAAGAGACTATGTCTGCCCTGTTCTAAGTTTGCTGTTAAGTCGACCCTATCCGAACAATTCTCTCACACACCACACAACAGTGTGCTCAACCCAGAGCAGTGAGTCCAACTAATTCTATCATCAGTGTGGGATGAGGTGCATGAGACAAAGAACCTTCTAGAAGGGCACACGGACCTGCTCTGGCTCTCATGGCACAGAAAGAGACACTAGTGACAGGGAGTGGTCAGGAAGAACACTCTGGAGGAGGGACAGTCTTAATCTGGGCTGTAGGGGAAGGAGGGGGAGCAGAGCAGAGGCCTCGCCAGGGAACACACTGAGGCCTTTGTGAAGGGTAACACAGGCTGGAGGAGAGGTTGGTGAGGTTGGGCAAGGTGATGAAGGCCCAGAAAAGCTCCATGAAGGGTCTAGTTGCAGAGAACCAGCAGGCAGTCAAGTATCCCTCACCCGTATAAATAAAGGTAAATGTTTGTCCAGTTTGTCTGCTGTCCCACACATGCAGATGACTGTGTGGATTTTCTCACCAAACTTGAGACTGACCTTGAGACCGGCACATAAACACACTAGATACAGAAGACCCATGTTTGAGATCTTCCCTAGGCCTCAGGGCATGTTCCTCAAACACACACAGTGGCATCTGTAGACAGCAGCAACTAAGAGCGGCTATCACCCAGGAAGCAGGCACTGGGGACACACTAAGCTTTAAGTGGGCTGTCACCAAGATCATGCTTGATTTCCTGGGTGCCCAGGTTGAAGGACAATTAAAGTCTATGTATTTTAAAAATGCAAGCTATCAGGAGGGGCTGGCAATTTCAAAATACTAATAAAAGTAGTATTTACATAACATTAGCTGTTTACACATTTGGCGGTTTTGCCTCTTGAGAGTGTCACAGAGGTTCCAGGTATTCCTGTTGTTAAACTGGAGAAACTGAGGCTTAGACTGGCTAAAAATCTGCTCAGGTTCATTGTGCTGCTATGTAGAGCTTCTGAAACATTCACTTCAACCTTCTTCTGCAGCAGGAGACTCAATCTTTCTAAGAAGCAGTCCTGCTGGGGCTGCCTGCACCCCCACTGGAGAAGTAGAGTGATGGTGATCATGTGGTCCCGGGTCTTATTGTCTGGATTCTCTTTGTTCCAAGTCTAGTGTGTTGTGTCTCTGGCTTTCATGGGCAATACATCAGCCCAGTGTTCTCTGACAGGAAGGATGGTGGTTATTCTGCTGTCCCCACAGCAGAAGAAAGGTTGTGTATACATCAACAGGAGAGAGTTATACAAGCAATTATCAGTAAACAACCTGTTGGAGTCTCCTGGGAGCGATGCCTGAGGTGGTATAAGATGCATGTGACACATGCATAGAGAGTACTTGCTGGTGAGATAGAGTCCCAGCAAGACTATATCCTAGGGTGAGTCTCTTCAGTTCCATACACAGCACTGTGGTGAAGTATGGGCTGGAGACAAGGCTCGGGACTCATATGATCCATTCATTACTCCTCAATCACTTACAGAATGTTACCACTTTCATAGCATCTCCTGAGTAAAGAGCCAGGGGTTCAGAGACTGTCTCAAGCAAAAGTCACATGCTATACACTCGGCAGCTGGGCAGGCCTGTGCTGATAGGTTCAGAAAACCTGGACCTGACTCTGACTGCATTTACCTCTATGTCTAATTAGCATCTCTGTGGTAAAGACAGCCACATGTCACAAACAGTTGACCTGGCAGTCATCATGACTGCAGCTACCTTTGTGTTTTAGAAGCATTATCTGGGGATAGTATGAGGAGTCAAATAATGATGCTCAAGAAGCAGCCTCTAATAGTGGTGTCTATCTGTACCAAAAATGTGCGCTTTTATTAACTGAAGTCTTCTTCTTAATTGGTCTCATGATTCTTAATTGGAAAGTACCAGAAGGTCTCCAGTAAACAGTCTCTTCCCAATCCTAGCCCCAAGCTTCTGTTCTCCTAGAGACACTCAATGTTATCTCAGCTGTGTGTCGCTTTTCACATCGACAACAGTATGATTTCGATGCCCAGGTCTGGTTACTATAGCACCGTATTGAGAGATATGCCACCTTCTTGTAACTTGGACTCAGCAGTTGGAGCTATTCCAGAAGGGTCAAACTGAAATGAGCCTTTTCTTAGGAGAGGAAATTGCTCTCTGGAAAATGGCTCAAATGCATACATGCTTTGTAGATGTTCCAAACTCCTTAGAATGTCTTCTGTGATAAGTGATATGACATTCACTCTCTAATTGCAATAACTGTTTAAAGCAAATCACACAGTTTGAGAATACTGTACAAAATTTCTTGGAATTCCCAAACCTTTAAAATAATGTATTATTTCCCTAAACTTATTATTTGGTGCAAATCATTGTGGTTATCACTGCATGTGTTATCTGATGTCATTTGCATCATGTTTAATGGCTTCCTGATGTTTCCAGAGTGCACAGAGATGAACTGCATTGTCAGCATTTTGTGACTACGTTGGATGAGGTGATCTGACTTTAGTTTGGAGGCACAGTTGGTCAGGGATGGGGTGGGCTAGGAAGCTCTAACATGGTATTGAGGCCATCTGTCAGCAAAATGGCCTGGATCACCATCATGTGACAGGCTGATATAGGAGACCTGTTCAGCCCTGTCACAGCTGGGCCAGTTCATGTATCCTTATTCTGTACACCACTGGATCCCAGGCCCTTTGCTTCACTGCACATCTGTCTTCTGAGTTAGGTCTTATGGGTT
Organism: Phyllotis vaccarum; assembly: GCA_033318265.1. Lineage (NCBI taxonomy): Eukaryota > Metazoa > Chordata > Mammalia > Rodentia > Cricetidae > Phyllotis > Phyllotis vaccarum. Next base: position 13,235,502 of record JARWLC010000009.1, on the reverse strand, counting down.
TGAACTAAGGCTTATGAATATCCAAAATAGCAGCTACTTCGTATTCTTACTGATCCTGCCTGTATGTTTCTCCCTTGCAGTCAGACCCCCACTCTCAATTTAATCTCCCACCCCTGGTATATTCTCTAAATTACAAGAAATCATCTAACTTGAGCATGGCCTGTTCTAGCCCCAAGAGAGATTTTGGTGGCACCCCCTTGAAGACTTGGGGGAAAAAAATCTCATTTCCGTCCAAGAAATTGAATCATTATCTAGATTGAAATAATATCTTTCCTCAACCTGCAACAAGATAAAGGATCAAATTGGTGGAGTTTCCTTATCACTGCAGTTTGCAGGACAGAATAATGGCCTGTCACTGCCTCTGGCTGGTGGGTTCTGTAATGCAGAGCCGGTGGTGGCTCCTGACCTGCTTTGCATGGCAATGTAGGACAATGCTGTTAATCAAGTGTCATTATATGAGAAAAGGAAGTAGTGTGGGGGCCTAGAATAGGCCAAGCAATGTTCTACCCTGTGGTAGTTATACCCCTCAGACAACACTTGTGTATTGGCAACTGGGGGAGCCAGCAGGAAGGTGGGCATTCTTATTCCTTCAGATCATGAACGGGACAAAGACCTAGGCTAAGCTTTGAGAGCTGCAGCTGGAGTAAAGGGGTGACAGCTTGAGAAGGTGGACTAGAACTAGCTTAGGCTGTACACGGATCAGGCCGTAGAGAGCACACTGCACACTGACGCACATCCCAGGGAGAGAGCTGAAAAACAGTCTGGCTGCCGTCTCGCGCACCATTGTCATGGGTCAGCTCTGATCTCTTGGGCTTCAAGTTTCTCCTGGTTTGGAGGAGGGTGGCGGGGGGGGGGGGGGGGGGGCATTGAGAGAGAGTGGTAAAGTAGTGTGTATGCTTTGCCCATGCCCCTGACTGTTCCCTTCTGCTCTTCCTACTATACTAGCTGAAGAGCCCCTGCCAATTCTGGAGCTAGTCCTCCAGGCGTTAAAATGTAAGTGCAAGCAAGGATGCTTTTCTCACACTGCTCAGCCCCGTGCACTCTTGCATTAAAATCCCAGCACTCAGGAGGCAGAGGCAGGATGATTTCTGTGAGTTAGAGGACAGCCTGGTCTATACAGAGCAAGTTCTGGGACAGCCAGGAATACACATGGAAACCCTGTCTCAACCCCACCCCTCCCAAAAAAAGAAAGGAGAGGAAAAGTAAAGGTAGTTTCCTTAGCAAGCTTCCTTAGCCTTAGGATAAGCCTGAATTTTCTTGTCCAGTGTGCCCAGTGGCCTGCCCTCTCTGCCCTCCCTATGACCATATAGACATGACTAAAGGACACCAGTGTCTGACTTTGGAGGACCTTCCATGCACCAGTACTGTTGTGATGGGTTTACATACTTGATCCACACAACTGTTTTGTATCTTCCTTTATAATGGTAGAGGCACAGAAACGCTAAGTAACCTTTCCCAGGAGTCACTAAATGGGAGAAGAATTCACTCAACTGAATGAAGCCAAGTAGTGTGCTTGAAGCCTTTTCAAATTTAAACTATCAGGACCAAAGAATCTGAAACCACCTGGGTTCTCGTGAGACCCTGCACCATAATCCCATCACAAAGAACAGCAATAATAAGAGGCATGTGTTTGTGTTGATTCAGGAAGCCACAGGGGTAGATTCTGTCCCAGGTGGGGGAAGTTGAATGATGGTCTCTAGTCAAGGTGCTTACCCATGGGTGCAGGTAGCTGCGGTATAGCCTTGACATTGTACCTTCCAAGGCTATTCACAGCTGTGCATCAAGTGGTTTGCCAACCAGTCCTCTGACCCATCTCCCATCTTCCTGCAGATACCACCCCCTCCCCAAGGCCATGGAGGCTATGGAACCTAGCTGCCTGGGCCTCCTGGGAAACCATCCTCCCACCTCGTCCTATGTCCCTTTATGCCCCTTCCTCCTGAGCCAGGTGTAAGTGATACCAAAGTGCCTATCAGCAAAATCTTGTCTTCAAGAGACGTGCTGGTCTGTCAGTGAGCCTGCCTGATTGCCATGGTAATCACCAGCAGAATGGAATGATTTCATAATACATCTTCATCTGAAACAGGAACAGGTGTGTGTGTGGTGGGGGGATCAGCATTGATCAACAAGACCGGTCTATGGAGATTGGTAGCGAATTTAGGGTTGCTCCGGTAAACAAAGGAGAGAGACATTTGCTGCCTCAGAGTCAGGATCCTTCCAGCCTGACCTCTGACCTTTCCCAACTCCCGCTCTGTTCCTAACACCCTGATCTCTGAGACTTTCAGTTCTTCTTGGTCCTTTTCTGTCCTCATTGTCCTCACCATGCTTGGCCACTCGTCCACCCCACCTCCCTTGAGAAGCAGTTCTCCACCCACCGGCCTGACCCTGGGAATCATGCCCCTAGCAGCTATCTGCAGCCTTTCTTGCTCAACTCACTGAAAAGTCCCGACACCCATGTATCTAGTCTGTGGCCCAGGCCACCTGGCGCAAGCCCCGCTCAGCCAGCCTCATTTAGGGAACCTCATGAGCTTGTTCCTCTCCAGGACCAACAAAGCACTTCGCTAGCCAAGGCCTCACAATCAACTTATGACCTGGTGATGCTCAGACTCCGAACACAAAAAGCTGATTCTCTGCACTGGATTGCAATGTATCTGCATATGCCATTCCTTCCAGACAGAGCCGCAAAGGAGAGCCAGACACTGCCCAGCAGTTCAGATTTTTAAGCAAGGTCTCTTGCTTATTTCCCAGTCACTGCTGGCCCTGGATATGAGAATTAACCCTTCCAGAACCAGACAGGCCATCCTGGCTGCTTACTCCCATGCTGCTTGGAGGAGCTCCAGGGCAGAGAAAGTTTGAGGCCACCTAGCTTGTGAGTCCTGGCACAGTGGGGCATGCTCTTAGTGCCAGTGCTTTGTCCCGGAGCTGACAGCATCTCTGCCACAGAGCAGGAGACAGAGTAGACTTGACAGAAGCATCACAGAAAGCCTTCTCCACTTTCAAACAGATTGTGCGTCAGAGAAGTTGCCAGGCCTGTTCTGAGGACACGACAGGCATTCGCTAATATCTTGATTTTAATAGATGAAAAAGTCCCAAGTTTCTCTCAGAACCAATTTTGAAGAACACACTCAGCGATGTGCCCACCTCCTCATTGAATCTGACTTCTAAAGTGTTCCCCAAAAGGGGTTATCCCAGAAGAATGGCATCCCTCTACCAACTTTGCTCTTTTAATTCCTTTCCTGTTTGCTTCTGGATGAACAGTAAGTCATGAAAAGATGAAGTTAGAAGGCAGCAGTCCTCAGAGGGAACCTGGAGTGGAAGTCCTGGCGTTTGTCAGGTAGTGCACATGATCGTCTAGGTGGATCCCCTCACCTAGGCTGCTGCACAGATATTCACACATTTTTGAGCAAGGGACTACACATCCACAAGTGTCAGAGTATCAGGAAGCTAGTGGCATGCTCAGGCTGGGCCCTATGAAGAGAGTTGACGTCAGAGGCCAGTGCATGGTGTAGAGGGATTTGTGAGGCCCAGTGCAGCCACCAAGATCATTAAGATGGGGTGCTGTCTCTCCTGGGACAGAAGAGGTGATCAGAGAGAGGCATAAGGCAGGAGGGTCAGGAAGGCTATGAGAAGGTGCCTTCTTTCCTGGGCTGTGGTGTCTGATCCTAGGACACTGGCAACCTAAAGAAAGGCAGACAAGCATTAAACACCCTGCCTTCCCTCAGGTCCCATTTCTTACTTCTTCATATATGCTGAATCAATAGGAAGCCTGTGATTGCGGCCTTGTAGGGGCAAAGTGTCTATTGGAGGATGAGCAGGATGGGAAGGACAAATGGAATCCAGTCCTGCACACCTGCCCCTAAGTTATGGGCCAGGAAGACACTACCCAGAGGCCTCATCCGGGCAAGCCTGGCCTGACAACCAATTTGAAGGCCTCCAGAAGAATTCCAGGCCCCCAAAGAGAGAGTATAGTGAGAGAGAAGAGAGCAAAAAAGTGTATTTTGGGGAGATCATACCTCTCACTTCTTTTTAGGAAGAACTTGGGAGCATTGACACTGGTGGAAAGATCTCTTGGGAGAGAAGCCGTGGCTATGAATGAATTCAAGCTGGAATGCCTCGTTGGATATCTCCGTGCAGGAGTCCATAGTGAAGATTAGAATACCCTTGCAGAGGCCCACAGAGTCCAGGGCAGCCTTGAAGCAGGTCAACTCCCCACCCCTACCCCCACCCCGACGAAAAAGCATATTGCCAGTTGGAACCAATGTAGGTCAAGGCCAGAGTGCAAGGGCCTGCATTCCAAAGGCTTGGCAGAGGCCCACAGCCCCACAGTGGAGATTTGCCAGGTGGAAGCCAGCCAAAGTCCAGCCCTGAACAGGTCCTTGTTCTGAGATCCCAAGAGCTTCTGGGAAAGGTAGGCGCTTCTCAGCCATGACCATGAACATACCTGATAGAAAGCAGTGCTGCCAAGTGAAATCCAGCAGTGGGGCCACTCTTCCTCTGGCCTAGCCTGAGCTCAGCACTTGCTGGTATGACAGCTTTTTAAAAATTGCTCAAGTGTCCATAAGTGGGCAAAACCTTACAGAAGAAGAGGCAGGGACCCCAAGAGTAGCCATTTCTCCAAGGCCACATGTCCACCAGACTAGCTTGAATCTAGAACTGTCCCTTAGCTGAGAACAGTCTGCACATAGGTGCCTTACTAAGGTTGGGACATACATTTATATTTTTAAACTTAGAAATAATTTCAAGTTACAGAAGAGCAGGCAAAAATAAGAATTCCCTTGTATCTTTATATTCCAAATATATTACTGTGTTGTCTATATTGTGTCTACCATTTACATATGTGCGTGCGCACACACACACACACACACTGGTGTCCAGTCATGCACAGTTTCTAGACAATCGGAGGATACACCATGGCCCTTCATAGCCCTAACCTGTCCAGCGGGTGTTTGCGATGGAAGGGGTCCATCCCTTGATGAAGTCACACGTAATATGAATGTACACTCCTGCCTAAGCCACCATTTATTTCATTATTGTCAGATAAACTTGGCATTGTTGAAGCATTTCTCCAAGGGTTGGGTGTTACCCTGTCTTCCTTAGCCTCCTTGGAGCAACACCTTATAGACTTCAGTCTTCACAACATTGATATCTTTGAAGACTGATGCCCTCATTTTTGGTAAATGAAATTCCTCATTTAATCTAGTGTTTCTTTGTGATCAGATCCAGGTTGGGTTTGGGGTCAGAATCCTGCATAGACCCCATCATTTGGGGTGACTTTGTTTGTGTGTTTGTTTTAGCACAGTGTCTTTCCACGTAGCCCAGGCTGACCTTGAAATTTCAATCCCCTCGCTCTACCTCTCGGCACATGCTGTCTCTTGGAGAACCAGGTAGAGGTGCACTCAGGAGCCGTCCCCCTTGCTGAGGTTGATTTTGTTCACAGCCTAGCTGTCATCCAGCTCTCCATTTTACAGATCTTACTTTTTACCATTTCTCATTCCGCTAAAATGAGGCAGCAGTCTGCCAGAAGTCATTCTCTCCTACAGTCGGCTCGCCCACCCGTACGTGGATTGCTACTTCCTATCTTTCCTCTTTTTCTTACACAAGAGGTAGTACATCTTATGTACTTCTTAATCTTCAGTCTCTGAGTCATAGCTCACGGACCCCACCTTGTAGCTGATCACAGAGGGCTTCCTCACTGTCTCACAGCTGTAAAGACAGTCAATACTGGGTATAGATGCCCTGGCTCATTCACTACTTTATTACATGTGACAACACAAGCAGTGTCCTATGCTTGGAATTTATATATTAAACCACTATGCCTGTGATAGGTCATTTCTAGGAGTTAGATCGTCGTTTTGTTAGGTGTCTCCAGATCTCCCCGGGGCAGTGACGTCTTGCAAACTTTCCCACCTGTTTTTCGACAACAGAAAGTGTCCCATTCCTGGAGCTTTGGACAGTCTCATGGACATGAAACAGCATTTTACTATAATTTTGACTTTCCTCTTCTAATGAATGGAAGTTAAACAAAGTTGTATATGTTTAACAATGACTTTCATATCTTTTTATGTACATTTTCTATCTTCTGTGTATTTTTTTTCCTTTGCTTGCCTATGTCTTACGTCACTTTTTATTAGATTACAATGAATTATATTTCATTGTCACATTTTTTTCAAACAAAATCTGGTCTTGTCGTTTCTTCCCCTCCCTTCCCCCTTCTCCTCCCTTTCAACCCCCCCAGGAGCCGCCTTTCCATTTTCATGATGTGACCTCTGCCCTCCCCAGCCTTTCTCAACACCTCCTGGTCCTGTCAGGGGCCCCAGCTGGTTTCACAGTCCGTGCCCGCTCTTACAAACCCTTATTTACACACATGTAAACATATAAGAAAAAGCATGCCACTTTGTCTTTCCTAGACTGCTTTTTACCCATTTTCCACTGGTGTTCAGTTGTTCCTCGGGCTTCTATTAAAATGTCTCACTTTTTAAAAATTAAGATATGATATTATTCCCCCTTTCCATTCCTCTCTCAAACCCTCTCATGTAGTACCCACCCCCTGAAATCATTTGTCTCCTTTTTTCCTTTCTTTCCCCACATACACATGCCCTTATCTGACCTAAATATATAAATACAACCTGCTCAGAAACCTTTTATACATATTATCATTAAACCTTTGTCTATGATATATGTGTCAAGTGTTTTCCCTTGATTCTTCATTTTCCTTTAGTTTTACTTTGCATGGGGCTTGGTGTACTTGTCTCCACCCCCAGCCACCCCTGCTTGTGTGTGTGTGTGTGTAATTATGTATATGTGTATGTGCACGCCTGTGTATGTGCGTGCGTGTGTGTGTGTGTGTGTGTGTGTGTGTGTGTGTGTGCCCACCTGTTGTGTGTGTGGTCAGTTATTCAAGCTTGTCTTACCTCTGTATTTGTAGTTATAGTGGAGAAACATCATCATGTACCCAAGCCACAGAAGAATTTATCTGTGTACAAGCACAGGTTTTAATAGCTGCACGTTTCATTGAAAAGAAACCATAATTTTAAGATTAATTCAAAAATATGGATTTGTATTCTCAAGCTGATGGGTGAAGGGCAGAGAGAGAGAAAATTTAGAGTAGAGACATTGAAGCCCAAACATTTTTGGTTTTAGAAAAAGGACAGAGGAATCATGGTCCCTGCCCTGCAGCCATGGGCACTTGGCACAAGAAAGCAAGCTAGATGGGGTAAACATAGCCCCTATTGCCATCCAGTGGCAGGGGCATTTGGAGTCAGGAGGTGTCCTTTGGACTGGTGACAAATGTAAGGACAGGTCGAGGATAAAATGATATTTAAGGAAGCACTGCTCCCTCTGAAAGCCATGCTGCAGGGGTGGGGCAGCTACCCGAGGGTGAGGTTTATACAGGCTGTAAAATGTGGATAACAATAAGATTGTAGAGTGAGCAGCCAGGACATCTGGTATTGGCCAAAGTCAGGAGTGAGGGAGTGGTGGGAGGTACCTGGACTTCATCCCAAGGGTGGTGGGACATTACCGCAAACCAAAGAAATGAATGAAATTAGGCCCCAGTGGGGAGGGACGAGAATGAAGGTAGCCTCTTCCCAGAGCTGATGTCAAAATTAAATAAGACAGTTATTGAAAACATCTCAGTTGCCGTTAACCCTGCCCAGAGCACTTCAACAATATTTCTTGTATTTTGAGGAACTTACTGATTTTCTTAGTCTGATTTCAAGTCCAATGCCACAACACTCGCCTATTCAAATCACAAGGCTGGACAAAAAAATTAATACAAGGGCTGGAGAGAGGGCAGCGACCAGGGGTGAAGTCCTGGCATTCACAGAACTCTAAGCAAGCTTAAGATCAACTCTCATCTAGAAACACCTTGGGAGAAGGGACCTTGGTAAGGACTAGTGAAATTCTGAGTTAGAAGAAGTCCCAAACATATTTTGCAGAAGCAGGAACTGGGCACGAAAGCATGGGGATCCTCACAGCAAGTCAATGGGCTGCAGTCAATTTAGGCTTTGTTCAGACACTGGCTCTTCTTTGCTCCAGCCCTTGGATTCTCTGTCTGTGTTGGAGGCCTTGTAGGCAACCTTGAAGGTGGGAGCTTCTCCTTGTACAGGGCTGACCCTTCTCCACAACAGAGAAGAAGGGAAGATTGAGGAGCTGGCAGAGGAGCCAAAAAGGCAGCAGATTCTGGTGCTTTCTGTACCCAAGGCTGTTCCTGAGGGAGGGTTACCCAAGAACCCAGGAATTCATTGCCCTTCTCCCCCAACTCCATGAGAGACCTAGCAAATAGTCCAATGAAGGCCTTTCTCTGTGGTCCCATGGGTCATGTCAATCAAGTGTGTGAGAAAAATAATAAGTCTCCAGCAATGTGGCCACTGTGTCCTTTCGAGCTGGCTTATCTGCTCCCTTGGCTCCTGCTGATGAAGGCCAAGAGGTTGCAGAAGCTTAGCAGAGTGGGGGAAGGGCCGTATTCTCATTCCTCTGCCCCCTTCAGTTCGGCAGCTCCTGTTGAGAATTAAACATCCTGGCAGATTTCTTACACCCCACCCCAGTCTCCTCACCCTACCTTACAGCCAGCCATGCCACAAGCTGGGGAACTGGCTATGTTGATATATTTCATGGGAGCTGAGAAGGCTCATCCCACCAGGGGGTCTTCACTAGGATGATGCCTCCGGTTCATATGCCAGCTTCCCCAGCCTCATCTTGACCTAAACATGGCTCTACAGCCTGTCCCAGATGGCTGTCAAACTCCAGGGGAGAATGACCACCTCTCTGCATGCCACCTGCATGTCTATGGCCCAGTTTTGTGATACTCCTTGCCATGTTTCATTTTGTGTCCAAGGTAATTGTGAAGTGGGATAGTGCTCATTCAACATTGAACCCCTAGCCATGAATGAAGAGATCCATAGTCTTTCTGGACAGGAAGGAATGACCTTGAACTCTGACCCAACTCTTTTGATTGGCTTCAGGGAAGCCATGTGCCCTGCCTGAGCCTCTGTTTCCTCATTTACTACAGGGTTTACTGGTATCTGCCTTGCAGGGTCTCTGTAGCAGGCGCAGCAAGTGTGCCTGGAACAGTAGCTGGATCCAGCTGGCTAGAGCAAGGCATCATCTTTCACTCACAGAGAAGGGCTATGCACCTGTGCTCCAGGGCTGACCAGGGGGACAAACTGACACATGAGGACTACTTTCAGACCTCTGTAGGAATTATCCATCTGGCTGGGGTTAGTCTGTGGTAATGAGTACAGTGTCTCTGTCGTCACACTTAACAATCTCCCTTGCCACAAAGAGAGTGGCTTGCCCAGCCAGGTCCCTATAGCTATGCACTTAGGATTAGTGTCCAAAACTTGTTGAAGGACATTTTCAGAGATATTGCCCACAGAGAGGCAAGGTCCTTCTATATAGGGGACATGGGGCATTGCAGGAGAAGAAATCTAGAGTTACCTGTTGCTGTATTCTCAAGATCCCACTGCAGATCAAAACATGCCAGGGTAGCCAGGGTCCTCCTTCTTGGGAATGGGTTTATCCAGTATGGGAAAGAGGCTACGTGGGTGGCATTCTTCCTGCGCTTAGCATGTGGCCAAGCTTGGGAGCCTTGGACATTGAAGATCCATGGGCTCAAGCAAAGACAGAGAAATTTCCAGGGAGACCTATTGCCACAGATATTTGGGACAAAAGAATGGACACCCCCCTCCATACACACACATACACATTCACACCCACAGGTACACACATGCGCTCATGCACGTGAACCCCCCCCCCAACACACACACACACCATCTTCTTATGCTCCACTCTCAGCGGCTGTGTGCTGAATCAGGAAGTGAAGACAGCTGCTGCAGGAATGCAGTGGTTGGGCCAAGGGAAGCACCACACTCCTGTGGCATGCCTGGATAGCAGCAACAGAAACCCCCAGAGCCATGCCACATCTTCCATCTTCAGAAAATGGCCATGGAGTGGGATGGGAGGCAAACTGTTGCAGAATACCCTGGAAGGTACCTGTGGAAGCTTTGAACTGTGCGTGGATACATGGGGACTGCCCACTTACCTTGCTAAGGTGTTAACTGGCTCCCTCTAAGCAAGAGAAGACCCTTGTCCTCCCAACCCATCAGCTAAGTTGTAAGAGAGGTCTAAAAAATTGTCATCTCTGTGATTGCCCCTGGCTTGGAGGACTCCCCAGGAATGACATCTCTTCATCCCACTGTATCTCGAATGTTTTTGACCGGACACTTCCCTGTGAGGATGGAACTCAGAATCCCTTGCTCCTCTCATCTGAGCAAGCCTGAACTTGAGAGATGTTGTGTCCCCCGACCCTGGGAGTTGTGATGAAAAGTCCCTCCTCACCACTAGTGGACCAAAATGTCCCACAAATTGAAAGGCTAGATGCTGCTTAAGCCAGACCTGGAAGAGGATCCTTACAGTAATCTCTTCATTAAGGATGTCACAGCCGTGCCCTGCTGACTACCAGGCACAGTGAAGCAGCAGAGCACTGAAGCACTCAATCATATGAGCACCCTTGATGGCCGCCCTCTATCTTTACCAGTTTTGCAAAGGGGGAAAGGGGCCTTTATGTGCGCAATGCTCACGTGTGGCTTTTAACAACTAGGTGATGATGTGACCTTTAGTTATATTTTGGCAAAGGTTAAGATAGGTATCAAGTGAGACAAGAGATGGAGCCAGAAAACATAGCGTCTTCTTCCACTCTTCCTCAAAATTGGGAGAATAGACAGTTCATTGTCCCCAAAGGGACACTTAGAAAATAGAAATGTCATTATAAAGAAAAGCAGGTGCAGAATGGGCATTTTCCTGGCAAAAAGGAGTCTCCATGAACTGGTGTATTTGGCTGCCTTATTTCTTCCCATTATACCCATGACAAGATTGGCTTCCCAACCTTTCTGGGCCGCTAGGGTCCTATAGTGCTCCAGCAAGTCCCTCACTTCCCTGACCCTTGTCATTCACACATCAGTCATTGTATAGATACTATCTTATGGCTTCTGTGTATAAGACAATTTATCAAATACTCCAAGTCATAGATGAGATCATAGCTTGGTCCAGTACAGACAGCCCTGGGCCGCTTGTCCCTTTAGTGACACTCCAGTGATGCTCCAGCTCATCCTCATGTACATAGCAGAGTTTTGTTTTGTTTCAGCAGGGGTGGGGAGCAAGGCAGTTCTGTAAGAGCAGAGCCAGGCTCTCTTTGAAGTATGACCAATGGTTTGGTAAGGACATATTCTCACAGGTGCACAGGGTAAGTCCATTTTATGGGAGAGGAGAATGACAGACAGACAGGCGTAGCAGCTTCTAGAAGTTGGGAGAACAGAGATTCAAGTCAAGCTGCTGCCAGGAGAGCCCCCTCCCTTATTCCTCTCTCTTCTGTGGTTTACCCTCTGCCTGATCCCCAGTCCTCAGGCAGCTGCCTGAACAGCAGATCTCAGATTAGATCTCAGATCTGCAGGTAGATTCCAAAGTACAGGCCCCGAGCCCTGGGCCAATGGCGTCACTCACCATGGCTACTCAGGAACTGTCCTGCCACTTCCCTCCTGGGCTCTTAGATCCATAGCAGAGGAGATACAAAGTCTAATCAATCAAGTCCAGCATCGGAAAAGATGGAGGAGAAAGTGTACTAAGTGTTCTGAGAGATGGTGGGAGAGAGTGGTCAGAGGCCACTTTCATTTTTGGTGCACAGGTCAGAAGACCAATGTCATTCTCTTTCCATTAAAATGCTAATGGGAATCAACATTCCTAAATAATAGGACACTGTTCGACACAGGGGGAAATGATTTGCCTGAGTTCTTACAGGCCAGGTAATTAGATCCAGAACATTCACCTGTCCCCATCCCCCCTTTTCTCATATGCACTTAACAGTTGTTTTCATATTTTAAGACATTAAAAATACACCGATAACTGTAATTATACAAATGGAGCCCATATCCTCAAACATGCCGTGAACACTCTATCACTGAGCTACGCTCCCAGCTCCTAGTTTAAGAATCAGTGGGCATTTATATTTATTTCCTCATTGGTTTTTAAGAATTTCTTACTTATTATCAATTCCAACCTTTATCTGTTATATTTAACATCTACTCTGTTTTGAACCCAGATGTGATGTATTTGGCACATCATGGTTTTTCCCTGTGAGCTACACATTTGCCATCGCAGATCTGTAAACTTTAGGAGGCTCACCTGAAAGAGGCTGTCCCCAGGAGGCTGTCCTGCAGCAACCACACCCCTCCCCAGGGCTGTCTTACAGTAGCCTTCACATAAGAGGTCTGCACATCTTATCAAAGTGACCCCCACCCTGGACCTTCACCTCTGTTCATGCTTTGTGCCAGGCTCCGCCCTGGCTTCCCGAGGGTCTGGGCTTAATGATACACTCAGTGAAGCAAACACTGACCATGACACCTTCCCGACATGATTTCCTCATCACCGAGGTCAGACCACAGGCAGCCCTGGCTTTCTCTTGAGTGCTCTCCCCCCTCCCTCCCCTTCTGAAGCCCTATCATGTGGGTGGCACCTTTATCTGCCTGTGACTGCTTCTAAGAAAAATTTTTCTAGGAGCTGAACACGGAAAATTATCTTTTCAAACATAGCATTCAGTGTGATTTTATGAGCTCAGCAGTAATTGCCCGTACATCTACTCAAAGGAAACTTGAACCCCAGCACTGCTGTGTTCCAAAGGATGAGAGAAGTGTGGGTGACCAGAAATGGACTCTCCATCCTCATGGGGCTCATCCTTACTTATATCTGGTAAGGTGGAAGAACTGGTTCAAAAAGCTTAGACCCACAGATCTGAGTCGGCCATGACACACACCCCCACCCCCGCTTCCCTCCCTCCAGCTCAACTTAGCTGTTAGTCAGTGGCTCCTGTGTAACATTTCCAAACCGGTAACTCCAACACTGGATCTGTGCTGAGTCATAGCCTTGGGTGCTCTTTTATATTAGTACCACATGCTGTCAGGGTGTATGTAGGTATTTGTGCAGCTCAGATGCAAAGAGATCCTGGCGGTCAGGAGCCCAGGCATCCTGAGCACTACAGCTCCACGGAAAGTATTCAGGCACTCAGGAGCCAATGAACCCCACAAGCCACAGTAAGCCTAGGCAGCAGCTTACAGCCCTGCTTCATGGAAAGGCTTCCCCAGTGTTCACAGTTCTGCTCTGGCAAAGCGGAAGGTTTCCCTTCTTCGCTGCTCACTGCTCTCTGCTCAGGGAATGTAACAACTCTGCCCTGCCAGGGAAGGTCTGGCGACTGGGCAGCCAGAGTGTTACAGCTTCTCTCCCTCAGCTGATATCTCTGTCCAGGCTCAGCTGCTGCTGCTCCAGCAAAAGATCTTCACCTAAACCTCATTCAAGGGATTTCTTGGGAGGGAAGAGTCAAGGAGAGGGTGGCTGCCTCAGCCCGGGGTGGGAGAGGACAGCGAGGAAGGGCTGTGGGCTCAGGACTTATATAGGGCTTCTTTTGGGTGGAGCTTTCTGGAGAGACTTCCAGGGTGAGATTGGTCAGATCTTTCCCCTTTGTTTTTACCCTGATTTGGTTTTTAGTTTCAGGACCAAACTGTGTTTCTTTCACTGGCTCTTTTGGGCTTTGGGACTCTAATTTCAGGGTCAGGGTATATTTCTTTCACTGGCTCTGTGTTTCTTTGGTGCTGGTTTCAGAGCCAGGGCACATTTCTTTTAGTTCTGGGTCCAGGGATAAATGTATTTCACTGGCTCAGGTCTTAGATCCAGGGTGTGTATCTTTCACTAGCTCTGAGTTCAGGGCTAGGGTTGGATTCTTTCACTGGCTCTGGTCTCAGAGCCAGGGTGGGTTTGTTTGGATGGCCACTTTTCCCTACAGTGTGCCAGTGTGTGTGTGCGTGCGTGCGTGCGTGCGTGTGCGTGTGCGTGTGCGTGTGCGTGTGCGTGTGTGTGTGTGTGTGTGTGTGGCATGCCAGGGCTAGGTAACAGTTAACTTCAATGGCGCCCCCTCTTCAAGAAGCAGCTGGAAGGGGGAAGGCACTGAGCCAAAGGCTCAGAATAGCCAGCCCCTGGTGCCAAGGGCTGAAAAGGACAGAGGAAATGGGTAAGCCAGCCCCTAGGAGGGGAAGCAGGAGGATAGGCTTGTGGCTGTGGCCTGCAGCAGATCACAGGTCCAGGAGTGTTTGCTGAGTGAGCTGAAGTTCAGGAATAGGTGTGAGGCTTGTGACGGTCGAAGGAGGCTCTGTTTCCTCTGGCCAAAGAAGGATGGGTCACAGTGCCACCTCCAAATGGTCAGTTGCGGATCCTGGCATAGGCTGTGTTGCTGGGCAGGAATTTGGGTTAGCTTAGCCTGGGCCTTGGTGGTGGGGGCATGGCCCTTGATGAAAGACAAGGAAACAGCCTCAAGAGCTGTTTATATGTAATGTGTCCAGTACTGATGACACAACCCAGTAACCTTCTTGCTCAGTATTCTGGAGGGACTCGGTAAGTATAACTGGCTTCCCTGACTCCCAAATGGCTTGTTCTACTGCAGATGGTAGCTTTCAGGACCACTTAAGCAAAGCCAGCACTCAGTGCTGCAGGAAGTATAGACAGTGCCAGGCTATCCCTGGCCTCTGTATCAGCTTGGTGCCTGTGCCCTGGGAGCACCATGTCTTCCTGCTGGAGACTCCCTTTTCAATTTTCTGCTTTGCTATCATCATTCCTGTTCCTGTGACTCTGGACAGAACTTCTTGTCTTTGAGGAACCAGGAACTTTTAAATCCCGCCACTGACCCTCTCAGGAGGGTGTTCCTCAAGGTAGCAACCACATGGCATCCTTGATGGGAATGATTGATTTGATTCCTGGATCTACTTGGCAGGTGAGACACTAAGGGCCTGAGAGACTGGGAGACTTCTGCTGTAGTAGAACTTGGTGTGCTGAAACAAAGCACCAATGCTGTGTGTTCCACTTACATGGACCATCTAGGACATTGGGGTCAAAGAGATAGAGGATATCACCGATGTTGTATATGTCCACTTACATTTACCATCTAGGACAATGGGCTCATAGGGATGGAGGATATCACCTATGCTGTGTGTGTCTGTTTATATGTACCATCTAGGGCCGTGGGATCATAGAAATGGAGGATATCTTATACTATGTGTGTCTGCTTATATGTACCATCTAGGGCAGTGGGATCATAGAGATGGAGGATATCCTATGCTGTGTGTGTCTGTTATATGTACCATCTAGGGCAGTGGGATCATAGAGATGGAGGATATCCTATGCTGTGTGTGTCTGTTATATGTACCATCTAGGGCAGTGGGATCATAGAGATGGAGGATATCCTATGCTGTGTCTGTTATATGTACCATCTAGGACAGTGGGATCATAGAGATGGAGGATATCAGAAGTAACCAGGGCCAGGGAAGGAGGAAGTAAATCACTGCTTAATAGATCCATCCTGCTTGGATTGATGAGTCGGCAAGGGAGATGACAATCATACAACGCTGTAAATGTATTTAGTGACATTGAGTTGTACACTTAGAGCGACCCAAATAACAATGCTTATTTTTTTATATTCGCCATAGTTTTAAAGTTATTATTCTAAAAAAGAGACAAAGTGTACCAAAAATACGGGGGGAGAAAGCCAGGCATGTAAAGGCCTACAATCTCCAACCACAAGGATTGAGTTCAAGTATTACCTGAACTACACGAAAGACCCTTTCTCAAAAGCTGTTTTAGTTGGCGTTTTTATGGCTGTGATAAATCACCCTGACCAAAAGCAACTTGGGGAGAAAGAATTTAATCAGGTCAGAGCCCGTTATGGAAGAAAACTAAGGTTGGAACTCAAGGCAGGAACGGAAGCAGAGACCATGAAGGAACACGCCGTAATGGCTTATTTCCATCTCTTGCACAGCCTGACTTCTTAAAGCAGCCAGGACCCCCAGCCCAGGATAAGTTGGGTCCCCTCCCACATCAATCACCAATCAAGAAAATGTACCACAGGCCAAGCTAGTTGGGGCATTTTCTCAATTGAGGTTCCTCTTCCAAAATGATTCTAGCTGTGTCAAGTTGACATAAAAATAGTCAGCACAGTGGGAAATGGATGCAAGTGCACTGGAGAGATCATTTTGTTGGTGATTTTTTTAAAAGAGAAAAGGACGCCTGTGTTTGAGTCCAGACCCTGCCAAGAACTAGCTTTATGTCCTGGGCCAGGCACCTACCTCTCTTTATCGCCTGTAAAATGAACCTGCTAGGGAGCTGAAGAGGATTGCATTCATGCACCAGCCCAGAACAGCACAGAGGACACAAAAAAGAGTAGCTGTTGTGGTTTTAATGACTGTGCCACTCATTAATACTAAAGGTTCAAGTTCACAGACTTGACCAACATCTGGGGCTCTATTTTGAGGCCAGAACATTTGGTAGTGAGATCTGGTGAGGAGTAAGAGTGTGTTTTGGAAGCTCACCATACAAAGAACACTGGCCTTGCCTCCTCAGGTGACCAGACAGGTTAAGTAAGGCAGGGTAGAGCAAGGACTATGTAGACCACTCCACAGGGTGTCTCTAAAGGTTAATTTAATCCCCAACACAGGAGTGACTGGAACCTACAATGGTCCCAGGAAGCTAGAGCTGGGCGCCAGCAGGGGGCAACCTTCTCTGTCTAAATTGCTTTGGGACAAGTGACAAAAACCTCCTCTTGCTGGTTTACAAATTCCCTCTATACAGTGAAGGGCTGGCCAGGGACCCTTCCATCCCAGCATGGGGACCCAAGCAGCTGAGAGATGCTTTCACAAGAGGTAATGATACCGCTGTGAATCGGTATGGCAGTCTGTAAAACTCTCACATGGGAAGTATCAGGAAGCAGTCCCGGGTCCTTTACCAAGTGGGTGGCCTAAGCAAGTCAGTCACCTTTCTGTGCCTCAGTATCTTCCTCTTTAAAATAAAGACAAGCTGGGCATGATTGCACATGCTTGTAATCCCAGCCTCAGGTGACAGAGGTAGGAGACCAGCCAGAGTGACATACAGATACCCAGTCCCCAAATACAAAGGTCAGTGATTCCATCAGGGGCTGCAGTGAGGACTGAATGAATTAAAGAAGGTAGACACTGAGAGTCCTGCGTGGAAGTGGCATTGAGGCAGGTACAAAGCACTTCACCTCAGGCAAGCTAGGCAAACTTTAAGACAGGGGAGTTCCAGCTGGTGGGGGTACAGTTCATCTGAATATGTGGATGTGAGTGCTGGGTGATTCTCTGTGCATAAGTGTATGTATGCTAAGAGCATAGCCAAGGCTGATCCCTGGATGAGAGGTCTGGGTCCTGAGCTCCCTCCCGTGGACTGCATGACAGTTCTGGTTGAGTGATAGCCATGTGTCCCTCCCTTTGCCTGTGGCTGTGACTGAGACACACCTGCCTGCAAGTACAGAAGCAATCCCTTATGCATAACCCAGGGTGTGATTAATTTAATTATTTCAACAGCCCCTTTGGTATTTCATGAGGGTCATGCCCCGAGCTGTGGGCTTGAATACAACTGCCGCAGGTTTCAATAAAATCAATTAATTTAATTTGATTTGGTTTTATGTACTTGGAGCTGGTACCTCTTGAACTCAGTGTGAAAATTATTGCAGAATAAAAATGCATATTAGTACTCAGAGCCCTGTGCCCTTGGACTCTCTTCATAGAGCCTGCAGCGATGATCACAAAAGTAAATCCCCCGGACTGGCAAGGGTTGCTATCCACTGTCCATCATTACCATCCTCCAGAGGACAGAGAATGAGGTTGCTGGCTGAAGAGGGTGCCTTTCTCACTTTTTGAAGCACTTCCTGCAGTAGAATGAGCACACCCTAAGGAGTGCCCCCCCCCCACATTCCTTCAGGTCTAAGGGCAGTATACTTTCAGGAAGTGAGGAGGGTTGTAGCTCAACATCTCTTCCTATATCTTAAATCAGGATCTTCCAAGCTCCCCTCAGAAAGCCACCACCTAGGGCAGCAAACAGTCTCCACCAAGTTCACAGGCAGGGATTTCACACAGGGCTGACATTCCAACTGCCCTTCCATTCCTTTGCCAGGATGAATGGTGGCAAAATCCTGAGGGTCAGAGCAATAAAGCAGAAGTTGAAACAACTTGTCACTGACTGATGGATATGGTCACTCCTTCATGAGCCCAGTGCTTGCCACCACCTAGCTTTGGTGGGAGACAGCTGAAGGGCGTGTTCCCCTGTAATCCCTCAAGGATATCTTTAGCCTTCTCACCGACCTCAGAGTTCACCCTAAACGCGGATCCACACCACAGAATAGGACCTTCTCCAGGTTCTAATGAAGCAGCCAGGGAACCAGTGCTTCCCACATCCACCTTCTTTCCAACTCTTACTTTCTGAAAGACACATACTGTGTGCGGAATGCTTCCCTGAATCATCCTCACACGGTCTCACTTAACCCAAGTATTGGCTTTGCATGATTTTCATCACTGTGCAGGAAGGAGAAATACATTTCTCAAGGTTGCACTCCCGGATTTAACCCCATACCTAACTGCAAGATTTGTAGCACCTCAAGTGGCTTCCTATGCAAACACAGTCTGGGGCCTCACAGATTCAGCATATTCTGCCCCCTCTGACCACTAGCAAGGGCAGGAAAGAGGTCACGATGACTATTACTAGTGAACTCACAACATCCCTGAAGGCATGATTATCTCCATTTCACAGATGCAACACCCGAGGCTGAGAGAAGCTACATCGTGTTCAAGCCACTCTGAAAATTACTGAGTTGGGCTTCAGCCTCGCCAGACTCTCTGTAATCTCAATACCCTTCGCCTCTGTGCTTGGGGTAGAGGTGCTGCCAGGCGTCGTCTGAGCCTTGGGGTCAGCCAGTGATAGCGGCAGCCTGGCTGGCGGCCTGCAGACAGGAGCCTAGCCGGGGCTGGACAGATCTGAGCCCTGCGTCCTTCGCTCTCTCGGGTCAACGCAGGTCCCGTGTTCCGGGCAGTGCTGACCTCTCCCGCCCAGACCGCAGGCAGGAGAGGCGCCGAGCCCCGGTTCCCCAGGGAGGTGGTGGGTGAGAGAGGTCGAGGGCGTGGTGGGACTGCGGAGGAGAGGCCGGAGACTGGCGGGATCGGCGGGAAGGTCCCGGCTTAGAGGAGCGCGGGGAGGGGCCCGGAAGCCTGAACCCGGCGCACCGCGGAGAAGCGAGAGAGGGGCCAGGGGGAGGGGCAGGTCAGGGGAGGTGGGCGGACCCTAGAGGGGAAAGGGGCGGAGTATGACAGAGGAGGTGTGGCGTGGGGAGGTGGGCGGGTCCAGGAGAAGGAAAAGAAGTTAGAGCTGGGCGTGCCGTAGCAGAGAAGGGGCGAGGTCAGGACTGAGGGTGGAGCAAGGGGCAGGACCAGAGGTGGTGGACCTGGGAAGGGCCTGAGAACACGTGCTCAGTCGAGTGGCAGGGCCGGCCAGCTGTCTTAATATTATTTACCCAATCTGCTTTCTCAGGGTTTCGGCCAGAGTGCCTGGCTGGGAGAGAGCGACGGGCTGGTCTGGACAGGCAGAGTAGCTGAAGGGGCGTGGGAGGGGTGCTGCCCCGCACTTTCTTCTTTTCCGGCCTGAAGAATCTTTCCTGAGTCCGCCCAGTAGGTTGTACAGTTTCCCACTTGCTGGCCCCACCCTGTCTCCTGAGCCTCCCTCCCTTCCTTCCCTCATGGGGTTACATCCTCTTCTGGATGGGCTCAGTTAGCCAAAGGCAAACACTGAGTACTCCGCTCCCAGTTTGCCCTCTCCTAGGGAATTCAAATCTGGGCACACCCCTTGATTTTCTTTTCCAGCCCAGCTCCCTGGGTCCTCTGGAACTTAATTCAAGGTTTTCTGATTTGAATTCATCCTAAACGGCCCTCCTTTCTTGCAGCCTCTCTCAGCCTTTTACCTCTCTTCTAAAGGTGGATGGACTCTTAAGGCTCCACCAGGCAGGCACAAAGGATTCCTATCTGAGCCTTGTGGGACCAGCATCCTTCTCCACTGCCTTCAAATCAGAGACAATTCAACCCCAGCGTTTTCTCTCTTAAATAGTGGAATCCCAGAGTAGGAACCTAGATTAAGAAGTGGGGAGCAGTTATTTGAGACAAGGGAAAGCTTTCGTGGATGCTTTCTGTCACAAGAAGAAAGCCACCACATACCCTGTAAATTCCCTGCTGTCTCCATGTCTCTCTGTATGGCCTGCTCAACTTCTCATTCATTGTAAAGTCGTGTTTCCAGACAGCAGACTTCCCTGTCACCTTGGGGAGATTGGTGCATCACTTGCTTTTTACATGCCTGGAGTTTCTTGAGCAAGAGGATCACCTACACTACATCAGATGTTATTCAACAGATTAAATAATAGGAGCCTTTAACAGAGCTAGACCACAGGCATCAATAGCCAAGCCATGGTTTTGTAGGTGGAGCACTTGAATCTCAGAGGGAAGTGATCTGTGGCCACACTGCTTGCTCTCGTGACAGAGCTGGAACTCTCTGGCTTCCTCACTGCTGCCCTGTGATGCCTTTTTACTACACTCTTGCTTTACTTTTAGGGCATCTCCATGTTAGGGATATAGCGTGACCAAGCACATGCTCAGGGAATACTGATGAGGTAACCATATTAGCCCTCAACAAGACAATGGTTGGTTAGTAGTGAGAAGACCCCAGGCTACCCAGAGACACTTGGAAATCTAGTCCCTTCTCATTCACAGTGGCAACCAAATGTTTTTTCGGGGCAACCAGCCAGTGGTGACTGTTACCAGAACCTGGCATTACCTTCCTCACTTCAATCCCGGTCATTGTGCTGAGGACAATGAGAGAGAAGGGAAATGGAAGTGTGAGCCAAATTGGCAACTTCAGATTAGAGCGATTAACATGGTGACTCTTTTCCATTCATTATGCTCAACCAATATCTGAACGGGTTGCACAAGACTGGGACGTGTCTGCTCCTGTAGGGGCTCTTGTCATGCTGCAGGTCTGCCAGGCATTGTACTGGGGGACCATGGCTCCCCAGAGCTGGACTTTTGGGGACTAGAGACCCTGGCTGTCATCTCTGGACAGCTCTGGAAACCTGTTGTCCACATGTCTGTGGGTTCTACCATTGCTGTTAGTGAGCACCCCTGTACATACACAGGAAGGGGTCTCCCATCATAGAGGCCACGATTGGGAATTCTAATAAAGTAGAGAGGAATGAGACCTAAGTAAATGAGTATAATCCTTCTGGCAAGGGGGGAAGTTCATGGACTCAGACACCAGCCATATGGACCCTAAGGTCACTGAGCTTGAGACATCTGTCTTTGTATAATCCTTGAAGATAGGGTTCAGATGAATAAATCACCAATGCTCTTGTGATTTGAAGCAGAAAGGCACATGTGTAACTTGCTTATCAAGAGAAATTTTGATCAGAAGTAATTTGTCTCTATTCAGATTCATAAATCTTTTATTTACAAACGTTTACTGGACATCTTGTATCTGCCCAGCCCTGGGCTGCATGGCCTATGATGGTTACTTTATCCACACTTCATAAGACTCTATCAAGTATCAGTGATTGTTCTTTCCATTTTCTGGTCAAAGAAACTGAGGCTGGTATGTGGGAGACCACTTGATTTTATGCCAGGGAGGTCTGGCTCTACAATGTGTGTATATACAGTGGTTTTGAGACAGGATTTCTCCATGTAACAGTCCTAGATGTCCCAGCTGGCCTTCAATCTACTATGTAGACCAATCAGCCTCAAACTCACAGAGATCCACCTGCCTCTGCTTCCTGAATGCTGGGATTAAAGGCATGCGTCACTACTGCCTGGCATATGCATATGTTTTATGTGTTAGGAAAACAAAGGGTAAATTAACAAATTATGACTGCCCTCTCCAGAATTTTAAGATCCATTTGGGAGAGATGGATGCAGGGCCTAGCATTTAGTAAACTTTCACTAACTGAGCCAATCAGTTATATTGTGAATGATGATACAGGCCACACTTGTTGAGGACAGGGTTAGGTCTCTGTTATCCCCTGCCCACCCCACAATGTTTGTGCCTAATAGAAGTGAAGCAACCAATAGAATTTCAGGATGAGGCTGGCTGAGTGCCTCTCTAACATGCATTAAACCTCGAGCTTGATCCCCACCACCACATAACTCTGGTGTGCCAGTGCACACCTGTAATCCCAGCAGATAGAAGATGGGGACAAAGAGCTAAGAAATTCAAGATCATCCCTCAGCTATCTAGCAACTCCATTGCCATCTTGAGATACAGAAGATCCTGACACAGAGAGGAAGGGGTGGGATGGGGGCATGGCATGAGAGTTTAATATATGAGAAGGGAAGAGGCCTACCCCAGAGAGAAAGGTTTCTGATCTGAAACTCTACAGCTTTCTAATCGGCTGATTGGGAGCAGATGTGGGGCTGAGGAAGAAGGCAGTAGAGGTTTTAGCGGAGCCATCATCATCCCTCTCAGTCTTCCTCATATTTTTAACCCCTGAAGAGCTCACATTATAGAGAACACCTTGTGAAAGAAAGTTCTCCTAGTTTCCTGCTAAACCCTAGTCCGCCTGCTTACCTGAAGCTACAAGTATTGGTGCCTTCAGATGCCTCAGGTGAGTGGACAGAACAGAAACATTAAGAAGAACATGCCCAGTAGGTTCCTTTTCCTACCACCTTCCTTTTCTGTAGCCTGATCCCCTCTGAGCCCACTGAGGCGGAGCCAGAGACCCAAGACACTCTATGCACTCGTCCAATGAATGAACACTTCAGTGCCCTGCCAAGTCAGTAATGAAGTTGAGAAAGTTTTGCAGAAGAGAAGCCAGGGTTCAGGAGATGTTAGGTTCAAAGGCAATAATTAATAACTCTGCCCAGAAACGAACATCCTGGACTTGACCAATAGGGCATATAATCCAGCTAAAGATCCTGGTCTTTGAATGTAATGTGTGCATGATGGCAATCTCAGCCAAGGAGTTCCAGAGCAAGGAGAAAGCATGTAACAAGTCCCCTCCACCCAGCCCATGTCCACAGCTGTAGAGAATGCCCTGGTTTGCTGCCTAGCCTCTGAGGACTTGAATTTTTTTGGCTTTCTCATCTGTTAATTTGGTGGAAGTCCTCAGAGGCCAGGAAAAAGCTCTTTCCCAGGGACATGCACTCATAGAAATAAGGCCACAGTGAGGAATAGTGTTTTCTGTCCCACAACTGAAACCCTGCACCTAAGGTCTTAGGTCCATGTCTTCAGAAAACACTGAAGTCCTAGGGCCATCCAGTGGCCTATCAAAGCCAAAGTTTGCCTGATTCCTCTGCAGCCTTCCCCAAAGGCAAACTAGTGGTCATTTCTGATGGACTCTTGGCAGGAACTAAAACAATCCCACCAAGAGCAGTGAGAAGTAGGAGGAAGAGAAAGGACCCTGCTGGGAGGCAGCCTGGGAATATTTAGTTTATCGGCTTGTCCCACTCAGATACCTTTTGTTCCTGTTTGGCATGGGGCGTATGTGTGTGTGTGTGTGTGTGTGTGTGTGTGTGTGTGTGTGTGTGTGTGTGTGTGTGTGTGAGAGAGAGAGAGAGAGAGAGAGAGAGACAGACAGACAGACAGACAGACAGACAGACAGACAGACATATGTGTGTCTGTGTGTCTGTCTGTCACAGGCTATTCTTGATACTCCACATATTGGCTTGTGAGATTTAGCCAGCAGCTGTTACAGATGAGAAAAATAGGTAAAAAAGAGGCTACAGAACTTGCCACAGGCCACACAGTGGGAGCTGACAGAGCTAAGCAGGGTCACATTCCAGAGTTTGGGCGATTTGGGGAACAACCATACCCTTGCCACTTGACAGCACAGTCACCAACGCCAGGTTCAGTCTCCACTTCTGTAAAACCAGATGGTAAGTTACTGTCTTTCAACCCTCAGTACAGTCACTTGGGAAACATGGAGGGCTTCAGATGGGGGTCTGGGGTGGGGAGGGGTGCAGGTCTTGTCTTAGCTCCTCCTAGCTTGGATAGATTGACCCCACTGCCGGCTCATCCTGTAGAGTCAGGAGGGAACTTGGGCTCCCCATGGCCAAACCCAAACTGAACATATTGTAGATGTGTTATTGATATGTTGTTTATGTGAATCATCTTGTTACTAATGAGTACTTCTGCTTATTAAAAAGCTCCCTTCTGTTAGTGCCCCCAGTTTACTGGCAAAGACCACACTGGGGAAGCCAGATCAAACCCTCCATGCTTTGCTTACCCACAATTCTTTACCCCACTCACACCCTTTGAAATTACACCTTCACTTCCCTGGGTCCCCAGTGAACTTTCAGCTAAAATCCTGATCCCACCCAAGTCTCTTGAGTGACAGTTAAGGCCTTTGCCTGACATCATAGAGTGGGAGAGGCCCCTAATGGTGTGAGGTTTTCTTCTTCAATGTTCTCTCTTGTTACCCCACATTGCTCTTGCCGCAGATGACAAAGAGTCTTAAAGGAGACCTAGACTGTACACTATAATCTGAGGTTCCTTCTTGCTTCTTCCTAAGTTCTTAATGTCTCCTACTTGAAGCCAGGAGAGGGGTACACAGGACCATGGCATATGCCCACCCCCATCACAGACATGTGATAAATGGGTGTGATTTGAGCTCAGAAAAGGTCGTGCATGTTTTGGATGGTCCTTGTGTCTGATGTCTTTGGATGCTCATTCAGAATTACTGACCAACGATGACAGCTACTGTCATAGCATCCCATGGACCCGAGCAGTATAGGAGGCATTTTTAAAGAGACAAGAAAGTGAAAGAATAAGCAACCCTTCTATACCTTTCCATGTAAGTTGATCTCCACAGAGACTGGCAAATCCTAGCGACTAAGGAAACAAGCCCCATAGGCTAACATGGCTTCCTCTTCCCGACTCGAGGACTTGTGGGTATTCTTGTTGAATGCTCATCTCAAGCCCAGCTCCATCTGATCCACTTTCCATCACCTCATTTGCTTCCTGAGTTCTTATGTCTCCCTCAGACCGCAGCTATATTTGATTGCTGGTCACAATCGAAGGTCGGGTACAAGTGCACACATCCCTCCCAGGCTGCTGTAGGTCATCTCGTAGGTCCCTACAGAGAAGACTGATTAGACATAGTTGTCTCTTCTAACCTTGAGTACACCCCACTTCCTTAGGAAGAAAGTGAGGGTATACAGGTCCCCAGTAAGCCAGTGGCTATGGTAGCATAATAAGCGTGCTATTCTCCTCATCTCATAGGATCACACAGCTGGATGGAAAAGGGGATCTAAAAATCCAGTTTTTCAGGGCATGGTAGCACACACCTCTAATCGCAGCACTCTAGAGGTAGAAACAAAAAGATCAACAAGTTGAGGCCAGTCTTGGCTATGTAGCAAGTTCAAGGCCAGCCTGAACTACATGAGTCCTTGTTTAAAAAAACAAACAAACAAACAAACAAACAAACAAAAACTTGGCTATCTGGGCTACAGTTTGTATTAAACTTGTGACTGCCAGTCTGACCAGGGGAGTCTAAGATGTCTACGTCATGCAAATATCCTAGTGCTAAGAAGCACTAATTTAAAATTTCAACAAAATAAAACCCCACATAATCCAGTAAAGAATATGTGCAGTCCGGGAAAACTCATTCCTCTGGGTTGCCAAGAGCTTGGACATAAGAACCTGAAGGAGAATCAAATCATTTTGAAGCCCCAGAAGAGGCTACAGAGCACAAGCCTTAGCACACAATAATCCCCTGAAGCCCATTGAGCAGTATGTCAGATGTGGAGCCAGGTGCTCCTACCTCATGCAAAATCCTAACATATTTAGCTTCCGGATTTCCAAGTCTCCATGGCACCAAGTGGCAAATGGGAATGGAGGCAGAGGCCTGCTGAGGAAAATCCACTGGGTACCAGCTCTTGCCTCATTTGGGAACCCTGAGGGGCTGCACTGGTGAGGGCTGGTGCTATAAGGTAAAGGTGGAGGGTTTCATGACTTTCCTGTTGTGCTAACTTCTTCAGATGCTTTATGCAATTCCTCTGAAGAGAGCAGGACTTGAATGTTTAACAGGAGAGCTCAGAGGACCCCTGGCTTAATGAGAAGATGACAGCCTGAGGCACCTGCCTGTAGGACAGTGATGGGAAACAAAGGGATAGAGGATGAGGAAAAGTGCATTGTGGGAAATGGCCACCATAGAGTAGTAAGTGAGAAAAGAAGACAAGATAAGAAAACAAAAGGTTTTCTTCAAGATTAATAAATAGTTCTCATTTCCAAAGTGAAGGAAAGTTACAGCCTTGAGAGGATGATGGAGTGAGCTTCTAAGAACCAATGGGGAGATTATTATGGCAGAAAGTCTAGTGTGAGGTTAGCCTGACTTCTGGGTCAGACTATAACTACTCTCCCAGGCCACACACCCCAGCCCCAGTTCTGACCCCTAAGCATGGCTCCATAGCTCAGTGCCTTCACCCACAGACTACCTTCCTTACCTGGATCCCCAAAGGTCACTGGGTCATTTGGAAGGGGCTACACCTGGATCCATCCCCAAACTACTTCACTGTCTCTATTCAGATAGACTTGGGATCCAGGTCACACACCTAGAATTATGCCAGCTTTGACCCCTGCCTGACTTCTTGGGGCACTGGCTGCATGATTTGGCACCAAGAACCTCACAGATTCTGTGTCCAGCTTGGCTTCTAGATTTGGCAAGACCTATACAGGCAGCCCTATCCACTCATATCTTCTAATCCTGTTCTCTGGGTACTGTTCTTACCACCTGTGGTAGGTACTTCATGCTTTCTAGGTCCTAGGGCTTCAAAAGTCAAGGTCAAACTCTGAGGGAAGAAAAAAGAAGCCTAAGGAGCCACTGATCGTAGCTGAAGGGTCGTACTTGACCTCATAGGAGCATATAACAAAGCAGGAGGCTTTGACCTCAAGCCATAGTCCGGAAGCTATGGTGCATACCCACATGTATTCTGCAGTGTGTGACCCAGTGCACAATGAGCCCTAGCTCTGTGACCAGTGCCACTTTTATGAAAGGTTTGGAAATACCAGGTATGTATGTAGGACATTCCTCAATGTTTTAGTGACTCCTGACACATATCCCAAGTTCATCCAAGTTCGCCTTTCCTGACTTCTCTCCTACCTTCTTTTCCCTTTGCTATGGCAGGGAGCTTCCCCCGTGCCCCAGTCATCAGAAGCAAATCCAGCAAGGAAGCTAACCCTTGCATCTCTAGGTCCTTTGCTCACTAAGAAAGCGGAAAGAAGGTGGATACAGTCAAGGCTCCCCACCACTACTATCTGGCTTCAGATAGGTTCTCTGGGCCTCCTTTTACCTCTCCATCTCATCAGTGAAATGATACCTCATAAGCTTGCTAAATGGAAGGCATGGCATTCAGAAATGACTCATCTAGATGGCCAACAAATAGGAAATATTGACATACTCATTTGTATCGGGTAGAGTAATTTTAAGCACATCCACAGCACTGTCTTTGTAAAGGCAAATAGAGCTGTAGGCCTACGATATTTAGGGCCCAGCCCTGTTATGGAAAACAGAGATGGAGCTGATTTAGACCATGGTATGCCTCCTCTATCATAGGCGTCTAAGCACCAGCCTTGCTGCGGACCAATACAAGCTTCCAGTTCAACTGTGTCACTTACCTACCGCTGTTTTGCTTTTGGGCAAATGACTCAACACCACTGGACTTCCATTTCTTCCCTTGTAAAACAGAAGCCACCAGGGCGCCTGTAAGAGTAAACAAGATAACGCTTGTAAGCCATTCACATGATGCCAGAGCACTCAATAAGGGCTCCGTGGGATTCCTGTCAAATGTGTCCCATCTTATGCAAGAGCCAGTTCTGGAACAGTTGTGAAACCAATTCCCATTTTCCCACAAAGTGACTTCATCACTGCAAGGAGGCTTTATCTCTGCTACCCATCGTCCTTGGAGGCCACTGACTCTGGACACCTCTGCAACAGGGGGCTGACTCTTCCCAGCTTCGATGTCACCTACTCATACAGTGGAAAGTAGAGAATGTGGCTGGTAGTCATGGTGATTCCTTGATGCCCCTGTATGTCATGAGTAGGTCTGTCCGTCCTATTAATATGACAATAGTTGTTCATCTTGCTCTTGTCTAAGCTGTTCGATTAGTTTGGCCTGTCATCTGTATATGTGAGGAAGACGACTTGTAGTCAGTTATTCCCCCTCTCTTTCTGACATGGGCAATAAGTATGTCATTCATGAAATAGCTATTCTTCTAGCTGGCTTCTGTTCTTTCGCCAAAATATTCTTTCTTGAACTTTTTGAGTTGATAAACTTAAAATCTAATGTATGACCTGAGTTGTTTCCTCCAGGAAAAGAAGCATGCATGTTCCATACTCAGTTCCACTTATTAGTTGGGTTTGAAGGAGCCCTTGAAGTCTGCTATGGCTTACTGCTCAGGAATGTGATAAACCAGAGTCAAGGCCCATCACAAATAGCCAGGTCTCAATAATGATTGTTCAGGAATATATTTATCCTTCCCCTTCCCTGGTATTTAGACTCCACAACCTGGCATGCAGAACATCAGTCACCCGGCCCCAGCCATCATTCCATACATTGTTTCTTGCGTGCACACATGTTTCTGATCAGGATGGTTGGGTGACTGGCCTTTGTCCCTATTGGCTGTCACCTCATCTTTGTCCCATCTCTTCTTCACTCTCAGGAGCACACTACCCACGACCACTATCTGTGTCCAACTTACAGTACAGATGTGCATAACCTCCCCCTGCCTGACCAGAAGAAGGAGCATAAAGGTTGGACAGAGCAGAGAGGCCCCACCCTCAAACCAGAAATATCAATTGGAAGCTGTAGGCTTCCAACACAGGACAGTGAAAGCTGAAATAATGACTAGGGCCCATGACTGGTGGTCATCCTTGACACTTCCCTACAGCCTGGTGGGAGACTGGAGAAGCAGAAACTAAGCTGCCTGCCCTGTGAAGTCTCCAGGTACCATGCCAACTGTGGCATTGCCTACCTACAGAAGTTCAGCCAAAGCCAATCAGCCACCAACACTGCTTCTTCCACACTCCCTGGGAAACCTGTAAGAATGACATTTTGGGGGTTCAATTCTGTGGGTCCATGTAGGCCCATCTACATCCTACCCTGGGGTCCAGGAAGAATTGGCTATGCCTCCAGGAGATGCTGGTGCCTCTGTTGCGACACAGCCACTTCCTGTACTGTTCTCTCCTTAGGGAGACTCAGCCGGTGGATAACTTTGCAGTGACCTCACCCTTGGAATGCACATCTCCCGTAAACCTGCTGGACAGAAAGCTGTTGCTTCTCTATTAGCAAATGCCCCCAAACAGCATCCTTAGCCTCAAGCAAGGGCCTTGACTCTGTTTTCCTTCTGCTGTGATAAGCAGACCCTGCCTTCTACTTTGCTTTCATTTCTTTTGTTACATTAAGAGCCAAAATGTAGCCAGTTCCCCATGGTTGAGGCTAATTTCAGAGTTGGTAAATGTGAGCTGAGTTCAGATCCTACCTCAAAATTATCTTTTTGTAAAAAGAAAACAATATACTAACTTTCCGGGGTTGTTGTTGAATATAAAAATAATAATAATAATAACTTGTGCACAGCTCCAAACACAGTTACACAGCTGTCATGATTATTTTCCTGTCTCTAGGGATGAGCAATGAGTCTTGTCTTTGATGTGGTTTTTTTCATGAAGCTGTACACTGTTTCGATCTTGTAGTGGCTACTTAGTTCTGCTCAGTCCTCCTATCTATCCAAGACATCTAGCCTGAGACTATAGAAAATGTCAAGCTGCAATTCAAGATTCCTGTTCAGTGACCTTGCAGTAAGGCCAGGGTCATTGCACAGAGCAACTACACCCTCTAGTCTGGCCTTATGGAGGGGTGGTAGATATCTCAGCCACACTCGGTATCCATCACTGGCCAGCTAACCAGCATAGTGGGTAAGTCCAGTCTCTGCTTGAGTACACGGCAGCCGGCCAGAGCACATGCTCCATTTAGTGTGAAAGCTACAGAGAAAGTACAGGTAAACATCCTTGTCCTTTCCAGCAATCAGCCACCCAGCTGACTACTGGTCTTTCTATCCACCATGCCTCCTCACCTACACTCACTACCTGCACACACATACACACACACACTCACACACAGACAGACACACACACATACACACTCACACACAGACACACACATACACAGACACACAGTACACACATACACACTCACACACAGACACACACATACACACACTCACACACACTCACACACAGACACACACACATACACACTCACACACGGACACACACACATACACACTCACACACGGACACACACACATACACACTCACACACAGACACATATACAGACACACACATATACACATACACACTCACACACAGACACACATACACTCACACACAGACACACACATACACACTCACACAGAGACACACACACATACACACTCACACACAGACACACATACACACTCACACACAGACACATATACAGACACACACATATACACATACACACTCACACACAGACACACATACACACTCACACATAGACACACACACATACACAATCACACACAGACACACACATACACAGACACACACACAGGCACACACACATACACACTCACACACAGACACACACACAGGCACACACACATACACACTCACACACAGACACACACATACACACACAGACACACACATACACACTCACACACAGACACACACATACACACTCACACACAGACACACACACATACACACTCACACACAGACACACATACACTCACACACAGACACACACACATACACACTCACACACAGACACACACACACATACACACTCACACAAATACACACACACTCACACACACACATACACACTCACACACACGCCTTCTCTCATAACCCCACAGCTGATGAAGAGAACAAATGCTTCTAGAATCTAAGGGAGTACTAGCATTTTCTGTTGATTAACAAAATTACCTTCTATAGTCACTCTCTCCACTTTTTAATGAAGACCATCAATGTAAGATTATTCTTGTTTATAAAATAAGTCTGACCTCATTCTATTTGGCTAGATTGTGAGATAGGTACAGCAAGAATAGTAACTGATAACTTGGGATTTTTTTATTTTATTTTTTTAGTTTTCTAAGTGGACAGTTAACCTTTGGACTTTGAGGCTGCACCCTGACAAGCTTCTCATAGCTGGGAAGCAAGCCAGAAACTTATCTCCAATATACCCATGGAAGAGGGAGGGGTGTGTGTGTGTGTGTGTGTGTGTGTGTGTGTGTGTGTGTGTGTGTGTGTGTGTGTATCCTTAAATATACAAATACTCTAAAATTCCTGAGCTACTCAGAAGGCACCTTTGTTGTGCACGTACAAGTCAGGTTCTAGGTGATTTTCCCAAGAGGGCTCTGTAAGCCCTGGCTCTATGAAGTCACCCTTAACTCCTTGGAACACCTGGTCATATCTCATAACACAGCCCGAATGCAATAGTCCCGTCAGTCTTATATACAACCAGTGTTTCTAATCATGTCCAACCGGGAGCTAACAAAGAGAGCTAATTCTTACTGGATGTGTACTAATAGCTGACCCTCCTTCCAATGAAAACAGTCTGAATTATGGACAGATGAGACACAGGGGAAAAGTGGATGTTTCATCTGCTAAATGGCTGTAGGTTCTGGATCGCTTCATGTAAGAAGAAAGGGTCCCCCCAAAGTGGTTCCAACATACTGAGCAATGGCAGTCATTTGTCTATCGCTCTGTTCAGTGGTATGTCATTCCTCCTGGGTTTGCTTCCCTGGGGTTAGTGGATCATGGATGCAGCAGCTTCTGTCCCAGAAGTCTGGAGGTCCTGATTTGCTCTAATGGCAGGGCTCAAGCCAGGACCCCAAAGACCTACCACAGTTCTTTCCATGGGGCTCTAAGGAATTCCCTTTCTTCTGGAGTCAGGGAACTGTGGAAGCAGTTGATGGCAAAGCCTTTCTGAGAAGACTCGGGAAAGGAGGCGTTTTCCACATAGGACAGCAGTGTTAAGAGGGCCGTGATCTGATGGGAATTCATTTGTTAGGAAGTCTGGTTACTTCAGTGGCATCGTGTTTGAAAACAATTTTCAAAGTGATGGCTGATGACATTATACCAGGCACGTCCTGAACAGCAAGGGTAGACACATATCTGATGACTTTTATGCACCTTCCAAAATATTTCCACTAATACTATTTACCCATACACAAACCACACAAGAAAAAATGAAATTCTTCTTGTATTTGATAATATTTTTCATGCAAATTAACTTATCAGATAAATTATCATTGTTGCTGTTTTGAGACAGGATCTGACAGTATAGCTCAGGCTGGCCTAAAAGTCACAGTATAGTCCAGGTTAGTCTCAAGTTCATAGCCATTCTCCTGTCCCAGTCTCTCAAGTTCTGGGATTACAGGCATCAACCACCAAACTGACTCCCAATTATCTTTTAACATGTCTTTTTTTTTTTTTAATAAGGTGGGAGAAAATAGTCTTTGAAATCAATTTAATGTCAGCATTTCATTCAGGATTTGAAATAGATAATCATGCATCACATGCTAGGACTTCGTAGCAAACTAGAAAATTTATAAGTACATTATCTCACATTTTTATGGGATCTACTGCTTCACAGTGCAACTGCTACGTGGTAAAAAGAGTATGTTTGTGGACAGACTCATAGAACCTTCCTGTACTATACAAAAGTAAGGACCCAAGGGCATGTAAATATAAGCTTGAGCTCAGTGACTCCGATGCTTTAGTAGTTTGTCTTAATTAGAAGTGACCGAGGCCCTTGGTCAATTTATCAAGATAAATTGCTTGATTTAATTTAGTATAGTTCTAAGGTAGCAAGTTACTAAGGAGATTTTGAAAACTATTTTAGCCAGCCCACAACATAATTATTATTAGAAAGTCTATTCACAAAATGTTTATCCTATTTACAGTCAGTACACATGTTCATGGTGGTTATGCTTTGACTGTTCATGAAAACTGCATAAGACATTAAACAGGTTTGTCAATTAATTTATGTTGCTTCCCTGTTAACTGTTTTTTAAATAACACATGTGTGTTAGAATATATGTGTACATACACATACACACATATAGAACTAAAGAACAAAGGTACATAAAATATAAAATATATGCTTGTGTCAGATTAATGCATAGCTAGTTTTATGAAATCAACAATATTTAAACTGTCTTATTTACAAAAAGTTTGCCTAAATTACATGAACTTGAAAAACATTTTGATAAACTCATATACTTGAGAGTTTTAGGAATATTTAATCTATATAAAAACTTACAATAATATGTTCCAAGGCCCCCACTGGATTCCTGCAAAACAATACACTATTTTTTCCTATCTTTGCATGCTTTTATAAAGTTTAACTTGTAAATTAGTCACAGTAAGAGATTAACAACAATTACTAATAATAGAATAGAACACTCATAAATAAAGCTCAGGTAAAGGCAGTCTCTGTTCTCATCATACCTTATTGTATTGTGAGGTGATGATGGCAGACTAAAATCCAACACCTACGTGATGGGTTGAACTTAGGTGCAACACGGGTTGTTCATTATGTGCTGTAACATTAGGCTGCTATTTACCTCCATTGATCCCCAGGTTATCATTCTGTATGATGATGAAATCTCCTACCTTCCTGTTTGTCATGCCTAGGATGTGAATCGTCCCTTCATCCAGTGTATCCCATATGTGTATGCTACCTGCCCACCGGTTGCATAGTAGCTATCTCTTTTATCAAATCAAGTTTACAATATTACAGTATTTGTGCTCAAGTAACCTCACAGACAGAATATACTTTAAAATTCATCAAATTGTTTCTTTCTGGAAATCTCCATTTGATATTTTCGGATTCAGATTAATCATCAATAGCTAAAACTATAGAAAGTGATCTCACAGACAAAAGGAGCCAAGAATACTTCCTATCTAAAGTCAGTTTGAATACAGCTGTCTTAGAGGGTTTCAT
Organism: Phyllotis vaccarum; assembly: GCA_033318265.1. Taxonomy (NCBI): domain Eukaryota; kingdom Metazoa; phylum Chordata; class Mammalia; order Rodentia; family Cricetidae; genus Phyllotis; species Phyllotis vaccarum. Next base: position 13,201,605 of record JARWLC010000009.1, on the reverse strand, counting down.
AAGTTAATTTGCTAGCACCACCTGGAGGTAAAGGGTACCACTTATATATGATGTGCACACATGAATACACAAGTAGACACAAGCTGACACTATAGTTTTGCTTCTTAAATCTCAACCCTAAGTTGTGCAAACATGGGGGTGCAAACTGCTTGTTTTGTACTCTCTAGCCGGCCCTTGACTTTGCTCCATTTCCTGTTCATCAGAGCTGATTCCTGACGGACACAACAAGCTAAGGTTATATGCTTAGTACTTAATAGAAAGGCCAGAACTCACGACCACTCTTTATGGAGGGGCCTGTCTTTACCCTGATATAGAGCTGCTTGTGGTTCCCTTGGGAGGGGCTAGGGTCTGAAGTTCAAGTGACTATGAGAAGCTGGGAGGCTCAGATGGGAGCAATAAAGCCCTGGGGTACAGAGATGAGGAAGGAGGGGCTTACAAGGGAACATATGGCGGGGCTGGGGGAGTCGAGGGCAGACTGAAAGAGCAGGAGGGACCCCTGAGAGAAGCCATCAACTTCAAAAGTCCTCGAATCTACTCATGCCTACAAAAGAAGAGGGAGGGGCCAGTGCTATGGGTGGAGCTGGAGCTCGGGTCAGCAGGGCTGGGGTGGAATCAACCCAGAAACTCAACTACTGATAGCTCAAAATGAAAAAGCCCCGGGCTCTCAGTCTGCCTTTGAGCCTCTCCGTCTAACACAAAAGATCCAGAAGCCCCTGCTCTGGAGTCAGGGAATAAATTGCCAGAAGAGAATCAAAGATATTTCCATCCAGGAAGATTTGTTTCAAACAAGAACCTTTAGGCCAACAAAGTTTGGAAGTCTACCTTTGCCTGGGAGAGCATTCTCAGAAACTTAAGGATAAACATGTACCCTGAATGTGTCTCAGGAGACTGTCACCTGGAACTCTGTATTGGATCGGGAGTGGATCACTCTGGTCACTCCACCAAAGTAGAAACTTGGGGTGCTAGAGAACTGAATGTGAGTCTGTCTGTGAGAACTTTTAAAAGAAGGTATTTATACAGTTGCTAAAATGGTTAAGAAACCTTAGTGGTGGCTATTTCACGAGGGCAGTTCTGTTCTTGCTTTGACTGTAGCTGAGTCAGGGCAGTAACAGGTGAGAAAGCCTGGGCTCATCTCTGAATAATAGGACACAACAGGAGTATGTGGGGTAGGATGAATGTAGCTGTGGGTAGAAAATAATAAGAGAAAGCATTAAATTCTTGCCGAATAAACTTAGGGCTCTCCCAGAGGCGGCCAGAGTGATTTGATAGCAACGATGTGGCAGACAGAATTCTCCCCAGACTTAGCGGGGTTTTGTTAAAATTGGTCTAGGCAGACCCAAGACTCAGTTTAAGGACATGGCCTAGTTAAAAAGGCCTGGAGGACCATGTCTAAAATTTGGCCAATGATAGACTCTTCATACCCAGGGAATATTTCTTATGTCCAAAGGGTCCTAGTAACATAACTGGGCAATGAGAATTCACAGATGCAAAGGACCCAGAGAGGGCGGGTCAGATTTCACTGTGTCTACCCAAGGGAGTGTGGGTCAAAGCCAGAGAGCAGTTGGATCCCATAGGGGGCCCGTCTTATACACCAAACATTCACCTAATGCTAAACAAATTCAAAGCTTGTCTAGGTTAAAGTTCTTTGCTCGTTTTCCCCTTAATTTTCTACGTACAATGTTCCTTTAAAAAATATGTTTATACGAAACACAGAGCTAAGCCTCCTCTGCTGGGGGAAGAGGGCTGGCAACAAGAACACTGGGCAGGGAGTCAGGCCTACTCCCAGGGTGACCTTGACTAAGCCACCTCCCCACCCTCCATCCCATTTCCTCACTGTATATAGGTGTTATAATTCCTGCATGGGTGTCCCGGGTGAGGATCAGCTGAGGTGAAAAGTTTAGTGCTGTGGAAGGGGATGAGGGCTGAATAGCCTACTGAGGTCTTGGTCGATCCTCACATGTTTATTGTCCCTCTGCTGGAAGGTCAGCTCTGGAAAGTGGAGAGTAGAGGTTAGTTAGCCAAAACCTAAGTCCAGATGGGAAAGGCGAACAAGTAGTATATGCCTGTGAAGGGAAGGGAAAGGGGGGGGGGGAGAGTGAGGTGAAGAAAGAAGGGGGGCCAACCCACCACCAGCTGATGCTCCCCTCTTCCTTAAGCAGCCCTACCTTAGCCACGATCTGACCTAGCCTCCTCCCCTCTCTGCCAGCCTGCTCTGGTAGTGACAGGCCCAGCCCCACCCCAACCTGGCTTAGCACAAGCTCCTGGTTGGCACCTTTTCCTCCTCCTGCCCTGAGTGCCTTACAATCCAAGAGGAAGTCAGACCTTAGGCAGAGAGTTAGGACACTGCTCTCCCTCCCTGCTGCCCACATAGCCAGCCAAGCTCAGAGCCTATCCTGTCCCTGTGGCTTAAGTCCCAGCTCAACAGGGTTCTTTTCTTCGCTTCCCCACGGCAAACACTCCAGCATCTATGCTTAGTCAGCACCTCCCCTCTGAAGCTCCCTGGCCCCAGACAAGCACCAGCTGGCCCAGGAACAAGAAGTGAGAGGCAATCTCCAAAGACATTCAGTCCTTCCCTTTAGGGCCACAGTCCCTCACCCTCATCCTCCAACTCCCACAGGACAAGGCAGCTAATAGCCAGCCAGCCCCAGGGGTCTGTTTCTGCTAGGTACACGGAGGAGTGCAGGAGTATGGAAGCTTGGCAATGTCTGGGTCTGCTACTAAAAACACAGTGACAGGAGAGGATCAGCAGCTGTCAGATTCTGCTAAACGGGGTGACCACATGCAGGGCTGTTGAAGGGGAGCTGAGCCTGTCTCTGGCTCCCTTTTCTGATCTTGATGCTAAACAGCAATGGCTCTTTATTATTTCAAGGTGGCATTTAATACACTTGAGCAAGCTCTGGTTGTGGATCAGAGGGATAACACAGGATGCTGTCAGAGGCCACCGGGGCTTCACAATCAAGGTCCTGTCTTAGAGTAGAACCTAGGAAAGCTACCAAGCCAAAGACTAGTAGAGCCCTCCAGGTGAATCTTTGTGAGAAGGGCCGTAATTGCCCTATTATTCCCAATCCTGGGCCTTCTGTTTTCCGCAAATGTTGATTATATGTTTGTTGTTCACCTAACAAGTTCAAGGTGGGCTGTTGTCAAGTGAAGGCTGCAATGCATTGTGGGGTTCTTCAGAGAGAATGGGGACCAACCGCCTGTGCAGCCACAGATATCCACCTCTCTGGCTTTGGGCTACCTCTCTTCAGTTACAAGTTTTCTCTTAAAAATTCCGTGCAAATTTTTAATAGATTCTGAATCTGCATCTCTTTAGGAGTTTTCCTTTTTCGTGTCAAAAGGCTCCTTTTTTCCTGTACCATTCAGTTTTCAATCTGGGCCTTGGTTTCCTAGTCTGCAAAGGGATACAGCTCCTTTGAGGGCTATTCTCAAAGTCTGTTGTAAAGGCCCAAGTAAGATGCCATGTTTAGGACCGAGGGTGTGACTCAGTGGTAGAGAGTTCCCTAGAATGCTAGCTTTGAGTCTAGCACTACAATACAACAATAGCAATAACAACAATAAAGATAGCGGGTTAGAACACTACTGAGACGTTGAACACATTCTGTCTGCGTGTATACCAGTTGTCATCACCATGAGTCTGGACCCTCATAGCCAGATTGGGAGCAAATGGCTACCGGGAACGCAATTGTCATACTGGGTCCTCTCCAGAGGGTAGGTCAGTTTCCAAGCATGAGTGGCTTGTCAGCAGTTGGGTCAGGAAAGCATTGCAGACGACTACCAAGGCTTGTCTCGGGAATACGATAATATTTCAGTTCTTCAGTTCTCTCAAATTGTCTTGGACAAAAAGCCAAGGGTCTAAATAAAGAGAAGTTGTGCCTTGCCACAGCCAGACCCGGAGCACTGTAGCTGGAATGCTTCCTGCGTCTCATCTCCATACACTAGTTTTCTCAGGACCAGTGAATCTGGATGTGGAACATCTGCACTAGACACATCATACTTAGCATCACATCCGTGGCAACTCCCAGACCTGATCAGTGCCTCCCAAGCTGTGCATTCTCTTAAACAGCAGCTTCCACCCACACAGCAATCCTGTGCCTGCCACATGCCAGGCTGAAAGATACCGGTCCTGGCCTTCAGGGAACCTCCATTCTAAAGGGGGGACGGTTAAAAAAAAATTGCAATTAACAGAAGCATTTCATTAAGTATATCGGTGACATGGAGCCTTGATCAAAACCTTGGACATAGGACAAACAGGAAGGAGAGCTCCTAATTTATCTGTGTGATCTGGAAAGCCCTGTTTGAGGGGGTCACATTTCTGTGAGACCTGAGGGGGGTGGTGAAAGCATTTTGGGTCAGGAGCTGAAAGCCAAGGAAAGGGAATGTGACTTGCCAGCCTATGACAGGCGTATGGAGCAGGAGAGAGGCAGTTTGGAGTGAGCAGCTGGGATCTCAAAGTGTCTGGTGGCCTTCCTTGATACATAATCCAAAGACCAATGCAAGTGTCCTGTACATGGTTTGATTCTTTTTATAGTGCTAGTTAGTGAACCCAGAGCCTCATATGGGTGATGTGAGACAAACATTCTACTATTGATACGCCAGGACCTGATTCACTTTTTGATGAGATTCTGTGGACAATCATGGGGCATAAGGCTAAGAAGGAAAGTATGGATGGGTCAGAGAGATAGGCTAAAAGGTCTCAGCAGAAGTCAGCATGAGAGGCTGGGTAGAAAGGATGTTGGGGACCCAAAGAGGTACCTGGAGGAAATTTGCTTGTGGGTGATTGACTATGGACAAAGCAGGGGCCAAGAAAGAAGGAGACAGCAAAGTTGACTCATTTCCCAGCTTGAGTGACGCAAGTTCCCTGTGACAAGGGCATTCTCTAGAGCTATAACCAAGTCTAACCTTCTGTCTAAGAATACCTTCCGGGGTCAGTAACAGGTGGGTTCATCAGGTGGAAAAACTGAGGCACTTATGGGCCAAACTATAGAGAACAAACAATATACCTAGACAAAGATCTTGGCTTTGAACTCCATGGTAGCCCTAGGGCACCAGAGCTATGAAGACCAAGGTGTGGCAACCAGTTTTATAATGTATCATTCAGTGTGACCTTGAGCAAGTTCCAAGGTTTCTTGGAGACCCAGTTTCCTCATCCTTGTAATGGCCAGGCAATAGGAACTGCCTCATTGTGTTGCTGTGATGACTGAGGGAGTAGACCCTTGAGAAATGCTCTGTCACTTCTTCAGCACAGCTTAGGTATGTGTCTTCCTCTTTATGTTCACACATGTGGACCGACACTGTGGTCCCGCGTGACTCATACAGAAGCTGTCTACATTGCCACATCACAGTGACAAGCAAGCCCTATCTGGGTTTCCCATGAGGACAGTAGCTCATTTGACTGTGGGACTTCTACATGTCCCGAGCCATGCCTGTGACTGGGATAGAAAGGAGTCCTCACCTCTTGAGATTGTGAGGAGAGGTGGCTTGAGGACCATCAAGAGTCGGGTGCCTGTGAATCCAGCCTGCTCACCAGTGCTTTGGCTGACCTGACCTGGGATGACAGTCAAGGGTGGGGATGGGGACAGCTGATGGAGGAGGGCAGGAGGGAGAGGACAGAATATCCTAGTGAGTAAGAGGGAGGGAACCATGGAGAAGTGGAAGGAGGAAGGAATCAGCCTAGAAGGAAATGGGCAATCACAGGTCTGGAGTCTGCCCTGCCCAGAGCCCCTTCAGTGGGTGGTTTGGGAGCAATCCCTATGCCCTCTGCCTGACAGCCATCTCTGACTTGCCTTTATTATTTATGTTCCCAGGAGGCATAAGGCTGGAGGGGGATGCTTTCCATTTTCCCTCCTTTCTTCCCTCCCTCCTTCCCTCCCTCCTTCCTCCCTTCCTCCTTCCCTCCCTCCTCCCCTCCCTCCCTCCTTCCCTCTCTCCTTCCCTCCCTCCTTCCCTCCCTCCTTCCCTCCCTTTCTTCCTTCCCTCCTTCCCTCCTTCCCTCCTTCCTTCCTTCCCTCCCTCCTTCCCTCCCTCCTTCCTCCCTTCCTCCTTCCCTCCCTCCTTCCCTCCCTCCCTCCTTCCCTCCTTCCCTCCTTCCCTCCTTCCCTCCTTCCTTCCTTCCCTCCCTCCCTCCTTCCCTCCTTCCTTCCTTCCCTACCCTTCCTCCCTCCTTCCCTCCTTCCTTCCTTCCCTCCTTCCCTCCCTCCCTCCTTTCCTCCCTCCTTCCTTCCCTCCCTCCTTCCCTCCTTCCTTCCTTCCCTCCCTCCCTCCTTCCCTCCCTCCTTCCCTCCCTCCTTCCCTCCCTCCTTCCTTCCCTCCTTCCCTCCTTCCCTCCCTCCCTCCCTCTCTCCTTCCCTCCTCCCTCCCTCCTTCCCTCCTTCCCTCCCTCCTTCCTTCCCTCCTTCCCTCCCTCCTTCCCTCCCTCCTTCCCTCCTTCCCTCCCTCCTTCCCTTCCTCCCTCCTTCCCTCCTTCCCTCCCTCCTTCCCTTCCTCCCTCCTTCCTTCCTTCCCTCCCTCCCTCCCTCCTTCCCTCCCTCCCTCCCTCCTTCCCTCCCTCCTTCCCTCCTTCCCTCCCTCCTTCCCTCCCTCCCTCCTTCCCTCCCTCCCTCCCTCCCTTCCTCCCTCCCTCCTTCCCTCCCTCCCTCCCTCCCTCCCCTCCTTCCTTCTTTCCTTCCTTTCTTTCTTTTCCCAAAGCTATTCCAAAGGGAGTGTCCCAGCAGGGTTACACACAGTGATTAAGAGAGAGGGAGGCATGACACCAACTGTCCACTACAGGACCCAGCAGGTAGACTGGACATTGGCCAGCTCTTCTCTTGGTTCTTGGCTGTAAATTCAGTGGCCCTGGCACCACCCTCTGACCTTCCCAGATACTCCCTTCAGAGCTGGCTGGAGTCCTGTTAGGAGGGGCTGCTTGGGACAGGCTGGCCCAGTCACCTCCCCTCTTCTATCCCTTCCAACCCCAGCCCTCCTCTGTCCTCTTTCCTAAACCTTCCTTGCATACTCCTGCTTCAGCTGGCTTTGAAAAAATGCTCCAAGCTTCCTCTATCTTCTCCAAAAAGCAAGTCCTACCTTATACTTAGGCTGTATCCACGAACTTTACCCCCATGGGCTCCCATCTCATGTTTGACCCACTAAGAGGACCCTCTGAACCAGGCCAGCTGTCCATTTGCCCAGGACTCTGCCTTCAGCCTTCACTATCCATCTCTCTCCTCCCACATACCCTCCTTCTCACAGATGCATAAACTTCTGGCCTGCCTCTGCACATAAGCCCGTCATCTTCCAGCAGCCATGGTCCTTTGGCACTTTGTAGAAGTCACACCCTGTTCCTTAGGGGATGATGCCTTCTCCCCTTTGCTACACAATTTCCCATTCCCTGCTGGGTATTTTATATGCCCAAGATACCTGTCCAGGAGTGGCCCCCATTGCACTCTCTTGCCTGTGGCTTCTGAGGCAAACCCCTCAGATACATGCACAACAAATATTTCTGGATGGGTACCAACTCCATCAGGATCCTGTTTTGGCCCATTTACCTGCTCAGGTCTGGGTGTAGAGCAAAATCCCCCACCCCTTGCCCTGTTACATGTTTATATAACCAGTGGCTCTGTGGACAAACTTTTCATTCTTTGGTTTTCTTCCTGGAATGTGTCGTTTTTGATGATGACAGACGGTTTTGATCTTGGAGACTAGCTACCTGATCTGATAACATGCCCCTTCCTTCTCTCTTCTCCCAGCTCCTTATCTCAGTCTAGCCCCACTCCCTCACAATGTCTCTGGACTTTTCTACTAATGCCTGGAGATGCTGACAAGTTCATTCCAGGCTATATGGGAATCTGTGCTCCAAACATTCTGGGTTTTATCAGAACTACAGAGAGACCCTTTCTATATGGCTGCCCTGTATGGGTTCTACACAGGACACACTCCAAGAAGACATGAATTTAACATGGATTTGAAGCAGGAGTGACTTGATTTTAGTGGGAACATAGTGGGAGGAGGGGGCAGGACTCTGCAATTCACAGCTTCAGTGTGAATTCTTTGTGGGTTACTGTAGATTGGCTGCAGGACATGTTAGGGCTTCTGGCTTGCCCATGAAAGAGTGACATAGAAGGCCAAGCATCCCAGGGTCTCCTGTGGTTTGTGACACATGGGATAACTCCTTGACTCCTCCTCCATTCCTGAGAACAGACAGCTGTTCCAGAGTTAATAGCCATTTCCCCCAGGTGACCAGACAGCTCCAGGGGAAGGAGCCCTGAGGAGCCAGCCAGCCAGAGCTTCCCAGATGGCAGTTTACAAAAAGGGTGTGGTGTGGTAGGCTGGGGAGAGGGTGCTGGGCCACACCTCTGTGATGGTGGCTGGCCCATACCAAGTGGGGTGACATTGAGTCAGACTGTGAAGAGAGTGTTTGCTGATGGTGGGAAGTAATGGGTCCCCTTCCTTAGGCCTCATGACCCCATCCTGGCCAGGTCCCAAGACTCTCAGGATCTGAAGTTCCCTGCTTACCAGTGGCATTTCGTGTGTGTGTGTGTGTGTGTGTGTGTGTGTGTGTGTGTGTGTGTGTGTGTGTGTGTGTGGTTTGAGTGATTGCTGTACAGTGTTTGATTTGGTTAAGTTACAATCATGACCCTTTAAGGAGAAAACATATAATTCTAGTAATTTTATTGGGCTCAGGTTTCAGGCAAATGGAAACAAAATTGCCTCTAAAAATAAAACACAGACATAGAGAATTGAATAAAACAATAATAATAAAATGCCTCCCTTGCCTGGAGATAAGTGGTAAGGCTTTTTGTGAAATATTAGAGAAGGGGGGGGAGATGAGAAGAAGGGGGGAAAAACCTCCACCGCCCTTGCTTTCATTTCTGCTTTACCTTCCCCAAAGGGTTAATTTACGTGTTCTAAAGAAATGCAGAAAAAGCCACTGGAGCGATTGGTCCTTGTCCCGCGTTTAGCAGTACAGGTGGACGAAGGGGCTGGCTGCCAAATAGTTCTGGTTGAAGGGAGGGGTGGGAGTGCTCGCTGCAAACCACTCCTGGAATGGCTTAACTCGCCCAGCGCAAATCAATGACAACCTCTCCCAGGCAGCTGCAGGCTCTCGGAGCAGCGCTGCCCCGTGGACTCCCAACCTCGGACCCCGGTGGAGCTCAGGACACGGCGCGGGCACGAACGCCACGTCTCCAGGGCGGCCAGGTGGGTCTGCGGTGGCCTCGCTGGGGACGGGGGTGTGATTCCCCCATTCTGGGGTGCAGGGTCCGCTGGGAGGAGGTGGGACGGAGCCCGGCTGAGAGCCGTGGGGACCGTGGGGGGGAGGGGGGAGCTCCGGCAGGCTCCTGGCTCAGAGGGGACTAGTAGCCCAGGAGGCTCCTGCTGGCGCCGGTAGGCGCTGCGGCTGAGTTGTTTCCCACCCTCCCATTGCTGTACAAGGGTTTGGAGATGTGGGGGCCCAACCTGGGACAGAACCTGGAACTCTGAGGCAACATCCCTGGCCTCTTCCTGGCTGTCTCCTTTGAGACTGCTAAGGCAGTTGCGGACAAATAACACCAGTTTAAACTGCACACCCCGCGCGTCCCGGATTTTTTTTTTTTTTCTTTTTAAAGCAAGTTAGTCTGCCGGACTATCAGACAGATGCAAAACTTAAGAAACAAAGCCATGCAGTTTGGCAGAACTCTTGGTCCCCAGACGTGAGCAGAAAATAAATAAATAAATAAAGGGGATCCAAAGATATCCTTAAGCGTATTGGAGAGATTAATATATCAAGGAGCTGGAGCTTGATTCTGGAGCTAAAGGAGTAGAGGAACCCCGTGCCCTCCATCCTGAGTGGACAGATGGTGAAAACGCTCTGATCTAGTTAGTCAAGCTGGGGTCTTGCAGCCCTGGCCGTGTGGGCGCCTGGTGCGGGGAGTGCACGGAAACCTACTCATAAGCTGTCGTCCTTCTACCCTCAAGCTTTCCTGTCTGTCTTTCTTGCAATACCTGAGTGCCCAGGGACTTGGCTTAGGCAGGATGCATGAGAGAGCGGCCCACTACCCAGCTCAGCCCTGCTTGGAAATTCTCTGTGCTGGTCCTGTAGCCTTCATGCCTCATGGTGAGGATTCCCTAGGCGTCAGACTCCTATCCTGGCTTCTACTGCCTGGTGGACAGACAGGCAAGGGGCAGCTGCTCTCTCCGTTTAGCAGCTGGTCTTGGCTCTGTTCAGTTCCGCTGCTGGCTGGGGTGATCCTGCTTCTAACCTCTTTCACTGCGGAATTTTAAAATGTAAGGAAGTGATCAAAGCCATTAGGCAGTTTTCTCCAGATTAGATAGATTTTTGTAAGGGGCGGGAGCATGGGAGTGGATATAGTGGTAGAGATGCAAAGGTTCAAGTTTTATCTTCACTCCTGACCCTGTTTTCATGGATTAAGTTCTCAGAAGCCCCCTCTGGCCACTGACACTTTAAAGGGTAGGAAAAGAAAGCAACTTCTCCAAAAAGCTATTTCTCTCTGATCGGTATAACATTCCTAAGCCCCCCATCCCCACCCCCAGCCTCTCCATTTTACAGGTGAGGAAGTGGGTGGGAAACATTCTCCAAGAACACACTGGAGATAGCATAGGAATCCAGGGCCCCTTACTCTGAACAGTGGGTATTTGTACCAACCAGGTCCTATAGACACATCCCTTCCCCATGGAGGCGGCACACTTGGTATAAGGAGTAGACACGGAGCACACAAGACATTTTGGAGCCCTGCTGAGAGAGGCACAGAGTTCTGAAGTTGGATTCTCCCAGCCTCCTCTCTATGAGACCATAGATGATCTTTGTGGAGCTTTAAGTGAAGCCCTGAGAAATAATGACTCCTCACTGACTGCCAGGGGAATTCAGGAAAGATTTCAATAAGCAGATGACATGGAGCCAGGGACTTTAATTCAGAAGACCTAGACAGCAAAGCCTTGCAGGTTGCAGAGCCTTGACCTGCCTAGTCAGGTTCAGTGTTGAAAATAAAGCAGAGACTGGAGGCCGAAGGAAGAGGTGGAGCTCAGAGAGACGTACTGTGCCAGAGAACTCGTGTCCATATTTTCTTGTCCAGCCCCATTGGGTTGGAAGCATTAGTGCCCTTTTGTAGATGAGGAAATTAAAGGTTCACAAGGGTTAAGTAAGACGCCCTTGAGCCTGAGTTAGAGCTACCTATCATATCCTCTGTCTTTTAGAATCTTATGCCATAATGGAGGAGTTACAGTACAATATAAAATAATATGTAAATGTTGCAGATAAAATTGTTTCAGTTACAGTATAATATAAAATGGTATGTAAACGTTGCAGATAGAATTAATTTTAAAAAGAACTAGATTCTTTTCCAGTCAGACCAATTCAATAGCTGTTGTATTGTGTGCCGTATGGTTCTGGACACCATGATAAATTCTGGGCATCCCTCAATAAATGAAATGAGCTAGACAGGCCCTGACCTCTGCCAGTGAGCGTAGTAGCAGGAATGCCCAGCTCTCACTGGGAATCAGTTGACTAAGTAAGGCTGTGGGTGGGAAGATGACACAGGAGGCCTGGGTAAAAAGGAGGGATGTGAGAAGGCAGGAAGGAAGGTGGTAATAGGAGCTGGATTAACAACTGTCCTCAAGTACTTGTCCCTAGCCCAAAGAGTGCACACAGCATGACTTGTCACTGTCCTGAATCCCCAGGAAGATGACCAAGCCCCTGCTGTTTGGCTGGTCTCAGGCTTAAGGTTGTGGGAGCCTGCCCTTTTGGCCCATGACAACCACAGATGAAGCAGCAGCCCCGTGCAACTTCTAAGAGGACTGGCCTCTCTCTGGATCAGTGCCAGGTTGGTTAAGAACACTCCTGACATACCAGTCTCATTCTGAAGTAGCCAGGATGGTATATCCCACACTCTCAGGGCTCACATGCTGTTTTAAGCCCTCGACCTGACTGTAAGACATGAGTTTGCTTACTGTCACAGGACTTGGTAGGGAATTAGTTCCTATCAGGGTAGCTGAAAAGACCCCTGCATCAACTGTATTGCCCGACACTCTGCCCTCTTTGTTAGCTGACCGGACGTATCTGCCCTAATAGAATGATGTCAGGTGGAAGACAGCAGCCATACATGTCTCAGGATCTGGACTGACGGCTCCCTTCCATCTCAAATGACATGATAACTATTTCTAACTTTAGCTGTGATTTCTGGGGGGACCACAAGCTGATCGATATCATAGCTCCCGCCTGGCTGGGCCATGATTGGAATCGTGCCTCTGAGGAATTCACAGTGCTCTGGCCAGGATCATAGTTGCTTTCTCTTTTCTCTTCTTTTTTGTAAAGGGGAAGAAAAGAAAAAATAAATAAATAAATCTGAGCTTGAGGTTACTGGATCAGATGGCATTCCGTTTTGATATCCACTGTCAGAATTTAGGCAGCTTCTTCCTGATATCAAGATGGTTGACTTGATGAGTGTGGCTTGCACCAGGCTGGCTGTCCTGTGTTTACAGCAATTACACAGGTGTATAATTGCACAAGGATGTTTGTTGGCTCAGCACTGCTCAGCCGTGCAGCCCCACAGGTTGGGCCAGGGAGAGGGCTGTTCAGTTTGTTTTCCTTTGGCTGGGAACTGTGGAGATGAATAGAAGGAGGGGAATTGGGTTGAGAGATTGTTGCCAAGAGCAATTTGGAGTCTCCTTCATATTACTCAGAGATGTTTTCCTTTCTGAAGCCACCACATAGCAACTTCCACGAAGGGCTGGCTCTCGCTCTCTCTTTACCTCCCTCCCTTCTACCTTTCCTCCCTCTGTGTGTGTGTGTATGTTAGCTTTTGTTTGATTTTTAACTTGCTAGACTTCTCATGACTAAGCAAAAAAGAAAACAGCTAGAAGATAGAGTGATGAAATCAGCCTTTGATAAGATACATTCTACATGTCGTTACTTAATAAATCTGAATGCTGTTCAGCCCCGATGTACTATGATGAAGTGCAGTGAGTAATTCCTTTGAAGAGAGAATTGATCTTTGTAGATGACATTTGGGATTGGAAGCATGATTTCTGTATCCCTCCTTGGGGCCTGATCCTGGCCTGAGGTAAGGAAGGATTCTGGTGGCCTTCGCTTTTGCTCCGTTTAGAAAGTCCTGGGCCTGGTGTGGGTCCATCTGGGTTCCTCTTTCTACTCCACCCTCACAGCGTGCCTCTTCCTTCCATCCAAGACACAGTGGGGATACTCAGCCACAGCCTGCTGGACCTAGGACAGGAACCTGAGAGCAACCAATAATCCAGTCGTCAATAATTGATGCACCCACAGAATGAATAGAGTAGAGCAACTCTGAGATCCCAAACCTGAAAAGTAGCTTAAGAAGGTGTGCAATCTCTGAGGGCCTTTCCAAGTTACATACAAACTAAATGCAGCCAAACATGTGACCATCTCAGTGCTATCGTGGGACTCGCCTTGACTTTCAGCAGTGTCTGTGTGGGAACTTACATATATATGACTCCCCCGGGTTTTTCTCTATGAATTTTCTCCATTCTTTTTTTTTTTTAATTATTTTAAATATATATACATAGTATGTGTGTGTGTGTCTGTGTGTGTATGTGTCTGTGTGCATGTGTGTGTGTGTGTGCGTGTGCATGCATATGTGTGTGTGTGAGTATGTGTGTGTACACATGTGGGGTACTCAGATATGCAGTAATAAAATGACAACCTGGGGAGTCAATTCTCACCAACCATGTAGGTTTTCAGGATCAACCTCAAAAGCCAACAGGCTGTCAGGAAACCCCTGTACCTGATGAACCATCATGCTGGGTTTCTGACAGATGATCCTACGCAGTTATCTAAAGATAACCAGTTACTCCAGTGATCTTTGTGAAGCTACTAGTACAGACTGCCACAGAAGAGACAGGGAGCCCAGCTCCTATTGACAATTGCCTTCCTTTGGCGAGAGAGAAGCACAGCAGAGGCCACCTCTAGGAGGCAGAATGGAAATACAATTTTTTTTTTTTTTTTTTTTTTAGATTTGGATTGTAGATGAGTTTGTCTGGTTTTTAAAGATTCATTATTGTGTTTTTATGTGTATGACTGTTTCGCCTATATGGGTACCAAATGTGGCTTGGTGCCTGCAGATGCACAGAAGGCATCAGATCCCCTAGAGCTGGAATAGGGGTGGTTAGGAACCCTTGTGAGTCCTGGGAACCAATTCTGAGTGCTTTTAACTCCTAAGCCAACTTTCAGTATGCTCGTTTTGGTTTTGAGAGAGACTCATATAACCTAAACTTGCCTCAACTTCTCTATATAGCCAAGGATATCCTCGAACTCCTGATAATCCCATCTTATCTTTGAAATGCTAGGATTATAGGTGTGCTTTTACTTTTGAATAGTAATTTTATTAAATTGTAGTTCCGATGCATATACTTTCCTCATTTAGGATGCACGGTTCACTGGTCTTTTAGTTTATATATAGGGCCATGAAACTATTACTTTAATCAGTTTTATCACACCAAAAAGAAGTGCTGTACCCATTATCAGTCACTGCCCACCTCGTATGTGTAGTCTACTTCCTGTCTCTCTAGACTTATTTGTTCTGGACATTATTATAGATGGGATGATATATGTGATCTTTTGTGATTTCTTTAGTTCATGCAATGCTGTTCAGAGATACCTGCTTGGAGCATGCATCGATATTTGATTTCCTTTTCATTGCCAAATAGTATTCCTGCCGTGAATCTACCACATTTTGTACATCTTCTCTCCAGCTGAAGGATATTTGGATTGCTTTCATGTTCTTATAAAGAAAACTTCTATGATTAGCCACGTATAAGCTTTTGTGTGACCCTGGGTTTCATTTTCAAAAATATTTTCATAGAAGAGGAATTTCTGGCCACCTAACAACCAGATTTAAGTGTTGGAAAACTTCTGAGCCGTTTTTCATGGTGGCTGTAATATTGCGCATTGCCACCTGCAGTGTAAGAGGGTTTTTGTTTCTCCACAACTTCATCAATCCTGCTGGGTAGTATCATTCTATTACAGTCTTGTTTTGTTTCTGCGATGGGGAGAGTGGTGCTATGTAATCCAGGCTGGTCTTAGCCTCTTTCCTCAACCTCCTAGGTCTTGGGATTATAGATGTGTGCTTCTCTCCATTGCTGGAGGCCATCCTATTTACTAAGGGTTTATTTGTCCACAGTACCAACATCCTATGTCTGGAGCTAGCTCAGTTACATTTGCCAAAGTTATCCTGAGAATCATTTGCCCTCTGGGTTGTCACATTTGTTCATGTGTTTTCGGAACTCATACCAAGTTTTCCCTCTCTATATAACACTTCTGTAATTTCTGTGTGGTTGGGTGCTCTGTTGTCAGTGGCATCTAAGGTCTGTGATGAAATATTTTTTTACGATTGCTAGAATGATGGAAGGGCTGACACTCTTGCAACAGAAATAACTGGGACTCCTGGTATTGGGGACTCACTTTATTTGAATACTATCAAAGGTTACAAAAGCGTGCATTTTATCTGAGCATGCCCAGTGCAGGTTGTTAGACATTCTGTGACTTTGTGAGTCAAACTTGGCACTAGTAGCTCCATGGGGGAGTCGCTGTGTTAGAATTTGGCTGGTATGGCCTAAGAACAGGCTGGAGTGGGCTTTGTTCCTTCAAACCAGCACCTAGTTCCCCAGCCCCTAGACTTAACCACATGATACTCTCATCTTGAGTCCAAAAGCTACTAAGTGCTGGTCCCACCTGAGAGAGGGGCAGAAAAAGAATCAGTGGTAGTCGGGCTGCAGGTGATTTTTCTCCTCTGTACCACAATCTCACAGTCTCTTCTGTACCTTGGCTTCCTCCACTTAAATGTCAGTAGGTTAGGCTTTTCCTCCAGAGAGATCCACACAGCTGACTATGTGAGCAGTTCAGGGCAAGCCTGGCACAGTACAACATTTAATTTGTGAAAGGAGTCTCTGCCACTTTGAGTAACTCAGAGCTCTTGAATAGAAAGAAGCTTCTGAAGTTTTGCTTTGACTATTCTGGGTGTCACATTCTCAGAAGACAATTGTTTCAACTTCTTGGAGCAGGAGTTACAAAATGGAACTTACATGCTCAGAGTCATGTTTTCTGAGGACGGGGACCAGATGACCATATCATCTATTGGAGCTGCTCTGACTGGTCTGGGGGTGTAAACAGCTGTGATGTGACAGAATTTGACTTGGTGCCACTTTGTTCTCTGTCCCCTCCCTGTGATAGCCTATCCAGTTTCTTGGAAAGCCTTGGAACTTTCCCTGCATTATTTTACTAATAAATCTTCAACGTGGAGAACCATTCATTCACTCCTCAACCAACATTTCCCAGCCCTATTCTATGAATAGCAAATTAACCGAAGCTCAAATAATGTACCAGTGCATTTTAAGCAGAGAGCCGTCCTGATACTAACTCCCACAGGTGTGATTTTTAGACATCCCTGACTTAGATGCAGGAGAGTTGGGGCCACCTGAATTCCTGGCGAAGGGAAGGCCACTCTGCCAGTAAACCTGTCTTTAAGCTTGCTCCCTACCCTTCCTCGCTGTAGCCAGGCCCTAGACGGATTGCTCAAAAAGTGCTTCTGCCTGTTGCAATTTAGTAGCCCTTCTGCATAATTATTTAGTAAACACTGATGTGTAAGCATCTCTGTGCTAAGTTTCTCTGGTACAAAAGCCAGGGTGGTATAGCTGGATTGTATGGTTGTCTTATTTTTAGCTGTTCAGGAAACCTCTATACTGATCTCCATAGTGGCTGTACCGGTTTACACTCCCACCAGCAGTGCCTAGACATCCTTCATTGATCTGAGCCGTTAAGACTGGGGGTGGGGAATGTGTAGAATCTTAAAATAGTTTAAATTTGTATTTCCTAATGGCTAGTTGAGCACTTTTTAAAAATATGTATTAGCCATTTATTCCTCTTAAAATATGATTTTCAGCCAAGTGGTGATGGTGTAGGTCTTTAATCCTAGCGCTCGGAAGACAGAAGCAGGTGGATCACTGTGAGTTCAAGCCCAGCCTGGTCTACAAGGCGGATCCAGGACAGCCAGGGTTGTTATACAGACAAACCCTGTCTGGAAAATACACACACACACACACACACACACACACACACACCCCTCAAAATGTAGTAAGTGAGGTTTTCTGAAAGTAGGAAGTATGTGTGCGCGTGTGCATGCGTGCATGCATGCGCGCGTGTTCATGTGCGTGTATATACTGTATAGGTCATGAGTGGAAGTCAAAGGACAATTTGTAAGAGTCATTTATCTCTTTCACTATGTGGATCCCAGGGATCGAACTCAGATCATTAGCCTTGGCACCAAGCACCTTTCCCCACTGAGCCATCTCACCTGCCCCCATGTATAGTTCTTTTGAGGTCTGTTCAGTATGTTAGCCCATTTAGTGATTGGATGATTTGGTTTTGGTCATCCCTGCCCCAGTTCTTTATATATTCTATATGCTAAATGCTTGTCTTAAGTTTAGTTGGCAAAGACTTCTCCCATTTTACCAACTGTCTCTTCACTCTGGTGTTATTTTATTTGCTGTATAGAAACGTTTAAACGATGTCTTTGTTTTCCCTACTGACTTTCATTTTTAACTGTGTAGAGTTTCCCTCTCCTTAAGTTTATTTCTAGACATTTTGCTTTACTTTTTGAAACCACTGTGAATTTCTTCCTTTTTGAATTTCTCGGCAGGTTTATTATTGTTACATAGAAGAGTTATTGACCTTTGTGTGGTTTTGTATTTGGTTGCTTTGCAAATATTTATCAGATGTAAGCATTTTCCCGCTGAATCTTTCAGGTCCTTTAGGCACAGGGTCTTTTCAGCCGTGGTCGGAACCATATGACTCCTCTTGCAGCCTACTTGCAGCCCTTTCTTACTGCTGCAGTGAAAACTTTAAGTGCCTTCTTGAATAAGAGTGGAGAAAGTGGGCACTCTAGTCTTGTTCCCTATTATAGAGGAAACCTTTCTGTTCCCCCCATTTGGCATAATGTTGGCTATAGGTTTGCCTTATGTAGCCTTTATCACATTAAAATTGTCCCTTCTACTTTTAATTTCTTTGGGACTTTATTATGAAGGGATGTTCAACTTTGTCAAACACCTTTTCTGTGTCAATGGAAAGGATTTCTGCCTTTCAGTCTCCTCTCATGCAGTGTTATGCATATCAGTTTCTACGCTGCTATGTGTATGTTGAACCCACCCTTGCATCCCTGGAGTGAAAACAAGTTGGTCAATGATCTTCTTAATGCATTCTTGTGTCTATCCAGAGATAAATGGATGACGAAAGATGTGCTACCTGGACACAATAGAATTTTATTCTACCATAAGAAAGATTAAATGATGACATTTGCGGGAAAATGAATGGAACTGGAAATTATTATGCTAAATGAAAAAGCCAGACTCGGAAAGACAAATGTCACGTTTTCTTTCATATGTGGATCCCAGATTTTAATTTTTATATTTTTATATGTATGGGAGAGGGGAGGTTGTGAAACTAGAAAGTGGTCCACGGGGGGGGGGGGGGGGGGGGGGAGCTCTTAGGCAAGAGAGGATAAAGACAATGCGTGTGATGTGAAAGCAGAGGCAGGGGGAGCAGGCCAAGAGGACCAGTAAGAACGCAGAATGCATGAAACTTGTTTTAAGAGTGCTTCTGACATTCTGATCTCTGCCACCCCAGCTCCCCACTCCCCTGCTGGGCCAAGTGGTGGAGGAGAGAGGCAGAGATCTGAGCTCTGTATACTTCAGCCTCGATTCTCACCCTGTAGCCCTGACCGGACAATTCACAGGACAGCTGTGCTCCAAGGACTGAAATAATCAGTATTTATTGAAGCTCCTGAAGGGGGGCCTCAGGCGGGAGGTAAATAAGGGTCACATTTCTACCCTCCAACAAGGGAGAGCCAGGTGAGGAAACCTGAGGCAGCCTCCACATCCAGCTGAGCCCTTCCCTCCCTTCCTGGGAATGCACATTGGACGGCAGCTTTGGGAGGTGGGAGACATTTTTCTCTTTTTAATAAAGGACGAGCCTTGAAGGTTCATTTGAATAGGGATTAATGTCCCTATGGCCTGACCCTACTGGGAAGGAGAAATTCTAGAAGGGTGGAATTGCAATGAAAGGAAATGGGCTTGGTCTGCTTCCAACTGATGAGGAGGCCTCACACTTGGCAGCTTTGAAAGGAACATGTTTAGGGTAGTTACCTGGGTATGGCTGTTGCCCTCTGGATTCTCTCTCTCTCTCTCTCTCTCTCTCTCTCTCTCTCTCTCTCTCTCTGTGTGTGTGTGTGTGTGTGTGTGTGTGTGTGTGTGTGTGTGTGTGTGCGCGCACCCCCTGACTGAATGTCTCAACCTTAGTTTAGGTAACTAATCTAATCAAGGTAACTAGGAAAGGGAGACACTGGGAAGTTACGAAGGCACTGGTCTGGTTCTGTTTTACAGTACAGGGTTGTACTTTACAGCCCAAGCTGTAGAGACTTCCTGCTTCTCCTCCCAGGTGTTCCTCGGTGTTTGCGCCTCTATGCTCACCTCTTAGCCCTTGTTTTTTTGTTTGTTTTATTCTTATTTTATTTACACACATACATGTGTATGTGAACATGTGTGTGTGAGTGCCCATGGGAGTCAGAAGAGGGCTTTGGGTCCCCTAGAACTGGAGTTATATGTAGCCGTGAACCACCTCATATGGATGTTGAGAACCAAATTCTGGCCCTTTGCAAGAACAGCAGGTGCTCTTAATTGCTAAGCCATCTTTACAGGCCCTGGCCCTTGGCTTTGAGCTGTGCTTTCTCTTAGCATCTTCAGAGAAACAGGCATTAAGGGAAACTTTGTATTCAACTTTTCCTCCACTGATCCACTGCCCTCCACCCTACAAGCAGCTGCTCACCCAGGCATTATTCTCAATTTCATAGTCGCCCCCAGCAAACTCCTGACAGACTCCTTATCCCCTGGCTCTGATGAACCCACTTGGTTCTAGGAAAACTCAGCTGTTCACACTTGTCCACAGGATACAGCCTCCTGGTTTAGATTGTGTGGTGCTATAAGAGTAGACTGGCTGGTCGAGTCTCCTCTGTCCTCTTAGGAGAACAGAAGCAGTTGCTCTGGACAGTATGGTGACGTGGAAGCCCTGGAACCGTGTATTCACAGGATGCTTGTGAGGCCTGTGTTCAGGATCAGCTGTGGAAGGCTGAGTTATAAAGAGGATGGAAGACCCCAGTAAGAACACTAGAGAGGAGAGCAGTTGGTGGGCTTGGCCGAGAGGCCCAGGAGTAGCCACAAACTGTTGTATGGGAGCAGCAACTTCCTCTTCTATACGGGGGCTTCTTTTAGATACGCCAGATGTGGCCTCAGGCAGGTAGGGCTCCAACAGAGTCTCAGAGTGTTCCTATTCCAGATGTCTCCAGCCTTGAGAAGGGAGGCGCCATCTCTCTTGGCTATCGTGGGTGGGGTGTTCTACCCTGATGCCTCTTTCTTACTCCCTTCTCTGAGGCCGCTCCATGCTGAGAGGCAGCTTCCCACCACGCTCCCTGCCCCTCCTTGTCCACTCCCGTGGTGTAGCCTCTGAGTGAACCTGGCCTCTAGCTCGTGGAAGCTCTTCCAATAACAAGAACATGGAGGAGCTGTGCAAACACAGGCAGAGGAGGAGGCTGAGACCTGGACAGCCTGAGCACTGACTGGAAGGAGAGGCCCGGTGGGCCTGACTGGAGGTGATCTGGGGAGAGGACAACCTGAAGAAGGATTGCAGACTTTTAGGCCTTCCCACAGCTAACAGGGCCATCACAAGAGGGACCTGGTCAGTGGAGACAGAGCATCGCCCACTATTTTCCAGGCTTCTGTTGGCCCAGCAGGCCACAGGTGCAAGGCTCTGCCCTGTCTTCTCAGTGACTACCATCTGTCTAGACAGTTAAGATTGAAAGTGAAGCATGTACTACAGGATCTACAGGGTCTGCACTCCTGGCTGGTCCAGGAAGGAGTGCTGTCCAATCAGATAGTGCAAAGGGCTGAGGGCTCAAGGAAGTGCTCTGAGCTGGAATGATGATGATTCAGGCCAAATGACACAGGCTCTTAGCCCATAGACTCTGGTCAGGGCCTGATTCCAATCTCTGCTCTGTCAATAATAGGCTCTGTGACCTTGACCTAGTTATTTGAGCTCTCAAAGCTGAGGCTTCCCTATTTTCGACGAAAATGAAGCCTCTTGAGGAGGGTGGACAGGGCTCTCAAAGCCTTGGCCTGTGAAGCCTGCTCTCCACATGGTGCCCTTCATAGTTTGGAAGGACCTTGCTAAACGGAGCACATCTTTCTCTCTACTCTCCCTGAACTCTTCCGGTTCTTATCTGCCTCTCTCCCTTCCCTCCAGCCTTTCCCATCACTTTCTCTCTGCCTGAAGGTGACTGCTCTGCTCTAACCTGTACCCAGACAGGAGGACAAATGTCCCCTCCTCTGTGTCCTAGGGCTGAAATGTTCAGGTTTTTATCATGAGTGTTCACCTCAGGAACAGCTCCCAAGGGTTGCTGCTTCTGGCTACACAGCTCTGAAGACTCAATGTGGAGCTCTGTCTCCCATCACAGGTCTCTCAGAGCGACCCATGAAACCCAGAGTCACATAAACATCTCATAGAATCTTCCTAAGAAAGCAAGAGTGCTCACCATGGACCACTCAAGCAGGTCTTCCCAGGAACGTGAAGCTGGTGAGGGTTCTCAATTAGGCAGGATTCCCAGGGGCCTAAACTGTCTGGAATTTTGGAAATAAGCTTATTTTGGAAGGCAAGGGGGATTAAGTTCATAGTCATCTCTGGATGATTGCATTTAGGAGGGGTTGGGAAGTCACACAGGTCAGAGCTGAGCTCAGAGCACAGCTTTAATGTGATGGGACAGTATTCAGTTGCATTCAGGTCCCAGAGTGTCCATGGTACAGTGTGTTTAAAGCAGAGTTATACTCCCTAGATCTGGCTAACAAATCTGGATCAGCACTTAGACTTTCAAAACATTAATGAAGACTTAGCTAATAATGAGTTCCTCAAAGTAATTATGGCCAGGCACTAAATCAGAAAAGGTAACTGTGAGGAGAAATCATCGGGGGAGGCAATACAGGAAAGAGAAAACATTAGCACTAAAACGTAAACTTTTGAAATAATATCTTTTGATAAGATCAAATGTTATAAAAATATCATATCACCAAAGACTAATCCAGTCAAGTGTGTGGCACTTCCACAGCCTGATTGCAGGTGCTCATGTGCTTCTTCTGCTCTTGGCTGTACCCAGAGAAGGGGTTACAGGATGTCCCACATTCCTAGAATGCACAGCCTGTTTCTACCCTGCAGTCACTCATGGCCAGAGGGCCATCTGCTGGACAGCACCTCTCATTTGGCAGGGCTGCTGTCCTGAGCCGCCTAGGGCCACCAAATGAAGTGACTATAGCATTTCCTTTGCCACCATTGCCACAAGGATAGCACGCACCATGAATCATTGCCTGACCTTAGATTATCTCCTGGTTATATCCTCATTGCGGCCATTGCTGCTCACAGAGAAGTTGAGGGGTGGGGGATGTGACATCTGGGTCCTTCACCCAGCCAGTGCATGGAATCCTCCAGTTTGTGTCCCCAGAAGGTGCCTCTATTGCCCTACTTACTCTTCTCCGAGCTGGCTCAGCCCTTAATATACCAAGAATGCCATCAGAAGGTGAATGCCCATCTTAATCCTAAAATCAGAGGATCATTTGTAAGCCCTCTGCATCACTGTGTCAAAAGACCCTGGACACCCAGATTCACACCCCAGCTCCAGCTGGCTTCTCTGTAATAAGGACTACTTGAATCAGTAACAAGATAGACAGTAAATTAGTAGTCAAAGTATCCAAAAGGGTAATTAGCAACATATTGTGGGTTTCATAAGCTGGCTGTGCTTAACTGTTCTCCAGACAGTGGTGCCAGACTCTATTCCAGGCTGTGCCATTGACTTCTGTGAGGACATGTGCACCCTGTGTCTCCTAGCTTCTCCCATGGGACATCCATTCCTATTTTAACACCTGTGCCCATCCCATTCATCCTAACCTCATGGGTTACTGTCAGGAGTACAGCCTGAAGGCTTTGCTTGGACTTTTTCAGCAACCCAGAGAATGTGACAGGTCAAGATAGAGGTCACCACGCCCCAAAGTGAATGATGACAATTAAAAGGGCGGGTCTGCCTGGAGAGATGGTAAAAACTGCGATTCCCAGGTTATGTAGGGCTAATCTGACAACTGGGTTGATTCCTTGTAGACAGAGTTACCTTAATTAGTGTTTTTCCTGGCTCACTGAGTTCTTCACGGAAGAAACTATCTCACTGTCCCCAGGCTACACCACTTCCTGTCCATCGCGATCCCAAAGCTGAGCCACAAACATAAAAGCAAGAGGAACAACTCTTCCTGCCAATAAGTGAAGCTGCAAAGAACACATTTTTTTTTTATAGATTCATTAAGAAAAATATATTTTAGCATTCCAAGTGCAAGCTGTATTGTACCTTGAAGCCCTTATCTCTATGTCTCCTATTTTTAGAGAGCTTAGATTTGGAACCACAAAAACTGATACTTTGAGAATGGCCTCCATTGGCTCATATAATTTAATGTTTAGTTATCAGAAAGTGGCACTACTTGAGCAGGATTAGGAGGTGTGGCTTTTTTGGAGGAAGTGTCTCACTCAAAAGTGGGCTTTGAGGTTTCAAATGCTCCCACCAGGCCAAGAATCTCTCTGCTCACTGATCGGCTCTCTGCCCCTTCTCCAGTGCCATAAGGGCTACTGTACACCCACCATGATAATAATGAACTAACTGTCTGAAACTGTAAACAAGCTCCCAGTTAAATGCTTTCTTTTATAAGGGTTGCCTTGACCATGGTGTCTGTTCCCAGCAATAGAACAGAGACTAAGATAGAAACCCCAGGTGTTACTGTGTGTCCTGTTTTCTAAATATTATGTCCCCTGTTCCTCAAAGGTTGGGGGGGTCTCTGGCGAGTGATCAGGAAACGGGATGTCTGAGAGGTCAACTCATGCGTGGAGCAGAGAGCCCAAGCAGGAGAGGCCAAGGAGAAACTGCACTGGTACTCAGGTATTCCACTAACCCTCTGGGGACCTCTGCAACAGTTATGGCCCCTCAGGCTCATCCCAGTTTGGGTCAAAAAGCCCAGGCGTCTATGGGGTCTCCCATGCCTTCTGCAGTTATTGAATGTGATCAGTCCGTGGAAAGGTGTCTCTTCGGGCCAGTGGTGATCTGCCCTGAGGCTGTCCTGACCATTTCCTCTCCTCCTAACAGCTGCAGTGGTGCCTGGGTGGGTCCTTTCTGTGGCCTCTCTGCAGGCAGGAAATATGGTTTACATTCTCCCTCTGTTCTCCTTTTGCTTTCTAGCCTGTCACTGAGAGCTTGGTAGGTAACCATGATCCAGATGAAGGTAAAGCATGAGCTTCAGGTTTATGGCTCTCCAGACCTGGAGACAAATGACATGGGCACTCATAACTTCCAGAAGAGAGAAGCTCAAGTATCAGCCTTTTCCAGACAGAGCCCCTGGGATAGGCTCCCAACACCTCTAGATCCATATCCCTTCCTGTGAGGGAGCCAGGGCCCTGGTAGGAAAACTGGTTTTCTTTGGGGCAGGGGTTAGAGTGTGGGTGGGATAGAAAAGCCATTCCCACCCGTTTGTCTGTTCCTTCCTTTAAGCCTCAGACTGCAGGATGACTGTGCACATAGCTTACCTGGAATCCCAGAACCCCACCCACTTGTCACCCCAGAGAGCCTTCTGTCTCACATTCTAGTTCCCATGACTTCCTCTCACTTGAGGTTCCCTCCCCTCCCCCTGTCCCAGGTCCACCCACTGTGTCCATTTCAGCCATTTCATGGAGCTGCTGAAGCATGTTCAGTCAGTGTAATCCCAGTAGGTCCCAGCTCTTCTGGGTTTTCTCTGTAGAGTCTGCTGTCACCATGTGGCACTGGGGTTTCAGCGGTGCCCCTGGCTGCCAGACCTCCAACATGAGGAGCTTACACAGGCAGGACAGAATATCCAGTCTTGCCCCAGCCTTCCTACACACCCAGTTCTATGTCCATAAAATAAAGATAAAGCAACCAGTTCATCTTTATAGCAAATGAGAAAAAAAAAATCATTTACAATCAATGTATGTATCCAGAAAAGAGAGTAGTGACATCAGTTGTCCCTGTATAATTGGTTCAATGTCAGACACCATTAAAAGGGTCAGACAGGGTGGGTGTGGTGTTACACGCTGTAATCCCCAAACTTGAGAGGCTGGGGTGGGAGGCCAGTCTGGACTATTTCATGAGCTCTGGGTTACATAGCAAGCCCATGTCTCAACACACCAGAACATTATAAATGAACAGCCACTGGAACATCATAAAGTGGCTGTTCACAGAAGAGACAAGCTGGGAACGATGCCATGGCTATGTCTGCACACACTGGCATGGCTGTCAGTCCTTTTGGACTTGATTTCCAAGGTCTCCTGAATAGCTCAGCTCAGGGGGCCCTGGTACCTCCTCTGCTCCTGCAGAAAGACCCCAGCTATGTTTCAAGTCCTCAAAGGCCCCAAATCTGGGTCAGCTCCAGCTTTAATGTCCCACTCCATCTTCTTTCCTAGCTATGCTAAAGGGGAGGGTTCTGGTGTATACGTCTTTTAAATTACCATTTAGCTTTTGTTGGTGATTGCTTTTGTTTATTGAGACAGGTTCTTGGTATATAGCCTAAGTTGGTTTTAAACCCTTGGCCCTCTTGCCTCAGCACCCAAGTGTTGAGATTATAAATTACCTCTTAACTTCTAAAGGAGAATATAAGTCAATTTTAAAGTGGTAGAAAGTAGTAGAGAACTCAAGCTGTACATCAAAAGCAGCCAGAAAGCCCTCTTGCCCCTGATTCTGATGACAGTGTGTGGGGGGAGGGGGGTGAGATACAAACACATTCATGTTTGAGAACTGTTCACGGTCTGTGTTTTGCTACCGAGTGGCTGGTCCACCCAGCACACTTGGATCTGCTGATGGCCCTGCTGATGGCCCGGATATGTCTATTGAAGGCAGCAATTACAGGAGTCAGTATGAAAGTCCCTACATCAGAAAGCAGCACTTGGAGGCTTGAGATGAGGCCAGGGAGGTGTCCTGCTTCTCCTGGACACTGAAAGCCACTTACACCACAGCCCCACTTTCCCAAGCCTGCTGCTTTGGAGAACCAAGTGTGCAGGTTTGCAATCCTTCTTCCCAGAATACTTAGCAGCTCAGGGAAGGCCTGATGCTCAGGCTGAGTGCATAATGCTGGAGGTTAGAGCTGTGCAGACCGACCTCTGCAGGACTCACTTGGAGTCTCTTTCTAGCTCCTTCCATCATCTTGTCCTATGCCACCCAAGTTCTTATGTCCATTCTCCACCTCCTCCACCGTTTCCTTAAAGCCAGCCCCCTTGGCTGCCGCCATAACTCTTGCCTCCCACATTCTGCTCTGAGCTCTACCACCCATCCTTTTTCCCACAGAGCACAGCTTGCATATTAAGATTTTATTGTCGCTCTCCTGGCTGCTTCTGTGCATACTGGAGTCGGAGCCGTGGATTAAAGTTTGCACATCCTTTTTTCTATTGACCATTTATAGAAAATTAAGAAAATCAGAAAGTGAGTGAAAATGGAAGCAGTAGTGACTTTCACACTAGAAATAACTCCCATTCGTACTATTAATGATTTGGTGTGTCTTCTAGCAAACGTAAAAAATCATATGTGTGTGTGTGTATGTGTGTCTCTCTGTGTATATGTGTGTGTGTATGTGTGTCTCTGTGTATATATGTATGTGTGTGAGCATGTGTGTATATATGTATGTGTGTATATGTATGTGTATGTGTGTGTGTATATATGTGTGTATGTGTGTGTATATGTATGTGTGTGTGTATATATGTGTGTGTATGTGTGTGTATATGTGTGTATATGCGTGTGTATATGTATGTGTGTGTGTATATATGTGTGTGTATGTGTGTGTATATGTATGTGTGTGTATAGGGTTTTTTTTTTAAATGTTGGAATTACTTTGGCCCCTACGCTATGTTTATCCTAGCACTTTATATTTGAGATAGTCATTTCCAGGAAATCACTTTGATGGCTACTGGCTGCATACTATTTACTTGTGAAACATGATAGCTATGCACCTAGATCATACATACATTCCCCTGTAATATAAATGGTACAAGAAGTATTTTATTCTGTCCCATACACTGATTATTGTATTAGATAAAGACAAGTCAAAAACCAAATATTCTCGGTTTCTTAATAAATATTTTACCACTAAGAAAAAAACAGAACATATACATTTACAGCATATACAGCAAAGAAGTTTCCATATAAAAAGAACCTTTGAAGGCTCAGACTAACGCCTTGTATTTCAGAGACAAAAAGGAAGTCATGGTTTACAAATGTAGCACATGACTTTCAACTATGCAGATACGAACAGCAATGTAAATACGTCAAATGACCAGTTTATATATGAGTAAAGGGTGCACCCCAAACCTCAGGCTTCCCCCTTTATAACACACCCCTTTAAAACCCTGTTGTCCAGATTGATACAGGAATATGAGAGTTTGATGGACAATACTTTGTAAGGTGTATTTGGAGCCAGCCTGGCATCTGAGTAATGTTGGGCCAGCTCTATGGGATTGCTCTGGGAGCTGGGCCCTAGGCTGCCTGCGCTGGGCAGGATGTGCAAAAACATGCAGGAGCTTAGAGAGAGTAGAAAGGGTGGAGAACGTGGAGTTCTGGGCCCAGGATAATTTGGTTACGTTCGAAAGATTAGTTCCACATGACGGGCAGACAGTACCCTGCTCCATGTGGTCAGCAGTAGGGAGGGAAGGATAGAAACCGACTCCTCCATCTCCCCCTGACACATACCCTCCTGGTGCATTGCTAGTTCCTTACCCACCAGCTGCATCATAGGCTTCAGCCCCCTTTCGGTATCTATTCCCGTCCAGCACACAAAGGAAGCAGATCAGAGACATGCCCTGAGTCTAGGTATGGATAAAGCACAAAAGTGGTACACACAGAGAGAGCCAGCTCAGGACTGCCAGCAGTTAAGAAAGACAGCTGGTAGGGGGAGGGTCCAAAAGGGACACCAGAGGTCCTGTCAATAACAGGCACACAGGACATGTACAGGCAAGAAGGGAATGGTTCAACCATCCAAGGGTACTCAGGCAGCCAGCACATGGCTGGTCCCAGAACAACTGGCTTAGAGATGATGACAGCAGAAGGTTACAAGGCAAAAGTTGCCTTTGAACATGCCCTGAGGTCAGATTGTGTGGGGCATGATGGTGTGAACTGTGGAAGAACAAGCTGGCTGATCTTACAAAAAAAGACTCTTGATATATTCATTTATTTATGGAGCCAGTGTATGCACAGCAAGTACTATACTCCATGCAAATAAACCAGGGTCTATTACTGCCCTCCAGGAGGATGCAGACCAGAGAAGAAAGCATGAGTTGTTGACCAGGCCATGCTGAGAACTGTATTGCTCAATAGATTGATGGCCTCCCCTTCTTCCACCCAGTGACAACAGGGAAGACCATCTATCTATACTGCTGTCCTGTGGAGGGTGGATAAAAGGACAAACTTATTTTTCTAGATTTTTTTTTAAAGAAAACAGCATCTGTATACATATAAAAGGATACATGAAATTATCCTTTATATATGAATTATATAAATGTAGCAGTAAATTTAGCAAATAATTCTCAACTATGCAGATGCAGACAGCAATATAAATATGTCAAATAACCTGTTGGTATATGAGTAAAGGATACATTCCAAACTCCAGGACTCCACCATTTTGTAACATACTGCTTTGAGGCCCTGCTGTATAGACCCGTACAGGGATTATGGGACTGTGTGTGTGTGTGTGTGTGTGTGTGTGTGTGTGTGTGTGTGTGTACATATATACTTACATAAATACATATATGCATACAAAGGTCACCAGCAGCCAAATGGAGAATTAGTGTTTATGCAATCCCAGGTCTCTGGGTAATAAAATACTAGAAATAGGTAGTAATAATTGTAAGCATGTTTATTTAATTTTTTAAGTTAAAATTGATATCTTTAAAAGTGACTAAAATAGCCAATTTTGTGTTACATATATTTAACTTGTTTCTATTTCCCAGTCTTTGGACTGGACATACGTCAAGTCAAACTGTCTTCTTCTGTAGTCAGCTTTTCTCACAAGGTGCCATTTCCACAATTCCATATGGAAAGGCATCAGGCTGTCCTCCATACAGAGTAGCATCTCACCACGTGGACTAAAGCACAGCCTGTCATCCTTTGTTCTTTAAATGAGTGACATTGGAGATGTTTCCAGGGCTTTCGCTCTTAAAAAACAGGGTTTCTGGAACATGGGTTTCAGTTTCCCCAGAACACAAGCCTAGAGTTCTGTTCTACATCAGGATTTGGGCTGCTGGGGAAAAAAAACAAAAAACAAAAAACAACAACAAAAAACTGTGTACATGTTCAACCTCATACACGATTCCAGGCTGTTTTCCATCTGTTAGTACCATTATCATCTCCCAGCTGCTCATCAGGTCTGGGTTCCCTCATGTCCTCATCAGGAGCATCAGGTCTGCCATCCATGAATTTATAGCATACCCATTGTTGTGGTGGCCATTGTCAAGGATAGAACCTCTTCCTCCAGGCCAAGGGACCCAGAATCTCAAAAGTACGGGACAACACAGCCCTTGCTTTCTAGACAAGGAATCAGAGACCCAGAGTGAAGGCAGACCCGGTTTATGGTGCACTAGTGAGCAACCTGCTTCTTAGAATGTCCTGCTGATGGAGGGCAGAGCCCTGCTTCCATCAGCAAGCAGAGCTACTGGTACCTCCTGGCTATGTTCACACTGCTGGTAGCCAGAAAACACCTTGATATGAATCTGTGTTCATGGCTGAGTCTGGGATGAGTCCACTGTTCGCACATGTTCTGTTCCTAAGACCCTGGAGGAAATGCTAGATTCGGGGATTTCCTTGGCATTCCCCTGGACTTAGAGCAAAATGAAAATGACCACACCTCAGTACCTCCAATGAGGCCAAGTGACCTAGGCTAGCGGGGACACCTTCTGGCTGGTACCTTTTCTCTACCACTGAATGGAGTAAATTCCAACTGGCCAGAAGCCAACTTCACTCCAGTCTTACCTCTTCATTTTTCCAGTAACTAAGCACCAGGGCTGGAACCTGGTGGAGTTTCACTTTCTTGGATCATACACCCCATCCTAAGAAGAGAGGGGAACATCTCTACTGAACAGTTGGTATAACTATCTGTTGTTATGATATGTGTTGGCTCCTATCATTAGAGGGTCTCACAAATGAATCTACAGACCAGCAGGTCCAAAGACTAGAACCTCTTGTCACATCCCATCCTACAACAAAATGCCCGTCCAGAAAACAAGGCCAAACCCAAGGATTCTCAAGAGTCAGGACCTGCCAGTGTGTGAGCAGATTTTTCTATGCTGTATTGACAGCCCTGTATTACTCCCTCAGAAGCTCTGAGTCTACCAGCATTTGGTCCCATACAATTACGAAGCTCAAAATCATGGACACTGAAGTGCACATCTTACAAATAATCCTATAACTTACACACACACATACACACACACATACACACACATATACACATACACACACATACATAGACACACATACACACATACACACACATACACACATACATACACACACATATACACATACACACACATACACACACATATACACATACACACACATACACACATATACACATACACACACATACACACACATATACACATACACACACATACACACACATATACACATACACACACATACACACACACATACACACACATACACACACACACACACACACACACACACACACACACACACACACACACCTTGCTCCTGTTAGCACCTGTGTTTTTCTCTATTTTTCCTCTGTGTACATAACAAATGTAGTATTTTACTACATGGACACTTCCCAAACAGTTTTTTGTCTCAACCATTTATAGTAAACTTTTCCCACGGAAAACCTGGGCATAATTTTAAGCTGTTTTAAGTTAGAAATGTGACATAATGTCCATTGTAAAAATGATGGAAAAAGGGAGGCAAAGAAGAAAAGATGGCGGAATAAACAAGAAGTGAAATTAAACTTATAACTCTTCTGAATATTATATATATATAATATATATATATACAAACGTACATACACACCGCCTTTATTTTCAATTTTGATTTTTGGTGATTTCACATCATACACCCCACTTATTTCCCAGCCCCTCCATATCTGCCCTCCACCCATGCAATGCCCCAATGGCTCTTTTATAGAAACAAATTGTCATTATTTTGCACACATTGTGTTTATACATGTCACAACTTAACTCAACATATTGCTATGTCAATAAGACACTGAACTATGTTATTTTCGTGGCCACAGGTTATTTCACTGTATAAACGTACAACCCCACACTTTCTATGTAACTAAGATGTGTTCTTTATTAAGCATTTAAATTTTTTTCACAGCATAGCCATGCTGAGGTTAACATTATGTAACAAAACCATTGCATACACTTAACCATTTGTAAACAAATGTGGAATCCGGTCCCTCAAAGAAAATATAACTAATCATTTTGAGGTCTTAAGCTACTTAATTGCCTAGCCAAAAAAGAAAAAAATGTGTTTATGTTTTATGCCTTGTGTGTCTTCCTACTCCCTGAGCTGCCCAGGGCTGTGTAGGGTGTGTGGATCATCCCTGGGCTCCTTTTATGCTGAACTGCCTCTGGGGTGACCTCACACCCAGCTGAATGAAGAGAAACAGAGAATGCTTCCCATAGCCCTTTGTTGTCCCCCACACTTCAGGGCTCCTGGCTTCCTCCCTCAGCCTCCTCTAGATAACAGCACTAGACTGCTCTGTAGGGCTGTTCACTGTGGTGTACCAAGTGTTTAGACATGGGGGTGGAGATTCTAAAGAATCTTAACGTTATCTACATTGACTTTCAAAATTTGGAATTAATTGTTCTTTTTACAAATACATCCTGAGTTCATTCCACTCCTTAGATGACACTAAAGAATCATGAGCAGCTTTCCCCTGACATTGTCCCTAGGCCAAATGTTCTTTGCTTACGTGTGTGGCTAAGGTCATTTTCTAATCGTGTGGGACCGTGATCATTTTCTAATCATGTGGGACCGTGGTCATTCTCTATGCATGTGGGACTGTGGTCATTTTCTGTGTATGTGGGACTGATTCCTTGTTGAATCTGAGTTTGCTTTTCCTCTGACCCAAGTTCACAAACATTGTGTACTCTGGGGCTGTGGAAGGTACCAAGTCACAAGCAGGAAGAATAAGACACAGCCGTGGCCTTGGTGGAAATGGGGGAAGAAAGCTAATGCTGGAAGTCCAAAGCTGCAATCTGGGGGCCAGCTTGCCACCCAGACAGTTCAGAGTGTCCTGGACATGGTGGTAACTGGTAGGAAGTTATTGTGCAGTCTTCCACACAGCCTACACATCGGTTGTCATCTGTCCACTGGAGCAGACGAAGAGCCGCCTCATTTCAGTTTCCTGGGATCGCCAACTATGCTATTCCCCTCCCCCAAGTTCCCACCACACTGGCCTGATCACTGCAAACCTCCTCTTTGGGTCTCCATTTTTAAAACACAGGGGCTCCTCCCAAGCCTCAGCTGAATCTGGGCAGGAAGAATGGCTGCTGGGCTACCTGAGCAACTCGTCTTGTTGCCCAGGAGAGAACTGTGAATTCCAGAAAAGCCACATGATGAAGCAAATTAACTCTTAGGGACTTTGATTGGAACGGAGTGATTAAGAATCATAATTAATAATCCGATGCTGCCAAGGAGGTTGATGGCAAGGAGCTATCAGGCACAATTGTTGCCCAGTCTCCCTGCCATTTTGGGGGCCTATGACTTAAGCTTTCTTCTAAATGTGTTAATTAGGTAATTAACTCCCCAAAGATCACTGCATAAGGGGCACCTTTACCACATTGTTCTCTGAACAGTTGAAGGACAGAGTACTGCTGGACTGTGGATAGCAGGTGCTGATGTGTGCGTGCAATGACCACTCCTCAGCCTATAGAAAACAATGACACCGATATTAGCAAATGTCTCGGGGACCATGCCTCTAATGCATAGGCCTCTGGGGACAGATCCAGACCACAAGTGTGTAGGGCAGAAAGGAGTGATAAGCTGACATGAGGGGTCTGGTCTTTCAGACTGTCAAGGTTCTTCGCCTCACTGTGCCTCAGTTTCCTTGTTCGTTAGGTGGATCTCAGTTCTCCCCTTTCCAGTTCCTTACTGACTGACCCCCTTAGTAGCACAAGTTTCTCTGAGGACTGTCCCTGCTAGGGGGAAGGGGAGGTAGAAAAGGGTTTGTGAGCACAGGGCTGCCTTAGTTCAACTGCACTAGCAATGTCTTCTTTTGAAAAAGTATAGTGCTTTGTTTTGCCCTTTGGTAAGTTAAGTTTACTTGGGTCCATTAACAATAAAGCATGCAATAAACTCTACTCCCTCCCAGGCCCTGCTCCCCCCTCCCAATAGCTGCTCCCTCCCTCCCGGTCTTCCTATGCCTGTGTTGTTTTGGGTGTTTGTGCAACACATAAGTGACTATTCTGCTTAGAAACTCTGTAGCTCACTCTTTAGTACATCTTTACTCTTGTTTTGTTGGATTTGTTTTGTTTTGTAATTGAGTGTGGAAGGCAGAGGTCTCCCCAGGATACAGCTCAGCAGCGCCCTTACTGACTGAACCATTTCACCACAAGTATTCTCATACGCACCTTTCCCCGCCCTCCCCCACAACAGAAGTTGTCATGGATCCTTCCAGTTCTAGAAGGGGCAGGCTCCAAGGAGCCCGTGCTCATGGGCTGGGCCCTCAGAGGCCCCGATATTTGAGGACTTGCCTTCTCTCCTCTTTTGTTTCTCCCCTTGGGTCCCTCACAGCTCCCTCCCTTTCTCCATGGCCAGGTTCCTGGTGGTGGACTTGCTGGACAGGGACATCCCAGTGTACTTCCTCCTCTCCAGAAAGCCTAGCCACTGCAGTACCCACGAGGCCCAAGCCTGCCTGGCTGTGTCCATCTTAACCCCCTTCTCCGTACTGTTTTAGACCGAAGCACTTGCCAGCTCACAGTTTACAGGTCTGTGTCCCTGAGACACTGAAGGCAGAGCACAGAGACAAAAGAAGACCCTTTCCACCATCTAAATAGTCCAAGAAAACATCCCTGGAGAGGCAGACTTCTGGGTGCCCCTGAGCCTACTAACCCCAGGAGGTTTCCCACATGTGCCAGCTCACTATCGCCGGCCTCCTGCACCTGCCCTCCCTGCCTCTGTCCTGCTCTGCCTGCTGGGTTTCTGATGCCTCTGACCTCACCTTTCTAGATAACCTCCTGCCTCCACTCTATACTGCAAGCTTACCAGACTATGTCTCACCTTCCTACTCCAGCTTTTCCCCAGAAGAAACTGCCAGGACTTTCTCCTGTCCCTGCCACTGGACTGTTCATCCTCAGAGCAGCCAGATATCCCTGGAGAAAGGGCCACCAGGGCTCTGGAGTCAGATACCTGTGACCATAAGTGAGTCACTTCCCTCCCCAGGTTCAGCTACTCAAAGAAATAGTCCTGCTGAAATTTCCCAGGCCCTGTCAAATATTTGAGGAGTGAATCCTGGGAGTCTTTTGAGAACAAGGTGGATAGAGGTTCGTAAGCCAGCTAAGGTTTCTCGCAGAGTGACTGCCTGCTCCAGGTTAGCCCTTCACCCTACTGGGTACCTGTGGTCTTGGGCTAGACTCTATCTGGGCACCTAAGCCAAACTTATGACCCCAGAGTGTTCTTGTATGAACGTATTTCCCCATGGTGAGGAGGGGACCTGTCAAGAGACTTGCCACCTTGGATCTCCTGAGTGGCTCTCTGTAGCTTCGTTCACCTCCACCCATCTCTAGAAAAGACCTCCTCTGAGCTTCCCCTTCTCTGTCATGTGGAGGGTGCCAGCACCTTTAGAAATCCTCCCTGGGAATCCAGGGGCAACCTTCTGGACTTCCTGTTTCAGTCTTCCTCCTCCCCCTCCTCTTCCCCCTCCTCCTCCCCCTCCTCCTCCATGTCTTTTCCACCTCTCTGCTCCTCCTTTCTCCATCCCTTCCAGATGTTTCTGCCCTCCTCCCTCTCCTGCCTAGGCCCCCACCCTTCATCTGTGTAAGGTTCCTCCCACACTCCCCCCTCACCTTTCTGGCTCTACCCCTTAGATGAGCTGCTATATCCTGCTATTTAGACTCCCCCTCCTGTCCTGGTTCAGCTGAAGCTCTAAAACCAATTAAATCACCTTCACCCAGCAGATAGTTCCGGGCAGTCTGACACTTGCTGGCTTTTGCTGGTTTCTGCCGGATTGCATTATGTAACTGGTTCCTGGTCTCTCTACTCCCAGCTCCCAGCCTCCGCTGTATGGAGGTGAGATTCCAAGGAGATCCCATCCCCCACTACCCCAAAAACCTTTCTCTGTCCCTCCCCAAGGCCAGAATGGCTTTGTTCCAAGCTGGTGGCTGCTCATCTCTAGAGTTCGAAGCAGTTTTATAGACATAATTGATGTACACTAGACCTCTGCATTTCAAGTGTAGTTTGATAGGTTCTGGCTCAGGCAGACTCCTTGGAAACCATCGCTGCCATCAGCTGGTGAGCAAAGCCAACAAAGCACCCCCCGCCCCCCCCCCCCCCCGCCCCGGTCCCTCACTTCCCCTCACCCCCTCCTCCCCTGCCTGGGCAGTGGTTTCAAAACTTCTACTTTGGACTTCTCACTTTCTTGCCTATATAACCCACCCCATCTAATCTAATCCTCCCTTCTCACAGCAGGCTTCTTGCCTCCTGTTTCTAGGACAGTTGGCCCTCTCTTGGAGGGACAGCTTTATATGGCTGCTTGACAAACTGCCATCTACAGAGACTCTCTGGACTACTGAACTCCTGCCTCATCTCCTTTGCCACTTATGAAAATGCAAGCTCCCGTAGAGGAGGTGGACAGTCTGTATCCCCCAGGAGCTAAGGCAGTGTGGGGCCTTTCTGAAGGGTTAAGACCAAGAGGCCGTGAGGATTCCCTCTCAGGCAACTGGCTCAAAGCCAAGGTAATGAACCACTGGGGGGGGGGGGGGGGGTGCTGAGCCTGACTCTTCAGTACCTCCCAGAGTGTTGCAACAGACATCAAGGCCAGCCTCCAGGGTGAACTGGAGGAAGCAGGAAGCTCCTTAGGGTCTGGGTCTTACCTGCCTGGCATTAACAACCTTGCCAAGTGCTAAAACCTTCCCTGTGTGACCAGAGCCTGGCTCAGTCCCAGGATGGGTTATCAGGATTTTAGTTACAATAGTATTACTTGGTTCTAAAACATGAAATGTCAGAAAAGATTGTTGCAAAGGACGTCTCCATTCAGCCCACCTTTTAAATTAGTGCTTAGCACTGTAAGATGGAGATGAGGTGCTGGGCAATGCTTGGCCTGTGATAGCTCTACCAGCTAGTTATTGCAATGCTGTGCGCCATTATTTCAAACAGTCATGCTTACATACAGCTGGGGCAGGAGCATGTATCACAGGAACAGTCCCTGGACTCTCCCCAAGTCATTTGACTTTCACTAGCACCAAGATCAGAGCTCAAAAGCCTCCGAGATGACCAGGGGTACCCTGCCATTGGCCCCTCCCTGGAGCATCAACTCCCTACCTTGAGAGTGTGCAACTATTCCACCAGTATATAGTGGGTGAGGACCATGGATGGTAAGCATTGAGAGTCTTAGCCAAGCTTCTAATTCTGGAAATGAAGGTCAGAGATATGAATCAGTTCTGAGTATATTAGACATCGTATGGTCACGACCAAGATGAATGACATATGACTCTGCCTGATACCACTTTGATTTTTGATGGTCTGCCTGTGGGGGCCACCGGCGCCAGGATCACATGCATTCCATATCCTAACTCCTTCCTTGCACTGGTTGCCTTCGGCCTGACTTTGTTTGGAATCACTTAGGAGACACACTTTGAGCATGTTGGTGAAGGTGTTTCCAAAGAGGTTTAGCTGAGGAAAGAAGGCCCACACAACATGGGCAGTGTTCTCCCAAGGTTGCTGCGTGAGTGCATTCCTGCATGGGTGTGGTAGTGGAACCCCCAGACTAAATAAAAAAGAGAGAGTGAGATAAGCAAGATTAAGCACCGCCATTCATCTCTGCTTTTTGTCAGCATTTTGTCACAGCAAGGGGAAAGGTGACTGATATATTCCTCAGCAGCAGAAATGGGAACAAAAAGGAGGGGCTATCTTCTGAGGGAAAGACAGAAAGGGGCGGGGCATTGCATCTCTGCAGAAGACTCCAGCTGATACACAGAGGCAGTCCAAGGTGAGAAATGCTAGGAGGGGCATGCTCAGCTGTTCAGGCTCAGTCATCCTGAGATAATGGCCCATGCCTGGCTTCCTGGAACTCCAGGGGCTACTTTGGACTGTGACCAAGGATGTCACACAGAGGGAGAGAACCACCTGCTCTGGTTTGGAGGGAGACTTGGCAGCAGTTACTTGGAGCTCAACTAAATTTAGCAACAAGCCAACAGCTAGACAGCAGCTACATCCTGAGTCCATACCTGCAGTATCTCCTCTTCTGTCTGGGACCACCTAAGACTCCAAGCAAGTTACTTAACTTCCCTGTGCCTCAGTTTCCTCATCTGTGAACTGGGCAGTGTAGTTCATTGATGAGCTCACTGAGAGTGTTAAAGGAACTAACACAAGTAAAACTGTAACAACCGGAGCCTGGCATAATGTAAATATTCGTTGATGGTTATTGATGTGGAAAATCAAAGCATAGGTGAGTTCTGAGGATGTCTTCTTTCCAAAGTGAGAAAAGATATAAGACCTTAGGTGAAAAGAGAAGAAAGTAAATTAGCTTATAAACCAACTTAAACTGTTGATTATATAATGTAATAATATTTTGGATATATTGGTTTATGCAAAATAAGTTAACATTAAATTCCCCTGTCTATTCTTCAATGTGACGACTCCCTTGCATATTTGGGCTTACATCCTCTCTCTGGACAGTACTGGTCTGGATGAATAGAGGAGCAGAGATTACTAAAATCTTGGGTATTCCACCTTCAAAGGCTAAGGACAGAATCTGGAGCTGAGTGGGTGAGCAGTGGTCCTTGGAGTCTAATGAAGGTTGCTGGACAAGACGGTTGAATTCTCTAAGATGGTGAAGGTAGGGCTCAGAGAGGCCAGGGCCTATGAGGCGTCTGCTGACTAGATCTATTCAAGGCAATAAAGAGGGGCTCTGAGGGACAAGGACACTGTACAACTGTACACAAAGGTTAGGGAACAGATCAGAGCACTCGGTCATGATGGACATGAAAGCCAGAACCCCCAGGACGACTGGCCTTTCTTAGTCCCCAATAGGGACTGGGAAGGTTCCAGCCCTCGGTCTCTCTAGGCAAGGCCCTTCTCCCTTTGCCTCCTCCTCCTCCTCCTCCTCCTCCTCCTCCTCCTCCTCCTCCTTCTCCTCCTTTTAGGGCTCCAGCTTGATTTGCGACCTTGTTTTCCAAAGACAAGCCTGCCTCCCCTCCCCCATTCCCCACAGGGTTGCTTCCGCCTCCATTACCAAACCCTGTGACAAGAAATGCGGCCCCCTTATTAAAATAATGTAATGTCTAACTAAAATAGAAACCCCAGATAACAGTTTTTGATGTTTTAATGACTGGGCTCATTAGACAGACTTCCCACTTAAAGTGTCTGTCTAGCAATTAAGGCTAAAAAAAATCATAAATGATGACCACACCTTTTGTGGCTTAATGGTTACTCTGAAGGCTGGTCTTATTATCTCGGTGATACAGTCTGTGATAAAGAAGAATTTAAGATACTCTCCCAAGATTTATTTCCCCATTAGCAAGCTGGAGGAGGAAGGTTAAGAGTACTCTTAAGGTCAGAACTGGAAGGGAGCGAGTGAATAATAAGATGCCTAGAATTTTCCTCCAGCGAAACCAGCCTCCTCCTCAACCCACGGGGAGGTCCCTCTCACTGAGGGGGCTTAACTTTTGCCTGTCACGGGAAAGTCTGTGAATTGTTACTTCAAGTGACCCCGAGCAGTTTATTTAGCTAATTGTCAAGCATGCATGCGGGCTGAACTGTAGAATCACCTTCTTCCAACACT
This sequence comes from Phyllotis vaccarum, assembly GCA_033318265.1. Lineage (NCBI taxonomy): Eukaryota > Metazoa > Chordata > Mammalia > Rodentia > Cricetidae > Phyllotis > Phyllotis vaccarum. The sequence goes on along the minus strand of JARWLC010000009.1, from coordinate 13,162,527 downwards.
ATTCTGCTGATGCTGGCGGAAACAGAAAAAGGGAGAGCTTGATGAGAAAAACCTGTGAGATAGCATCCAACTCCCCCAAACCAGCGTCTCAGGGGGAGTGTGCTAATGGAAAGAAGTGAGGGAAGGCACAAGGGAATGTCTTGCCTAATCTTCTCTCTCTCTGTCTCTCTGTCTCTGACTCTCTCTCTGTCTCTGTCTGTCTCTGTCTGTCTATGTCTCTCTGTCTCTCTCTGTGTGTGCGTGTGTGTGTATGTGTGTGTGTGTGGGAGGGGGTAACTCATACACCCCCATGCTCACACTCAGTCCTTCCATTGGGATGGTGCTATAGGCTTAGCCTCTTGAAAGATACTTGTCAAAGCTATAACGAGCAGGTTAAAAGAGATGGGGAGGAATAACTTTACATGAAACGTGTTCAGTGCTCTTTGGGAGCACTGTTAGCCTTTTATTATGTTTCCCCTACACGATGAATGATATTTGTGTTCCTGGGGTAATAGAGCCTTGGTACCTGTCCTATGGGTGTGGGAAGGCTGATGGATGCATATGGAAAAATGGGGGAGAGGGTGAGAAACAGCTTCAGTACCCAAGCAGCTAATTCAGAGGAGCCTGCCAGGAATACCTGACCTCCCCCCTACCCTATCCTGCAGAAGCAGTCAGGTAGGAATGTTCTATGGGTCTAATGTTAGGAACCACAATAAAATGGCCACACCCAATTTCTCAACTGAATCTGTCACCCTAAAACATCTCCTGAGCTTCTGGTAGGACAGATGGGGCAGGCAGGTAGGGAGGTCTTAAAGATATTAAGGGGAAATGAAATTGGGAGGTCACCAGCTTTAAGGTCAGAATGGAACTCCGCTTCAATGCAATGTACAATGTCAGCTCCTTTGGGCTGGTTCTAGGTGGGGGTTGCTAGGGAGAGCCCACAGGGACAAAAGTATGGACCACTGGAGGTGTATGTATGTATTCAGTACCTCTAATTATACCCACATTATTTATTTATTAAGCACCTCTAATGTGTCATGCACTAGGCTAGAATAAATTGTGTGAAAGATGAGAAAACAAACCTCAAATTTACTCTTTTTTGAAGATCACAGACACCTCATCTTAAACTACTTACTGGAGTGCAACCATACGCCCTGTTATTTTTGGCAAAGGCCCTATAAAGGAAATTGTTACAAAAGCCATTTTACTGATGGGGTGACCGAAGCAGAGTGTAATAAGCTGTTTTGGGATGCTGAGGAAAATAAAGCCTTGTCAAAGGGGCTTGAACAAAACAGAATGATACTGGCTATGGAATGTAAATCCCATCCATCAAGGCCAGACTCAGTACCAGGGTAGCGGGTTCAGCATCCTAGTATCTGCCTCCCAGCTCTGCTTTACATGTGGTTGGATCAGTTTCACTCTGTGCTCCACAAAGGTTGTAAACGATAGCATTAGAGACAACCTTCCAGCCTCTCCCATTCAAGTCCTGTAGGGAAGGAAAGAAATATTGCTACTTATTGGATGCTTAAAACCAAAATGGGGGTGAGGTTAGGGGCGTTAGCTATGATTGATCCTGATTGGCTATTTTAGGTTATATGTCTATCTCTGAACCAACTCCCATAGAAAGTGAGTGTGGAAGTGGAAGTCATTACTTTTACCCCGTCGCATGCTTCATCCTAGAATCAGGTATGGAGTGTGTCCCCCCCCCAACACACACACACACCATAGTTCCACAAAACGTAATGAGGAGCTAAGGACAAAAAGGTAGAGTGGATTCTGGGTAGTCAAAACACAGCCTCTGCTAGAGAGGGGGCACTGGTTACAGAGCCAAGCCTGGAAACCCAAGCTGGTAGGAATGGCCTGGCTCTTCCCCAAGTGCCACAGAAACTGGGAAGCAGAGAGGGAACCAACAGTGAAGCTCTGGCTTGGCCAGAGCTTGCATGTGTTTAGCATCCCCCTTCTAAGTAGATCTTTCTAGAATTTAGATCCAAAACAACAGTAAGAAAACATCCCATGACCCAGTGTGAGTTGGTGAAATGTAGTTGAGAGTCATTAAGGTGCCATCCTGGAGCCATTTCCAAATAGGCTACAGGTGTCCCCCTCAGCTGATGTGCAATTAGAAGGGCCCATCAGAGTGTATCCCTTCTTGCCCTGTCTTTCTGTTGTGCCCCTCTGCCCTCTTGCTGCAGACTCGGGCTAGTCAGTAGTTTATGGAGGTTTTTATTTGGTTCTGTAAGTAGGTCTTTTAACTTGCCTGCTAACTTAACTCAATTGGTAGTGACTGCCAGATGAAGGATTCTGAGGCTTAGCAGGACGGCTGCTGTGATTGATTAGTGATGCCTGCTGAGAGCCAGGGTGATGACACATGTATTGTATTCCTTAAGAAGCTTTTCTCTATGTGTATAGAGCACCAGGACTCAAACCAGCTTCAGCGGAAAATGCCATTTATTATACGGACATAGAGGTTTGTTATGGGTCTTAAAAGCAGGAAATTCACCAAACCAGGGTGGGAGGCTTTCTCTCAAGAGACTGGAGTCAGGAAAGCCTGGTGACCAATTATTTCCTCAATAAGTTCAGAGGCCATATGCTCCTAGCTTCTCTACCCCTTCCTTTCTATAGACAGTGCTTTCTTGGTTTTCTTTGGACATGAGAGAATGTACAGGGCATTCAGGACCCATGTTTACAAAGCAACCATGTCAGGCATGTGCAGAGAGCGTCTCAGCTGGCCTTAAGTCAGTGGCTGACCTCTGAGTCAATTATCCTGGGGTAGCAAATAAGGTTAATTAACAAGGAGAACACTTCATGGGGAGAGAGTGACCTATAAAAGAGGGCTGTATGAGTTACTATTCTATTGCTGTGATAAAATGTCACCACTGAAAGACACTTATAGAAGAGAAAGTTTATTTGGGCAACAGTTCCAGAGAGAGAGTCCAAAATGGCCTGGGTGGTATAGATGTGAGTGGCAAGAGCAGGAAGCTGAGAGATCACATCTTAGTTGTGCACAGGAAACAGAGAGTGAGAGCAGGAAGTGGGATGAGAGGTTATAGATTCTCAACCCCCCTCCCCTGTAGGTTCTTCCTCCAGCAAGGCTGTACCCCCTAAAGGTTCCATAACCTCTCCAAGTATCACCACCTACTGGTGCATGAGCCTATGGGGATGGTTCTCATTCAAAACACAAGAGTCATCAGGGGGTGCGTCTCCAACAGGAGACTCCCTTGTGTGTGTGCTGTATGTTTGCTGATCATTTCCTGGTTACTACTAAGGTGCTGAGCCAAGGTAGTAGCCATAAGGTAAAGGCTAGTAGCCCTGATGGTAAAGTATAGCAATAAAACAACTCTGGTGAGGAAGTTGTGGTCTAGCAGAGGCAAATGACCCAACAGTGCAGTTTGGTAACTTATAAGAGATTGCTGGAGCTGGTATTGGGGTTCACTGAGTTCACCTAGGCATCGTCCTTGTCTTCTCCCCACCCGTTCCTCTCCACCTTACACAAGATTAGGCAATATTTGCTCATAAGCTTCACAGCCTTGTTGGATCTCTGACTTTTGACTACAGGTGGAAATGGGATGTCACCTGTGACTTTCCCCGCTCCTCTGTAGCCGGTGTTGTCTGTGACACAGCAGCTTGGAATCCCACTACAGGTGCTATATTCCAAGCCCCGCCCACTCTGCCATCTTCGGTCTAACATTTGCATATCTTGACCATTATTTGAAAAGAAAGTATGAAGTTGTGCAGGAGCACGGGAACCACCAGTGGTCACCCGAGCCCCATTTCCTAAGTGTCCTGCCTAGGGAGCTTGGGACTTCTGCCCTGAGCAATTCAGAGCTTTATTCAAAGTCACCTGGGGAAGAGGGGGGATCTAGGCTTAGTGGAAAACTCACTTGCTGTTGCATCTGTGAGGATTAGAGTTCAGATCCCCAAACCCACGTTAAACAGTCAGAGGAGTCACCTACAACCCCAGCACTCAGGAGGCAGACAGCAGATCTCAGAGGCAAGCTGGCTACCTGGAATTGGAGAGCTTGGGCTTCAGTTTCAGGCCTACACACACGTATGCATGCACACTTGCACACATATACACTGACACACTTGAAACAAGCATACATACACTCATACGTTGGAAAAAAAAAATTCCTCAAGAGCCAAGTGCAGCGGCATACATCTGTAATCCCAGCAGTAGAAAGCCTTAGGTAAAGGGATCTAGAGTTTGAAATTAGCGTGGCTCCATAGGGAGACCCTGCCTCAAAAGCAAACAAAAACAACAGTAAATTCCCTCAATTCATCCTCCCTTGTTCAGGAGAAAATCAGTTTCTCTTCCCCTCCCTCCCTCCCTCCCTCCCTCCCTCCCTCCCTCCCTCCCTCCCTCCCTCCCTCCTTCCTTCCTTCATTTCTTTCTCACTTGCTCTTAAGAAGCTAAAATGCCAGTCTACTCTCTGGCTTTCCAACCTTTCCCCAGAGGTTTGCAATTGCCCCTTCTTTTTATTTTCTTGATAAGGTGACCATAAGTACCTTCCCAAACTAAAGCAAACATCTGTCAAAGATGGAAGGCATTCATGGGACCAGGCACATGAGCCCTGATAAGGAAGCCCTCCTGGTGCTAGACAGACAGTGACAGATGTTTCTATTCCTGAAGAGAGGTTGGGTACTGGCAGGACACAGTCGGAGAAAGGGCTCAGGGAACGGCCTTCCACAGCTGTTTACTAGCTGGACACCATGGAATTCCTCCATGTAGCTCCTCAACAAGAAGCAAGGACAGGAGCCAGCCATGTGCCCTGCAGCTGTGGGTGGAAGTACATCTCCGTGAAGTGGGATTGTCCATCCATTCCTTCACCAGATAATCCTTCTGATGAGCCCTGTACCAGGACTACCCAGCTAGGCTAGTCCCTGGACCCTGCCTCCTTTAGACCACTAGACCTCAGGCCAGATTAGGATGCAGATCTGTAAATGTCTTTATATCAGTATGCCTTTGCTCACTTCTCAATAAGATGGCCACTTTATGCTTGCCAGGGAAGTACCTCCAGGTAGCCATGTTCATTCAAGAACTGCTGTTTTCTTCCTGACCTCATCATGTACCTGAGGCCCAGTGCATAGCATTTTGGGAGCACAGGGACATCTCTTATATTACTTAGCCAGCTAAAGTTAAAATGTAGTCACTATCAGGAGGAAACTGGGGAGTGCAATTTTTTTTACACCAATCTCGCCTGCCCCAGAGAAAGCAAGATAATCCAGACATGCCTTGCAGGCTGGAAGAGCTCTGAAATCTGGGTGAAATATGCTTACTGCCTCCAAAGCAGGGCAGCTGACACTCCTGGGCTTAGCCTTTAATCACCTTGACTGCTGCTTCCCTAGAGCTGTAGCCAGGTGGAGGCATTCGGCACCATGCTTCTTCCCTCTCATTTCAGGGTGTTCAATTTTAATGAAACACATATGAGGTCAGGGAACGGGAGTCACTTAAGAAGTAACTGCATATGCAAACCACTGCATAAGTCACATAACTAGAAATGCAGTAAAACCTTGATTAAGTACCCCCAAGTAACCAGACCCCTCAATTACCTGTGATATAGTTTTTAGAATTCTGCTTTTAGTGGGAAAAGTATATGAATGATAAGGGAGGATAAAGATTTTATTTTCAGGACTGTGAACCCCCAGTCCTTTGACACCGTAACCTAGGAACTCACACCTTATGCAAGCGTTCTACAACTGAGCTATATCCCCAACCCCTTTAAAGTATATATTTACTTTCTACCTGAAATTCTCAACTGTGGCCCTCCCCATTCCAGGTCAGGGACATCCAGGTCACAGAGCAGAAAGGTACATGTAAGGCAGGTGCAGCAGAGCCTACAGGCCGCAAAGCTCAGCAGCAGCCCAAATGTTAACCCTGGACTGTCCAGGGTCAGCTTTCCCATTGCAACTTTCAGTTTATAGTTGGGCCAGAGGAGCAGAGAAGAGAGAATGAGCATCCATGATTGATAGCTCAGTCAGCTGGGTATGGAACCAAAGAACATTGGCATTCTCAATGCCCAGACCTTTCCTGGGCCTTTGTCTAAGACTGAGACAAGACACATGGGTGCCATCAGCTTCAAGGACATCCTAGCCCAGCTGACAGCCCAGACTCCTCAAAACTGAATGTATGTGATCCCTAGAGAATAGACTTGGTTTGGGGGGGGGTGCTCCACGGAGTGAGGGAAGCTTAATGTTTATATATGGAGAAAAAAAATGAAAATAAATAAACTTGACGTTGCCAGTGCAAAATGTATCTTTAAATTTGAAGACAGGGTCTCACTAAGGGGTCCAGGCTGGCCTCAAAACTGTTTTTTATTTATATTCTTTTCCTCGGGTTTTGAACTTACCATCCTCCTGCCTCAGTTTCCTAAGGTAGCTTACATTGCAAGCTTATCCCACCAGGCCAAGCTTATCTTAGTTTTTTTTTTTAATCAAACAAACAAAAAATGACTTCTGAAGTGTGCCTGTAACCTATATCTATTCCATCTCTCTCTCCCTTTCCCTCCCCCTTCCCTCTCCCTTACCCTTAAACACCCCCCTTCCCCTTTCCCTCTTCCCTTGACAGCCTGGTATCCAACGCCAGTTCAGTCTCCCCACTTTACAAAAGAGGGCCCTGAGACTCCAAGAGGTGCAGACACTTGCTCAAGGACACAGGCTGCAGGCTGTAAAGCCTGTAGGATGGTAGACAGATGCTACAGCTGTTGCATGTGGCCACCCCCAATCTTGGCTACCTCATTTTGGGGGAGCTGTATATACATCCTTTAAGTGCAGGGACTACTGGCATAGGTAACCAGGACTGTTGAGTATAACTAATACAGATTTATTTGTTTTATATGTAAAAGTGTTTTGCATGCATAACTGTTAATGTACCACTATCCTGGACAGTAGCATCCACATGGCAGCTCACAACTGTTTGTAATTCCACTTCTAGAGTATCCATCCCCCTCTTCTGGCATCCACAGGCACCAGACACGCACATGGTGCACAGTCAATCACACAGGCAAAACACTTTACTTACAAAATAAATAAATTTAAATTAGCCACATTCACCCACAGCAATGTATGCTGTAGCCCTGGCACTGAACAGAATTATTGTGAGGGTCAGTCTTGGTTACATAGTAAGACTGGGTCTCAAAAAACAAAATTTAAACTAAATGTGCCAGCTAGCCACTCTTTGAACTCTGCTTATCATAAACAAGCACCCTATTGGCCTTTAAGTTTTCTCTTAAATATTGAGGAGCTATCAAGAAGCCCCTCCCAATGAGGACCTTTCCTAAGGCCGTTTGCCGCCTCTGCCTTCCTGAGCTCCAGTCCTCTCCAAGTTGTCTCTGGCACACTTTTCCCCCTTCACCATCCTCCAGGCCAGCCTTAGCCCAGCAGCCATTCACATCACAGTCATGGGGCGCCAAGAACACAGCCCTTTCCCTGCTTTGGCCTCAAATATTCACTTTTCCTTGCTGAGTGTCTTAAATTCCACTGAGTCATTTTAAACTTTTTGGATTTCAGAAGATCTGGGACAGGCCTGTGCCTGTTGCCCCCAGATGCCCTCACATTTTCCCCAACTCTGTAGCCTGGGGCCTTCTTTGCCAACAGTACAGCCTTTGCCAGTGGGCTTCTAACTCAGTTTGCCCAATCTGAAGACAGGATAAACTCAGCTGAGTAGTAAGTAAGTGAAGTACCGTTGAACATCCAATTCATGTTCAGTGGAGACCGACTATGTACCATAAGTGAAGTGCCATCAAATATCCAATCTATGTTCAGTGGAGAACCCGATATGTACCATAAGCTTTCTCATAACTAGCCATACTCTGCAAACATCTGACAAGTCAGTCTTTGTCTGCCTGATCTGCTTGATTAGAGTCTATGGTGGCCCATCCCTAAGTGTCACTTAAAGCAAGGATCAGAAACCAAAACTAGCCAGGTAGAGGGGTACACAACTTTAATTCCAGCACTTGGAAGGCAGCGACTGGTAGACCTTTGTGAGTTCAAGGCCAACTTGGTCTCCATAGTGAGATCCAGGACAGCCAGAGCTGCATAGTGAGACCTATTTAGTTAAAGAAAATAAAACAGACAGAAGAAATCAGAGCTTCCTGGCCTCGCATACTTGTAATGAAGCAAAAGCAGAAAAATCATGAGTTTGAGACCAGCCTGAGCTACATAATGAGGCCTTATCTCAAAAATATGAGAACAGAAATCAAAGTTCCCTCAACACCTTACACAGCTTACTTAGTATAGAGCTGATAAGAGTATATTGCCATCAGTCTTTGGGGGTGACTCCTATTTGTATATAGATCTAGCAGTTGGGGTACTCCGTTATTGTTTTGTCATGAACAACCATGTAAAAACTCTTCTGTGGCTTCTAGAATGGATCTGTTGAAATGGTGTAAGCACTTAAAGGCATATGCAAAGCATATTTATGTGAAAAGTCCATCCAAGTTTCTAGTTTGCTTCCTAGTATTTTATTATCTCGTCCGCCCCCAATTCCACAGTGTTTTCTAGTAACTGGGTTTTGAGTCTGCTACGGAGTTTGTATGAAAACATCAAGCACTCCCTGTGAATGCTTCTGTTTTATCTGTTTACATTGTGAATTTGGAACAGTGGCAGGAATGGCACACATGAACAGGACTAGTACAGCTTTGCTACTTCCTAGGCATGTAGCTCAGCTGTTGGGTGCAGGTGCCTAAGCAAGCCCTGTAGTGTCTGGTATCTAGAATATATTTAGTGGGTTTTCCCAAGGCCAGGCAGACTTGACCAGTGCCACTAGTCCAGCAAGTACAGGAAGCTCTCCTGTAATCAGCCAGGACTTTGGCTGATGACTTGAGTCCACTGTAGAGAAATAAGCGTGGAGCTCACTGGGTGTTTGGCTATTTCATGACTATGGCGTCAATATGTGAGTGATTCCACAATGACTCCACCTGCTGCTATGATATAATTGACAGCCACACACCCTATTTGCTCCTTCTTCCTAGAGCTATTATCTTACCACCCAGGCCTGGAGGACTTGGAGGCCTCAGCAGGCACTGGTATAATGTAAACATCTAAGCCCTGGACTGTATGTGCTAAGAGGGATAAGAGGAGATCGCCAAGTTGTTTCTGAAGATATCCTTGGGTTTCCTGAAAGTCCACAGTGGGTGTGATATCAGAGTCCACCTGCAGAGACTGAGTCATATCACGAAAAGGAAATGTCATCAGACTCTTGTTTGGAAGGGTACCCCTGTGGCCAGCCAGCTCCTGTGCTGGAATTGACATGAATGCTTCCTCCCTGAGGACTAGATTTCATGATACCTTAAGGCATCATGCAAGCTTCAACTACGATGCCCATGATCTACAATGGCCTGCATGGCACAATAATCATAAGTGTGCCACAACGACACAAATACCTTTCTCGTAACCAGTAGCTCTATAATTGAGCTTAAGACTTGCACAACAAGAGAGGTGGCCGGCTACTGGAAATCTAGCCTACTATCTAGGGATAAGAAGGAGTCATAGATCTACCCCACAGGACGGAGAGTAGTACTGGAAGGTAGACGGATCTAATTCTGATTATAGAGAGAAGGCTGTCTGTCCTCCTGACTTGAAGAACCATGGATAGGAAACAGCCAATGATCTGGTAGATCAGCTTTTTGGGAAATGAAGACTTGGAAGGGACCGTGGAGATCAAAGGCCAGACAAGAAGCCAGGCCTAGGTCCTACGGAGCATTCAAAGTCTCAACCTCTCTCCACTCCCTAGTTACAGGCTTATTCTCTACAGGTTTATCATCTACCTTCTAATCCCTAGTTACAGGAGACTTCTAATCCCACTTGGAGACTCCTCCCTGAGCATGCCCAGCCCACCTTGGAGCTTCGGGCATAGAGAACTAACTGAAAGAGGACTCGGTGGGGACTGTGACCATTCTGTAAAGTTCAGGCTTGTACTTGTATAGGTCCATTACAAAGATTTCTCTTTGATACAGTTGAGCACACCCCCCCCCATTAGTCATCAAAACCAAAGCAGCTGTGGACTGCTACTGTTGGACACACATGCCATTTCCCCTGTCTCAGCACTCAAACTTCATCAGGATGCAGTGCCAGCCATGCATGGGACTGGCTTAGCACGTGCTACCTTTGGCTTTTATGACCTGAGAAAACCCAGAGACACATCCTTAATCTCATATTTATTTTCTCTGGGAGGAGTGGTGCAGGGGGGTAGGTGTTCCCAGTCCTTGCTGGTCTTAAGCAGTGGAAATAATTCTGGGCACCAGCTGTTGGTCAAGGGTAACTGAGGTCAATGGCAAAGCCCGGGAAGGTCTCTGAAGTGGGATATGGGAAGGAAGGATCTCTATGCAGTGCTTCCAGTTTCTCAGAAGGAGATAAGTAAAGAATTAAAAACTTATTTCAAAATACAACTATGCACTCTAGATCTGAGTGTGAGTTTCTAGAATAAGTGTGTCGCTGGGATTCTGGATAGCTCATTTTATGGGCAACTTGAACGGTGTTGTGGGGGGTCGGGGGAGCATTACTCATGAATCAAGGCATGGAAAAAGAGGGGAATTTTGAGAATGAATTAAGATTTTCCTAGAAACATTCATTCCTCTTTCCTGTCCTTATACAGGGCTTTTGGATGTGACATGGCACCAGATTCGTGATGGCAGCAGGCTGTTACAATATGGTTTTTGGTGGCCAGAGCTCCAGACCCCTTAGCCGCCCGCTGCTGCTCTGGCCCCCCCAAATGACTCAGACACTTATATTAACTTGATGTTGTTTGGCCTATGGCTCAGGCACATTGCTAGCTAGCTCCTTCATCTTAACTCACTTTATTTTTATTAATCTGTCTTGTCACATGGCCCATGACTCACCTGTGTTTTTTACATTGGGGGGGGGGGCATCTGGCTTGATCTGATCTGACTCTGCTCACTCTCTTCTTTTTTTTTTTTTTTTTTAACTATTTTGATTTTTTTACTTATTTTTTCTACGGTGCCTGTCATGGCTAAAACAGTTTTTTATTTAAAGATTGATACGCACAGCATACAGAAAGGCATTCTCACATCAGTAGGCAATCTTACAGAGCTAATGAATCAGATGCCACTGTAATGCAGGAAGGGGCAGTTGTCTAGGTGACCCTGTTAATCCCAGGGTGATCTGGTTCCTTTGCTGTTTGAATGTTTACACCGTGTCCTGCTGTACGGTAGCTCTGAGACTGTCAGCCCCCAACCATTGTTTAATTATCTTTTTACATCTATGCAGCCTATTCCAAGCTTAGGGATGCCCACCTCACCTCTCAGTTCACTGGCTCCACCCACACTTGGGCTCAGTGCTGAATCATGGGACCATTCCTGACAGTCTTGTGAAGAGAGGCACACCGTACCTTGCCTCAAGGATTGTGACTCTCAGCTCTCGCAGATAAGATTTGCCAGAGAAATCTTTTATTTAAACCATGCCCCAGCATGGAGACCTCCCGTCCAGAGTCTGATTCATTAGGTGGGTGGCTATGTTCTTGTTTTAATTTAGGGATTTTATTGCTTGCTTTTACTTTTCTATGGCAAAGAACAAGCAGGAAAAACAACATTTTATCACTTCTCTACTCCACGTGTAGTCCTTGCAGGGACTGCATCTGCCTGGCCTGGGAGCTGACGGAAGCATGAAGCCCCACCCCGTTACCGTCAGTGTGCAAGTAGTAAAGTCCAGGCAGGGATCAATGCCCAGTCTTCTCGGCATGAGTTAGTCATCTGGGGAGCCAGGGGAGTCTAGAATTCTGAGCCCTCATTTCTGAACCTGGCTCTTAAACCTGGGCAGGAGACGGGATTCTCACTAAATAAGCATACAGATGATTCTAATGAGTTGGAAGAATGAGTTTAAAGCACTTTTTTTTTTTCTTCTGGAGAATGTGCACATTACCTGGGGAACTGTGTTTTCAATCTGTTGTTCTTGCATCCAAAGATTTTCTCCTAAGGCTTCTGTTGCCTGCCAACGTCAAGTCACATCCTTCGGCTTGGCATTAGAGAATCTCTGTCATCATCATCTTCTCCTCTTCCTCCTTTTTCTTCTTCAAGACAGGGTCACATTCTGTGGCTGAGTAACTTGCTATGTTGCCTAGGCTAGCCTGGACCTCATAACTGTCTTCCTGCCTCATCTGCCCAATGCTAGGATTAAGGATGTGAGTCAATACACTTGGCTGTCCAGCCTTTTATCTGCCCTTAAGTGTTACAACATCTTCCAAAGCCACTTTTCTGGCAGTCCATATATCCCTACTTCAGGCTCATGAAAGACCAACCAAGAATTGGGTCACTCATTTGGTAGGATTGAGTCCTGTAAATCACCAGATGTGACCCTACAGGGCAATAGATGGAAACAGGCTGTGGCCTCTTTAAAACCTGGCCTCTTTTCCTGAGCATGGATTCTTTGAGCTCTGTTAGAGCATGAGATCACAAGAATTCACAGAGCACAACCTTGTATCTTCCTTGCCACTACTTCTAGATTCTTGTCTTAGTGATGGTTCTATTGCTATGAAAAGACATGAATGACCATAGCAGTTCTTATAAGAGAAAGTAGGGGCATGTCAACATGCAAACAGGCATGGCCCTGGAGCCAAGAGCTTTATATCTTGATCTGTAGGCAGGCAGGCAGGCAAGAAGAGAGAGAGAGGCAGAGGGAGAGAGGGAGGGAGAAAGAGAGAGGGAGAAGGGGAGAGAGGGAGAGGGGGAAGGGGAGGGAGGGAGAGAGAAAAAGAGAGGGGGAAGGGAGGGAGAGAGAGTGACTAGCATGAGTTTTTGAAACCTCAAATCCCGCCCCCCAGTGACACACTTCCTCCAACAAGGCCATGCCTCCTAATCCTTCTAATCCTTCCAAACAGTTCTACTCCCTGGTGACTAAGTGTACAATGGATGAGCCTGTTGGGACTATTTTTATTCAAATCACCACACTTCCTTGCATTTAATCCTGCAGCCTCTGCTCAGATCATTTTCATCAGTATGAAAAGTGAGTTTGTATGAAGGTAGGTTTCAGGGCAAAGCCTTGATGAGGATGCTGATGGTGTCTATCTCACAGACCAATTTACTTTCAGATTCATATAAAACTGCAGTTGGGGTCTCTTCAAAACGTACCAGTTTCAAATACAGAAGGGAGTGAATAAAGTACAGTGGGGAAAAATTAAAGCTGTTTCAAAAGAAGTGAGAAAAAAAAACAGAAAAGCACACCACCATCTGGGACTCATCGGTTGCTGACCCGGGGTCCCATGTCAGCAAGCTTCAGACAGTATCACAGCTCATGCTGCTTTGAGTCAAATTTGAGAAGGGCCAGAGTGATGGGAATACAAACATAGTCCCTTGTGGGTGTGAAAGATTTGCAGCCTCAGCTCCAGGGGCAGTGGGAAGCGTGTCCTAAGGAGTCATGGAGTCTGTTCTTCAATCACCTGCACATAGAAAAACTAGTGTCCACCTGGTTATCTGGACAAACTAGAGCACTCTAAACCTTGCTTTTGTTCTAGAATTAGCTATTCTCTTTGCCTTTGGGCTCTGCATAGAAGCATTGTGGACTCTGCATAACAGTCCAGGCTGAGTGGCCAGCACTAGGAGAGCTCAGGTTGGTCCCCAGTTCTGCTATTAGTTATTTGAGAATCCTGGATGGGTCACTTAATATTTCCTATCTGAAAAATAGAAACAATTTAGTGTGTTCTCTCTTTCTCTCTCTCTTCTCTCTCTCAATACTTAGGAAGAGCTCTTTAGAAAACAGGTTAACACTTTAGTACTATGCCTCACATGGAGTCAGCACTTTGCAAATGGAGGTTATTATTATATTATTTGAAAACATGGGGAGAACAGTGCACAGTCCAACATAGTTGTATTAAACAAGATGGGAAATATATGCTTGCAAAGTTTAAAACCTGTCCTGTTAGCCCAGTGTCGTAGAGTCTTGGGATAGTAGAAGGAAGGGAGGTCGGGAAGCCTAGTTCTGGAATTCAGTTGCTCCATTTTGCTGGGTGACTTTGGGTTCCTCTGCACTTTTTCTTTTCTTTTCAAATTATGTTGTGTGTGGGTCTTTTTCCTGCGTGTGTGTCTATGCACCAAGTCATTCACTGCCCACAGAGTCCAGAAGAAGGTGTTGGATCCTCTGGAGCTGGACTTGCAGACAGTTGTTAGCAACCGAGTCAGTGCTGGGATTGGAAGCCAGGTGATCTACAAGAGCTTCTGCTTGTCCTTTTACTCACTGAACCATCTCTCCAGCCTCTCTTAGTCTGTCTCTTCATCGAGCTGTGTCCCATGGAAGCTGCTTTGTGACGTTACTGTGAGAGCTAAGTGAGTAATGCCTTTGGGACAGGTCTGGACACGGTCTAACAGCTCAACAAGCTTGCTTGCTGTGGCTCCCATGTGCTGAGCAGCAGCGAGATACAAAACAGAAACAACAGGAAGGAAAAACGACAGATAAATGAGAGTGGCTGAGCAAAGCAATCGAGTCCTTGGCTTTGGGAATGAGTCAGTTGGCACTGTGAAGAGCAGAGAGGTGTAGGGACAAAGAGGAGGCAGCCTCTGCAGGGTCTAGATCTACACCCATCCCCCTTCAGGGCCAGAGTCACCGGATGGGCAGGCGGAGACGGCAGGGAGGGACCACTGAGGGGTCTGGACATTCCTAAAGGGTCTGACATAAAGCAGTGTGGTCAGTTTTCCTTGATACTTGCCACTAGGAAACAGTAGCAGCTGATGCCCTCGGAGCCCCCCTCTGCAGGCAGACACCATTCTGATGCTCACACTATTAACAGTGGGTGGTTGCTTTTATGCTTCTCAATCAGCAGAGGGGAAGCCTGGGGCCCTTGAAAGCTGGGCCTGTACTCAGTAGGGTGACGCAGTGGTCTGGGGCTACCCTTTACTTCCTTCATTCCTGGTCAGTTCATGCCAGTTCTGACAGTACAGACATATCTTTAAAAGATTTCCTTGGTAGAAAAATCCTGCAGGGAGAGATGATGCACCCATGGGCATGCATAGGTGGCTAAATGTGTGGGTAGGGTGGACTTTCTCCTTCCTTCACCCTTCTCTCTCTTTAGTAGGCTCCTTTCCAGCCTGCTTTTGGGAGAAAAAAATCCCAGGGTTTTTTTTTGGGGGGAGGCAGTGGAGCCACATACCTCATCTTCATTTCACCTCAAAAGGTTCATCAGAGGATTGTAGTAAGAGGTTTCCGGCCCGGACTTTTAGGCCCAGCCTCAAGGTTTAGACCCGCAGACCCACAGACACGCAGAGACACACAGATGCTTACAATAGTTTTAGGCTGATCGGCCTAAGGCCCAGGCATATAACTTGCTAACTCTTTGCCCTTAAACTAACCCTTGACGCATTCTGTTTAGACATGCAGCTCAGTACCTTTTCTCAGAGCAGCATAGTTGTCCTCTGCTTCTTCTGGCTTCTCTCTGGCATTCTGCTCTGTTCTTCTTGTTCCCAGAGTTTTCTTAGTCTGGTAGCCCCACCCACACTTCCTTTCTGCCTTTGGCCAATCAGCACTTTTTATTAAACCAGTGGGTGGGACAATTATTTATAATGGAACAACATAATCCCCCTACATATATTTTAAAAAGAAAAAATGGGATATGTAGACCCGAAAGTCCGGGCCAGAAACCTCCTACTACAGAGGATGGCTACCCGTTGAGATCAGGTGGGTTGATTAGAAGAACTTACTGTTCCCAGATGCACCTGACTGATAAGGCTTCATGACACCACTCCCAGAGGCTGAGCTTTTCAAGTAAATTAAGCCTACAGGCTTGCCTTACACCAGAGGAAGAAGGCCAAGCTATGGAATTATTGGCCTCCAGCAGTTAGGGAGTTTTGGAGGATCCATAGGAAGGGTTAGAGCAATGGTTCTCAACCTGTTGGTTCCAACCCCTCTAAGGGTCAAACAACCTTTTGCAGGGGTCTCATATCAGATATCCTATGTATCAGATATTTACATTATGAGTCAAACAGCAGCAAAATTATGGTTATGAAGTAGCAGCAAAAATAACTTTATGGTTGGGAGTCATTTCAATATGAGGAACTATATTAACGGGTCACATCATTAGGAAGGTTGAGAATCACTGGGTTAAAGTGACTGAGACCCTCCCTAGTATCAGATACCACTCCCTACACAGGCAGTTACCAGCTCCCTTGCGCCCTGCCAGGACATTCAGCAAGCTATTCAGGCCATCATCCTTACAGGAACTGGGCAGTGACAGTGAGGACGCCAGCTGAGAACAAGAGCCCTGGGGTCTTGTTGGCTGTGAGGCATGATGTGGAAAGAAGACACTTGTGTATGACAGGCCTCTATGGCTCTGGGCACTCTGGGCTCCAAGTATGAAACCTGGGACTCAGATGGGCCTCAATGGAACCAACCTTGGGAGAGCAGGGCACCAGAGCAACAAGAAAGAGCTATTCCAAACCAAAAGTCACCTGCCACCACCCCTGTATCGAGGAGGGGGCAGTATTGAGAGAAGTGAGGTAAAAGGACCCATGGAGCTGTGGCTCCACTTAGGTAACAGGTGGAGACCCTGAAACACACACAGAGGATGGCCAGTTACTGGCATGACCTCATTCTTCTCTGGCCGGTCCTGACATCTCCTTCCCTCTGACCTCCATTTCTTCTGCCCAAGGTCAAAGCTCCCCAAATTTGTTCAGTTCGTTCCGTTTCTGTCTGCTCTAAGCGAGGGAGCATGCTCTGTGCACACTTGGGCACTACCACGCTTCAGCCCAGGTATGTAGACCCCAGAAGCCGGTTACAGAAGAGGCCCCATTCCATAAAAGATTTCAAAAAGTCCCTTGTGCAGACACTTGGTAGGAAAAGGGATACGAGGCTGTCTCTGAGGTGACTCTGAAGAGACCAGCCACCTTATGTTGTGTTTAAAGGTTACCCTCAGCCAACACCATTCACAGCATGTTGTGTGTGACTGCGTTTCCCACACCCTCAGCTTCAGAATGTGTCCTTTCTCCAGGACCATGTATGATACTGAATTGAAGAAAATGAGATCCCAAACCAGGTTGGCAGAATAAGGCTCTTTATAACTTCTACATCAGAAGGGATGATAGGGTTTCCTGCTGCAGGCACATTTACAGCCAGAAGAACTTTTATTTCATTTTTTTTTTCAGGGCTGTGAAATGTTTTCACTACTAGATTGGATAGTAAAGCCCTGTTAGGACAAATTCTATTACTGAGAAGTGTTCAGTCCTAATAGAGAGATTTCCATGTCAGCAGTCGGCCTATTGAGTGGGGCTC
The DNA here is from genome assembly GCA_033318265.1 of Phyllotis vaccarum. Classification (NCBI taxonomy): domain Eukaryota; kingdom Metazoa; phylum Chordata; class Mammalia; order Rodentia; family Cricetidae; genus Phyllotis; species Phyllotis vaccarum. The sequence goes on along the minus strand of JARWLC010000009.1, from coordinate 13,145,346 downwards.
TCTTAGAGAGTCAGAGACAAACTCTGCCCTGTGGTCCCTCCTCCCCTCTCTGGCTCCAATGTGACCTTCCATGAAGAGAAGTGTGTGTGTGTGTGTGTGTGTGTGTGTGTGTGTGTGTGTGTGTGTGTGTGTGTGTGTGTGACAATACAGGTGGGAAGGGAGCTTAGGGACATGGGCTAAAGAGAGGATAGATGGATGCTGAGCAGGCAGAAGAGCAGGGTAGAGGCATGGTGCTTCAGTGTTCTAGTCCCTGTGGTAGCTTTAGAGAGCTGATCAAAACCCTGTTGTATAAGATAGTGTTTCCAGACTACAGGTGTTATTATGCTGTTATGGGCTATCTAATTGATCTAGCTGGTGACAACCTCCAGTTTAAAAAAATGAAAGGAGGGAAGGAGGGAGGGAGGGAAGGAAGGAAGGAAGGAAGGAAGGAAGGAAGGAAGGAAGGAAGGAAGGAAGGAAGGAAGGAAGGAAGGAAGGACAGAAAACATTACAGGCAGAGTGAAAATTGGTCGATAAAACACCTTTCATTGGCTGGGAGATGGCTCAGTTGGCAAAATGCTTGCTATGCAAGCATGAAAACCTAAGTTTGGATCCAACGTTTACCTAAAAGTCATGCACGGTGGCAACAAGCATCTAACTACAGCACTGGGGCTGTAGAGGGCAGATCCCTAGAGGTCACTGGTCAGACAGGCTAGCCTATGAGCAAGCTCTGGATTCAGTGACCCAGTCTCAAAAAGCAAGATGGAAAATAACATCTGAGGAACACATTCAACTGACTTCTGCTCACCCCCCATGCACACACACACACACACACACACACACACACACACACACAAATGCACACTTGTATAATCACAAGACCTTGTACACACACACAAACAACTGTAAAAAGGAAAAATAAAGTTTGTTCAGTTTTCCATATGTGGAGATTTCTATACCAGTCATGGAGGAAAATGTTATCCTGTGTCTGAGTTGGCCCAACTTTGGGACGTTCTTGTCATAATCACCTACATTTTGATTTTAAGAACCATGAGATTCAGTAAGGCAAAGTTACCCAAATTGTGAAATTCACATCCAGGACCAGGGCCTAGTTTCTAGGTCAGACCTCATTCCTCCAGCTGCTTTTGCTGTTAGATCCCTCTCAGGGTGGGGTGGGATGAGGTGGGGTAGGTATGTGGCTCCACAGCCAACACCATCTGCTCTGGGAATCATATAATGGCCTGCACTCACCCATGGGAACTGTTATAAAGACACTGAAACAGAAAAACTTGGAATCTGTGTCCTGTGCCTGAGGGGCAGTTGTACCGTCTGGCTGGTCTTGCTGTTACATTGTAAAGGGTTATGAGTAGCTAAGCTCCCCCTGAAGAGCAAATCCAACCCTTTTCCTTCATTCTATAGATGCTACATGCATGAGGGCCAGGGGCTCCCTTAGTGTCCTGCACAGTAAACAACCTGACACCAAGAGTCCAGTGATTCAGATGGCCCGTCAAGGGGGCTTGAGCCCATACATCTTCCCCAGTGTGAGACACGTCTGTTATATGGGCCTGGAGTGAGTTGGGCTGCCCTCTCCTGGGTCACTGGAACCCCCCAGAGCCACTTTCACCCTCTGTTTAGTTTAGAGGAATGGTAACCGTAGCCAGGAAGGGACAGTTAGGAAGAGTGGCAAGCACCCAGGTCCCACTAGACTTGAAGATATCTCATGTCCTCTCAGCCCATTTATCCTTACCCTCTAGTCTGCCAGGTGCTTTGACCCCCTTAGCCAGCACCTCCCTATTTTAGAACAGATAATACAAAACAAAACAGGGTGTAAATGTTTACTTTCCTTCTTCACTCACTCTACAAATATTTGGTGCTTACTATGCTCTGACCATTTCAGAACCTTCACAAGGGTAGTGAGTTGTGATTTACCCAAGGGGCTGAAACACATTGAGCCCCCGGGTGCTGGCTTTCACCAGCCAGCCAGCAAGTGTTTGTTGAATTTGCCCAGCAAGTGCAAGGAGGGGCCAAGGAAAGTGAGGGGGTATTTCTGAGCCTGTATGCCAGGGCACGGAGTTGGAGTATGTGTTCACTCTAGGAGAGCTAGGGCTCCAGAGAGCAGGCATTGAGGAGGATGGGTATCGCCAGCCATACTTCTGATCTCTGCAGGTGCTGAGGGATTAGCCACCAGGCAGGTGGGCCTCCGAAGGTCCTCTGCTTAACTCTGCCATTCTCACACCTTCAGCCATTCAGATGGCAGAAAGGACAAAACTAAGGCTTGGACCACCTGCCCCTCTGCTGTCTGTGGTGGACCTGAGGGTTCTCAGCCCTCCTTGCATGGGCCATCAGGGAAATCAACTCAGAAATGCAGCGCCTAAGCCCAGACTCAGCTAACCCCACAGTGTGGTAGGTGGGACTGTCTAAGGTTCTCTGGAAATCCACACATCAGAACATCTTGTGGAGGAGGTTCCAGAATGTTCTTTCGCTTTAGACTAGCTGCTGACGCTTCCATCTTGCTTCATGTTGGGTTCCAGGGGAGAAAGCCTTTGTCCCATTACCTCTAGGGACAGGAATACAAGAGGCTGCATCTGACACTGGGGTCCTCTCTCAGGCTTAAGGTGTTTTGTCTCCTGTGAAACAATGTTGATGTTGAGGAGGGGACCAATGAGTAGGCTATGCCTGTGGCAGTACACATGCCTGCCTATGCAATATACATGTGTGCTTCTTCTTGATGACGCCCACAGCACCACATAGTCGTAAGGGTCAGGACAGAGACAGCAGAGGCCCGGGAATGGTACAAAGCCCCTTCCCATTCCCAGACATTTGCTGTCTACATCCCCTCTGAACACTTTAATGGAGGGCTATTTTGATGCTGGCAAAGATATGGGTTTAATTAATAAGAGAGCTCAAAAGGTCAAGGGAAATCTGAGAATAATGAAAGGGAATCATGTATACACTGTGCAACTCATCAGAAAAGCGTTGCTGGATGGGAGGACCTTGACAGCAGGAGAGTTTGGAGTGTTTTGAACCCAAGCGTCTTTGTCCCTCTGATCTGTCTTGAGGATGAAGAGCTCCGCATTTGCCATGGGGAATGCACAGGAGAAATGCCACCAGTCTCCTGTACATTCCACCTCTAAAAACACAGGGGGTGCAAAATGGGGGAAATATGAGAAAGGGGAAAAAGACCGGGGAAAAATAGGGAGTGCAAAAAAGGGAAAAAAGAATTTAAAAAAAAATACAAAGGGAAATACTGAGAAAAAAAAAAACAGGGTGCCAAAAAAAAAAAAAAAAAAAAAAAAAAAAAAAAAAAAAAAAAAAAAAAAGCCTCAGAGCACTCATCACAAACCATCCTGATGACCTCCTCTTGACACAAAGATGTCCCTGAGGCATCTCCAATACACTGGCTGTGTGGTACTAGAGCACCCTAAATCACAGCGCTCTGAATGGGGCACCCCGGAGTCCAGGGGTTCTCCTCTTGTTACATGGCAGGTATTTGCTATCCACTAAGCTACCTCCAGTCCACTAAGACAGAAGTCCCCTGCTTCTGTAAGCTCCTGTTCCTCCGAACTGTGTCATACAGATGAGAAGGTGACGCCTCAGAAGCTGACACAGGAGGAGGATTTTGGAAAAGGGTGAGGTGAATGAACCCTGAGCACTTAACCGCAGCTGGGGCCTGGCAGGCTGCACAGAGTCTTGGCCCTAAAGAGCCAGTGTTTCTGTTGGAGACTTGAAGAAGCAAAGCAGAGAGGCAAGGACAGCTGAGGAGAGGGGATGGGATATTACTACAACGTGGCCTAGAAGGCAAGCAGAGCTGGGCAGGGACTGAAACTCCCACACCAGACCTCTTCTGCCAGCCACTGGCTTTTAGAGAAAGGTGGTGGGGAGCAGGGCTGCAGCCAGGCTTAGCCCTCAACAAAAGAGAGCGGCACAATCTACCAGAGTGGGTACAGGGGAGCCGAGCAAGGGAGGGAAAGACCTTCCCCCATTCAGAGTTGGGGCCTGATGTAATTCTTGGGCCTTAAAAACCGACTGCCAAGATCCTGTCAGTACCTGCCCAGCCCCGTGCCAGTCCCAGCCCTGTGCCTGTCCCAACCCTGAGGACTCTTCTGTTTGCATTGTTTCCTGCATCCCACACCCAAGCCGGAGGAGAATAAAGATAGCCAACCCTGCCCACCCTGCCTGCCCTCCCCACCCGGTGACTCAGGCCGGGCGCCTGGTGGCAGCTCTACTCTCTGGCCTGCTCAATTGCCTGCATCTGCTCGCGATTTGCTGTTCATGTCTCTGTGACCTCAATGAGGGCGATTCCCCCTCCCTGGATGTAAAAGAAATGGTACCTTTCTCTCCCCCCTCGCCCCTGTGGTATACAGATTATTATAGTGTCTGCCCGGTTCAGGGGTATGAGAAGGAAAGTGAACTTGGACAAGGCTAGTTTAATTGCTGTGTACAGCTGCCCGAGGTCCCCTGTCCACTCTGGCCAGTCCTGAGCCAAACCAGTTTTCCATGGCCAAGCTGGGCCTGGTTTCCACACGGGTTCCTGTCAGGAAGTCCCTCCGCCCAGCGTATGCTGTTAAATAAGATCCTTTTCATTCTTGTTCCTCTTATAAACCTTCCTTTCAGGTCGTCCTGAGGGGAGAGCAAGGATGTGGCAGGGGGTAGGGGGTGGCAGGAGGCTCCATTCCCAAAAGGGAAGTGGGCTGGCAGGAACCTGGCCTGGGTCAAATACCCAGGGCCCTAGTCCAAAGACAATGCCTAGAGCTGCTTCCTCCTCTATAGAGTGTGCCAGCCGACCCCCCCCCCCAATCATCTAGTGCCACCTCCCCACAGGAGGGGCAGGGTAATGGGAAGAACGGCCCATCCTAAAAATACTTCCCACCTTCTTCCATCCTAAAAATACTTCTACCACACACTCCCCACAGAGAATGAATTCTCTCTTCCTTTCTTCAAGTCTTGTTGGCCTGTCTTAGGCACCCAAACTGATGGGCCCAGCTCTTTCCAGCTGTGCCCTTGGCTCAGACCTACAAGGATGGGCCAGCTTCCTCCTCCTCTTCTTCCTTCTGCTGCCTCTGATCCTGGACCAGCAAGCTGACCCCACCCACCCCCATGAGCTACACTGTATATTCATTGTGGCTTGGATTGTTCACTCTGCAAGCCTGGCAATGCCAGGCACACAGAGCATGTGCTGAGTGATTAGAAAGGTGTGTCTCTTTCTGCATCTGTGATATGACTTTGACGTCCCTTGAAGTCACCTGGACTCCTTCTCTCTGCTACACTGAGGCCTCAGGTGAGTTACTTCAGCTCCACAAGCCTCTTCCTTGCCCGTGTAGTAGCCTCATGATTCCAGGCCCCTCCAGGCTTTATCTAAAGCCATTCATAGAGGGCTGGGGGTGCACCTGTAGTATCTCTGCCCTCTGTTTCTGCTGCTGATGCTGGGCCTGAATGTCTCATTATATCCAGCCACTCAGACACAGGCCTTATTGTCATTGTTTCCAAGAGAAGGGGTTTATGCAAACATATTAGCAAACATAAAGCTAAGGAAGAGCAGAGATATTTCTTGACTTTATATAATTCCTCACAAAAGGTTAAATTTAAAATCTCATTGCAAACGTAAGATAAACTTGTAGCCGGGAGGTCAGGTGGCTGGGCAACACGCCCCCACCCTCATTTGAAGTTTTATTTCATTTTTATTTCCACATACGATTGTCAGTATTTATGGAATATGGTGTCATACTTCAACCCATGTATGCCCTGGGGAATATCATATGAGATATTTAGAATGTCCATCTTCAATATTTATCATTTTTATGGGGATATACTGGAAACCATTTCTTCTAGTTGTTCTGGCGTACACAGAATAACACTGTTGACCCTAGTCATGCTGTGTAGAGCCCTCTTTCTGACCAGTGCCCTTGGTACAGTGGTATCCTCCATCCTGCCCATATCAAAGTCAGGACAGAGCTTTCCTTGGGACCCCACTGTCGATGTGCTAACAGCCTTGCACTCTGCAGTCCAGTAGAAGGAGAGTTCAAGATGATGTACGTGTAGCACAGAGCCTGGTCCCCAACAGCAGAGGATACAGTCAAATGACTGTCTTCCTGGTCCTTCCATTGACCACAGACAGTGAGTCTTGTATGTCTTAGTCTGGTGAAAACAGTGTAGGAAGGTGACAGGTAGTGGCATCCTGCTGGTGTTATGATAAGAACCAGTGGATGGAAGAACAGATCCAAAGGCTGAGGCAGCTATTGGACCGTGCACAGGCTAGGAGGAAAGGCAACGAGGAAGAAAAGTGCATTCTCTCTCTGATAGGGGCAAGGCCAGAGGAGTGCCACCCACAGAGACACCTGGACAGGGCTAAGCCTGCTGACAATGGAACAGTGTGGGCACAGATTTAGTCAGGCAATAGAAATGCACGGGGCCCTGTTCATAACTTCTGTGGATATTCTAAGCGAAATAAATGTATCCAAAGCTTCAAGGCTAAGATGTACATATAAAATGCTCATTGTTTGCCTTTCTGAGTTTGGGGTATGTCACGCATAATTGTTTCTAGTTCCATTTGTTTCCTCCAGATTTCATAATTCATTTCATTTAACAGCCAAATAATATTCTAGAGTGTAAATGTACCACATTTTCATTACCCATCAGTTGATGAACACCTAGGCTGTTTCTGATTTTTGGCTATTGTAACTGAAGCCGCAATGAGTATGGATGAGCAGGTATCTCTGTAGTAGGGTGGAGATTTCCTGGGTTTATCCAAGAGTGGTATAGCTGACTTTGATGGTAGATATAGTCTCCCCTTTTTGAGGAGCCTCCACACTGATTCCATAGTGGCTGTACCAGTTTGCACTCCCAGTAACAATGGATGAGTGTTCCCATTCTCCTACATTCTGGCCAGTATATGCTGTCATATGTTTTATTAATCTTGGCCATTCTGACTTGGGTAAGTTGAAATCTCAAAGTAATTTTAATTTGAATTCCCTGATGACTAAAGATCAATATTTTTGAGAATTCTGTTTAGTTCTAGACCGCATTTTAAAATTAGATTATTTGTTTTCTATGTGTTCAAATTTTCTAAGTGTTTTGTATATGTTAGGTATTGACACTGTGTCCGATGTATCAGTTGCTTCCCCCTGTTCTGTAGGCTGTCTCTTGGTCTGAATAATGGTGGCCTTTTCTGTGCAGAGGTCATTTAGCTTTATGAGGTCCCATCTATTTCCATCTTAGTGTCTGTTGAGAAAGGCCTTTTCTGTGCCTATGAGTTCATGCCTGTTACCTACTTCACCTTCTATAGGATTCAGGTTATCATTGATCCATTTGGAGTTGAGTTTTGTCCAGGGTGTTACATATGGTTCTATCATCAATCTGGCCCAGTTTGACCAGTACCATTTGTTCAAGATGTGGTCTTTTCTTCTGTATTTCTGTCTTATTTATGAACAATTGGGCATCCATAGGTAGAGGGAGGTATATTTTGTTCCTCAGTTCTATTCCATTTTTACATCAAATGCTAATCTCTTTGTAAAAGCAAAACCCTTTGCAGGTACATCTATTCATATTGGACCAAATGCCCAGGTTAAGCTAAGTTAATATAGAAAACCAGTTATTACAGCCCCTGATGTACATTAGAAGTAGACCGTCAGGTCATCTGTTGGCCCCTAGCCAGTTCAGCTACTGTGAAAGGACATCCAAGGTAAACGCTAACTCCTTCACGTACAGGGAGGCTGTCCTCTCTTTCCAAGTCACACACACTGGCAGAGAGCTGAGCTAGGTTTTCAAACTGACCCCTTACTCTCAGTGGCTGCTCCTTCCTGTCCCCCACATGGCTGAAGGAGATCTCTTCTGCACCAAACACATGACCATGCCCAGATACCAACCAGCATCCTCACCCTTTCTTCTCCTAGAACAGAAGGGAGATTCTAAATGGACTCTGTCTCTGAGTAGAATGAAGAATTTGAGGCTTCCCTATGGTTGCCACCTCCCTGGATTAATACCCAGGTCCTACCAGCATCTGTAATCTTGTAGCTGCTTCATTTATGCTTAGGTTCAACACTTTATGCTATAATCTACACGTATGGTCTCCACACACTCACCTCTTACTCCACATTAAATATGATGTATGAAGTCAGTTTTTCTTTAAATCAAAGCCTCGTTCTGATTATTGGTCTTGTTTGCAACACATCACTCCCACTCCCCAAGAGCTTGTCCACACCCCACCAGTAGAGGATATGATGTGATTGGCCAGAGACAGATCCAAAGAGACAGGATAAGATGAGTCTTTAGAGACAGGACCACACACCAGGGATGGCAAAGCATAAGCCCTAGGGATGTCCTGTGGGAGTTGTAAATGCTCTGGAGAGGGGTAGCATGGCTGCCAAAGATTGGGCCCACCCAGAAGATGGTCCCCAGCTAGTGGGTGAAAGAGGGAGCCAATATCACATGCTGGAAACCAAAGGCCTCTAATAGGCCTGCCTCACAAAGCAAGGGGCTATAAACTTGTGGACAGAGGGTTCAGCTAGCAAGCCTTTACCCTGAGATTATCCCAGAAAAATCAAGTGGGCTGGAAGATGTCCAATCCTACTCGGTCACCAGCTCTAATATCAAACTGCTGTCAGATGAAATCACTTCTCCAGGAGCCACAGAGGGAGGCCACACTACGTGGCAGAGGAGGCCACAGGGCCCCCTTGGAGACCTCTTTGACCTCAGGAAGCATCAGACAGTACCAGAACATGAGGTCAGGCTTCCTGGTTCCTGTCCCCCAAACCATCCATTTCTAAGCTTCCCAGGCAGTGGCAGATACTGGCACCCTTGACATTCTTGTCAACTTAGCTTTTCAGCCTCTCCTAAGGACCCTCAGACTCCTGTGTGCCAAAAAAAAAAGTCCTTACCTATGAGCTTTAGGACTTGAAAGTTTGGAAATTACAGCCCTTCCAGTGTTCCCCAGGCCGTGTGAGTCACATCACTGAAGCAGTGTGACAGACCACACCAGGACCTGGCAGTACTCATCAGGAATCTAAGTGCTTTAGGGACAGAGGTAGGACAAGGCTCTCCTCCACTGCAAGTTCAAACCCAACTTGAGAGCTACACGAGGCCTTGTCTCATATCAGATGCTGCTTCAGATTCACAGCCTGGTGGCCATGTACATCTGGCCAGGCCCAGTGATGAGCTTGTGAACTCACTGTGAGGGATGAGAGTGAGAAGCCTGTCCCTCAGTGGAATGCTAAGTACTGCTTCCTACCTTAAGCACAACGAGGCCTCTTCCAAGCTCAAGGACACGCCTGGTACTTGGGTTAAGAGACTATGTGAGGAGAATGTTACTTAAAGCTGAAGTGCTAGATGTCACTTCTGTTTTTTGCTCCACCTCCCAGAAAGGCCAGCTGTGGCCCCAGTCTCTCTCTCTCTCTGACCTCACATGTGGCCAATGATATGACTGATGGGTCCAGGTTCGAATGTTTCTGTGGCCTTCTAAGGAGATAAGCCATTGATCTGATGAATTCTCGTGCTTGATTCAGATCAACCCAGAAATCCTAAACTAATTTAGAGTGCAGGGTGTCCTGTTCAGATCTCTCCTGGTGGGAATTCCCAGTGGCCAGAAGGCAAGCTGAGTAGACTCAAGTCAGGCTGGGGTTGGGTGGAGCTCAGAAAGGCGCCCTCCAGTTACCTCACCTTAGCACCACCTACACATGGATGAAGCCGGTCCTGATTCTTCTTCCCAAGGGATTGGGCCACCTTCTCATTCTCCAACCTAATTACCCAACCTTGTGTTGACATTGACTCGGAAAGACCTACTTAAGAGGACTGGATTGCCAGAGATCGATATCACAACTGTCACCATCCTTATTAAGGAACACTTAGGATCATGCCACATGCTAGAGACCAGGGAAGTTCTCAGAGGCACACAAGAGTCCCTCAGGACTGCTGCTGTGAAAGGCCTCACCATCCTCTGCATAAGCTCCAGAGGTTCAAAGGATAATAATGAGTCTGATAACCCCACAGCCCCAGAGAGCACCTATGGACCTATCCAGTTCCAGCTTCCATGTGTTAGCCATGCTGTCACACCTCCTTTCCTCTGTTCCCTCCCTCCCCTCTCACTGCTTTTGCTCACCCCCCATATTTGCATTTCATTCACCTCTCTCTTCCTCCCATGTCCATCATCTTCTGTCTTCCCACCTTCTGTTTATCTTCATCCTTCTGGGAACAGACAGGGGACTGCCCCCCTCACAGGTAAGGTGGGAAGCTGCCAGAGTTGAGCAATAGAAATGTCAGCAGTTCTTTGGCACCAAATGGGGCAGGTGGTAATTCAAGGGTGTGGGCTTCAAAAAGGCCGCTGTGTTTTGTGGAACACGAGTCACGTGATCCTTAAAGGCCAAGAATGTGGGTGGTGTGGATAAGAAGGTAGAAACAGTCTTGGGTGACCAACTGTCACAGCTTGCCCTGAATGGAGGAGACCCATGGAATGTGGGACAGTGGGACATTCGATGTCCTGGGAACATACAGGCTTGATCTCACCTCTGGATCTGACAAATGAGGAGGGAAGGTGAAGGTGGTGTCTTTAGAGCCCTTTCTGGGGCACTGGCAGGCAATGACCCCAATTTCTCTCACCTCTTGTTGGCTGGGCATCCCAATAAAGAGCTGGGCAAGACAGACAGAAAGGCCCTGGGGGAAGGGCTGTGGTCTCTGGGTTAGCAAAGCATCCTGGAGACAATGGGGAGAACATGGTGTACTTTCTACTTTAACCAGATAGATGTGCCCTGTCTTCTTCTGAGCCTCCACGTCCTCAACTACGAAATATCCATTCCCACCCTGACAACACCTGATGTTTGCAGTCAGTATCCTCAGGTCTCCCAGCCACCACTACTCTTCTTGGTTGGAGATGCTGGGATGGCTCAGCCTTTACCTGCAGCATCAGCCTTAGTTCTTACAGCCTCATCCTTGATGTAGAAAATCAGGAGGGAAAATCACCATCCCATAATACCCAAATGCGGACAGAGATAATAAAGACAAAAGAGACAGATCACTACCTGGCACATAGTGGGTACTCATGAAACTATGGTTCCATGCCCTCCTGGGTCCCAGGGGTCAAGCCTCTTCTGAGATGTCCTCTCACATCTCAGGCTCCAAATGCAATAATGCTGATGTTTTGTCTCCTGCAGTTTAAGTTACCTAGGGTCAGCCACTGTCCTGAAATATTAAATAGAAACATCCAGAAATGAATAATTCATACGTTTTCAATAACTTTTATTACAACACATTATCATAATTATTCTCTTGTGTTGTTATTGCTCATCTCTCACTTGACTAACTTTGAACCTGAGCTCTAAATACAGGTCCATGCAAATAGGAGAAACTGAGTGTGGGTGTACCTCCCACAGTCTGGCATCCCGTGTAGGTCTGGGCTCATATTCCCCGGGATAAAGGAAATACTGTGCTGTGGAACAAGGTGGAATGTTCCACAGTGGATGCTTTGGAATTATCACCGAAGGCTTCCAAAGAAATCCTTTCTCTACAAAGTGTTTAATCAGGACAATGAGAACTCTTTCTTTCTATTGAGATTTAGCCTGTGTTTAATAAATGCCCTGGTTTAGCATTTATTGCCACAAGTACGCAGATGGACAGTGTGTGCTGGGCTCAGCCTTCTTGGAAGGGTAAAACCGACACTGTACTTACTGTCTCCTCAATACGTACCTTCCCTAGTCCCTCCCTCCTCACCGTGGCAGAGGTGAGAACCAACAAATGTGGTTGGCAGCTCAGTCCCCAGATGCCAGTACCAGTTGAGGAGAAGGCACAGATCCTGGACTGGAACAGCCTGTGCCTCTCTTGAGGCAGACACAGAGAAGCCATTTTTACACTCTTCTTCCATGGGCCCATGTGTTTGATGGAGGGAAGGACACATTGTTGGAGAATAGACACCTAGTTCTGCCAGGTGTCCTGGAGGAGGTGATACATGGGCAAGCCTTGAGGGGTGAGCAAGGGTTAGGCTCAGGACTTGAGCAGGGACTGCACTTCAGTTGACAGGACAGAATGAGGAATGTTGAAGTAAGAGAGGCTGGGCTTGCACAGGAGGCAAGCCAACAAGTAGGCCAGTTGATGCTCAGAGAGACAGGAACTGAGAGAACGGGTAAATGTGTGAGACCCAATCTGGCAACACTGAGCAGCTAATTGAGACCCAAATGCATGGCTGGCTGACAGAAGTGAGAGTGACCGTCCCCAGCTCTGCTCGTGCACAGTCCACTCCCCTGCCCTTTCTTTAAAGAACTGGAATATGTCTGTTTACTCCTGACCCCTCCTTCTGCCTTCTCTTCTGGCAAAAGACTCCCCAGAAAAGCTAAAAATTGATTTCATCCAACCTAAATCAGAGGGCGGATGAGTTGGCGCTTTATTCCCCTGGGACAAAATGGTCTTGTGGGAGAGGATGGGCTCCATCCTAATTGCATCTGTGGTCACCTCCACCCACCCGGCCAGAGCTGGGCCTCAGCTGCCTCCTGAGGGCATCATACAACAACAGCTCTCCTCCCCACTTCCACTGCTCATCAGCCTAGAAAACCTCCCACCGGCTTATGAATTAGAGACCAAGCAGGAAGGGAAAAGGCCTGTGCTGGGAGGTGTCTAGCGATGGGGCAGGTGACTCCATGAGGTACTAGCTAGGGCTCTTCTAGAAGCTGCAGCAGCCTCACTAACACCCACCACACCTCATCCCAGTCACACAGCACTTTTCGTGATTCTTGGGTTCCTAGATTGTTGTGTGGGATTAAGCATACCGTCTATTTAGAACTGACCACCAGGAAAGCTGAAAAGGGGGCTTATTCACTCTGGCTTTAAAAGAAATGTTTTTGGAAAGGGTGTGTAGTGAGTAAATAAATTGTGAAAACACTGGCTGTAATAGCAGCCCTCCTGAGGTCCTGCTCTCTGGTCTGGTCTTTGTATGCAAATATTTGGAACTTCTCATATGGGCAAGCTTTAGTGTGATAGTGAGTTTCACATCTTAGGTGTGAGTTTGTAGATGTCCTATGTGTAAACAAACACAACCGTTGTTCACATACTGCTCTGGTCCATTTTCTGTTTCTGTGACAAAATGCCTGAGTCTGGGTGCTTTATAGAAAAGAGGTTTATTTAGTTCACAGTTCTGTAGCCTTACGAGCACAGCCAGCCAGCATTTGGTTTACTGTGGTCAGTTCCTCTGACTAAATCACAATATGGCATCATAATGGGGGCACAGTCATGATGAGCCATGAAGCCAGAGAGGCCAGGGAGCCTTAAGGGACAGGCTCACTTTTGTTTTTTGTTTGTTTATTTGTTTTGGGTTTTTTGAATAATCCTCTTTCATAGGAATGAGCTGGAGTCTCTAAAGAGCTACATCAATTCCTTCAGAGAATTGCATCTCAGGTGACCTAGACTAGTTACCTCACAATAGGCTCTACCTCAAAGATGCCACCACATCAGTGTGACCACACTGGAGATAAGGTTCCATCGTGTGGACATTTAGCAGCCGTACTCAAGCTATAGCGATGCCTAGAGGGTACTGGATGAGCAAGCATGTGTGTTTACCTGTGCAGGGTCTAGAGCATGCCTTCTTTTCACATCCAGCAAACAGGCAAGCTAGTGAGACTGTCCCCCAGCTCCCACAAAGCATGATGGGGACATAGAAAATATACAAAGCACAGCTGTCTTCACTGTTTTATCAGAGAGGTGAGATTAAACACACAAAATTGTAGATGAGACAGTAAATGGGAACGTAAAAAAAAAAAAAAATCCTGCCTTTTGGAATCAACTAGTGTATATTGTTACCTCTTGCTGTGTAAATAAATGTTCCTAAACCTTAGCTGCCTAAAACAATAATAAGTATTTATAGTCAAGAATTCAGGAGCAGCTCAGCTAGAGAGTTCTGGCTTAGGACTCCCATAAATTTGGAATCTAGAGATTGAAGCTACAGTCATACTAAATCTACAGGCCTTGTCAGTACAGGAGGATTAATTGGCATGAGGGCCAAGTCATTTATGCAGCTGGCCAGTTAATGCTTGTTGATAGTAGAAGGCTTCAGTTCTCCTCCATTGTGTTACTTAAGGACCACAGGGCCTGGGAACAGGCTACTCCACAAAGAGTTCCAAAGCTTATTAGAAGTGGCAGTTGTCTTTATAAGCTGTGGAAGCGCTCCTCCATCTTCAGGGACACATAGCTCATTCCAGATGTACTATGGGAGGAACCCACACAAGGCAGGAACATCAGGAGGTAAAATCGTGGGGCACCACAGAGACTGGCTGCCCTGACACAGAGTCACCTAGATAAGAGGTGACAGTGTCAGGGAAGAAGAGAGGCTGACGTACCCTGGATCTTGCTGAGATTGAAAGGAAAGAAGGGAATGAGGGGAGATGCTCAGTGGTTAAGAGCACTTGATGCTCTTGCAGATAACAGAGGTTCAGTTCCCAGCACCTGCATGGCGGCTCACAACCATCAGTAACTGTTGGATGAGTTTTCTGGCCCAGCCATTCCAACCTAGCCTTGAGGTTCTGACCTGCAGTCCCAAAGAAACACACAGACACATTAATTTTATGTGTTAGCATTAACTTGCTAACTCTTTAACCTTAAACTAACGCATGATTCTTATCCTGTTCAGCCATGGGGCTCGGTACGTTTTCTCAGAGCAGCACAGTTGTCCTCTGCATCTTCTGGCTTGTCTGGCAACTCTGGAGTCTCTGTGGCATTTATGCTCTGTTCTTTCTGTTCCCGGAGTTTTCTTAATCAGGTAGCCCTGCCCACACTTCCTGTCTGCCTTTGGCCAATCAGTGCTATTTATTAAACTCATAGGTGGGACAATTATTTATAATGTAACATGGAAAATCCACTACAAGTAACTCCAGCTCCAGGAGATCTGATGCTCTCTTATGGCCTCCATGGGCACTGCACACACTTGGTGTTAATACATACACACAGGCAAACACTCATACACATTTTTAAAAAGAAAGTTTTAAAAAGATAGATGAAGGACTGAAAGGTAAAACTGAATCTAAAAAACAGGCACCCAGGGTAAAATGGACATGGTATATTTGAGGACAATTCAGAGACCCATTTTAAAGAAAGACAGAAGTAACATTGAAACTAGATTTGGGACAATTGAGATAACGGCATGTCTTAAAGAGACTCATAGAGAATAGTAGAGAAGTGGCTGCAACTTTAGAGCTCAGCAGCCACATCTGTAAAGTGAGGACAATGAGGAGTCACGTCCTGCAAGTGGGTCTCTGGAAGCCACTGAAGCTTTTACCATTGAGGTGGTCATCAGAAGCCAAGACCTCGTGGAACCTTTGAAGATCAGATGGTGTTAAAACAGACTCATGGCTGCTCTCTCACCTGTGTCCCTTATAGCTGTATAATAAATGTGTGACTAAAAAGCTCTTGAGCCTGGAATCCCGTACTTGGGGCAGGATCTTCATGGCTTCACCTATCCTCCGGCCACAGGGATGTTGCTTGGGTAGTAGGCAGGTACTGGAAAGAGCATGGCCACCCTAATATCCTATTAGGTTGTCTCCTACGGGATGTGCTCATAGCCAGAACCTGGTTTCAACACAGATATTTCCTCTGCTTCTTGGGATATCCAGTCATTCTCTGGGGTTAGCAAACACAAAGACAACCAACCAACAAAGATCAAATGCTGAAAAAAATAAAATAAAATAAACCTCCACACATGACTTAATAGCTTATAAAAGGAGAATCTCAATTATTCAACAATTTTAATAATAATGGCTTTAAAATTAAAATAATTCCAAAGAGGACAATGAATTTGCCTTTTGTCCCCTCACTAGTAGTGTTCCACCACCCTCCCACCCTCAAACACCACTAGGAGTCAGATGAAGCCATGCATTCATGAGCCAGTACCTGCATGTGAGCATCTTTCTCTTACTGACCATGGGAGTGAGCCATGAGCTGAGCACCATGCTTTGTAGTTAGAGAAAAACCCCAGGTATGTGCCACATGTATACAGATACCTCACAAGCCCAGAAGATCTTCAGAGATGGAGTTACAGGCAGTTGTGAACATCTAGACACGGTGCTAAGAACAGAACACCAGGTCCTCTGCAAGAATAGTATGTGCCCTGAGCCACTGAGCTGTCTCTACAGGCTTGAATGCAAATTTTTCACTCTTTTTTGCTGAGTAATACTGAGCATTTCCTCCCACATTTGAAGAGTATTTGTGTTTGTTTTCATATGATTTCTATTAAAGCAAAATTTGAATCCTATCTTTATAGCATGTTTGATTCTTATATATATGAATTCATGTGGATTCATGATTTTCCACTGGCCTCTCTCCCTGTTCCTATACTGTCCTATCTAGTGGCTTCTCTATGACAGTCTAGTTCCTTATTCCAATTAAGCATCTGTTTCAAAATCTTGGTTTATCTTTCTATATGAACTTTAGAAAGGGCTTATCTATTTCAGTAGAAATCCTGGTTGAGATCTTTATTAAGATCATATTGCACTTGAAGGATGATTTAGGGCAAATTGGCCACTTCTAGCCAAGAACATGATATATCTTTCTCTTAACTAAACAAATCTTTTCAAAGTGCTCTACTCATGTTTGGAACTTTCTCACTATGGACCCTACACATTTCTTTTGATCATCTTCCGAGGTGGTATTTCTGGGTTTGGCGCCCAGAGAGTGGAGTTGCCTCTGCATTTGTGCCTGCCTTCTCTTAGCACAGGAAAATGCCCAGGTCACATCTGCAAGTGATCGTTTGCTAGCTCGTCTTCATAATCTTGTGTTTCTTCTTCAACACTTCTGATTTTGAGACGTCACAGGGGGCAGCTGTCCTAGGTAACCTGCACCCATTCTAACTCCTGTATAGGTTGGATCAGGCAGGTTTCTGTGGGTGGGATGGACTGGAGAAAGTTCTGTGCCTGGAGAATATTTTCACTGTGGTTTATGACTGTCTGAGGATTAAAATTCTCAAAGAAAATGGGTTGGCAGTGGTGGGGAATGGCGTGGGAGTGTATGCATTGGGGGTGGCACCTCTCTAGATTCCAGTCCCTATTGCTGGAATGTCAGTCAGAAAGAAGGCTGACACCAGCTTTGCTGTGTACTGTTGTGCATCTCCATGACCATGACCAAGGGAATCTGCCTAGACAGCCACATGTGACAAGTAGCCTCTTGTATCTTAATTGCAAGCCCTGCCTACCTGGGTTCTTTATTGTCTCCTATTGGTCTGTAATATTGGCTGTGGGTTAGCTGTCCTTCTGTCTATACATCAGTTGAGTGTTAGTAGAGCATCTCACATAATGGAATTGGTCATTGACTGGAGTGTCTTGAGACAGTTGAGTGTCCAGTTCACAATCTTACTGCCCTTTCTTTAGAAAGGGTTCCTAACACCAAATAGCCCTCAGTGGGCAAGGGTAGAAATTACAGCCCAGGGGAGACTGGGACTGAATATAAATAGGAAGAGGAAATACTTGGCCTTCTTGGGGCAATAAAAGTTCTATATAATAATATTACACATAACTGTGCAATTAAGCCTAGAAATTGCAAGCTTCCAGTATGTTCTTCCCCAGCCAAATACTAGGCGGTTCTCGTGGTAGAGGGCATTTACTTAGAAGAAAAATGCAAGTTTGGAGGCAAAGCTGAGGTTTCATTTCCTTTGGAAAACACAGACCGGGTTGGATCTTATGATGGTCCAGCTTCGCCTCTCATTTGGGTCTTGTCTCCAAATTGAGATGACAATGGCAGCGGGCAGGAGTGTTTTTCAAGAGATGAGGTGTGACCGAGACATCGCACACCTGCGCAGGCTGGCCCTGATTCTGCCCTCCCTCCTCCCACAGCTGTTGCCACTGGAGGGGCACTCCCTGACTAGATCCTGCATGAGGTCTGGGGCAAGGGAAGGGCAGGGAAGGCTGTGAGTAATGGGAGCAGCTGCCTGGGCGGAAGACTCTGTGCTTGGCTGCCCTTCCCTTCCCCGGCCTGCCTGTCGCCCATCCCTTCCTCAAATGCAGTGCAGTGCCAGCCACAACCCTCCTCTCCAGAACCTTCTGTGGCCTCTTTAACAAAGTCCAGATGTTTGGTGGATCCCCTCATCCTCCTGCCTCACTTTCCTACCCTGACTCCCACTGTGGTAGGTAGCTGGTTGCTGTCCAAATTCTTCTGCCTAGACCTGTATGTTCCCGAACTCACCCACTTGCTGCTTTTGAGCATATAACTCTTCAAAGTACTGTTAGTCTTGTCTGTGTGTGCTGTGCTTGCTCTGCCTGTGCGCCTCACCTTGTTTGTGATTTTGCCCCATCTGGAATGTTCTGCTACCCAAGCCCTGGCTACCTGAGGGCTTCATGCCTGGCAGAGCCCCTACCCTCTGCCTAAAGCCCAAGCATGAAGAGAGGCAGCCTGGTCAGCTGCACAGGAAATGCAGAGCCTCACTGCCTGTCTTTAAGACCCAGCTCATCTTCATGCCTTATTTGAATAAAGATGGCCATTGTGACAATAATTATCTTAAAGAGGTTTTTATAAGGATGAGCCAAGACCCCAAGTATATGACCAGCACCAAGGTGGCACATGATAACTTGTGGTCATCAGCTGGATTCCATGTAAATGGGAGGAGCCTCGGAACAAAGCCCCATCTCCCAGAATACTCCTCTGCCACACACATCTGGAGTCAACATGGGGTGGGGATATTATAATGCCTGTCTGTGCCTCTGTCCCAAACAGTTGGGCTTGTTCACAACAAACATTCACCCATTAAAAGAAGCAGCTCCCCAGTTCTGTGGCCACTCTTGGCCGATTTAAAGAAAAGGCATAGCCAGAATGCACTTCTTCACTCTTCCTCCATGCAGAGGAGGAAGTATAGTTAGTTTTTATAGCACTAGCCAAGCCTCAAAGATAGCATGGCCAGATGACACCCCACCTTGGCTGTGCACTGGCACTCATCTGAATGTTCACACAGTTCTGTGTGCCCTACCTGAGTCCCTGAAAGACCTAGACAGAGGGGAAGAGCAGAGTCAATCAGGAAACCCACAGTCAGGCACAGAAGCACCCTCTCCCATCTCTCCACATGTAAAGTTGAGCTGATCATGACTTTGGAATGAAAGGATCCATCACGTAAACAGGATAGTGGGTTATCTAGAGGGTGCCACAGGACCACCTAGTGAAAGGGCAACCTAGACCTTACAGCCTCCTAGACTAACAAAGAAGAAGCTGGATCTCTAAGAGGTATTTGTCTGGTCCAAATTCACAGCATTCAGCTAATGCAAAGCAGATCTGGGATCACTATGTATGGTTCCTTCCCCAAAGGGATTGGGCTCTTCTCTGCTAAGTGCATACCTGGACTTGGAACTTCACCTCCTCATGCCCTCTGACTTCCTCTGCTCTGACTGTGACACACAGTCACTGCTCTCCCTTCTGGCCAGTGTAAAGTCCCCTGTCCTCCACACTGGGATCCTTGATGCAAGGATGGAGGTGGTAGACAGAGTGGTGCTCCTGGGTCCAGCCAGCTGGACAACTGCACTGCCTTCTAGAACAGACAGAAATGTAACCTGGGATGGGTTAGTATCACACAAACAGGATGACTTGGGACTGTTCGCAGATGTGGGTGATTTATTTCATTACCTCCATTTTCTGTAACTTAATAAGGCTTTAAAAGCCTCCCAGGGAATTTTCTGGTTCAGGAAGTCACCTGTAATAAACACAGGTAGTGATTCTTTATTCTGGACGTAAAAAAATTGGTGTGCAATTTTCCTCAAAGAAAACAAGTCTCCCCCTTTACCCTACCTCACCCTATAATCAGTAAAGATTGAAATAATAATGAGAATAAGTTCAATTGGAAGGGGGCACCACTGGATATGCAAAGGGGAGACAGGTGCGGATGTGGAAGAGGAGGTGATGATGGTGAGTGGTGGGGTGTGGGTTGATGAGAGGTACAGTGTACAGAGCCCGGTGACTTGGGATCTCCGTTGTTCAGTTCTGTGACCTTACATGAGAGTTTTTCCTCAATCACTATTGTCTCCTCTTTCTGAGGAAGGATTGCATGCTGACTTGAATGCACAATGTAGTGCAAACTAGCCCGGAACCTGAGATCCTTTTGCCTCCTCCTCCCAAGTGCAAGGATTACAGGAACTTACACGTCTTATTGGAAAATAATCCTCTATCCAAAGAGGTCCTAGGAAGGTCGCAGCTCTCTTGTGTAGATCTCAACAATTCTTAACTTTAGGGTTAAGAGAGAACTTGAAACAAGGATTGTGTGCCCATCATGGGAGGTAAACCAAGGTCTTTATATGAAATCTGCTTATGGTCAGGATGAGAACCCAGCAGTACCTGATTCCCAGGTCTTGCCTCTACTATAGCCCTGGGCATGGCAAGGGAGAAAGGGGTATACAGTATGCAATGGGAAGGGCTTATAAGGAAATATGGTTGACTTTGTCTTTGCAACGAAAGAAACCTCTGAGCCGATGGCAGAGAACCGCTAACAGGATGCATGGTCCCAGCTGAGCTGGGGGCTGCTAGCTTTAGGCATGTTCTGGCAAGGTGGCAGAGCAGGTGTGGCTGGCTTCACCCAGTGTGGGCACTCTGCCCAGGGTGCTTGCAACAGGTGGGGCAAAGAACAGAAGTTGAAGTAACCCTGCCCAGCCTCCCAGCCCACATGTCTGGCCCCAGCCTCTGAGCCATTGGAGGCTCAGGGGCATTCTGGGGCTAAGGGGTGTAGCCACCATGCTTAGGGAATCTCCCAAAGATAGGGTGAGGCACACAAAGGACAGATGGCTTGAGCCAGGATTCCCCATCCCCCTTTCCCACCTACCTCACCACCTACTTCAGCACCAGAAGATCCAGAGAGTAAAGACCTACTCAAAGGACACATTCGTCACTTCCAAACTCATTCCCGGGTCTACAGAGGACATCTACATTTCACCTGCCCCTGCAGAGTACACATATGTCTACTACAGCCACAAATCTAACAAGGTGGCTGTCTGCTCCAGGCCTGGGCACAGAGGAGCTAAGGGCTGGTGACAGGGTGGGGTGGGGGAAATCTGCTAGCTGGCCCACCTTCCCCGGGGGATTTGGCAAAGGGAAATGTGATGCTGAGCTCCAGGTTTGCTGAGTTGAACAGCACTTTCATTCCAGATCATAGTAACAGAATAGTCCCCAAAGTCGCACCACCAAGGCAGCCACGGGGGAGAAGAAAACAGTGCTGCTCTGCTTTTTTCTAGCCTGTGTGGCTCTCAAATCCCATCAAATGGGGATCACAGTATCAATAGAAAATGTGACTAGAATCAATTTTTAAAAAGCTATCTTATGCGTGGCAGAAAAGGCAGTGTTCAAATTCAGGTGTCTCAGGGCAGAGTGTTGGGTTTGTCCCACCTCCATTAATGACATCCTTTGTCCTTTGTTTCTCTGAGCCAGTCTTTTAATTTATTAATTTTAATGTGGTGGTTTTATTCTTTGAGAATTTCATACATGCATGACGATACATTTTTATCATTTCTCCTCCATTCCCTCTCGAACAAACTCTTTCTGGACCACTTCCTAGATAACATACCCTCTCAACTTTGTGTCCCCTTCCCTTTATTTTAAATAACCCACCAAGTCCAATGTGTGCAGCCCATAGACTCATAGGTGTGAGGCTATTCGTTAGAGTGTGTCGTCAACCTACCAGGGCCCATACCCTTAAAGAGAACGGACTTCCTCCTTCCAGACCCATCACCTGTCAAAGCTCCTCTGTTTGGGGTTGGAGCTCCTGAGCCTCTCCCCACACAGGGCTGAGCTGAACTCTTCATGAAGCAGCTACCTGGCCATAGTCGTGTCCAGACATAGAAGAAACAGGGTCTGCCCTACAACAAGTCATCTTGGGGTCAATAGGCCTTGCAAATAACTCAGTGTCCTTGCTGCCCTAGGCTAGGAACCTCTATAGCACACAGTGGGATCTGTACACTTACTCTTCCATTTCCAAGATTAGCAAATCAAGGTTAGCAGTGGGTGCAGTATGCACCTTTTCCAGGAATACCAAAAAGGGTTGTCCATTAGGTACTGAAGTTTAATGGGGGCCATACAGGCTTACGCACTAAAGCACCCACTTCTGGTTTTCTCAGGAGCTAAAATTTGCCATGTGCTCCTAAGCCTAGGCTCCCCTGTGTACCTTATTTCCATCATCTATAAAATGGACATGCATGCCTTATTGGATTAGGAGTCCCTGAGACAAGAAATAGGTTATGAGGCCTGGTGCATGCTGGGATGGCGTAGGAACTCACAGAGGCTGTTCTCAGGTCTCGTCAGGCGATGCCTTAAGAGTATAAGCCTCCACAAAACTCTGAAGGTATGTTGGCTCCTGGTCCAGTCTCATCTGGCCAGGACCCGTTTGGGGCATTTGTCCTTCCTGGATTCCATTCTGCTGGCAATGACAGAAGACTGTAATGCTCCAGAAGGCAGATGTGCAGCCCTGGGTCCTCACAGCCATGCTAGATGAGACATAGCCCCTGAATTTCAGGAGGAGATTTGAAGTCCCAGCACTGACCTGCCATGGAACCATGATATGAATCAGACCAGGCCAACTCAGAGCAGAGTGAGTGCCTTTAAGCACAAGCTGGCTGAGAGCCTTGGGATCAAGATTAAACACATTTTTGGAAGGAATTATAGAAATCTAGAACCTTCCAGATTCAAGTGAAATAGGTTATTGTGGGGTCCTGTAAAATCTCTGCTATCCCCCACTGCTTAGATAAGGTCTGGCTCCTGGAAAGATTTCTGATCCAGCACCCACAGGGTCCCATAGCTTTCTGTCCACACCTCTCACTTCCACAGGGCTCTGGGACTCCCATTGTTAGTCACCGATAAGTGTGGATCTCAGCCGTCTGATACACATCCCCCAGGTCCACCTCAACTCTGACCCTTGAGCAAGAGACAGCCACCCTTCAGAGAGAAGAGTTCAGATTTCTGTGTCTCCAAAGTAGACAAGGGAGGCACAGGACAAAGGCATGTATTTACAACATGACTGGGTTCAAATCATGCTGACACTTGCCCCCGTGTGGTCGTGGGCTCATCTCTCATCCTCTGTAGAGCTGCCCCTTTATCTGTGCATTGTGCATTGTGTGCTAAGAACACACACCTTCAGCAGTTGTGCCCTGGAGGAAGGGTTAGAAGTCTGATGACTCAGATATGACAGACACTTGATAAACGGTAGCAGTTACAGTAGGGCTGTCAGTGTTGGCTATCAGGGATGTCTTTGGCCTCTTGGAAGGGACTCCAAGAAGAACAGTTCTCTCTCTGAATGAGTAAAAACTTACTTGGCAGTTAAACACCTGTTACTTGGGCCCACCTGAATTCTAGAAACTTCCATTGTGGCAGAGAACAAGGGCCTGCTAAATTAGGCCTAGTGCTCCCTAGAATGGTGATCATACCTAATTACCTCTTTCCTACATACCTAAGCTCTCCCTCTGGCTCTCTCCTGTGCCCTTTATTCCTGCTCTACTTTGCTATTTCCTTCCCACCAGAAGGCATCCAGTCCTTGTCAAGCCTTGCTGCTGGGAGTTTGCAAGCACGTTTGTTTGTTTTCAATGTGTCTTATTCTTGGCTTTGGTCTTCACCCTGGCTCAGGTGAGGGGAATGGAGGGAAGAGATGCAAAGCTAAGATGGGAAAGTGGGGGATGGGTATGGCATCTGCTTTGGACACTGCTGTCACAAGGTCTGAGAACTCCAGGGTCACCAGATGAAGCTCCCAAACGCTTCTTCCCAATGAGAACAGCAAAATAGCCACAGGAGGGTCCCTGTCTGCTTCCTGAACACAATGTTCCCTTCCCTGTCCTCACCTAAGAGGTTAGTCTTCTGTATAGAGCAACACCCCTGAGCCACCATGATTCCATCCCTTCCTCTAGGAATGGCAGGGAACAGATTATCAGGGACCAAAATAATGAGACGTAGCTGATGGAACAGCAGCCTTTGTGTCAAGGTCACCAGCCTGTTGACTTCTTCCCCAGCTTGTCATGGTCATGTCCGTTACCAGATCTCTCATGGCCATCCAATGACCCAATGAGAGTGGAGAGGCCTCCAACAACCACATAACCATAGTTTTATCTTCATGACTCTAGAATTCAAGGGAGATATTGCTCTAAAACCTTGGGTATCTGGGAGCTACTTCCTGTCCCAGCTGGAGCCTTAGACCATCTCACCACATTGTGGGGCACAACAGCACTACCTGGTCACAGGCTCTGCCTCCTCTAAGAAGGTAGAAGAAGGAGTTCTTTCTGAGGACTGATGAATTTACATGACCAATCAAAATAGTCTCCACCCAGATAAGGCAGAGTTTAATACCACTGTGTGAGAAAGTGATAAATCTCCAATTACTATGAGGGATAGCCTTATGCATTTTGTCATGTACTTACCTGTTATACAAAATATTAATATGAATACAGAACATTTTGTAGGGCCAGAAACATAGTTGAGTGGTAAAGCACTTGCCCAGGAAAACTCAGGCCCTGGTACAGCTCTTAACACAGCCACAAAACAAAAAAGGTGGCGGATTGAACAATAATTCATGTCTACACCCAGACAGTATAAATATTTTCAAGCATACATGAAACATTTGCAAGACTAACTGTGCTCTGGAATGACAAGGAACATGAGAAGCGTTTCCAAGCATTACTAAGTTTAATAGTGTAGGTCCTTAGTAAATAAGAACCCGTGGCTCTCTGTGACTGCTCATTCTCCAGCATTCCGTAAACCATCCATCCTTCTAAGGCTCAAGACCCAATTACTCCTCTGGTGGCTTTGTGGGAATTAGAGCAAGATATTGGTTCTTCAATACATTTACTCTCGCATGGACTTCTTGACACTGACACATACAATTGTCACCTACTGGAAAACATCAGAATAAAAGCCCCAGACCTATAATGTCTATAAAACAAACAGTGGTCCTGGATCAGTTGTCTATTTCTGTAACTCTGAAATGGAGTAGCTATGGTGAGTATGAACATTTGTTTTACATTGTCTGTGGAGCACAGGTTCAGCAGTGGCTCTGGTTCTGTCCCTCATGAGGCTGTGTACAGTCAAAATATCACCTGGGCTGCCATCATAGATGGTCTGATGGGGCGCTGGAAGAGCCACTCTCAAGTTGGATCACTTGCACAGCTGTCAAGTAGCACTGGTTATTACCAGGAAGCCTCAGTCCCTTGCCACACGGTCCTTTGTGGTGCTATTTGAGCATCCTCCTAGTATGGCCTCCCTCCTAGAGTGACCCACAAGAGCAAACCTGAAATGCCTGAAATAGCGAAAACGTTCATGACCTCCTTGAGAGGTCAGTTATCAACCTAACCTGCCCAGTTCCTCTTGAAATACTACAGTACCATGAAAAACCTCCACGGTAGTAATTTCAGCACTGATAAGGACAGTCCTTATCACGGGTTTGTACTATATGTGCCAGCAATGTGCTGAGCATTTAATGCCTCTACCTGCTCTGACGTAGCTTAGGAGCTAGCCGAGATGCCCTGGCATACCTGAATAAATGACAGTACAGAGACAGCCAAGCTAACTCACAGGATCAGCAAGTGCTGAAGATAAAAATCTAGAGAGGCCTTGATTTGAGGGATGGAGATGGGGGTCAGGCGCATGGGACGTTGGAGTACACGGCTGTACCTCAGATGTTTATGATGGTCCATGTTTTTCTGGGATCAAGTCATGAATGAGCCGTGCTCAGGGAGTGGCGATGCAGTGAGTGTGGAGCACAGTGGACGGGAGTGTGGAGCACAGTGGACGGGAGTGTGGAGCACAGTGGACGGGAGTGTGGAGCACAGTGGACGGGAGTGTGGAGCACAGTGGACGGGAGTGTGGAGCACAGTGGACGGGAGTGTGGAGCACAGTGGACGGGAGTGTGGAGCACAGTGGATGGGAGTGTGGAGCACAGTGGACGGGAGTGTGGAGCACAGTGGACGGGAGTGTGGAGCACAGTGGACGGGAGTGTGGAGCACAGTGGATGGGAGTGTGGAGCACAGTGGATGGGAGTGTGGAGCACAGTGGATGGGAGTGTGGAGCACAGTGGACGGGAGTGTGGAGCACAGTGGATGGGAGTGTGGAGCACAGTGGATGGGAGTGTGGTGGCAGCCTGCCATTCCACAGCTGTCTCCAGAAGGGAAGCCGGCTGGTTCAATTGGTTGTTTGCCTAAATTCAACCCCCAGCACCCCCATAAGACTGGGCATAGTAGAACATTCCTGTGATCCCAGTACTTGGAAAGTGGAGAATTCAAAGTCAATATGAGTTGCAGAGGACTCTATTTAAAAAAAAAAAAAAAAAAAAAAAAAAAAAACAAAGCTTGGCGGCAGAGCTTTGCCAAAGCTACCTGGCAGGGGCTACTGGAAAAAAACCTGACTGTCTGAAGAGCTAGCAGGGGTCTTTCCAGAGATCAGCGAAAAGCCACCCCCCTCCTAGACTTTTCGAAAGGCAGAGGTTCTGAAGAGCCATGCTCCTGAAGCTCTTCCAGCCTGCCCAGTGTCCCTAGAAGGCAGCATCACACCTCTGCCACCCCTGAGGATTCCCTCCGTTTCAAATATCCCTGAGATCTCTGAATGTGACAGCAGAGATACAGCCCAGGCTTGGATACCTTTGCTCTATAAGGCAGGAATGTGTGGTTAAAACAGACCCAAGGAAACCAAGCTGCAGAGGCAGATCCTAGGGCCTCTCTCATCTGTGTGACTATCTCCGCAGGCTCAGTACTCCTCATCGATCACACTCAGAAGAAAGCCAAGGCTTGAGGCCTCATCTGAGAACCCTTGTTTCTGGCCAGACGGTCCTGCCTTGTCCTCCTGTGTTGAGTATGTAAAGCAGGGAGCTGGAACTCTGGGACAGATGTCCTCAGTTCCCCTTGCTCACACACAGAAAGTCACACTGAACCTACCTCCACACGGTCAAAATTACATACAGCATAGCCTTGAGGTCTCCATTGTAACCCGCACGTCAGAGGCTGGCCCCGCAGACTCTATTCAAACTGCCCACAAATACATTCTCCTTTAGCAGGGTGGCCTTGAAAGATACGCTCGGCATTCAGCCACATAGATTGTCCTAGGTTGTTTTCTATCACTTGCTTTTTTAAAATTAAATTTCTCTTTTGAGATAGTTTCACATATGCTTTTAAGAGATAATGCAAAGGCATCTACTATACCCTTTACATGACTTCCCTTCATGGTACACTTTCAAAACCACAACATAGTATCACATCCGATATTTCTATGCACAAGACAGAGAACACTTCCAGTACATGCGGTCCGCCCGCCCCCCACCAATGCTCCTTTATAGCACATCACCTCCCCTCCTCCACTACTCCTTTCCCTGCTGCTGGCAACCCTCACCCATTCTCTGCTTCTGTGAAGTGGCAATTTCTAGGGTGCTGTATAGGAAGTGTATGTTTGGGGATTGGCTCTGTTCACTTATTATGACTCCCTGGAGACCCATCCAAGCTGCTGAGTGTATCAGGGTATCAGAGCGCTCCTTTTCACTGCTGAGTAGGGCTCGGAGGGACTGATGGTCTATAGTATGCTCAGCCACCCACCTAATATGGAGCATCTTTGTGGGCTCCAGTTCAGGATGATTTGACACTGTCACCAGACACTCTGAGTGTCACTTCTCTGAAGTAAATGTACCACTGCCAGATCGAGTGGTCATTGGGTAGCTAGCTCTTTAAAAATGCTTGCAGTGCTTTGTAGACAGGGTGGACCATTCTGCCTGCCTTAGCAACGTGAGTAACCCATCTTCTCCCCAGCCTTATACACTTTTAGAGTTCTTGCTATTTTTTCATTTTAGCCCAGAGACTTGAGTTTGATTCTTGGAACCACATAAAAGTAGAAAGGGAGATAACATAATCGTCCTCTGAACTCCACAAAAACTCCATGGCTTGCACATCTATACATACAAGCACAATAATAATAATAATTTTAAATGTAAAGTTATATTTAATATGCTTGACCTTCTGCCAAAGTCTGCCATGGACATGCTCAGAGCACCTACATTAGCCTACAGCTAAGCCAAATCGTTGGACATAAACCAACTTTATAATAAAATCTCATAGCTTGCTGAATCACCGTACTAAAGGAGGAAAAACAGAATGGCCGTATGCGTGTCCTTTACACTATCATAAAGTCAACAGTCCTATATCGGATCATCGTAAGTCAGGGCCCATCCACACTGTCAGGAAGCCTCAGCCACTGTCTCATGCAGGCTTTAAAGGGCAGTGAAGTTAACTGGCTGGACATGAAAAAGTAATCAACACGACTGCTTGCATCTATATTGGCTTTAAATATGTGCTTACAAGAGAAACGGCTTACATAAACATACATAGGATGCTGGGCAAACAATTGCTGAACTGTAAATCAAAGAATTCTGTCAGGCACGGTGACACAAGAAACAAGCTCAGGAGACAAACCGTAAGCCACCAGGCCCCTGTTTACTCACAGAAAATGGGCCACAAAGTGGAGTTGAGACTTCCCACAAAGTGGAGTTGAGACATATGAGATGTGTAAAGTATGAGAATGCTTCACCGTCTGGGGCCTTGTGAGTGTCTCTCAGCAGAAATACTGAGCAATCCCCATGTGAGACAGGATGCCACCTTGAAGAGTTTTTCAACCCTGCATCTCATGATGCCCATCATCCAGGCACTTTCTCCATGTCCATATTAACAAGATAGAATTCCGCAAATCAAGCCCACAGAATCTCAAGCAGTTAATGTATATTGCCTGGTGAGATACTAACTCCAAGAGTCTTAAGGTGCAGAAACTCCAGCCTAAGCTGGGTGGTGTCCTACAGGTAAGGCTTGGTCCAGGCGATGATTCCTGAACCTGCTGAGTTCATTAACTGGTTTCCCTTTCTGTGTGTCCCTGCAGGGCTCTGGCTGAGAACATGGCCAATGGCATTGATGAACTTATCGGCATCCCCTTCCCCAACCACAGCAGTGAGGTGCTGTGCAGCCTCAATGAGCAAAGGCACGCAGGGCTGCTGTGTGATGTGCTGCTGGTGGTTCAGGAGCAAGAGTACCGAACTCATCGCTCAGTGCTGGCCGCGTGCAGCAAATATTTCAAGAAGCTCTTCACAGCTGGCAGCCTGGCCAGTCAGCCCTATGTCTATGAGATTGACTTTGTTCAGCCTGAGGCTCTAGCCGCCATCCTGGAGTTTGCCTACACCTCCACACTCACCATTACTGCCTCCAATGTCAAGCACATCCTCAATGCTGCCAGGATGCTGGAGATCCAGTGCATTGTGAATGTGTGCCTAGAGATCATGGAGCCCGGTGGCAATGGTGGTGAGGAGGACGACAAGGAGGAAGATGACGATGATGAAGATGACGATGATGAAGAGGATGAAGAAGAGGAAGAAGAGGAGGAAGAGGAGGAAGAGGATGACACAGAGGACTTTGCTGACCAGGAAAATTTGCCTGACCCCCAGGACATTAACTGCCCCCAAAGCCCCTCCAAGGCAGACCATCTCACAGAGAAGGCCTATTCAGACACACCCAGGGACTTCCCCGACTCCTTCCAGCCAGGGAGCCCTGGCCATCTGGGAATGATACGGGACTTCTCCATTGAATCTCTGCTGAGGGAGAACTTGTACCCCAAAGCCAACATCCCTGACAGAAGACCCTCCTTATCTCCATTTGCCCCAGAATTCTTCCCACACCTCTGGCCAGGGGACTTTGGTGCCTTTGCCCAGCTGCCTGAGCAGCCCATGGACAGTGGGCCACTGGATCTAGTCATCAAGAACCGCAAAATCAAGGAGGAGGAGAAGGAGGAACTAGCCCCACCCCCACCACCTCCCTTCCCTAGTGACTTCTTCAAGGACATGTTTCCTGACCTGCCTGGTGGGCCACTGGGCCCCATCAAGGCGGAGAATGACTATGGTGCCTATCTCAACTTCCTGAGTGCCACTCACCTGGGGAGCCTCTTCCCACCTTGGCCACTGGTGGAGGAGCGCAAGCTGAAGCCCAAGGCTTCTCAGCAATGTCCCATCTGCCACAAGGTCATCATGGGGGCTGGGAAGCTGCCTCGGCACATGAGGACCCACACCGGGGAGAAGCCGTACATGTGCAGTATCTGCGAGGTCCGCTTCACCAGGTGCGCAGCTGCAGGAGGAAGCTGGCGGCAGGGGGCGGGGCCTGAGGCCGCGGGGGGGGGGGTGAGAGTAGAGAGGAAAATGGAGGAAAGGATGGGGAGAGAGCATACATTGAGGTCACTGCTTGGAGTGATGCTAAGCATTACGTGGTGCAATGATTTCAACCCCCTTTCAGGCTGTTTTCTCAAATACAGGCTTAGGGTGAAGCCTGAGACATAGAGGTGACCATAGGGCCGTGCTGGGGAGAAGCAAGGAGCCAGGCAGTTCTTATGGAGGGTAGGCTCTGCACTCCGTACAAGGGGCAAACATAATTAAGCAGTTTCTGTGTGCTTGGTGCCAGTGTTTCCCAGACACTGCCCATGGCTAGCTGGCTGCTCCTATGTGCAGCTGGGCAATTACAGAGATGGGACTGAAAACCTAGTCCTTCTGCGCAAATAAAGTGTATAAATAGCAAGCTACAGGGACCCCCCCCCCATAGGTCCTTTCCATCCTCCTGACAGGATGGGCCTCTTATCATGTTCTCATTTCTCCATGCTGCCAGAAAGATAACTTGAGATCTGAAATCATAAACCTGTCATCTTTCAGAAACATCATGCATCAATGTGTTATGTACTGTTTTGTACATGACTGTTGTAGTCAGAACCAATAGGTGGGGGATATGGGGTCACAACTACCGTCTGCTAGGTTTCAAAGACTGCTTTAAAAAAATCTGGCCTGTGCTACCATCAGTGTCCCGGTGTAAGGCAGATCTTCCACAGTGGGGAGTTCAGATGAGTACTTTCACATCATTTTAGTGTGTCTGATGGGGACATCACCTAATGGTACATGTCTTACAGCCATGGCTTATTGAACTAGGTCCTTTCCCACTGTCACTGTGGACTTCAAAGAACTTGTCTTAACAGACCCACTTATTCTAATGGCGTTTCTTAGAATTTTATTCCTTTGAGTTTTCATAAAGTTTTGGCCTCCGTAGGTGAAGTGACTTTTTGAATCATGCTCCATGTGCACCTAGTAGCTGTGCCTTTTCCAGGAAAAAACAAGATAGACCCTATAAAGTGACCAGGGCTGCTGTTAGGGGCAGCAGGACGCTCTGTTGAAATTGCTGGGAAGGGACTTGAGAACGTGTTCAGGTGACTGTGGCATTGCGGAAATGGCTCTGGTGACTGCTTTGAAGGACAACACAGAGCGTTTCCAAGCTACTTCTTGGATGAAAACCACATATTCTTCCAGAGGGCCGGGAGGGAAAAATCCCACCCTGGGTCTTTGCTCCTGTCTGAGAATCCAGCCCCCCAGAAAAGATGTCAGACACAGACCAGATGGGGATTGCAGCCGATGGATCCTAGCCCAGTGCCCTAACTTCCTGTGCCTGCCCCTGGGAAGAATGAGTCCTTCAGGGGACTCAGGGTACCCACATTGTGCTACTAGGATCCCAGGTTCCCTTTTTGCTCCCTCCCTGCCCTCCCTCTGATCTCTCACAAGACAGCTTTCTCAGGGGTCTGTGCAGGCCTAGGCCAGTCTATAGGCCCTGCCTTTCCTAGGCAAAACTTTAGACTTGTTTGGTCCCTGCAAACAGACTTTTAGTCCTCTGGACATGAGAGCAATCTCCAGGGGGAAATTCCTGGGTTCAGGCAACAATGCTGTTTTGTATAGAAGAATGAAATTCCAGAATGTTCCCTCCCAACAAATTCCTTGAAGGCCACTTTGTGTGGCTTCTGTGTGCACAGTCCCCTATCCCTCCAGGTCAGCTTGGCCCTAGTGAGTTTCTGGTTATCAAGCTCCTACCCTGCCTGACCCAGGGTTACTCCTCCTTTGCAAGATGACAGCCATCTGGGCTCTAGGCCTGTCTGTAGCAACTACATTCCAGGCCCTGTCTCACCTCCTTCTCTTGGGTCCCACTCCCCTGACCCTTCTTAACAAGATCAGACCGGCCTTGGGAAGCGCTTATTCATCAAGGTCAGGGGCAGGAACTGCAGAAATGTTGCTGGAATCCAGACTCCCATCGGGGACTTTTTCCTCACTCCGGACTGTCATGCTGATTGCTCCCCATCACATTCTTCAGAGCCGCTGGCCCTTTGCTTGCTACCCTCCCCAGAGCTACCCTGAAAGAATCCTCCCTACCTAGACAAAAACCATCCATCCAAAGTCCGGCCTTGACCTGCCAGGTTGAGATTTTCCTATGATCCTCTCTGTAGCCAGTTCCCTTACAGCCTTTCCATGAGGATATGCTTTGGGGTTGAGCTCCCTGGCCACCGTTCATTACACCTTCCCCATCTCTTCTGACTCTCTAGGAGGGTGGCTGCCTCTGGACCTGGAATTCCTAGAGTCCCTTGTAAGTTAAGCCACTTTGTGGTTCTGAAAGCCAAAAAGGCTTCTGGGCTCTTCCTTTTCTCTCCACGGCTAAAGCTCTCTCTCCTTAGCGCTGGCCTTTTGACCGGCCTCAACTCTCCATGGATGTAGGAAGGGCCTGTCCTTCTCCAGGATAATCAGCTCTCTTGTCTAGATGTCACTTTCTATAATGTCCACTCCTCATGGGAACATCATTTCTTTTGACTCCTATAGCATTGCCCAAGGTGGAGTTCTCCAAACAAAACCCCGCCACACCCATGGGTCTCAAATTCCCACGCCCTCTATTGCCCAGTCCTCCTTGTGAACACTCAATTTCAGCTGTTCACACTCATTGTCCTACCCTTAGCTAACAGAGTCTGGAGGGTGAAGAAGAGGACCGCAGGGCTCTGGAGAGGGGACACCTCAGGTGAGCCCTGACCCGACCTCACCCTGCAGCTAACCTCTGAGCAGTTTGCCCAATGGCAGCCATTGCTGCCGGGCCCTGGTATCTAAGAAGGTCCCTCTTTGCACACTCTCTCAGCCCTTGGACAGGAACTCCTAGAGAGCAGAGTTATCCTGTGTTCTTCTTGAGTCCCCCAGGCTGCCCACAGCCCCTCATTTCATTGCCTCAACATGGCAGCCAGCAAGAGGTGGAAAAAAGAGGTCCCAGGGAGGACAAGAGACAAGCCATCCAGGCAAAGATTAGACAGCCCTGGCTCCCTAAGAGCTATGATACCGCTGGTTTCTGCAGAACCCCTCACTAATAGCCCCGACTATGTCTTGTTACAGTGTCAGTTGAATGCTGGTCCCCTCCTCCCAGGCATCAGCAAGGCCTAGCCTGGGCTTTCTCCATTTCTTTTTTGTGAATAGCTCCAAGAACCTTGATAAGTTTACAAAATGTCATCAGCATTGGTGACAGGAAGAGTCGTATCAGACCATCAAGCCCAGGAAGTCTGGGTGGACAGTGGCAAGAGACTCCAGACTAACCTTAAGCCTCCCTAGGCTGGGACCCAGGCCTTGACCCACAAACCTTGCCTTTTACTGAGACAAGCTCATGAGGCCCTAAGCATTCTCTCTTACAATCTAGGATGGAAGGAGATGTGCTCTTGACTGGGTCTCCAATGCAGGGAAATGGAACAATGTAACAGGCAAAAAGAGAGCCAGGTAGGGCAGACACTATGCTTGTTTATCGGTGCTGTCACATCAGAGTTAGACTAAGGAGCTCTTGGTAACAAAATGGCACAGCTGGTAAAGGCACTCACCACCAAAGCCAAGCCTGAAGAATTGAGTTTGGTCCTCAGAACCCACATGATACAAGAGAATTCCCGGTTCCCCAAAAGGTGTCCTCTGACCTCCACGTGCACACAACAGCACAGGAAAGCTCACCCAGGCATGCACACATTTGTGTGCATACATGTAAACACACATACTCATACTCACAAAAAAAAATGTTAAAAAAAAAAATGTGTTCACAGAGACCAAGGAGTTCTTAACTGTCTGTCACCATTTGTCAATCACTAGTCAGTCAATAAAGGAATGACCACCAGGCCCCTCAGCTTGCTGCGCATCGTAGGACTTTGAAAAGATCTGTGGATGGTCATCAGGAGGCCTAGGGTTGGACCAGCCTCTTATTCCTCCCAACTCTGTGCCCTCACCCAGTCTTACCACATCTCCAGGCCATGGTTCCCAAGGCGTCACTTGAAGTCATAAAGCAGGTGCTCCCTAAGGCTGCATTCAGTGCCAGACTCCATTCAAATAGCAGAGGTAAGGGAGCTATTGCTGCTTGTCTCTGCCCTCACTGCCTGGAGGGACTGGTCTTTAATGGGCTCCAGAGGGATCAGGAGGGATAGACAGTCCACTGTGTGCACACTACTGTGTTGATGATTGGCATGGGGGCTGTTCCTTAGCGCAGCTTCCTTCTCTCACACACCTTCACTTCTGTGCCCCTGCACATGAATTTTCTGCCTCCTGTGTCCCATTGATCCTAAAATTGTGGGACAGTTCTGTGTGCACACATGGAGGGACACCCTTGACTGGAAACAGCACATATATGCTAAACAGGTGTCCCTTGCCAGCAAATGCAGGGCCTCGAAGGGCCACAGACATGTAGATGAGAGTCTCAGACCCTTCCCCTACGGTGGGAGACATGAAAACAGGTAGAAGACCACCAACCAGAAGAATAGCTGACTCTTGTCTGGCTCAGGGCTCAGCTTTAGATCTGGTATTTTTTCCCCCAGTGCTGAGACTTGAACCCAGGACTTCGGACATACAAGGGCTTGCCTTCTATTATCAGCCTCTCTTTGTCTCTCAGGTGACCTGCATTGTAAAGGAGTGTTCAGGTCACAAGTGTCTCAGGTCTTGATAATGCTTGCCCAGGAGAGATCCACTAGCTCCCTGGGTCCCCTTCATGCCTCACACTCAGCCACCTACGTTGCAGATGCCACTGGGCATATGCTGCTGGTGTCTGGGAAGTTCAAGCCAGAGTGGCCCGGGGTTGTAGAAGGAAGTCAAGTCTGGTGTGAAGACACTGGAGCACCACTCCCCTGTCCCCTCGGCCTCCCCTGCTACTCTCACTCCTCCTCACAGGCTCCCAGCTTGGAGCACCCAAGGGAGGACTAACTCTGTGTGTGCACACACCTGAGAGTGCCCACAACGACTCTCCCTCTCGCACCCACCCAGGAAAACGGTTTACTAAATGAGATCCATGCGACCTCTAGTGGCCAGAAGACACACTGCTGTCCAGGGTTATGTTGAGGGTGGTTTAAATCTGGACATTTTAGGGAGGAAGCTTTGGACTCCACATCTGCTCTGACCTCAAAGCCCAACCTGAAATTACAGAGGCAACACCCAAGCCCCACCTGCAAGAGGTGGTGGAGACATCACACAGTGCTCCTGGCCTCTCGCCACTTGGGGAGAGCTGCGGAGTGATCCTGGGAGCACAGATTACAGCCCACCCCCAGCCAGGTTGAACAACTCCCTATACTGGTGTCCTGAGTGCTCAGTCCTTAGACAGCAAAACAAGAAAACGGCCTTTCCTTTCAGAACCACGGGGGGAGGGGCTTGAACTCCCATCCTGTCAAGCATACCCGAGTCTCTAGCAACCATAAACAATGGGCATCATGTCTGGCCCTAGCTTCAGCTGTGCCTAGAGTGTTTACCTAACATGCCTGAGGTCACCCAGCAAGTGCATGGTGGGCCTGCAGCTGGAGCCCCACCCCATCCCATGCCTCTGAATAATGCTTCTAGCCCCAGAGCTCTACCCGGATCAGGTTGCCTTCTTACTGTACTTGGCTCTTTCGGGAAACGTCTTCAAAGAGTAGAGCCCAGAGCTTAGGTAAGAAACCATCGCATCCGGAGGAGCTTCAGCAAGGTCTGGAGTCTCCAGAATAACGCTGAGGACAAAGGCTGTATGGAACTGGAGGCTTGGGATGAGCCTAGAGGTAGAGTTCAAAGGGCAGCCTGTTTCAGAAGGCTCATCACCATGACAGGGCTGAGACCAGAATGCTGCTGAACTATCTCTCCAGCAACACTGTCTTCCAGGATATGAAACGGGCCCCTAAGAATCAGTGGGAGATTCTCACTCAGAACCTGTGTACAAAGGGTGAGGTGGGATGTCTTTCAGGACACTGTTCCATCCTTCTTTAATCCAGGGGGGAAGCAGATGTTGAAGGTCAGTCTTTGGACTATCTCAGCTCCTGGGTTGGCACCATGAATACAGGAAGCCAGTTCTGAAGTAGGAAGCAATGTGAAGAGTGGGCGCATGCACCCCCTCAGGGACTAAATCCCGGCTTCTGTGTTGCAGGCAGGACAAACTGAAGATCCACATGCGGAAGCACACAGGGGAGCGGCCCTACCTGTGCATTCACTGCAACGCCAAGTTCGTGCACAACTACGACCTCAAGAACCACATGCGCATCCACACGGGCGTGCGCCCCTATCAGTGCGAATTCTGCTACAAGAGCTTCACCCGCTCCGACCACCTGCACCGCCACATCAAGCGACAGAGCTGTCGCATGGCACGGCCCCGGCGCGGCCGCAAGCCCGCCGCCTGGAGGGCCGCCAGCCTGCTCTTCGGGCCGGGTGGCCCCACTCCCGACAAGGCGGCCTTCGTAATGCCACCCACGCTGGGAGACGTGGGGGGTCACCTGGGCGGCGCGGCGGTGTGCCTCCCAGGACCCAGCCCTGCCAAGCACTTCCTAGCGGCACCCAAGGGCGCCCTGAGCCTGCAGGAGCTCGAGAGGCAGTTCGAGGAAACACAGATGAAGCTGTTCGGACGTGCGCAGCTCGAGGCCGAGAGGAACGCAGGCGGCCTCCTGGCCCTGGCCCTGGCGGAGAACGTGGCCGCCACGCGGCCCTACTTCCCGCTGCCGGACCCCTGGGCGGCCGGCCTGGCCAGCCTCCCTGGGCTCACTGGCCTCAATCACGTGGCCTCCATGTCTGAAGCCAACAACTAGGCTGGCCCTGGTCCACCCCAGTCCCAGACCCTGTCTCAAGTCCCTCTAAGGCCCGCCCTGCCCTACCCAGTGGATCTGAACTTTCAAGTTTGCAAAGCCAATGGGAAAAAAAGAAAATACATTTTAACTGCCATGCTATTTTCCCAGCCTTTAAGTAAGGGCAGTAAGACCCCTTTTGTAGGAGTCTAAGCTGGACATTTCTTCCCTAAGGGTTAGGAGCCCCACC
The DNA here is from genome assembly GCA_033318265.1 of Phyllotis vaccarum. Lineage (NCBI taxonomy): Eukaryota > Metazoa > Chordata > Mammalia > Rodentia > Cricetidae > Phyllotis > Phyllotis vaccarum. The sequence continues at coordinate 13,108,340 of JARWLC010000009.1, read as the reverse complement.
TCTTCCTGGCTGTCTCTGATTCACATAGAAACACAGGGTGCCATGTCTCAGAAGGCTCCACGCTGGTGCCAGGAGCATTTTTGCAGAAGTGTGGGACTGTGAGGAGGGAGCACCCTGCCAGAAGGCAGGCCAGGAGGAGCCAGCACTGGGACTGAGTCCTGGCCAGGCACCTTGGTTGAGCCATACTGCCCTATGGGAAAGTCCCTCCCTATTCTGCTTTCTTTGGAGTCAAATTTCAGGTTAGAGGTTCTGGAGTAATGCTTAGCCATGGGGAAAGACCATCCCACTGGGCAGAAAGGCCTCCTGCAGCTAAGAAGCTGGTGAGCCTTGTCCTGTGACCTTGGGCAGGTCACCCTCTGTGCCTCAGAGTCACCCTGCTGTGAAAGGGGGTGGTAGCATATTCCCCTCCCCCCTCCTTCATACATATTCACACCGGTTCCTAAAAAAATAAAGAATCCCTAGAGGTTTAGCACCTCCAGAGTCACTGGGGGACAGTCTACCTTATAGACCTTGTTTCATCTCCTCCAAGTGAAAATCAGCATTTCAGCCTAGGTGAGAGGTGGCAGAATCAGACAGGGATGATGGGGTGGGGGGAGCACCTTTATGGCTTTCAGTACCCAGAGGCAACTCCAGGAACCCCAAATTCTGCCCCACTTTCTGACAGGCCACTGTCATATCTGGACACTCCGGGAATAGCAATCAGCATTTACCCACCCTCACCCACCCCTGCATGCCCTCTTGAGTTCACCTCCTTGAGCTAATACTCAAGGGATGGGGCCAGCTTCTAACAACCACCACCTACCTGCCTTGCCCCTGCAAGTGTCTCAGCACCAAGCCACCCAGGGCTTATCCAGGGAAGGCTTGTCTCCAGGCCTGGAGTTTTCTGGTGACACTCTCTACTATGTTTGAGCAGCTGATCCCCCTTTACATACTTGACCAAAGGGCTCCACTGCAAAGAGGAATCCTTTGGTCTGTGGTGCCCTCTGTGTATGGTGTGTATGGTGTCACATGCTAGGTAGCAAGACAACTTTGCTGGCCCATGCTTTCTTGAGTTTGCAATGTTTCTTGAGGTCCCAGGGAGAATCCATCTGCTTGGAAGGCCTAGGCCTGGAGTCTCAGAGCCCCAAGCTGTGGGTACATGAGACTCAGTTATTCCTATATTGATTGCCTTGGCTTTATCCTGTACAATCACAAACAAAAAGGCCAGAAAAGATAGTAGACTCTATCCCTCCTGAAGCTCCCAAGAGAGACCCCCTGGCTGCCAGCGCCACCAGACCACAGTCCATCCGGGTGGAGATGCTCCATCCTCATCAGTCATCCGCTGAGGCTGCTGCCTCTTGGATCCCTGCCACAGTTAGGACTTGTTTTTGGACCTATCCACCAGTATGCAAACTCTGACCCATCAGCCCAGGGACTTCAGCGGAACCAGACCTGACCAGCAGAGGAACCCAGGGGAAGGCAGTGGTATCTGGTTTTTGTTTTTATTTTGTAAAGGTAACGACTTCTTATAAACTCACTTTTTCAGCTTAGTATCTTTTGTCGTTTGTTTGGGGAATTTTTTCCTGGGCAGTTTGAAGTTGTACATTGTAAAATATCCAAAGATATTGAGTACTGTATAATCAAGCACTTGAAAAAAAGGGGTTGTGGGGAAGGGATGATTGTCTTTTAATTTTTTTTTGTTTATTGGTTTGGTTTTTTTTATGTTTCTGACTTCCCTGTCTGTCTGTGGGAGAACTTTGGATTTTTTTCTATTTATAACTCTTTTTATGTGATGCCTCTATGTATAATGGCACACAACAGTTTGCCTTAGAATTCAAGGGACAATCTTTCATAACTTTGGTTGCACGACACATCCTGCCCAGAAATGCTCAGCTAATTTCCTGGCCTATTTATTAAATAATATTAACTGACTTGATTAAATAATACTGAGAATGTCACCTCTGTGAGATGTGACTACTGGAAATTCACAGGACAGCAACAAGCCATACAGTCTATAAAACTTCCTTGCTTACAGTGTAGATCACTGAGCATGACAATTTGAATTGAAAAATTCAAAGACACTTTTACAAAACACAAACCCTTGGCTTTTTGTAAAAAAATATTCTTTTTCATGTGTATGGGTTTTGCCTCCATGTATGTCTGTGTACCATGTGCATGCCTAGTACCCAAGGAGGCCAGAGAAGGACACTAGATTCCCCAGAGTCAAAGATGGTTGTGAGTTGCCATGTGGGTGTTCAGAATCAAACCTGGATCCTCTTGACCAACTACTGAACCATCTCTTTTGGCTCTAATTACTTGAAGGATAGTGGGAAGTTGAGTTTTATTTTTTGAGGAAGGGACTTACTATGTATCGCCAACTAGCCTTGAACTTACCATCCCTTTGCCTCAGCCTTCATACCTGAAGTGTTTTGAGTAAAAGTGAGCTGTTTGTCTAATGTCGTGGTTCAGACTGGCTTTACACTTTCCATGCTCATTTCAGAGGTCAGGTGGGGAGAAAGGCCGGAAGTCAATTCTCCAGGTACCAGATATTGAGCACCAGGTGTATGTGTGCACACAGGAATGCGCAGATGTCACCTGTGGTGTGTGCCATGGGGACAGTTCTGAGGATGCTGACTGTGGTAGAACATCTGGTCCTACCAGTTCTCTGGCTTGGGGCCCAGTAACCTTACCGCCATGCCGTTCTTGTACCTCCCCCTCCCTGATGAGGAGTCAGGCTCCTCTTCCTCCTTTGGCCCTAGCCTCTTCCAATCAGAGGGCCTGCAGGAGAGACTGGAATGTGCTTGTCATTGGTGAGTTCTCTCCTGTTCAGACCACAAACCCAGACTCAGTAAACTGCATTATGGACAAACTCAGGGTTAAGCCAACGCCTTTTCTCCGCTTTCCAGCCTCCTTGTGGATGGGGTAGGGCACTTTCTATGTAGCAGTTCCCGGTGCAGGTTAAAGGGGCCTGCTCTGGGGTTTGAATCCATTCTCCACTGAACTGTGCGTCCCCACTTCCCACTCCGGTTCTCACCCTTAGGACTCTTTGAATAAAGGAATGTTCCCAAGTTCTCCACCCAAACAGCCCTCAGCAGAGGACCCAGGCTGGCCTTCCCGACAGACAGGCGACTGAAAGCTAAAGAACTAGCCTGACTAGGATTCCCTGGAAGGATAGTGCCTCTGAAGTCACCTGGTGGTGACAATTTACACCTCTACACTCTGTCACATGTAGGCATTCATCTTAGCACAGAAATAATGCTCAAGCTATTTGCCAGGCAAATGGCTTATTTCACAGAATCTCTTAGTGATATCAAAATGGTTCCTGCGATGTTGGGAGGTAAATTCACAGCTGAGGGCAGGAGCATAGGCTGCATGTTCCCAGGAATTCAGGCATTCTGGGATTGTTCAGTCCTCCTCAAGGATCCATTATCTAAGGATGTAAAATCACAGAATAGGAATTGGGGTCTAGTGAATTTCTTTCTCCTGGAAGGAAAATGTTCTAACCTGACCATGTGAGAATTCCACAGAGCCGCTTTCAGGCTCACACTACCCCCTCAGGCCTGTAAGTACCCAAGAGAGCTGAGGTTCTGGTTGCTAAGGGCCTTCAGAGGGGGGAGGAGATGAGTCCTCCGAGGACAGGCCAAGGAACATGCACCTTCAGCTGGAAAAGAGAGTTTAAAGAAGGCACCAGAACAGGCCCAGGGCTGTGATGGATGGGGCAGTGTTTTGTCAAGAGTTTGGCCAGCTTGAGCCAATAAGAAAGAAACTAGGTGTCCAAATAGAAGTTACCTTCCTAAATCCGGAGTTATCCGGAGACAAATGAGGCCATTTGTGGGCTCTGAACTTGGCACCATGCATTTCAGGGACACTGAAGTGGAGAATCCCAAAGGGAGGGAGAAAGCACCAGCTTCCCTTCAGCTCTTTCCATTTGGTTTGTGAACCGTGACAGCTGCCACAGAGAATGGTACAGCACAAAAGAAACATAAGGACAATTTCACAAAGCTACCTTGGTCCAGGGTTGCTGGGACATCCCTCTACTCTACGACAAGTTAGGACATGAGAAAAGTGAGTGTTAAGGGGAATGGACTCACATGCTGTCACTTTGGCCTCCACCTGTCCCCAGGGCTTTCTGCATCTTCTCCCTTCACTCTTGACTGCTTTCTCCTGCTGGTCATCCCAGATATTGCAGAGCAGGTAGGAGCCCACTAAGGGCCGAGTGCTTCGTGCCTGACATTTGCTCTGGGGTCAGGTGGAGAGCTGGGACTTCCTGGAGAATGCAGAAACTGAGCATGAAGCCTTGGCTCTTGGCCAGAGCTCTGCTGGGGCCCTAAAGAGGGTAAGCCCGTTGAGCAGTAGAAACAGGATTATGCTGGGATGGTTCTGCAGTGAAGTTTGGTGATCAGTGATACCCCACTCCCACTCCCAGCCCCTCCCCTTGCTCCAGGGCCCTCCCTGCTGAGACTACTCCCTGGATGTGGCAGCCCTGGAATTCTCCAGGCTGGGTGCTGGCATGGCTCTCGAGCTCCCCCTGCCGGTTTTTTCGGCATGCTTCTACTCACATGAAGAAAACTAAGGTATTTTCAGTCCTGTGGCTCTGGGGTACTGAAGACCAATCAGCAAGCAGGACTCCCTGGGTAAACCGACCTCCTGTGCACATCCTGGGGTAGAGGTCTTCAGGAGTCAAAGTGCCCACTGACCTAAGCAAAAACTTGGCTCAAAAGAGTTCTGACCAAAACAGAACATCAGAAAAAATGAAAAACAACAAAAACTGACAATTGAGCGTTTTAACAAAAGCCAGTCCTGCGCCAAACCCCAGCCATCATGTACACACACACACACACACACACACACACACACACAGACACACATACACACACAGACATATACACACACAGACATATGCACACACAGACACACACACACAGACCTGGGCCCTCTACATCCATCATTAACCAAACAACCAAACAATGTACCATAAGCTTGCCTACAGCAACCAGGACTTACGATGGAGTCTTCTCAGTTTAGATTCCCCTTCCCAGACTGTGTCAATTTGACAAAAACCACTATGATAGGAGAGAGCCCAGGCTGATGCTACTCCTTGTAACAATAGGGGATACAAAGTTCATGAAGAAAATGGGCACAGCTATTTACCCCACCGCCTTCCCAGCTGGAATATTCCTACCGAACACTCTTCATCCGCGGAACTTCCTCTCTTTAACCATGAGCTCTGACCTAGTGTTATGATTCTGCTCTAACTTCTGAAGCCACGCCCTCCCCTGAGGTCAGCCATCAATCCCCATTTAAGAAGTTTAAGAAGAATTCCCACCACACTGTCTCTCTGGCTTCTGTTCTCCTGGGAGTGTTTCTTCTCTCTCTTTCTCTCTCTCTCTCTCTCTCTCTCTCTCTCTCTCTCTCTCTCTCTCTCTCTCTCTCTCTCTCTCTCCCTCTCTCCCTCTCTCCCTTCTCCCTCTCTGTTATTATAACAATATCTCCCTGTTATAATAATAAAGACCTTCTACACAAAAACAGCCTCTAAGTATCTCCTGCCATGTCCCCTGCAGAGGGCACGAGGCCTCTCCATTCCTAGACACATTATCATAAATGCTAGATCCCAACACCTAGACAGCAAAAGTAGAACGAGCCAGTGAGTTTCTAGAATGAGAAGGGAAGGTGGGTTGAATCAGACTCGTGTTTGTCTAAAAATTAATAAGTGAAGCATGAAATGACTGCCCAGGTGCCCTGGATGCCTTGCCCCAGCTCAACAGACTCACCTCTGATGGTCGGATAGCTCGTAGATTTTGAGGCAGGAAGGAAGCATTATCTCCATTTCTGTTTGCTGGGATCCTGATCAAACACCATCCTATCTATAAAAGGCATTCATTAGAGGAAATTAAATCTCTGGCAGGATTTCCAAAGAGTCATAGGGCCCAGCTAACAGGGCTTCCAGAATCTGCTGTGTTGTGTACCACCACCACACTGGAAGGGTGCCATGCCTGGACAGATTTGCACGTGTGTTATATAACAGACATGTATATAGCAATAGTTTTTGAGCAGAGGCTGTGGAAGGATTTAAATGAGTGTCCTGTCCAGTCTGTCCTTGATCACCAAGTGGACCAGGGCTGCCCACCCACCCTGCACTGTCAGGTTGCTCCAACGGACTTTTGATGGTGCCACAGACCCAGAAGCTCACAGGTGACTCTGCCCTGAGGCCTGCTACCAGTGTACTCCTCTCTAGAAACAGCTTCCCACACTCCACAACACCTCACACAGTACCCCCTCCTGGTTCCCTGCCTATGACAGTCTAGGGAAATGCCCAGCCTGCAGAGACCTTTGAGTATCTGGCTTCTATCTTGGAGGATAGTTCACAATGTGGGCTCTCCAAACATCAGCTTTATCAATGCCGAGTGGCTTCAAATTATGTCATGGTTAACTCACAAGAAGCCTAAGGCTTAACTGACCAATAGTGGGGGACAAGGCTCATGGTATACTTTGTCACAGACAACAGTGGTCCTGGGTTACCCACTCCCTGACCACTGAGCCCTTTCTGTGGAAGGCAGAGGCCAGAATAGGGCAAGGCTATTGAGAATGAACATCTAATTGGACAGAGCTCACTGCTGTTTTGTCTTCCAGTACCTCAGCCCTCTGCAGGTCTCCACAAATGTTCACCACAGCCCCACCTACCTCATTCAACACTGCCTCCGTGGCAAGTTCTGGGTAGCAAGGCCAGAATGATCCATCCATACCTAACTGTTCCTAGGCACACATGATTGAAGAGGTTTTCCTGACATACCAGGCCCTTCCGTTTAGGGTAAAGAGTCTGAGAAGACTCCCCATTTAACCACCTCTCTCTTCAAAACTTCCTAATTCAGTTGGCCCTGCAGAACTGGGTGTTTTTATTCAAATGGTATTTATTTTCTAATTCCCATACTGGTCCTCTAGAAGCCATGTCCTAAAATGGAAAAGTGTAGTCTTATTTCCTAGTGCCTGAAATGTCCTGAGCAGATAAGCCACCGAGGGATTAGAGGTTAAGGGGTGAGAAGGTGTGAGGATCATAGCAAAATATGTCAAAGGGATTCTGTCAGAGGAGACCCTCCCATCCTACTCCATGCTCTATTCTGGAGGAGTTGGCAAACTGACTCATGCCTGAGTCATGGAGTCTTCTGCTCACCTTCTTGTCTCCCTCATAAGAAGTGACAGCCACCTGGAGGGCTGTAGGAACTGGGGGTTATGAAATTCTGGCTTAAGCAGTGAGCATTTACATTCCTACTTCTGGTAAAATGTACTGAAGGAGCTGGGGCTGGCCAGAGGTCATTTCCCCTCACTCTGTTCTGCACTCATATTGTGCTGGATCTCCATTCTTCAACACTCTCCATTTCTAGAAGATACCATACTTTCCCTGACCATGTTCAACCATGAGGAAGTCTGCTTTCAGTTAACAGTCCAACCTGCTAAAGTATCAAAGCCCCTCTCTTGCAGCCTCCAGGGTGTTGCGCTCCATGCTCTGGCCCACAGCAAGCCTGGGTGTGCGCAGTGGCCACAAGAGCAGACCTGTGTCACTCTTTGTACAAAATCCTTCCATATGCAACGACCACTGTTCCCCGCTGATCAAGGGGTCAGCAAAGAGGCAGGCTGCAGAGGGCCATGGCAGCATGCAAAAGGCACAGCACCATGGGCTGTCAGATGCCCGAATGCTGACCTGTTCCCTTCCCACATCCAGCCCTGCACTATCCCCTCTGGCTGAGTTTCCACCACATCTCTGGAGTCACCTGTCTCTACTCTTGAGCCAGACTCCTCATGGAAAAGCCTGACTGGATATATTTCTAGCTCAAGCCTTGCGCTCTGTGGACTGCTCCCAGCATCCCCATCCCTAAAAGCAAGTCTTGGTTGATGAGGAGTCCTCACTTGCAGGGAACAGATGACAAAAGACCCTGTAGTCCAGCACCTACAGGCCCCTCTGGGTGACCAGTTGGGAAATCAAGATATTCTGACCTTTAATGTTCTTTTCCCTGGGGCAAGGCCTGGATGACATTTAATTAAAGTCTCTAATTTTTCTTTATTTGAACATAAAAGATTGGTCTTTGTGGTCAGAAATACATAAGAAAGAGTCCCATACAAAGCTGCATGTGGGGCCCAGAAACCTGTGGGGCTCACCATCTCTCCTCCAGCCCCTCCCCCATCAGTCAAGGTTCTTAGGTACAAGCAAGACAGACTAGTTGGAAGAAGAAAGGGGGCATATTTCGGGGTGTTATGGCATACACCTTAATGTACCAAGAATGCTGAGGCAGGAGAATGGCCAGCCTGAGCTACACAGAGAGACTTTGACTGGAAGCAGGCAGAGTTCCCATCTAACCTAAGACTATTGTTTTCTCTCTCCAAGATTGAAGATGCCCAAGGGACAGGATGCTGTAAACACTGTTGAGAATACTTCTATCCCAGCTCACACTACCTTCTGAAGACATGCAGGAACAATGCACACATATATTCTCCTGGACCATCTTCATGGAGCTGCCCACGGGGTGTCCTGAATGAACAGCTTATTAGTGGTATTTTCTTGAAGATGCAAAACTGGTCCTTGGGCTTTTGTCCCATTCACCTGACTTTTTGCTTACTATGTGAACCTATCTGTAACACTGCCCAGCCTCGTCACCTGTCTAAGGTTCAGGTGCAAGTATTTGTCTTGAGTGGCAAGTCACAGGCTCTACCCCCAAATCTCCACTGTGGAATTATGGGGAGACAGAACAGATGGGGTGGGATTTGATAGAAAGCACCTTTGAAACGAGCAGATTCTATGTCTGGTTGCAGGTTTTTCTGAAGTATCTTTGGATGCTACCAATGTTGCTCCCTTGAGTTATGAGGTTCTGCTAGCTTCCTGGCAGTTCTGGCAGCCCTACAGATACTCCATGGCATGGGGTTTGGAGCCTGAACAAGGGAATCAGAGGGAAAGGGAACTGGGATGTGTAAGCCTGGGCAGTGACCCCAGTGTGTCTTTTGGGGGCTACTATTTCCGGGGTCCCAAAAGCAGCATTTTTAGCAACAACAAGATCAAAAAAGTGCCCACACCCCACATACACTACATTACACAAACACAGACTGTCAAATCATTCCATACCAAAAGGTCCAGGTATTTAAATGTCAACATAGGCCAGTTTCAGAAGGCTGTGACACTCTCAGATGGGGCTTCAGAACACCTGAAAGGTCTTGGGGATGCTGTATGGCAAGATACCCCTGTGTCCTCCAGACACCAGGCCACCTGACAATGAACCGGGAAAGGTCAGGTGAAAAGTATATTCCAGGCAGAAGGCATGAGAGACAGAGGTAGGGAACAGTGAGAGAATCCATTCACTTGCAAGTGAAGGAAAACATAGTCATTCTTACTTCTGTCTGCCAAGTACCTGGGAACACCTGAGAAATCATTGAGAAATACAAGTGGTTTTTAGCATCTGGGATGTCTAGGAATCCTCAGAGAGCACAGAGACTCTACCCCCGACCCACCCCCAGCATCTGACTCATTTGTATCTTTTAATTGGCCACAGCACCTCAAACCAAATGTTCACTTCAAGGATTTAGAAAACCTAGGGAAAAACTATTAGTTTAAAAAAAAATGTGTAAGGCACCAGAAACCAACTGTAGTAGAAAGAATTTATAGAGCATGATTCAAAAAATAAGGCATGAACAGCAAGTGCAGAATCACAAGTAATTTGTCAACCCACTAAGAAATGGGCTGAGCTTCCATCAGCTTCAGTGTCAGGGAGCACAGAAGTGGAGTTTAGGCACCAGAAGTAACACCAGTAGCTATGTGAGAGCAAGTGTCAATTTGATTCATGTTGTAAACTCTAAGTATATGCAATTAAATGTGTTTTTAAAATAATAAAAAGAAAAACAGAAAAAAAACACAGGATACACTAGAAACAGACTTTAGGATAATCATGATTAATACATTCTTGGAATTAAATGAGGTAGAGAATGCTGGCAGAAACTTGGAAGCATTAAAGAAAGGTTCAATCTGCAACTACAATATAAGAAATTAAGATTTTAGTGGATGGGTTTAGCAACAGATTACATTCAGCTTAAAGAAGATTAATGAACAGGAAAATACATAGAAAAAAATGTTCAACTAATAGACAGACTCTAAGGAAAAGAACACATATAGAAGCATGTGTTGAGCACTGGGAAAATGGCTCAGGGGTTAAGAGCACTTTGCAGTCTGCAGAGGACCCAGGTTGGGTTCCCGGCACCTACATGGCAGCTCACAACTATCTGATAGTCAGTTTTATGGAAGCCCTTTCCTAGTCTCCAAGGACTTCTGTATGCACATGGTGCATATAAACTTAAGTAAGCAAACACACAAACACACACATGCGCACACAATTAAACAGAAAAATAAATCATTTTAAAGTATGTGCTGAAAATATTTAGCATGTACATAACTTATACCCCACACACAGGAGATGAAGAGTGATGACCGCTGAGAGCCATCTAAAACTTATTAAGGACATAAAGTCTGAGCAACCAGGAGAGACAGGTAGAAACACATATTCATAGCTAGATGCATCTGTAAAGCTCCCAACCACAGGTAAGTCTTTGAAACACTCAGAAAGAAAAAAGAAGCCACAATAATACAGACAACAGACTTTGTAGTATCAAGTAGCAATTCAGTAGTATTTAGTAGTAAAAATTAAATAGTCAGCCACCAACAAACTAATGTCTTCATAATGCTGTAAACCCAACAAGCAACTTGGGTTTGGGAATATATTTGTTTGTATTTAGGTTTTTGAGAAAATGCCTCACTGTGTAGCATAGACTGGGTGTCTTAGGGTTTCTGTTGCTGCAATGAAGGAAGCACCATAGCACCATGACCAAAAAGCTAGCTGGGGAGAAGAGGGTTTATTCTGTTTGCACTTCCATCTTGCTGTTCGTCATCAAGGCAGGAGCCAGATGCAGAGACCATGGAGAGCTGAGCTTACTGCCATACACAGCCTGCTTTCTTATAGAAACCCTTACCACAATGGGCTGGGCCCTCCCCCATCAATCACTAATTAAGAAAATGACTTAAAGGCTTTTCTACAGTTCTGTCTTGTGGAGGCATTTTCTCAATTGAGGTGCCTCCCTATCTGATGGCTCCAGCTTGTGTTGACATAAAACTGGCCAGAACACTGGCTAGATCTTCCTGCCTAGGCCTCTTTAGTACCAGAATTCCAGATGCCCATACTGCCTGCCCCAACTTAGAATTTTATTTTCCCAAGTACCTTCCCAAAAACAACCTCTTCCCAAAGTGAAGATGAGGCAAGCTCATATCAGACATCAAAAGAGAGACAGTAACCACTAGGGGAAGCACACTGAGGAGACACTAGGGAATGATTTCGCAAAATAAAATGACCTGAGTGAGAAATGCTGGAAAACAGGAAAATCACAGACAATGGGGTCATCCATCGAGGTAAATACAAAATAATGTCACCTTATAAAACAGCCATAGAATAAACAGAATGAAATACTGTATATGAAGCCATTGCCTGGGGAGGTCAAGGGTATCAATTAGATAGACTGTGGATGTATGTGCCTGCCTCCAAGAAAACCAATATGCCTTTTTTTAAAGGTTTATTCATGTGTTATATATACAATGTTCTGCCTATATGTATGCCTGAATGCCAGACGAGGGCACCAGATCTCATGACAAATGGGTGTGAACCATCATGTGGTTGTTAGGAAATGAACTCAGGACCTCTGGAAGAACAGCCAGTGCTCTTAAGCTCTGAGCCATCTCTCGAGGCACCCCCCCCATATGAAATTTTAAAGTAATGCATAATCAAAATTGAATTGCAGAGAAGTCAGAATAAATATACACACACCCGTAAATGCACCTGCATCTCCACACATAAAACCAAAGACAGCAACAGATGTAAAGGATAATTGGAAAACTTTTAAGTTAAATAATATCATTTGCAGAAAAAAATTAAGTAAAGATTTGTGCATATTTAAATTCTAACATTAAGCCCCAAGAGGTTTCTTCCATATCAGTTAAACATAGAGTTGATGAAAATGTCAACTCTGAACAACAGGAGGGGTTGCTCCAGCAGATCTCAAGATTGCCAAGTGGTTTGAAAGAAAATGACCCCCAAAGAGAGTGGCATTATTAGGAGGTGTGGCCTTGTTAGAGGAAGTGTGTCACTGTAGGGGCGGGCTTTGAGATCTTTTTGTTCCCTCAGTGTGAAAGCCAGTTGATTTCCTGTGGCCTGCAAAATGTAGCATTCTCAGCTCCAGCATCATGTCTACCGGCACACTGCCAAGCTCTCCATCATGATGATACTGGACTGAACCTCTGAAACTACAAGCCAGCCACCCCAATTAAATGTTTCCATTTGTAGGAGTTGCTGTGGTCATGGTGTCTCTTCACAGCAATAAAAACCCTGACGAAGACACCAAGCTTCATAAGTTCATTCATTGCACTATTGCGTAAATATGGACAAGGAGACCATTTAAACAGAACAGCAGTTCTTTAAATAGACAAATATGAGCATCTAACAGATCAAAGCGTTCTGCAGAGAAGTGGGTGAGAGAGAACATGGTCTTTTCCACATGTGGAGAGCTGGAAGCATTAAAATTCAAACCCTACCTCACACCATACATAAAACCCAACTTCAGGTTAATGGCTGATCTCCATGTGAACTGCAAAACAATAATGCTAGAAGGGGATGTCTTCAAACATCCCAATGGTAATGTCGGCCACAAAGGAACAGACAGATTTGCTGGATTGATGAAGATAGGAAACTCCTGTTAATCCAAAGGCAGCATTAAGAGAATATAAGAGGAGAGGAGATGCCCTGGGATTGCTAGACTCAGGAGCCAGAGGGCAACTAGCTATGGTGGCACACACCTGTAATCCAAGCAGTGGGGAAACTGAGGCCTCTGGGGGCTCATGAGTCAGCCTGGGCTACTTAAAGAGACCCTGTCTCAAAACAAAAACATCAATGAAAACAGAAGACACCAGGCCCAGAATGGAAAGATACTGGACAGCGATAGAGAACATGAACACGTTTGTAGTGAGCATCTCACAAAAACGAACAGCAAGATGACCAGCAAGTCTTCGAAAACATGCAGGGTTCCTTTACTCATCAGAATCATCACAGTTAAAACTACAACCAAAAACCACAACCCAAAATCAGATTGGTTAAATCCTTAAAGCCACAATACCCAGTGGTAGGCAAAGATGTGTGACAAGCGACTACTCCCCTACACTGCTGAAGGGGTATAACGTGGTATAATCAGTTTGCAAAATAATTTGACTCTATCAGCTAACCACCAAGGTATCTCCCCCCCCACCCTGTGCTCTATGTATCCATATGCACACTGAAATCTACACCTATAAACATCCATAAGCAGCACTGTTCATAACTGTTCTGAACTGCAAATAGTGGGCAAACAGAACTGATAAATTAAAATGGCAATAAATACAGAAGGTATAAAAAAATCCACAAGAACTCAAGTTCCTTGGGCATTATCCTAGTGTTTCTTGGGTAGACACAGGGTAGCTCCAAGTCGGGTCTCAGGTGCATCATGAATGAACCTTCAGAGCCAGTTCTCACAAGCATGTTTCCATTCACAAGCTCCAAAATTATTCCTGTTCACTAGGGAGAGAAATTGAGGCTTAAAAAAATGGGAGGCATGGCCCATGCCCATTGGAAGGTAAATTAAGAGAACTCCCACCTGGTCACACTAGTTAAGGACATTGCCCCCCCACACACACACACACAAAGGCCTCTCCCCTCCAAGCATTCCCTTTCCAAACTGCTAGAGTAGACAGAATTGTTTCGTTGGGCTGAACCGGGGGCTTCTTATGTGAGGTAAATGCCAACTTATATCTCCTTTCTCTTTTACTCTGTGTTTTGAGACAGCCTCAGGAAGTGACCCAATATGGCCTTCAACTTCCTGTGTGACTCAGGCAGGCGGGCTTCAGACTTGTGATAATCTTGCCTCCTGAGTAGCAGTTGGAGCTGGCTAGAAGTCAACTTGTTAAGTCAATCTGTCTTACAGAACATTCAGAGCTTATGCTCCAACATTTGCTTCATTCCCTCCACAATATCCAGTGTCTCTACGATAAGACAGCTCTCCCCACCCCACCCTCATATCATGTGACTGCTCCTCTGCTGCCCTGAGAAACCACATGGCCATGTGGACCCAAGGTCAGGTCAATTGGAGTCACTGTAGCCAGCATGGAGACCACCTTCTGTTGCTTAGATCACTTGTCTTGGTTCTGTCAAGCCCTGCTGGCTCCTTTGCAGTCTCACTTACGATGCTGACAGGGACTTCTCAGCCAAAAAGGCCGAAGAGGGCCCCAGAAAGTGGTTACATGCATGCCACATCAGAGCTAGCTGCCAGGGATTTGTCTCCAATTGTTCCGGTACATTCTCTCATCCTGGAAAGCCCTTTCCCACAGCCTTCTCCAGCCTTTTTGATGGATACTGTTGCAGGCTCACATATCTATCCCCCAGCCCACTTCCTCTTTCTGCCTACTTCTTCCTCACCCCTACACCCAACATGAAAACATTTCAGATGCTTTGGTAGTGGAATTCATTGTGAAGCCAGGCTGGGCAGCTACTGAGGCAGAACCTTGTCTCTAGCAACTCCAGAACTCACTGCAACTTCGGAATATTAAAACTACTACTACTAGGGAGGCCTTAACTCAGGGACCAAGTCTCCATCCTGGGTCATATGCCATTTTTTCCTGCTCTCTCTCACCTCATGGGACAAGAACCTATTGGGCAGGATTGCCAGATAAAATATAGGATGCCCAGTTAAAGCTGACCTTTGGATAAACAAATCATTGGAAGAAGTAACTTCTTTTGGCACATGATTAGACTTTAAAGTTTTCACTGTTTATCAAAGTTCAAAATTGAGTATCCTGTGTTTTAACTGGTTGAATCTAGTCAATGGGCACGCCCACCTGGAACTCTGGTCCTCCTTTTTTATATCAGGCATTGGATATCCAGGATCTGCCCAAAGAGTGGGAACACACGTGCCCACCCTCTGCAGGCAAGCCTCTCTACCAGCAGTTTTCCAGTCCCAGCAGGGGCTCTGAGATAAAAATGGAGCTTGGGGTGAGGACAGCCATGCCCTAGGGGTCACATATAGTAAGCTCAGAGCCCAAGGTGGGGACACGAAAATGGATGAGGGTAGCCCTGCCAGTGGCAGCACACAGTGTCTCTCCCTTCAAGAACCATTTGCCATGCTTTATCTCTCAGATGCGGGCACAGTCAGGAGGGACAGTGGGACCTTTGGAGGAGTTCTCTGGGAAGTCCCCATGATTGTTGGACAGAAAAATTTTGGTTTGGGGAGTCTGGCCATCCTTCGTATGCTGTTAAATCATCACTGGCTTTACTGTTCAGAAGGTAGTAAAGCAATGTGTAAGCAGAGTCTGGGTGGCCACATGATTAGGTCCCTGCCTGGGCCTTGGTAATTATTTCTGGATCTCAATTTCTTCTCATAAAAAATAGGAAGATCCTCAGCCTTGATGGGTGTGGAAATTCTGCAAAATCAGAGAGTGTATAAGGACCAGGAGTTAGGGCAGAGAGAGGGAAGAATTTGTAGGGCAGCAGAAATGCTCTGTGATACTGTAGTGGTCAGTATTGGCACCACACATTTGTCAAGTTTCATGAATTCCAGAACACCCACATGCAAGACAGAGATGGCAATGCCTCAGTGAGGGCCCCTGGGTGCTAATGGACCACTGTGTGCATCTTGATGGTTGCCAGGTTACTGGTACATGGGGACTGGGGAGATACCGACATTTAGTGCTTTCCACTAATTCCTTTGTGAACCTGAAAAGGCTGGGAGGGGCAGTTAAAAGGCAAAATAACGTGCACTTAGTAAACTCTTTAAAAGATATTCTTTGAGTGCCTGCATCAGTTTCTAGATATCCAATAAGAGTAAGGTAGGTATTGCTTATGGGATTCCAGGAGGTGGCAAGAAATCTCCCCAAGGAGAACATGAACCACACGTGGGTCACTATGACTTGAAGACAACCACGCCAGGGACGTTTCCGTGTGGACTAAACTCCAGCAGGAATAATAAAAGCAGACTGAGGCAGGGAGGCGCACGCCCCGAGCCCCGGCGCCCCCGCGTGGCCGCCTTTCACCTTGCGTCTGCTAGAAACAAAGCGGTTCCACAAGGCGGGGCGGGGCTGAGACACCCCCCCCCCTCCCCAAGACCCCACGTCTGTAAAGAAAGAAGCTGAGCTGTGGACACGCTACTGGAGATTACTGCGAGTGGCAGAAGAAAAGGTACGGTCCTTTTGGGTAAGGCGATCAGCCCAAGCACCATCCAGCCCCGGCACTGTGCTGCGGAGATGCGACTCGCATTAAGTAGAACTAGATCAACAGCCACTGTCATGGGGCTGGAGCTGCGACGTACAGTCAACCACTGAGCATCCCTTTGCCGGTCCAGAGCCTCTGGCCCCTGCCAGGAGCCTCAAGTTTGGTGCTTCTTCTGTGTTTCCTGGTCCAGCCGCCCTTGCTCAGCAGCACCACCCTAGGCCAAAGGAGGAAATGCAACCAGCTCCTATAAAACAGATCCAGAGCTGCCAACCTTGGCAAGGACATGGGACCCTGGTGAGGACAGGCCACTGCTGTCCCTTGCTCCGATACAGAACTGGCCCAGAATCCTTCTTCTGCACCATGGGCCTGGCTAAGACCAGGCAGCAGTCTATCAAGGCCCCATTAGGAGTCGAGAACGCTGGATGGAAAAAGGTAAACAGGCCCTCGGAATCCAGACTTTTCTTCCCCAACACACGGCCTATGGTACCGGTCATCTTTGTTCTAATGTCCAAAGCTAGGCCTCTTCCTCCTTCCAAGGTGAGCTCCAGAAAGGACTAGTTCAAAGGCTGCCTGGAAGCACCCCCTCCACCCCGTACCCCTGCTTTTCCTCAGAAACAGACACCCAAGAGTGGCCTTGTAGACACCACCTCTTGCCTCAAACACACACACTAGTGTGCGTGCAACCAAGCATTAACCATCCTTCTCAGCTGTTAGTCCTTGGTCATAGATTTCCCCTTCACCAATCCTGCCCCCATCCTGTACCCAACATTGTCATCAAGAATTCTGACCATGGAAGACCCCGGAGAGCATTTCACATCTTATCCAGCCGGGAGATTTTCCCAAGAGTCTCTGTGTTCCTAGTAAACCCACAGCAGGTTCCCTCAAGCCTGCCCCATGATATGGGAATGTCTTTCTATATAATAAAAGACTGTTTTGGTCACCTGTAGAAAAAGTAGGCGGGGAAATCAGAGACTAAATAGGAGGGCAGAGTCCTGCCCAAGGAAGCAACATATAAGGAACACAGGTAAGCCATGGGCCACGTGGCAGGACAGATTGATAGATATGGGTTGAATTACGATGCAAAAGCTAGCTAGCAATATGCCTAAGTCATAGGCCAAACCAGATGAAATTAATGTAAGTGTCTGAGTCATTTGGGGAGGGAGTTAAGCTGCAGCAGGCAGATCTGGACCGTGGGGCTAGTTGGGGCCAGAAACCTCCACTGTTACAGTTCTGCTCTTACTCCAAGCTCCCAGCCTCAACCTAGCCTCTTCCTCTAATGACTACTTCTCAAAGTTGTCAGCCACATTGAGTATGGAGCTGCATAGGCTGTCACTTCTTGGTGGCATGGGATGAGCCACCTGCAAGAGCCCTCAACAGCTGACAAAATACAAGTAATTGTGGTCACTTGTGACACTGCTGTGTATACTTAGACATCAGGTTTTGGAGATCACTCCATAGTGACCTGCTTTCTTAGTGAGATCCATCGTGGTCCGCACATTCTAGGCTGGGACAAACCTCATAGGAAAGACTGCGAGCCACACAGGCACTGTTGTAAGACTAGCTCTGCCTCTTAATGAATTCTGTCACAGAGGATATGTGAACGAACAAATATATGTCAATAACACTTTATAAAATTGAGCAGCTTTTAGATGTGTAGGCAGCTTTCTGTTATTTAGCTTGGGTTTAGTCCTATAACTTGTATTTTTGGCATCATGACCGGATGAGTTAAGTGTAAAGACTTCAGTCTGGCTTCAGGAGATCTGGATCTTAAGTCCAGACCTGAGTCTCACAGCTGGGTAACCCTGAGTCTGTTTCTTCAACTCTTAAGTGGGGAATAATCATGAATGTAGAGGATGGTAAGGATCACTGGGGATCCCAACTCTACAGGTCTCTGATGTGAGCTGAAATCAACTGTAAGACTTTTATACCCCCAGGCCATTTTTATAAACTCTGGAATGCTCTAAACTTATGAATTACCCAGTGTGAATTTGAGGATTATCTGATATCTCAGCCATCAGAGGAAGCATGTTAAGGGTCCTGGTAGGTCTAGAGACCTGTGCTTGACTTTATGGGTTTCTGATTGGATGGATGGCTTGAAGATGCCAATGTCTAATGCCCTGCACCTTTGAAACACCAGCCACAAGCTGAGCACCCTCACTGGTCTTCACCCATGCTATTCCTTCAGTTTCTGGCCTTTCAGCTCCAGATAGCTAATTGCAGCTACAAAGCAGAGGTTCCTGCCAGAGCCAAAGATCCATGCTGATATGACCAACCTTAGGCACAGGACTAAGCTACATTCTGTCTCCTTGCATGTCTACATTACTTTATTGTAATGAATGTATGGATGCTCAAGGACTGGACCACCTCTTGCCCTGTTCCCCTTTGTCCCAGGGCCCTTTTTACACCAGTTCTTTCTGAGAAGCTGGCTGAACTGAAAACCTCCTTGTCCCAAGGGCTGGTCCTTGCAGCTGCAGGATTCAGACTCTATGGATATTTAGGCACCACTCCAGGGTTTCTGTGTCATTTCCTGGTGACCTTCAAGTAGCAGAGGTTGTTAGGTGGAACAGGCTTTCAAATGGCCAGCCTTGCTGAGAAGCTGGTAGCAGCATTTGTGGAAGGCGCCAGGCAGCTGCCCTGGACCTCATGTTCTCATAACTTTGCCCTTTGCCTTTGCACCAAGGGCCCTACATTCCCAGTTAATTATAAACCCTGGTTCTGAACTAACAAGCTATACAGAGGACAGTAGCCCAGGGGAGGAAGTGTCACTTTGTCAACCAACAGCACCATTATGAGAAGGAATCTTCCCAAGCTACCTGGACAGGCAGCTTCCCACATCAATAGGTATTATTATATTTGCTGTTTCCCCCTTTCTGCCCTTCCACATGCTCTTTATCAGTGGAACAGCTGCTTGGACACTCTTGGAAGGACCCTAACCTGGCAAAGGCTCAGAGTTATCAGCAGAGCCTCAAGGACCTGGGACTTCCCAACATGAAGTCAGAGGCTCATTCTCTCCTCCCAGGGCCAAGCATAGGACACATAGGAAAAGGTTAGGTCAAGAACAGCCTTCTCTGCCTGAACCTGCTCACTTTGTGGTTCCAAGGGGAAGTAGCAGAATGTGTCAGCTACCCAGGGAGCCAGCAGGGTCCAGCCCCAGGGCCTGGACACAATGACCTCATCAGGCATTTCCAGCTTTTATGATCTGCCAACAAGGCCATCAAATGATGTAGGCTGACCTCTTGGGCAGTGAGTGGTGATCTCATGCCCACTGGAATGAATGCCACTGCCGTTCCCATGCTCTTGGTTAGACCTCACCCCACCAGGCCCAGACCAGAACACAGAGCGGGTACCAGAGGGTAAAGAGTGGTTCGGATGCAGAGGACAAGTCAACAGATAAACTGAGGTGTCATCCAAGGCACTGGAAATTGGAAACAAGAGTGATCGGGCCTAGGCTACAAGAGGATGTTGGGCTTATATGTATGTGTAAGTGTCTATGGGACCATTATTTGGCTCCCCAAGTGTGCCTCTCATGGGGCCCATCAGTGCTGCTCAGTGTCTATTTACTTGCCTCAGTTTAGAGCTGACACAGTCTCCCCGCCCCCCAATACACCTTTGCCACACAGCCAGTGTCTCTCTACACAAACATGGTGTGTATGGATCTGGAGACAGTTCTCTAGCATTAGCTTTAAATTGTGCGCCAGATACTTGATAATGGAAACACCTTGGACAGGTTTCCTATCCTGCTGCTTGGGCCCTTTGCCTCATGCCCAGCAGACAAACTGTCCCCATCCTCTCCAGCAAGCATCTAGCCCGAAGAATCCAGCCACAAAACATCTTGCCATGCTGCTTTCTTCCTCAGAGGGTGACTGATCCCTCTACTGCTTTAGATATTTGCACGAAAGTAAAGCATCCTTAGACTCTCTGCCTCGACTTAAACAAGATGCAACTGCATTCATGAAGAAAGGGGAGGAGAAGAGGAAGGATGTGAGAGGGAAGAAGAGAAGAATGGGAAAAAAGATGGAGGAGGAAGAGGGGAGAGGAACAGGACAGGGCTGCTGAGAGGGAGAAATAAAGGAGGAGGCAAGGAAAGAAAGGTTGGAGGGAGAAGAAGAAGGTAGAAGCAAAGGGGTAGGAAGCACTGACGCCTGTTGACTATCCCGCTGTCTAGGGACCACTCCAACCCGAGACGTAGGCGCTATATAATTTGTTTGCTTTTGAGACAGGGTTTCTCAGTGTGGTCCTGTCTGTCCTGGAACTTGCTGGCCTCCGACTCAGAGATATGCCTGCCTCTGCCTCCCCAGTGCTGGGATTAAAGGCATGTGCCACCCCCGGCCCAGCTCACTATAATGAGCCCGTGATGCAGAGTGGGAACTGCATCCAGGTCACAGTTACTGAGTAATCTGTGCTTGTCCATGTGATGCCCCGCCTTGGAGTGACAGCCAATGATATTATTTGTTCTGCTTTTTCACTCTGTTGGGGAGGTTCGGAAAACACTGTGGTAGTTGACTAAGAATGGTCACATGAATGCTTAACCACTAGGGAGTAGACTAGAAGGATTAGGAAGCATAACCTTGTTGGAAGATGGGTGCTTTTGTGGGTGGGCTTTGAGATTTCAAAACCCACACCAGGCCCAGTGTCTTTTTCTTCCTGCTGCCTGTGGATCAAGATGTAAAACTCCAGGGGAGTTCAACACTAAGTCTGTCTGAATGCCACCAAGCTCCCCACAATGATGACAATGGACTAAACCCCTGAAACCATAAGGAAGCCTCCAATTAGATGTTTTCTTTTACAAGTGTTGCTTTGGTTTGGGTGGCTCTTCACAGCAACAGAAGAGTGACTAATATAATACCAGAGTAAATAAATGGTAACAAGTACCAGGATACTAGGCCTAAGGTTGGTAGCCTGGTCTCTGGTCCAAGCTCCACCAGCACCAGGATGTATAAACTTAGCTGACATCATAGTATCTCTGTGGAACTCGATTTCTATATCTGGAAAATGTCAGGAGGGGAAAGTGCAGTCTACTTCCCTTTTGTCTTTAAAATTCTATTACTCTATGAAGCAACCACCCCTTTAAGTCCTGACTCAATAAGGCGTGGCAATCTAAGTGCACACCCATACATAAAACATTAGAGAGCAATGGTCTGGCTATGCTGTCCACTTACCCATCCCCTCCAGACAGCTTGGAGGGAAACTCTCAGAGAAGATTAGTCATTTGAAGCAAACAACTGTGAAATCCCGGGAGAACCAGATGCACTTAATCCAGGGCTGGTTATCGGGTCATTTCTGATTCATAGCTCTGGTCTGGTCTTAATTTGCTCTCTAACAGCCCTGCCCTCTTTCTGCCCTGCTTCTCCACCTCCCACTATTGCCCTTCTTTGTCCCTCTGAGGAATTAAGATCACCAAATGTCACCCGTGTACCGAGAGATAGCTCAGCACAGCCTCTCCCTGGTTTCTGGCCTTCTCATACCAGGCTGGATACCTGAATCCCTCTCCCACACGCTACTTTAATCAAGAATCGTACATTGTTGGAAGCATCGAGTGAACAGGATACAAGTTCTGTTATCCCCTTTGAAACCAAGCATTGCCATATTTAGTGGAACTTTGTAGTTTAAGGTCTCCGTCAGGGTTGCCTTCCCTGTGATGCCACCAGTTCATTCTTTATCTGACTTTCGTTGTAATGTAAAAAGTAAAAATCACATGAGTTATAACGTGTTTAAGGTTTGTAAGCCTTGTTGACGATGATAAGGTGCTGAAAACAGAGTTGTTGGTAACTGCTGTTAGTGAGAGACCCAGCAGCCTCCTCAAAATCAGGAGTGTGGCAGAGAGGGCAGTAGCAAGCAGCATCCCTCCGTGGGGTGGCTTTGAGTTCCTGCTTAAGTTCCTATGCTTGTTTCCCTTGGTCATGGATACCTGGAGGTGTAAACTAAAGTGTAAATGTACTTCTGTTTGAGCCCATGCTTGGTCTTTTTGGTTTGTTTTTGGTTTTGTTTTTCTGGAAAACTGAATACAGAGAAGAAATAATCACCGCACAGAAACATGGAAGGCAGCTCAGAAGAGCGCCTTTGTAATTGAAAAGCGTCAGCTACAAGCAGATGTCCAAGAACAGAAGACTCAGTCGATGAGCGATGCATTTAATAAGGGAATACTTTATGCTCATTAAAATTCACGCTATGAATTTTAATGGCAAGAGAGATGGTTCATGATACTCTATTATCTGCAAGAACTGGGTTTCAAAATTTCTGTGTGGGCCACACCATGAAACTATACAAATATTAGAAACACTGGGATATAAGGCAAAATATGAACAGTGGTGAGATAATATTTTTGTACCCATTAAAATTTAGCTTTCTTAACCAGGAAAAAATATTACACATAAAACATGCACTTGAGAAAAAAGAAATCCAGGGTGCTCGTAAGAAACAGTTCTCAGTCCGGCTACTCCTGTACTTTCTGCTTCTCGTTCTTCTAACGGGAGACCTCAGGGATTTCACGTACTAGTGGGTGCCTCTATTTGTCATTTTACTCTGGTTACAAGCCTGTTCCCCTCCAGCCCTACACCCCAGGTCTGATGACAGAACTAAGTTTGCATGTCTTTTTCGGGTGCATTCACCAGCAGCAGTCTGGTACAGTGAAGCTGGCTGAAATGTGATTGTTTATATCCTAGAAACTGTCAAAAGCTCTAGACAGCCAAAGCAGAGAAAAAAAGAACAATGTAGAAGGGCCATCATACCCCATTTCAAGTTACACTACTGAGCCATAGCATGTGACTGCCACAGAAACAGACACGAGGCCATTGGAGGAAAGTAGAGGAGCCTGATACGAATAGCTATAGCCATCTTAGCCATCTGAGCCATCTGATAAATGACAAAGTTGGAAAACAAACAGAAAACATTGTGCATTTGAGAAAAGACATTTCTTTAACAAGTTAGGGAAACTGAGTATCCATGTGTAGCAGGATAAAACCAGATCTCTATATCTCACCCCATACAAGAGTCAAGTCCAACAGGATCAAAGACCTTAAAGCAAGCCCTAACACTCCGGAACCTTTAGAGAACTAGATAAGAAAAACCCTTCCAGATACAGGCATAGGTAAGGACTTTCTGAATGGGCTCCAGTCACTCACAAAATAGAGCCAACAATGGAATCTCTTTCTGCACAGCAACTGAGTGAGGAGCTGGCTCTCAGGCTGAGAGGAAAGCCATGCTAATAACACATCTGACAGGATTGATATCTAGAATATACAAATAACTAAAAAAAAATCAAATAAATAAATGGATGAATGAAATGAGCAGCAGGTTCTAAAAAGATGAACTACAAATGGAAAGTGTTCAACATCACTAGCCATTAGAGAAACACAAATTAAAACTATGCAGAGTCGTTATCTCAGCCCAGTCAGAGTGGAATTAAGACAATAAGAAACAGGGCTGGAGAGATGGCTCTGGAGTTATGAAAACTAGCCCTTAACAAGGTTTGGTTCCCAGCATCCACTGACTCACAATAGTCTGTACCTCCAGTTCCAGGAGTCCTAACTCCCTTTTCTGAACTTGGGTACCAGGCTCGCACACAGTTCACAGACATACAGGCAAAACACTCAAGCATATAAAATAAATCTAAAAAATATTTTAATTTGTTTCAATTAAAAGAAAAGAAATGCTAGTAGGGATGTGGACAAACTGGAACCCCAATGCACACTGCTGGCGGGGTTATGAACTAGTGGAGACACCATGGAAATCAGGAGGCATCTCACTATACTAAAAATAGATCTGCCATATGACCCTACCGTATTGTTCCTGTATATTTATCCAAAGAACTCCAAGCCAACACATAGGAAATACCTGCACATCGGCCAACTCACAATGGCAAAACTATGGCTTCCAAATTATCCTAAGTGTCCGTCAGCATAAGAATGACTTAAAAATATAGTACATATGCACAATGAAACTTTTTTCAGCAATGAAGAACAAAGTTATGTCATTTGCAGAAAAACTGATATAGCTAGAGACAATCATGACAAGCAAATTTAGTCTAAGAAAGAGAAACATGACATGCTTTCCCTCACTTTCAGATCCTAGATTTTAGGTAAATACATAAAATCACATAATATTGTGGCATGAAAGAGAGAAAGGACTACTGGGTATGGGCAAGGAAGTTCAGGACAGGTTTTATACTTTTATCCTGGTATGGAACTGTGCTTACAAAACCAAGTACCATGTGCAGTGAGTAAAAGCCAATTTAAAATGTCAGTAAAGCCGAGGTGGTGGCATATACCTATAATTCCCACAATTGGAAGAGGCAGAAGGCACCCATGAGTTCAAGACCAACCTGATCTACTAGACAGTTTTAGGCTAGACAGAACTACACAGACAATGTCTATAAAAACAACAAAATAAGGATCTGGAGAAAGCTTTACACCAGCCTGTAACTCCAGTTCCAAGGGCTCCAACACCTATGGCCTCTGTGCACAATGGTACTCATGTGTGTATGTACACACACACACATACACACACACACACACACACACACACACACACACACACACAATTTAAAGTATCTTTAAATCTTAAAAAAAAAAAAAAAAAGAACACACATGCCTATAATATACTAAGCACAATAAATTAGGCAAAGCCTCAATCAGCTCTTCCTGCCCAAGGTCCAGATATTAAACATTTAGTAGTATATGGTTGTTTGAGCCTTTGACACCTCCCTAGCTCCCTGTCACCTTGTAACCTTTGGTGCTTCCAGGCAGCTGTAGGCCTAGTGCCTGCAAACCCGTCACCTCCAGAAATGACCTTCAGTCCTTCTCCCTGTGTTCCAGTATAGCCAGAACTTGCAGAGATATGAATTATTAGGCCTACACTGGAAACTTGGTTTGGCTCAGCCACCTGGATGAAGCAAGGATGTTTCGGGCATTCTCTCAAGTGTGCACAGCAAAGGGCATGTCTGGCCCCACAAAACTTATAGGTACAGATAAAACACAGGATATCAGCTATTATCTTTAGATAAGGCCTGGCTTAAGGGGGGGGTGGTTGGATTAACTCCTACCTGAAGTATTAATCTAATTAATCATTTTAATTAAAAAATAGAAGTTTGCCAAAATATTTGCTGTATCATTTCTTCTGAAATTTTTGTTCTGTCTTCTAAAGCTGTTCTATCATCCAGAGCAGTATGGTTTATTATAATAAGCATTAGGTCCTTTAACTACTCTGGAGGAGTTTCTCCCATGGCGACAGAGAATGATTGAACCAAATTTGTCATGGAGGCCTGCAAGAGGTCCCCCCAAGGTGTTTCCCCTACAACAAAGGGTTACCTAATCTGTCCCTCATTAATCTGCATTCATTGGTCCAGTGTTGGCTTTTGCTGCACCTTCTGCCTATTCCAGAAAGGAGAGTCCTTCTGATTGGGTTATTCCTGGAAACAAACATTGTTCCTAGGAATGACCTGCCTACAATCCCTTTTTAGGTTACCTTGCTTACCACAATTAAAACATCTGACATTTTGGTCTTCTTCAAGCCTCTAGAAATTACCTCTCCTATCCAAGCATCTTCAGGTTATAAGCACCATCATGGTTATAAGATTCAATATTGACTATATCTCAGATCTA
The DNA here is from genome assembly GCA_033318265.1 of Phyllotis vaccarum. Classification (NCBI taxonomy): domain Eukaryota; kingdom Metazoa; phylum Chordata; class Mammalia; order Rodentia; family Cricetidae; genus Phyllotis; species Phyllotis vaccarum. Next base: position 13,082,455 of record JARWLC010000009.1, on the reverse strand, counting down.
TTCCTCTATGGTTGCTGATCTTGCCTTTAAAGGCCTAATAACTATTTTGATTATGAATTAGAATTTTCAAAAGCCAAAGATTCTATTATTATTCATGTAGTTTCTAGATTTGGTATCATTCTATTTACAGCTAAGGTTAATCTTTGGGGCGGGGGAGATCAGAGAAGCTTTCTTTTGGGCCTTGAATAACTTTAGTAAATGACTCAGCTCTCTTTCTGACTTTTTCAACTCTGTCCCAAGCATTCAAAGCTGCCACATGGCATAGAGCCAAGGTGTGGTCATCATATATAGCCTGTCTTTTTACATCAGCATAATTGCCATCTCCAAGAAGTTGCTCTTGGGAAATTTCCATACCTCTAGCCCTAATTCAATATTGTTGTAATCAAGCCTTTCCAGTCTTATAGGGTAATTCTATTACTAATTGACCATGAATTTAACATTTGCCTCAAAAAAAAAGGTGAATGAATACCATATGAGGCCATCACTTCCTTAAATCTTCTCAAATCTAACACTTCTACAGGAATCCAGGAATCCAGTCAGCTTTTACAAGGTATCTTGGGAATACTTGTCATTTGGTAGTTGTTCCTATATGGTAACTGGATAAATTAAGGGTTTTTAAAAAGATAACTTTGGGCATTTTCTTTTTAATTTCATAATGCAACAGTGAGGATGGTTCCCCTGTAAATTCCTCTGTCTTTGTCTGAATATCTCTACTATTTGTAGAGATATAATTTTTTCTAAGGTTTCTAACTTATTTAAAATTGCATTATTTTCTTCAGTAATTAGTTGTAGAGCTTGCATATTATCAGTCAATTTCTCATTTTGGCATTGATATCAACTAACATTTTTTAGGGATAAAACAAGAATTACCAAACTGATAATGATTATAATAAACATTATGAAAATCACAGCTAATTATCCCCTGATTTAATTCTTCTATTTTTAAACAATCCATTGTGGAATCATACAGAGACCTAACTTCCTCCATTGTGATAGTGTTTTAATGTAGGAAAATCTCTCTCTCTCTCTCTCTCTCTCTCTCTCTCTCTCTCTCTCTCTCTCTCTCTCTCTCTCTCTCTCTCCCTCCCCCCCCCCAGTCCCTCCTTTTCAAAGTCCCAGTTGTCTCACCAAATCTGCTAAAGATGATGTTGCAGAGTGAGGCTGGATGTCCCTGTGTAGCATGCCTGGGCAGAGAATATAGGTAGAGCATAGTCTGGCTGAGGACAGTTGCTGCTAATAATGTGTCAGCAGCCTGAGGAGGGGATTCAGAGGACGTCGATAACCCATGGGGAGAAGGAGCCAAAGAGCCAGCCATCTGAAAGGCAAACATAGGGATTGGAGGATGCCAAAATAGCACTGTGATGGGCAGGATTCGAAAGCACAGAGCTGCCTAAAGCTGGCTGATAGTGAGGGGCTAACTCTAGCAGCATTTTGAAGCCCAAGTGCCTGTGGAGTTTGGGGCTGTGGAGATCACTGTAGAGAGGCTGCAACATGAAAATCCTAGACTTGCTCAGAAGTCTTGGGGAAGACTAGGAAAAGCCACCTGGTGGCACAATGACTCTGGCAGGTGCAGCTCCTATGTGCAGCTCCAAGTGTTGGTGGCTGCAAAATCAGCATAAGCAGCTGTTTTGTGAATTCATGCCCCAAAGGTTGGATGACAGATAAAAGCATTAATCTAATTAATCTTATCAATGAAAAATCATGAGTCAGGGGTAAAACCTGAAAGATCAGAGAACGGGGAGTAGCCACAGTCACTTTCTACTTCTACTGTTCCTTGGTCTATAAGAGTTGAGAATTTCTCTTAGCCCACCTTACCACTTCCTTTCTCTTCTCTGTCTACAGTCCCCCTAACATCTTTGGTCAGCTAGTGGCTATCTCTGCCTTCTGACTCCAAGCAAACTTTATTTATCAGAACACAACCAAACTATCACAAAACACCTACCTTCCAGACAGAAAAACCATCACACAAATCATTAATATTTCATTCCATGAGAGATGCCTATGGCCACTAAAGTCCTCTGTAGTGGGATTATGTTCTGTTACATTGTAAATAATTGTTCTGTCTACTGGTTTAATAAAAAAAAAAAATGATTGGCAGAAGGCAGGCAGAAAGTATGTGTGGGGCTACCAGGCTAAGAAAACTCTGAGAACAGAAAGAGTAGAGCAGAGACACCAGGAGAGAAGCCAGCAGACTCAGAGGAAGGAAGACAACCATGCTGCTCTGAGAAAAGGTACCAAGCCACATGGCTAAACAGATTAATGGAAACAGAATGAGTTAAAAAGAAAGAGCTAGCTAGCAATATGTTTGAGCAATAGGTCAATCAGCATGAAAATAATGTAAGTCTTTTGTATGATTATTTGGTTCTAGGCTGAAGCAGGGCCATGAACTTCAGGGCTAGGCTGGAAGTTCCAGGCCAGACACTTCTTACTATAGCCCTCTATCCTAAAAGACACATCAGTTATCATTTAAATGATATGGAAGTACCGAGTATCAACAAATTTAATGTTCTTTTGGCATTGAATGATCAGTCGAGCCTAGCCTGTCTCTAAGCAGGGCCACACATTTTCATTCAAGACTGCCCAAGCAAATCTTAGCAGCTTAGGTTCCCAGGCACATTCTTTGTACTGGAACCAAGAGCGGTGGGTACAGAGGATCTGTTCTGATGTCAGGCACTTGCCTGGGGCAGCTACCCATTATACAACTGTAGTCTTGGTGTGACATGCCACAGAATTGAAGACAGACATTTTCCCAGTGCTAAAAAGGGGGAACCTCAAAGCAAGCCCTTTATCCAGGAAGGTATGTCTGGGCTTCCTTCCCTCAGCCTTCCCTCAGACATAAGTGCTTCTGTACTCTGGGGATCTTTCCTCTTCCAGCAGTTACCTCTTGGATATCAGGGAGGGACCCTCAGCTCCCATTTGAAAGGGAGTTGTTTTTAATTGGCACCAACAGAGGAGAGCATTCACATAAATAATGTGCATAAAAATAAAAACCCTACTTGGCTCTGCCATGCGCCGCATGTTCCAGGAGCAGCAGATTTGTTCCTCTACTTTGCTTTGGCTGCAATTAATATTAAAACAAGGTGGCAGGGGAATAGGGACAGAGCCTGATTTCAATGATATGTCGCAGCAGAAAACTGAGAGTAATCAGCAACTGGAACTGAGCCTTGTGACTATGAATGGCTGACAAGAACTATTAATATCATAGAGGCTTCCCCATAAAATCATCCAACCCTCTCAACCCCAGACGGAGCATCAGTTAGAGCTACTATGGTTATGATAAAACATCATGGCCAAAGCAACTTGGTGGGGAAAGGGTTTATGAGGCTTCTCTTTGGCAGCACTGCTCATCACTGAAGGAAGTTAGGACAGGAACTCAAACAGGGCAGGAGCCTGGAGGCAGGAGCTGATGCAGAGGCCATGGAGGGGTGCTGCTGACTGACTTGCTCCCCATGACTTGCTCAGGCTGATTTCTTATAGAGCTCAGGATCACCAGGACAGGGATGGCACCACCCACAAAGTGAGCACTCCCCATATCAATCACTAATTTAAAAAAACGTCCTAAAGGCTTACCTGTAGCTCAATTTTATAGACGAATTTTCTCAATTAGGTTTCCTCCTCTCTGATGACTCTAGCTTGCAACAAGTTGACAAAACTAGCCAGCACAGCCATCACGCCACCCAGACTGATCCTCAAAGATTCCATGCTGTTCCTTAGACAGGCACAGAGGAGAAACCACAGGCCACCAGGGAGTTCAGGCCAGCACAGTCACAACATATCTCCACCCAGAATCCCCGAGGCAGGATGTGTGTATTCTGAGATTTGATCCTACTCTCCACAGCTCAAGAAGACAGAAAGAAAGACCAGCACAGAAGAAGCAAGGGGGACAAATGTCATTTTTGTTACAAGCTGCTAAACTTTATTCTAGAAAAGAAAATTATCTTTATACTTTTAGCACATATCTTCTCTGTCATGCCCAACCCCCACCCCATATCCAGCCCTATCCTGGTCTCTGGAGAGAGGTCCTTTCATCAGCATAAACTCAGGTAATGTTAGAAGAGGATCACTATGAATAACAAAATATAGTCATGTCACTCAGGCAATTCCAGGGGTTTTAGAAATCTCTGTGCCAGGAAACTGGGCAAAGATAAAATGTATCTTTAATTCCAAGCTAACTTACTGGTTCCCCTGAAGGCCCCTCCTCAATAAGTTATGGGCACATCAGTCTTCCTGCCAGTTATCTGCTACCAGACAAACCCACCTAGGACAGAGACTAAATGAAAGCATGCTAACAGCAGCCTCAAGGCTGCCCTGGGGGTGCTGGTTCATTCACTCAGAAATGTGTTGAGTTTTCAAGCAGCATGCGAGGCCCTCCACATGCACTGAGAACCAGCCAGATATGCTCCCTGCTCTCAGAGGATTTACACTCCCTCTAGGAAGACTGGTGCACTCATATTGCTACTGCTCTGTGTGCAGGGTTACCAGGTCATAGTGTGCTGGTCAGCTGCACTCAGGACAATGGAAAGCCATGGCAAGCTTTACAGAGAATCATCGGGGATGAGACTTTAGGTGAGAAGGCTGCACTTTTCATTTTCTTTTGTATCAATATGAGAGAGAGAGAGAGAGAGAGAGAGAGAGAGAGAGAGAGAGAGAGAGAGCCTGTGTCCACACCTTCCGGCTTTACATGGGTCCTCGGGCTTCAACTCAGGTTGTTAGGTTCACACAGTAACCACCTTTACCTACTGAGCCACATCTGGTATGTTCCATAGTTTTGCTTTTCAAGGGGAGCCCTCAGGCTAGAAAGACAATGGTACCTGCTGCCATGGTCTGGATGTGAATGGTTCCCAAAAGGTGTGTGGGCTGAAGGCTTAGTCCTTCAGATCTAAACCGGGAGAGGTAATTGAATGGAGAGGACACTTTCTTCCTCAACGTATGAATCCTTTGACAGGTTCACAATCCAATGGCAGTATTGGAGGGTGATAGCATCTAAGAGATGGAGCCTAGTTAGAAGAAGAGATTATTAGAGGTATATTGTGGAAGGGATCTCTTTGAATGATACTATCTTTTCTGTCTCACCCCTCTTATTGGCTAGCATGAGGTGAACAGCTTTCCTCTGGCATGCATTTCTACAATGATAATTGTGCCTTGCCACTTGACCTAAAAGCAATGGACTCAACTGACCAAGCACTGAAACCCATAGGTCAAAATAAATCCTGCCTGCCTGACATTTTTCTGGTAAACATTGTCACCGTGATGAAAACTCTGATAGGTCAGGAAGAACCACACAAAGTCACTTTAGAGACTCTTTCAGTAGCTTAGGGCCCCAAGTATGGCTGAGACTAGACTGGTGGTCAGGTGCTGGACAGAGATGGGAAGGAAGAAAAGAATCATGGATAATCACTAAGTCAGGAGACAGGAGCTATTCATAAGTCCTAGGGATGTATCTCAGTGGTAAAGTACAAAGCCCTGGATTTGATTGCCAGCACCAAAGATAATCAAACAGCACAGTAGACATAGCCACAGCCCAGAGCACCTCCAAGGGCAACTGGAGGTCAGAAGTGATTCTTATGAACCAAAGTTGAAGGTCAGGAAGGCTGCCTAGAGGAGAATTGCACACCTTTGAGGGACAGAAAACACTTGGTTCATCCCACAGGCTGGCCCATACTCAAGTCAAAGCCTTGGGGTTAAGGTCTGGATAGGTGAAGGAGCAGGACCTGAGAGATGTGATGCTGAAGACAAGACACATAATGTTTGCAAGAAAAGAATTCTGACTGCACAATAAGACTTGCCTGGAGGATCTCTCTCTCTCTCTCTCTCTCTCTCTCTCTCTCTCTCTCTCTCTCTCTCTCTCTCTCTCTCTCACACACACACACACACACACACACACACACACACACACACACACGCATGCGCGCACAAAGGCGGGGGTGGGGGGAGATACCTGGAACTCTCCAAGTACCTGTGACCTTTAGGGAGTGTGTGGCGTGGCTTCTATATAGGAACAGGAGACTGCAGTGGGAGTGCTTGATATTAGAGCCTAACTAGAAGGTGTCTGTTGAGTCTATCCCATCCCTGGGGGAATCTGACAAATGGATTTCATGTCTCCCCAGATCTCAGCATTCTAAAGTCATAGAAGGAGGAGAAGACGAAACCAAAGTTCTGCCCTAGAGGATGGAGCAAGAGGCCAGGGACTGGTTAATACCTGTTATCTGAAGGGGAGGAGTCCTCTCAGGAACCACAGGGTGTTGTGAAATATTATTTTAACTAGGTAAAGATGTGCTACGTTTGTTATTGCTGTGGATATTACACCAACTGTGTAAAGGTGTGTTACGTTTGCTTATTTTTCTGTATTTGTTTTATTATAAAAAGATGTGTTGTAGTTTTACCTTGCCTGCCTAAGGCACCTGATTGGTCTAATTAAGAGCTGAATGCCCTATAGCTAGGCAGAGAAAGAATACGCGAGGCTGGCAGGCAAAGTGAATAAAGAAGAGGAGACAAAGAAAGAAGAGAATGAAGACAGAGAAGGGGACATGCCCAGGGCAAGAATCCAGGCAGCCACCTGCCAGCCAGACTGGAGAAACAATGAAAGTGAGACACACAGAAGCAAAGAAAAGTAAAAGGCCCCGAAGCAAAAGGTAGATAAAGGGAAACGGGCTAGTTTAAGTTAAAGAGCTAGGCAGAAACAAGCCCAAGCTAAGCCGAGCATTCATAACTAATGATAAGTCTATATGTCATGATTTGGGAGCTGGTTGGTGGCCCAAAACAAAAAGCCTATTCCAACAGGGAGTACATCCACACCTCTCTCTAAACACAGGATGAGGTATGAAGACCAGAGACATGGCTTTCTTGTCCCCAGGTGCTCTGCACTTCATCTATCTATGCATTTAACATACAGGTTTACATATCTCAGAACTTTCACCAGAAATTGAAAAGCTTGCTCAATCTGTGGTTGGGCTTCAGGAAATTCAGCTCCAGGAAGATCTGCTTGTTGTAGGCCTGGCTCAGGGATGCATGCTCTGTGGGCAGTCATTTGTTTAGAGCTTAAAACAGATGCAAGGCCTCCTTCCTTCATAATGTTCACAGCATCCCCACATGGAAGCTGTTAAAATCCCATTGTACAGGTAAGAAAACCCTAGGCTCTATCAGAGGAATAACTTGTCCAAGATCACAGTCATGGTAGAGTGTCACGATTATACTTGCAGCCCAACTCCTGGAACATTCTCTCCCTCCAGTGACCTAGTCCCTGCTTTTAAAGTTTTTGGTCTCACCAACAAGAGAAAATATCAGGCATGAAATAGTGACTGATATCACTGGTGGCAAAGCTACATTCAGGATGAGTTGAAGGGAAGAGCCAGCACTGCATCTGGAACCCCACATTTCTTTCTCCTGTATCTGGTAAGAAATGAGTATCTGTTCTCCATCAACGCCATCCAGTGAAGGAGCTCACAAATAGAGACAGCCATGTGTCATTTCATGGTGTGATACATGATATAGGTTATTCCATCACACTAAAGCCATATACCTCTGGGTGGTAATAGTCACTCCTGGTGGTCTCTTCATACAGCTGAAATTGCAACAAATAAAAAATGTGGGAAGGTGCTGCCTATATCCCGCGGCATGCTGCTTACCGGGAACTGTTTTGTATGGTTGGGTTTTTTTGTTTTGTTTTTATTGTTTGGGGGTTGTTTGGTTTTTGTTTTGTAAGAAGGAACACATTCTGAAATAAGCATTCATAGAATAATGTGGCAAATGTGCAACCTGCTAACACTGTTACTGGTTACATTATGTAGTATTATATATCATATGCAAATGTATATGCTATTCTCTATGACTGGCAATTTAATACATTTGTTGGCACTATTTTTCATGCCGTGATGTCACAGTAGAGATGATGTCATCAACCTTCATTCTACTCTTACAGGACCACGGCTGAACATGCAGTCTTTCATTGGAGCATCATTATATGAATCACATACACACACAATGGCACTGGTATTGCTATAAAGTTGAAAATGGGGTATGCCTATATCCTCAGCTACTTGAAAAGCTGCAGGGATCATGTGTTCAAGAGCAGCCTGAGCAACATAGAGCACATCTCAGAAAACAAAACTGGGATGCCAGCAATTCTAGTACCCAGAAGACTGGGGCAAGAGAATTGTCTCAAGTTCAAGGCCAGCCTGGGCTACACATCAATTTTTTTTGTATGCTGTCTAACTCCTGAGTTCTTACCTCCTGCAAAAGAGAGAGATTAATGCCAGGACAGCACTACGTTGCCTTGGAGACGTCTGCAGGACCACCTTCATCCATCACACCTCTTCAATCACACAAGCTTCCACAGACTTCCCAGCCCATCTCACCTGTGCGGTGCCAGCCCATCCTCCACCAGTCTGCCCTCCCTCTTCCTTTTATTCACCACTGTGGTCCTGTTAATGGACCACATTTTTTCTTTGAATAGTCGCCCATTTTCACACATTCTTAACTACCCTCTGTCCCTTGCCTCTTTTCTTCAGAAAGCATCTCTCGTGCTTCATTCTCTCTCCTCTCCCTCCTTGACAATTTCTGCCTCTCCCTCTTCTTTCCTTTTTACTTTCCTCGTTTGGGTTTGAAACCTCCAGAAGCATCAAGTCAGGGTTGATAAGCTAGGTATGGGGCTAAATAATACTCTTTCTCTAGGGCATTGTTTTTCAACCTGTGGGCCTAGACCTGTCGAGGCCACATACTGGATATGTTGCATATCAAATATTTAAGTTAGATTCATCTTAGCAGCAAAATTACAATTATGAAGTAGCTATGAGATAATTCTATGGATGGGGGTCACCATGACATGAGGAACTGTACTAAAGGGTCAAAGCATTAGGAAAGTTGAGAACCCTGTTCTAGGGAAAGGCACACGCAAAGTCTTGAAATTAGACAGGATAAAGAGCCAGAACCAAATCAATCATGGAGGCCTTGGGTCTTGCTGATGCTACCTTTAGCATATGCATTTGCAGCAGCCTCTGCTGGGGTGTCAGCTGTCTTGTCCCTAGACACCTTCTGGGAAGTACCCGAGTTCAGGACCATGAAGAACAGCCTGCTTCGCTTCTTCCACAGGATGTAATATCCAAAAACCATTTCTGCCCAACAAGCTGAGTTCTTTGACTAAAAAGACAAAGCCATTCCATCAATAAGTCAAATAATTTCTATTTGAGAACACATTTTCCCCATGAGATTGAACCTAGTTATTCTCATTATGAATAAATACTGGCAGCCCAGAAACATTTTTATCAACCTGTAATGGACTCTCCTGCAGAAAAGGAAAAAAATGTGTGCTAACTAGTATCTGGGCCCCCACTGACTCTTATTTCACTGTAGCCTCCACCTCTGGGAACACCACTGGAACCCTAGGCCAGGGCTCTTAATGCTTTGTCTAAAGTGAGGGTTGAACCGCTCCGTCATAAAGCCATATGACCAGGAAGCATGTGACATCTATGTGGCCAGTGCAATTGTTAATTTCATGTCAGTTGGGGTGGACCATGGCATCTAGGTATTTGTTAAGCATTCTGAGTGTCTCTGTAAAGAGGCTTTTGGATTTTAGTCAGGTGAGTTTGAATAAAGCATATTGCCCTACTTCGTGTAAGTGGGCCTTACCCAATAAGCCAAAACTGAACAGGACAAAAGAATCTAGCCTTATCCAGCAACAGAGAGCTCTCTCCTAAGCAGCCTTTGAAAATCACCTGTAACATCAGTTATTCCTAATTCTAGAGTTGGTTAAATATCACCAACTTCCCACTGAGTTTGGGCTTGCCAGCCTCCATGATTACCTGATCTACTTTCTGCCAGCCTCCACGATTACCTGAGCTATTTCCTTGCAAAATCCTTTCCTGTATATAAATGCCCACCCTGTTGATTCTAATTCAACACCTATTTCATAGCAAATAGCAAACAACACCGCATATTTTAATTTTGAATTCTCATTGCTCATCTTTTCTGTAGTGGTGTCCAAGGAAGGGGAGGGAAGGGTCTGGTTGAAAGAGACAAAGCTTCACATTCTATATGACGGACCAAGCCTCCTCACTGGTAACCTCACTGGTCCCAGGAGAGGTGGGATGCTTTCAGCCTTCAGAGGTGAAGTCAACATGAAGGACCAGTTTGCAGTGCACTCATAATACTGCACCAACTTCTCAGCACTAAGTCAAGGTCCTCAAGCTGACCCCTGTCCTCCCTCATGTAAGCATTCCCTCCAGGACACTTTCCCTCTGTGACTAATAAGTAGTTGGGCCTCTCTGCCTGAACTAGCGTCCTGACCATCTTGCTATCTTCTTTTTACTCTGCATATCCCCGAGCCCATCAGAGCTCCACTGTAGCCCACTCCACTCTGGAAAACCCATCCCTGGACTCCCACACCTCAGCAAACTCCAGAACATATGCCCGGATGGCTCCGTAAGATTTGTATGAAATATCTATCAGTAGAGTTACATAAAAGGCCAAGGCCTATATCCAGCTCATTCTCTTCCCTCACAGAGCCCAGGACAACATTGAGAAGAGTATGTGGTACATCCTCGATATTTAATAGAGAATGGAGATATCTTCCCCATCTCAACTCATAGGCTTTGTGTACAACACAGGTTGAAATAGCCTTTGGCAGCCAGCTGGAGGGAAAGAGCCTCACATGGAGTTAAGGGGTCCCTTGGAAAACAGCAAGTTCCTATGCTGATGACTGCTAGTCCTTTGCAACGGTCTTTATCTCCAGAATCATTGGAAGTGCAGAAGAAGCCCCTTCCCACTTGTTTGTTCACATTTACAGATAGGATTGGAGTGGGTTCTTAGACTGAGCCATCTAGAAGCAGAATGTGAGGCAAGGACTCAGCATGCTTGATTGATGGGAGAGTACACTGGAGAACAGGAGTTCAGGACCCCTAGGAAGGAGTTCTGCAAGGGTGTCTCTAGCCCAAGGGCAATCTCAGCTTGATCCTTGGGAGCTTCAGAACACAGAATTTATGACAAACTTCTTGTTACCATAAGGTGGTGACAAGGCAAACCAACCTCCCTCCCTGAAACTGAAATCCCTCATTGTTGAGCAGGCATCATTGTTGGGGATCCAGCTTTTCAATTCCAAGCCAGTAAGTTATGTCTTTGAGCTGTCCCATAGCTAGAAGGAGCCAAGGCCAGTTTTATCCAGGGCTGGGATCTAGGGAGGTGGATTTACACCAGCCCAGAAAAGGGATTTGAGAAGCAAAGGGTGGGCATCTGATTGCATCCACTCAACAGGCAAAAGCCAGAAAAGCATCTCTCTGTTGCATCCCACAGAGCCTGGAGGTCCTGATGAATACTTAGAGCCTTCTAGAGCCCCCTATAGAGGGCCTCAGCTCAAGCCAGCCTGGAGTTGGATTTGCATAACACCTGATTGACCTCCCTCCAGACTCTGTTGGCTTCTTGCTTGTTTGTGACTCAATTAAATTAACAAACTGCTTTCCCTGCCCAGACTCTTTCTGCTGCCTGGATTTTAGCATATGTCAGTCAGGGTGGTGGCCCAGCTTCTCCAGATGGCTGTGAGCACGCTCCACAGACCTAATGCCAGCTCATGGCCAGGGAGTCCCAAAGACTCAGACACAGAAGCATACAGAGGAGAGAAGAAAACTGGGTTAAGCAGCAGAGGAAAGGAGAGAAGAAATAAGCAGGGGGTGGGGTAGGGCACAGAGGCAGCTAATGTTCTTCCCCCTAGGGACACCAGCAGTTGCTAAGGACCCCATCTTCCTGTGGAGAAAGCCCTTAACTCCAGAAGATTGCTAGGTACATCAAATAGCCTCAAATTTATTTGGGACCTGAAGCCTGAGAGTGGTCGTTATTAAAATACATTCCCTGGAATACAAGCAGTAACATTTTGGAACTTACAAGAAATCCAGGCTCAGTATCACCCTAGACACACAGAATCCATCTCTCCAATGGGTACAGCAATTTGTATTGTTGGTTTGTTTAATGTATATAGCCATTTTAACCACATGCATGTCTGTGTACCATGTGCATGCCTGGTACCCAGAAGGCCAAAAGAGGGCATCACATGTCCAGGGAATGGAGTTAGAGCAGACATGAGCTACCATGTGGGAGTTAGGGATCCAACCTGGATTTACACAGTGCTCCTAACCACTGAGCCATTTGTCCAGCCCCAGTAATCTGTTTTAAGCAAGCCTCTCAGATATGATGCTCACTCAAGTATGAGAACCTTTCCCGGCCCCTTTTCTGGGACACCACAGAGTTAACTGTGTTCTGGGTTAACTGCAGAATGTTATCAAGCCAAAAAATTGATAAAAATGGCAGCCAGGAGAAAAGGGTGCCTGCCTCAACACTCCAAGGATATTTCAGCTTATTATGACAGCTCAAAATGACAGGTTTGCCATTCCATCATGGAAGACCAGAATAGAGGGCCAAAAGGAGGATAGCCTGACCCAGCAAATTTTGGGATCAAATCCTGTCAGTTAAGGATCAAAAGAGGGAGGGAAGAGGGGAAAGAAGAGAGTAGGAACATGGGGATGAAGACAAGAGAGTGAGGCTGAGGGACAGGTAGCGGGGGGGGGGGGTTTCAAAAGACCGTCATCATTGTCCAGCAGGAATCCTGCTCTTCTGGATTCTAGACTGGGTAGACAGGCCTAGACCTTGCAGCAGCCACCCAGAGTCCAGCCTGTGGCTATGCCAATTGGCTTCCACTGTCACATTGCCTGATATCAGAAGGGAAGTCCTATGTATCGAGATGTGGGGGATAGCATGACAAGTTCTGCAAGAAAACTACAAGAAGTTATGTATTGCCTGAGTATTCAGCAGTATTCTGCCAGTATCGGGACTGGCAGAAGGATGCCATAATGCTAGGCACCCTTCATGGAGCTTTCAATGAGCCCCTGCCTCCAGCCATAGAGCATATCTAACTTCTGTACTTGATACAACATGCAGCTAAAATCTGTCCTCACTCCCCACGCTCAATTAAACAATCTTTGTGGAGTCTCCAGCTAGAATGAGACAAGGCAAACATGTAGCAGTATCCAGCTCTTCTAGTCACAGCTGGGCCAGGAGGGTAGCTAGAGTGAGTTGGGTGCTTAGCTGTCTCCTGTTTGCCAGGCCCATTTTGCCTTTGACCTTGAGAGGCAGCTTCTGCTGTTCTCACAGGTTGCCTCCTCCAGTGGTCTTCAAACACCACTACACTTAACTAACTTAGAAACAGCAACAACTCAACACAGACATGGGAGGGGCATGGTTAGCTTTCCTCTTGGAACCTCTTGCCTTTTTGTTGATATGTCTGGACACCTGCGTATCAATCTCCTTCAGCGGTAAAGCCTTTAGTCTCAGGACTCCAGCTATGGTAGTTTGAATATCATTGGCTCCCATAAACTCATTGGGAGTGGCACTCTTAGGAGGTGTGGCTTTGTTAGAGGAAGTATGTCACTGCGTAGGCAGGCTTTGAGGTCTCATATATGTTCAAGCTTCACTCCGAGTAAGACAGACCACTTCCTGTTGCCTGCAAGATGTAGGACTCTCAGCTACTTCTCCAGCACCGTGTCCCACGATGACAATAATGGACTGAAGCTCTGAACTGTAAGTGAGCCAGCCCAATTTTATGTTTTCCTTTATAAGAGTTGCTGTGATCATGGTGTCTCTTCACAGTTATAGAAACCCTAAGACACCAGTGCATTAGGAAAAGTAGTTCCTTTACTTTCTATTTCAACAGGACTATGCTGGGTTTTTTTTTGGGGGGGGGTGTTTTGTTTTGTTTTTTTGCTTTGTATCTCTATATGATTGAAAGTTTTATTGTTTTAATCAAAGCGCATGTGTGTCATTTGTTTTAAAAGTAATAAGAAAAAAATGTATAAAAAGCTATAAAAAGCAATGACTTGAGCCAACCCTTTTTTTCTTATTTTATTTCTATGTGTGATAGTGTTGGACTTTAAATGGAAGAAATGAACTCCTCCCTGGGGTTTTGAACCCCATTATCAGGGTTCACTATCTCCTGGGGCGCTGGGGGTCCTAGGGTATCAGTGGGGCAGGAGTGCTCTTTGCTTACCATTAGCAGCTGAGCAGCAGCAAGGATTGATTTTTCCATCTCAGTTGTCAAATGAGGTGGCTGTGGAGATTAAGGAGGATTAAGTGATTACGTTAAAGAACCTGTCCTCCAGTGCCCAGTATGTTCAGAATTGAAACAGGGATTGAAGTTAATAGGATGTTTCTATGAAACAGGGTAATTATTTGAATGAATTCCCAAGTAATTCCGTAAGGAAACAGCTCTAGTTTACTTACGACATTTGTACCTCTCAATGTCTTGAATATAGAATTGACAGAAACCACCTTAGAATGATTCAAATCTTCTCATTTAAAGCAAAATAGATATAGCTTGCCTCGTCATGGGAGAAAGAAGAGGAGACACTAACTCTGATGGTGTCGTCCCCACTTTTTTGTCTGCCATCCTCATCCTCACCTCACCCCTGGGATGCAACATTAACCCCTCCTCTCTTAGGCAGAGCTTAGAGGCCATGCACACCTGAGGGGTAGCAGGAGGAGGCCATGGAGTAAAGGAGGTTTGGGGAGACTGTAGGGAGACCAGGAGAGTGTCCCAAAAGGCTGGAAGCATAGGAACTGTCCTGGGGAGGCACAGTGTGCAGGGCCTGTCTAAGCAACTGCTGCCTGGTTCCTTCTTGTGTGCTCCCTGTTTGGGCAGAGTGAGGACTAGACTTATTGACAGTCACAGAATTGGGAATCAGTCTGACTGCCTGTGAGAGGCTAAGGGCCAGGAATAAAGAGCTGGCTCAGGTATGGCTTCAGAGGGTTTGTTCTGGCTGAGTGGAATCTGATAGCATTGGGGAGTGAGTAGGCCTGAAAGTGGAGAGCTTCTGGGGCTGTCACAAACACCCCAAAGCCACATTGTCAGGTGTCTGAACAAGGCAAGTATTGGGACAAATCCTGTGACTCAGGATATGGAAAATGCTGCCCTGGACCCTCCCACTCCTGCAGCCATTCCCAAAAGCATGGAGAAAAGTAGAGTCAAAAAACCTAGACCTTTTTTAGGGCTCAGGTATGTTTGATTTGAGGCACAGAACTCAATAGTAAAGGAGTGTACTACAGTACAGTCAGGTCAGTGAACTGGAGAGGGAGAGCCCTGAGGGAAGGCTGCTAGATCAGACACAGGATCAGCCACGTGGACCCCAGCAGCTGCTTTCTGGTTTTCTTTGTTAAATCTTGTCAACTCTTGCTGTAGGAAAAATGTGGGTGATTTTTATTTCCTTCTCGGACTGCAGATTTGCTGTCTTGTGAACAAGGATGGTTTTGGTATCATGGAGGAAAATCCTAATCTACCTGCCCTAATTCCTGAGTAGGCAGAGGTCTCATTGCCAGGTTGTGTTTATGGTAGTCTGGATACAGGGAGAGGCCCTAGAATGGCATGAACTCACTTCAACACCATTCCTAAGTTCAAGATCCCAGACTGCAGCAACTGTTTATGCCCTAATAACATGCATCAATTCTTGTCACATCCAATCTCCATAAAGCTCCAGGTTCCCTTTCTTCCCTCCTTCCATCCCTCCTCCCTCCCGGGTAAATCCATTAACTGCCTCAGAACCTTGAGGCCCCAAGGCCTGTCTATCAGGCACGTCCTGGGAGAAAAGAAGCCTCAGATCCTTTGTCTGCTGATCTTTCAGATTGCATACTCCCACATCTCTCATGTTCCAGCCAAGAAGCACTTGAACATCCTCACTGAGATTATGTATCCAGCCCAACCCTCAGTATAGTGCCAAAGTCCGTGGATATTCACAACTCTTCTTGTGGTTATTTATAAGTCACCTCCATATACTTTCCCAGAAGCTTTAATCCATTTTAGGGATGATACCCAACACAGTTTTAACGTTATATACATTAGAGTTGCATTTTTATTTGCACTGATTTTTGCTGCTGCATTGTTCTTTTCTATTGGCCATTTCTTATTTCAACATTTTAGATCGAAAATTGGTTGATTAGTAAATACAGAACCCATGGCTAAAAGAACCAATTGCAAAATCAGTAGACACTAAAACTCATAATATTATACTAATGTCAAATCCTTGATAACTTTTAATCTCTTAAAAATCTTAATAAAAGTTTGCTTTTAAAAAATACATACATATATATACACATTGATATGCAAATATTTACCTTGAGAACATCTTAAAATATTTAAAATTTGAGACTATTATCTGAGCATCCATCTGATCTCATTCTTTAGTGCTAATTATAAACAACCCAGTCTGGTCCTTGTCTTTAATGGCTTTATAAGTGCTAGGCTTGCCTTTCCAATTAGACTATAAACTGTCTTTTGCATCTCTAATACCTCTCAGAGCACCTGCCATAGAGTGGGCCTTAGTAAAAGATTAATGACATGTCTGACTCCACAGGGCTTGGGTCTTCAATTTGCTCTTCTCGCAGCCCCCACTCAGCTCCTATCCACCAACCATTAAAAACAACCACTTTCCCTAAACTCTGTTTTCCACGCATCACTTTTAACAGTGATTACTCCCATGGACAAGTTACACACCAAAGTTAATTGGAGCATCATTCAGCATCACACTGTGCCTTTTAAGTACACCTAGAATAAACCTCCACCTACCTCAAAATGGAGTCTGACCAGTGTGAGCTCCCCATTTCTCAGAGTGTTAATGCTCTTTGAACATTGTTGTCTATGTAACTTGAGGAAGAGAGCTCTTCCTTAAAATACAAAGCCAATGCAAACATTGAAAATACAAAAAAAACAAACGGAATAAATGAAAATGTAGATTTTTTTAAATTAAAGATTTGTCTTTATTTTTAATTATGTGTATGCATGTGTGTCTGTGTGCAGAGGTGCCACCAGAGGTTGAAAGAGAGCATAGGATTCCCTAGAGCTGGAGTTTCAGGGATGCGAGGAACCAAACTCACATCCTTTGCAGAAGCCACAGTGCTTTTACACAGTATAGCTCTTAACATCCGTGTTTCAACCCAAAACACTAAACTTTCAGTTCTTCCTACTATCATTCTGTATATGTATTCCCAGCACCTTACTATGTGTGTGTTGTACACATGTGTGCATGTAAACTTATCCAAGTACACATCAATAGCTTCATACGACAATTTTGTCTTCCTTTCCTTTTGAAACAATGCTGACAAACATTTTTCCTGAGCAAACACAGTGTTTGTTATAATGGTCAACAGCTTGTGTGTAATTCCAGGAGTTGGGAGGCTGAGGCAGGTGCATTTGAGCTCAGGGCCAGTCTGAACTGCATTTGGAGACAAGACTCAGTTAAAAAGCAAGAGTTGAGTAAAGTCTCAGTCATTACCTTGTACTTACATGCTGTTTAGGGGAAGGCTCTTGAGAATAGAAGTTGTTGCTAATGCAGATTTATAAGGCTTTAAATATTTAGGTAAGCCATTATCCCAAGACATTGTACTGTTTATTCTGGCCACAGGGGATTCTAACCAGGATGAAGAGGGGTTTCTCTAGCCCCTTACTGGGAAGGAAAGTCAACAACTGCTTCTTCTTTAGACTTTCAAATGCATCAGTGTTTCTAACCATTAAACCCCACCCCCGCCTTTCTTTTAAGTGCATTCATTCATTCATTCATTCATTCATTCAACAAGAACTGAGAATCTACTCAGTAGAAGACCATCTGGGTGACCTTTAATTTTGCTACTGTTATGAATCATGATGTAAGTATCTAATATGTGACCCATGTGAAAGGATTCTTCACTTTCCCCGAAGGGGTTGCAACCCACAGACTGAAAACTACTGCTTTAAGGATTCTAAGTATAGTGAGTAAGTGGTGATGTCATGCATTCACTTATTTAACAAACAATTAATTAGTATTGTAGTAGGGGCTGCGGTACCAGTGATTGTATATCAGTCTCAGTTCGCTATATTCTCAGGGCTGGATGCTCGCTATATTCTCAGGGCTGGATGCTGGCCACATACAGGAGAGGAAAACATGCAAGCAATGCAGACTTGGGAGCAAGTTTCTCTACCTCAGAAAGTACCTTTGAAACCCTTTACAGGGTTGTCATTGATCTGAACCCACATATCCCGCTCTGCAGTAAGTGCTGTGGGCACAGAAGGGTAGAATCACAGTTCAGTCACACCCATGGAGGTGTTGGGAGAGCATGTGTGTGTGTGTGCGTGTGTGTGCGTGTGCGTGTGCGTGTGCGTGTGCGTGTGTGTGTGTAAAATGGTGAGGTTGGTGACAGAAGGTCAAGGGAGGGGCTGTGTTGTTGGTGGCTTTCAGGATGTATCTAGGGCCCTTGTGTGAGCTTTAGTCCAGTCCCCTGTTTCCAGCTGCATGGGCTGGTGGTGCCCAAGACCCGAAGGGAGAAAGCAGGAAGTACACTTTTCCCATGCAGGACCAAGGTAAGGTTCAGGGAAAAAGAAATCACTCAGAAGAGCAACATTTTGGGGGTTCCTGGCGTTGGGGTTGAATGCTTGACTGTATGGCTTTCCCTAAATCACATATGACATTCAGGGTAGTGAACGAAGCTTTCCTACACCAGGCTTTCCCAGGGAAATCTTGGGTATTGCTTATTGTTGGACCTAAAAGGCCACACATAGAATGTTGGCTTTAGTGCTTGCATATAAAATAAAGATGACAGCACTAACAGTCAACCCGGCTGAGGGGGCTGATTGGAGTGGGCCCTTCCAGCTGGCAAGAAAGAACAAGAAACAGAAAAGGGTCTGTTTTATGCTTGGGTTAGTTACTTTTCCTTGTTTCTGTGATTTAAAAAAAGAAAGCAACCTGGGAAAGTAAATGTTTATTTTGGCTCATAGTTGAAGGGATCGAGTCCATCATGGCGTGGAAGGCGAGGAGGCAGGACTGTCTGTCTATGGCAGAGGGAGACTCTTCACATCTAGGTGGGTCATAACACAAAGAAAGAAGAAACTGTGTGTGTGTGTGTGTGTGTGTGTGTGTGTGTGTGTGCGTGCGTGTATGTGTGTGTATACCTGCCATTTCCCCTTTCTGCTAAGAATATGAGGATTCCTGGAGACACAGGCCTGAGTAGTTGATTGGATGAGAAGTGGTTGTGGTTTTGTGGTTTGTTTCTCTATCTCTCTGATATTTCAGCTTTTCCCCAATAACTGGCTCCAGGTTTTTATTATAATACCCAATAGAATTTGCACAATAACCTGGCCTGCCTACAACTCCCTGGGACCCACCAATTCTTGTGTTCCTGGCACTGGCATTGCAGATAAACTCCATTACCCCTGGGCTGTTACATGAGCACTGGAATCCAGAGTGGGGTCCTTGCCCTTATACAGTAAGTCCTTTACCCACTGAGCCATGCCCCAAGTCCCGTCCTTTTTTAGATTTTATTTTTATTCTTTCATTTGTGAATGTAGCTAGTGCCTATGGAGAACAGAAGAGCATGTTGGATCTCCTGGTTGATGCTGGAGTTACAGGCTGTTGTGAGCCTCCCAGAGTGGATGCTGGGAATGGAATGTAGGTCCTCTGTAAGACCAGAATCTAACTTCTGAGACATCTCTCCAGCCTCTGTGCTCTCCTCTTGCCTGGCATCGCAGCCCATAGGATAACACCCACATCTAGAAGTTTCTCTGTTTCAAGTGCTTCTGTCTGGGACCTCCCCCTTCCCAATGGACACACCTAAGGACATGTTTAAGAACGTCCTACATGCTCCCTGACCTAATCAAACTGACAAAATTAATTCTTTAAAGATTCTGTTTTCACTTAAATTTATATACACGCAGTTTACAATATTTACATACACACTTATATTATTAATATAAATTATACTTTCTCTTGTAAAACCAACTATCTCCAGTTTTCTTCTAGCTAGCAAAAGCCCATTGTTGACTCCCCAAAATTCCTCTTTTTCCAGAAGTGACCCCTTCTAGCTACAGATTGCTCCTATGTTTACATATTTGCCTGTAGGAAACAGCCCTATCCTGTGTTTTGCTACTTCCCTTCATGGCTAACTGATGATTTCCTGCAGTGGATGTGATTCTCAGCACCCTCTCCTCTGTGAGATCCCATCCGTCCCTCCTTCCTTGTCTGTTAGCACTGCTTTGGGTCCAATCACTAGTGAAGTTCCATCGCATTATAGTGAGGTGACTATTCTCAGTAGCCGTTTCCTACACGGTGGTTACTTTTACATCCCTCCACTTCTTGTTTCCACGAGAATCACTATCTCTCTCTTTTTCTTTTAAGTCATTTTCTCCCAGTAGTCCAACCCCAATTTTCTTTGCCACTGTCTTATTCTCCCAAGAAGATCATGTGCACTGGTTTTTCTAACAATTGAATCTTTTCGAGAGGAAACTCCAGAGACCCCTTGACCCCCCCCTGATTGAACAGGCTCCTTCCTGCCATAGCCCCTCCATCACTCTAGGCTGTTCTACACCTCAGTCCTACCCCCACTTCAGGTGGTGGCCTGGCTTCCTGCATCCCTAGCTTGTCTTCTCCCGAGTTAACCCCTCCTTCAGTGACCCACAGATAATGGGACAGGAGAAATAAACTTTTCAGGCTTTGATCATGAGATCGTCATGGTTAGTTACACAGCTGGGCGATGTCTCAAGACTATTTTCTGTAGGTGTCTGGGTGTCTTGTCTTCTCCCTTTAAGTGCTGTTGTCAAGCAGTCTCCTGCCTTCCTGATTCTTGATTGTAGCATGTCTGATTTTGGTTTTCTTCCTGCTGATGGCAAGATCCACTTGAATCTAGTGTTCTGAATTTTCTAGTTGTATGCCTCGGTGTGAGTCCATTAGGACACTCATGGGCTTCCCACGACAGAAAGAGTGTTGGGGTGGGAATTTTACAGAACTCTTTTGTAAAAACATATACTTATTATTTTTATTTATATGTATGCATGAGTATCTGTGTGCATGTATGTAAAGGTCTGCTCAGAAGCAACAAAGATGACATCTGGCTGCCTGCACAGTCACCCAAAGTTCTTTTGTAACATTGGGGTATCTATATTCAACCTACAGGCCTAGAATTTCTGGCAGATTTTTTTTTTTTTTGAAGCAGGAAATTTGAAGTGCTATTCCATCCATTTTGGCATAGTTTGTCTGGTAGCCTCTGTAAAGGAGGAAGCTAAAGAACCATCTTGGCTTTTATGGCAAAGTTCAGAGGTCACTTTCCTATGGGTCCTGAATGTCCAGTTTATACAGCATACTGTCAAGCAGTTGAGACAGGAACAATTTCTTGTCCAGTGGCTAACTTTTGCCACAAAGAAAATAAACTTCACTGGGAGTTTCTTCGATGCCCATTATCTTCTTGAAGTAGATTGGTGCTGCCAGGAGAATACATGTCTCATTGTCCAGAAAAGTCTAAGTTCCTAAAATATTTTAAATGCCATATTCTGTAAGTCTTTGAAGTGTTTGAAGATTACCTATCTAATAAGAATATATCTTTGTATATCTAAAAGACCTAACTAACATGACTATAAGTTTGGTTATCATAGATGATTAACTATCAATCTGTATTTCTTAATTATACATTATAATTTTAAATGAGTTACATAAACATAATACCTTAAGCAAGAGTAGAAATATACACACAGTGTAACAAAATTAACCTTAAATTTGTATTGAGAAACCAAAACCCATACAAATGTAAAATATTTTGAGATTAACAGCTACTTTTGGATTAAAGTAGATTCACAATCTATCTTTTAAAATAATTTCTATATCATATTTCCCCTTTATTCCCTAGAATGCAATTGACTGTAACAATAAGTTTCTCGGTCCCAGGCGGCCAGAGTTTCAGACCCACAGACCTGCAGCCCCAGACCCCTTAGCCTCCCGCCGCTCCCACCGCTGCTCAGGCCTCCAAAATGATTCAGACACTTATATTAAGTTCATGCTGTTTGTTCTATGGCTGAGGGACATTGCTATCTAGCTCTTACATCTTAAATCAACCCATTCTCATTAATCTTTCCTGCCACGTGGCCCATGGCTCACCTGTGTTCCTTACATACTTCTTCTTGGGTGGCTGGCTCAGTCTGACTCTGACTCTGCCCTTCCTCTCCTACCTATTCTGATTCCCCACCTACTTTTTTCTATGGTGCCTGTCATGGGCCAAAACAGCTCCTTTATTTAAAGATTGATATTCACAGCATACAGAAAGACATTCCCACATCAATTGACTATGACCATTAACCATTTGCTTGAAAACAAACATTTATAAACAATATTTTGAGAATTTGGACATTTTTTTATAAACTGCTGTTTGGGGGTGCTGGCAATCTTACGGGGGTCCTGAGGCTGGATCTTGTGTCCTGTGACATGACACAAAAACTTCCCATAGCAAAGTTTATTAAATTCATCTTCTGCTTGTTTTGTCTCTATTGTTCATATTGAGAGATTTCCTTCTGATAAATCTTGTCTCCCTTTAAGAAATTGTCTATGTGTATGTTTATGTGCATGCGCATTTGTGTTCATGACAAGAGTGTAGGTGTAGATGCATGTGTGGGAGCTCAAGAATTTCTGAAGTCTTCCTCAGGAATGTGATCAGCTTTCTCTGAAATAGTCTCTTACCAATCAGTGTATACTGCCTGGCCAGTAAGTCCCAGAGAGTCCCCTGCTTCTGCCTTCCCAGCACATGGGTGTTGAGGGTTGAACTTTGGTCTTCACACTTGTGACAAAATTATTTTACTGACTGAATTATCTTCCCAGCTCTATTTATCTATCTCTAGCAGAAACAACAAAACAAAAAAACCTCTCTTAATGTGTTTCATAGTGTTGTTGCACATGGCACACAAGCATGGTTTTCAGTCCTGCATTAATACTGTGCTGCAGCCTTGTGTCAGTCTCACTTTAAGAGAACGTAAATATTACACGTGCTATTTGAGACAAAGAAACTTAGGGCACACTCAGGGCTGCAGGGCACTTCTCAGCTTAGTGAGTCCAACCCATTTCCTTTTGAAACTCCATGTCAGGGTCTTTCAGTCTTTCCTTTGGGGCCGTCATATTATCAGAGGGGACTATACCAAGTTTCTACCTAAAAAATGACAGTCTGACCACAGGCTGCTGGGGGTTGGGAGTGGAGCTTCAACATCCCCCATCTTCTGGGGCCCTAGCCTCTCCCAGGCTGCCGTCTGGTTTTTACCCTTCGTCATCTTCTTCCAGAGTAGGGGAGAGGCAGTTACCCTGCTACAGACATACAAGAGGAATATGGAGATTGTTTCCAAATAGGCCTTCAGCCAGTCCTTCTAATTTTATCCCTCCTCTCCCTCACCTACACTTCTAGAAGTTCCTAGTGCTGCCAGCTCCTGAGCCTTCTGGGGATTCTGGCTTACAAATCGAGTTGGTTTCCCACATTCTGTACTATTGGCTTAGGATTCAATTTTCTCTCCGTTTCCTGGGTCTGATAAGTAAATTACCCCTTTTCTAGTTGCATCATGGGTTTTCATTTTCACTGCTGTTTTATCCTCTCCAATTTCCCCTACTGATACGGGTCTGTGCCTTCAAAAATCCCTTTACTGGCACTCTGATGGGGTTTCAGTAGGAACAGAATCAAATGTTTTCATTTTTACACAAGTCTCTCTGCTGTTCTCTCCTTTTCCATCTATGTATTCGTCTACCTAGAAATCCCCATAGTAAGGACAGAAAGCAGAGAGACACATACTCAGCAGTCCCCTGGTAAAGCCTTCAGTAAAGGGGAAGACAGATGAGCTGGGGTGTGGCTTAACGGCAAGGCTTGCCTGGAAAGGGTCGGGAATGTCATCTAGAAAGGATGTGTTGTAGGATGTGCATTGAAGCTGCGTATTGAGTGTGAATCTCCAACCTTGGCAGAACTGAGCAGAGCCTTCACTTTTGAGATGATACTAAAACCAGTATTTCTTCCTTGGGGGCTAGCCCCCACTTAAGAACTTTATTTCTGAATTTCTAGGGAGAGATGAGAGTTAACGTTGGCCGAAAGGGGACATGAGTGAAAGTCTCGGCGGGTAACATGAAAAAATGCCCTATGCAGATACAATGGCCATAGTGACAACCCTCTCCTTGCACTACACAGGTCAAATGACCTTTTAGTACAGGCCTATTTTTCTAAATAGGCCTTCTGTAGACGGTCATTTTTAAGTTCTTTTTTATAATGTGAATAACAAAATACGATCCTTTAGGCAGGGTGAGGGGGTATCTCTGTGGTTGGAGAGCTTGTCTCCATGAACAACCCCTGGGTTTTTATCTTTGATATGAAAAAACAAAGTGCATCTGTTAGCACAGTGAGAACAACATCTCTTCAGTCCTTTGCAGCAAACTTGTAAGAACTTGAAAGGTACAAGTCCCTCCACCTCATACAAGTCCTACCAAGTCTGGCTGTTGGAAACAGTTTCAGGGATAGGATTCAGGGACCGGAAGTGAATGACAGGCAACACTGAACTAACACCTGCCCCCACCTCCTTGGCTTCCTTTTTACTACCAAGCATCATGTCATTGGGGTTGGGGGGGGGGGGTCCTGTTCTCTGTCTTACCCATTATATTAAATGTGTAAACTTTGGATATTGTCAGTGTCCCCAGACGATCTTTTTTCCAGTTTAAAATATTGATTAGATGAGTGAACGAATAAAGAACTAAGAAGGACTCTAAAGTGCTCCTCCACCCTTGAAGAAAAAACCAAGTGCTCTGAGTGTGAGAGAGCCCTGGTGCTGGGATCGCAGAGGCTCAGGCTTAGGCTGGATGCTGAGAGATGACAGAGTGAGTGGCTTCAAAGGCCATGGATGCTTCCTGACCCTCATCATTGGCCTCCTCTACCATACCCCCACTCTACTGCATTTTTTGTGGGGAGTTTTCCAGACCTTGTGATTACTGGAACAGTATGGCTCCCTGTCTTTCTTTTTAGTGTTAGTTAAACAACATGAGGGACCCTTATCTCCTAAGCAAACACACACAGCCCTTACCCTGCCCCCAGAAGGAACTGGCCTGTGACTTAGCTCCTTAGCCCATTGCTGCTCCAGCCATAGCCCAATTTCACCTACCGCCAGACACTCACAGGGATGACACCTGGTTAACTCAGTGAGGTGACAGGAGAGGTAGGGACAATGGTCTAGGGACAGTGTGAAAGAAGCAGTTTGACCCAGAATTCCGGCTAGGCATCTGAGCCTGGGGAATGTCACAGTAAGGGGCCACAGCTGCTGCCAGATACACAGAGAAGGTCAGCAAGGGCAGAGGTGGCACAAGCCAGGTCACTTCCTCCTGACATAGCTGTCAGTCTTTTCACTTAGTGCCCTTAATAAGTTATCAGTGACACCTACCCCTGTCTCTCTGGCACCATCCCTAGGTGCTGAAGGAGTCAGGGTGGGTCAGAGCCTAAGGACTTGGGGATGGGGGCTGAGAGTTGTGAAGCATTTCTAAGATAAGACAATCCAACATGCCTGCCTGGGTAGCTCTTGGTGGTTGTAAGAAGGTGGTGGGGAGAGGAGGGAGCAGCTTCTGCCAGCTGCTACGTGGGAAAGAGAATGAAGTCTCCCCCTCCCCCCATTCTAATCCTTTGGAGACATTTTCCAAGGTACTGTTACCCAAGGATGGCGCTCAAGATCCTTGCCAGGTCTGTGTCCTGTGAGTGTGTCCACGTGTCCTGTGAGATACATGACAGAGATGGAAAGATTCGGTGTCTAAGCAACTCTCTGGGACAGCCCTGTCTTCATTGGAAGCCCTTTCAGCAAGATCATCCACTACCGGCCCTGAGAAAGTTGTTGCCATAACAGGGCCACAGGGCAGAGGACAGTGGGCAGCCCTTGACCCTTCTAGGCTCTTAGATATTCAACCACAAGGAACTGAATTCTCCCAACAGCCAGGGCTAAGAAGAAGCCTGATATGAGATGGAAGCCTGGGCCAGCTGAGTGGTTTCTCCCTGGTGGTACCTGGGGGGGAGGACCCAATAGCCCTCTACACTTAGACTGAATCTACTGACTTCCAGCACAACCAGCCCTTCCTTTCATAATGTGTCTGTGTGTGCAAAGCCACTGCATTGTGCTAATTTGTTACCAAAGAGAAAACAAATACAGCATTTACCATGCACAAGGGCTTGAGATTTTGTCCCTAGTGCCACAGAAAAAGAAAAGGATAAAGTGAGAAGAGGGAGGGAGGGAGGGAGGGAGGGAGGGAGGGAGGGAGGGAGGGAGGGAGGAGAAGGGAGAGTTGTGCATCTTTTGTCCTAGGTATTTTGTGTCTAAGCCCCTCTCTCATTAAAATCTTATTTTGAGGGAAACTTCTGAAGACAGGATGTTCTCAGGAAGGTGAAATAGAACCTTCTGGGTGGAGATGAGACACAGCAGGATTCTCCTTAAAACAGGAATTGAACAATTCAAGGCAGCTTCAGGAATTGCTGAAACTGACTAAATTCACCAACCAGTCCCTCCCTCGTCAAGGGAAAACTGTAAAGACTGCACAGCCTCACTCTCAGACAAGCCACAGAGAGGGTTCTGAGACCAGGCAAGCAGCCTGGAAGAAACAGAGAACAGTTGAACTGTGCAGAAGAAACAAAAATCAGCAGAGCCACCAGGAAAAGATACACTCCAACCTGTTAACTGCCTGCAGGCTGTTCAGTGTGCCCCAGGTTCCTAGCTTTTGAGCTGTCACCATGCTGTGGGCTTTGGTGATGCAACTATCTTTGAGTCCTTTCTGTCCTTGTAAAAGACCCCCTACCCATATTCCTGTAAGAAAGCCCAATAAAACCTAATGGTTCCCCAAGTCAGACTTTGGTATTACCCGTAGTTGTGGGCTCCCTATCTGGGGTGAGTTAGATATGTACGCTGTATCTCTCCAAGAACATTCTTCCACACGACAGGAGAGAAGGAAGAAAACACAGCTGATATGGTGTTGAAAATCTATAATCTCAGAATTTGGGAGTCTGAAGCAGGAGGATTGCTGACAGTTTGAGGACAGCCTGAGCTCCACAGTAAATTCTAGGATAGCCTGAGCTACAGAGTGAGACCTTGCATCAACGTACCTTTTCCACTCATGCAAAAAAAAAAAAAAAAGAAACAGCTAAAATGACTCCTCTTCAAAGTTCATTTTAATTTAAGTATCTTAGTCACAGCATAGATTGGACTCAAGCTAAATGGCTGGTGTTTGGACCGTAGAACAGACCGCTAACTAACTGGGCGAATGTGGACAAGTCACCTAGCCTCTCTGAGTCAGCTTACCCATGCTAACGACAGTACCTCACAAGGCATAGTGGAGAATAAATACTTTGCCCTCTATCACACACCTAGAAAATGACCCAGTGCATAGCAAGTCCTGAATAAGTGTTAAGCTGGAGGTTACATGGCTCATAAATGTGATGGGAGCTCAGATACCAAGAACCTGAGCTCAGCAACTCATCTGTGATACGCTGTGTTATACTGTTCCTTCTGGACCCCTGGACAGACTCTCTTGTCTCCCCTTAATATCATCTTAGGTACTGGGACCCACAACATCTGTCCTGTATAGTAAGAGGTTTCTGGCCTGACCTAGCCCCCTGGTCCAGACCTGCCTGCAGCTGCTTAGGCCCTCAAAATGACTCAGACACATATTAATTACATACTGTTTAACCTATGGCTAAGGCTTACTGCTAGCCAGCTCTCTCAACTTAACTCATTTCCATTAATCTGTCTTGCCATGTGGCTCATGGCTTACCTGAATTTCTCCACACATTGCTCCTTTGGTGGCTGAATCACATCTCTGGTGACTCTACCTCCGTCTCCTATATCTATGTTTGGATTTCCTGCCTGTTCCCAACATGCCCTGCCATAGGATAAAACAGTTCCTTTATTAACCAATGACATTCACAGCATACAGGAAGACATCCCACATCAGTCCTGTGTATTTATTTATTTTCAGACAGAGCCTCACTATGTAGCCCAGCCTGGCCTTCAACTCAAAATCCTCCTGCCTCAGCCTTGAGAGAGCCAAGATTATATGGTTTGCAACAACACAACCAGTTAAAAATTACTTTTTGAATAAGCCTCTATGCACCGTGACAGAAACTTTCCTCTGATGCTGTAGTGTTCAGATACACTGGAGACAACAGCTGGACAGTCTGTGTTCCAAAGGCAGCATGTGATGAGAAGCCTCCACTGTCAGAGAGGTGTCAGTCTAGTGGGTGATTCCAGGGGTACCCTCACAGCCAGTCCTCACATCTTCCCCTCTGTTCTGTTCTCTTCTATTTTCGGGGATTTCTGACTTATCATGTCACCATAGTCAGGCTGCTGCACCATGTTTCTGATAGCTATCCCACTTAAGGGTTGTCTTTGGAACCCTCAAACTTGTGATTGTAATATTATATGGTGGACGGTTACATGTCCCTGATAAGGTAAGTCACTGCTTGCTTCTCATTTTTGCAAGGAAAGAAGAACCAAGGCATGTGGCTGAGAGAAGTTTCAGGAGTCGGGAAACCTATGCTCTGAGGTCATTTCTGTCTGTCAATCATGTCAGACAGGTAACTCAGTACTTTGGGCTGCCTTCTTTGTAAGCCAAGAGAGCTGTCTCTCACAAAGTGGTGTCTCTACTCCCTGAAGCCTACCAGAACAAAGCAAATTGTCAACTGTGACATCACAAAAAAGTGGTCACGATCTTACACCAAATAGTACTCTCCCAAAAGTGTTCATTTACATATATGTTCATTACATATATGTACACACATGCTGGGTAGATCCGGCAATGTTCTGAATCCCAGGAGGTCTGCTGTCAGCTGGAAAGAAAGCTGAGCCAAAGAAAGAGAAGCACTAATATCATTTCCTCTAGGAAGGACTCTGTAGTGAAGAAATTGGCCCTGCCAAGAAAGGGCTGGTCTTTGGTCTACTAATGGTAATGAAGCTCTAAAGCTCTTGGAATGCCAGGCCTGATAGGAATGTTTTTGTTTGTCTGGGAGCCCTGGGCCACTCCAGATAGTATGAGCTAAGGATTTATGTCATGTGGTATCAGCACCACATGTAGATGGACTAGAAACTGGGGCCTTCCATTAAGTCCGCCCTGCCTGTTCAGCGACAGGGCTCTAATAAAGGATGTATCCTGAGGTGATCCAGAATCTGTGTATGCCTTGGGCGTTACTGCTGGGAGAAGCAGCACTGTCCCCAATCTCTTTGGGAAAGCACAAGAAGATCTCTGTGCTGGGGACTTTCCTGCCCAGGGTCCCAGATGCTTAATTTTAACCTGTGTCCTTTCTGTAACTCATACTGTGGGTAAAGCTGTGAGTGAACTATCCCACTTAACAGTTGTCTTGGGAACCCTCAAACTTGTGACTGTAGTATTGTTTGGTGGACTGTTCCTTCCTGTGTTGTGGGAATGCTTTCCATATGTATAAAGAGTCTATGAGCAGGGACTGGCAAAGAGGATCTGCTGCTGGGGCTGGGGCTGGGGCTGGGGCTGGGGCTGCAGGGCTGGGGCTGGGGCTGGGGCTGCAGGGCTGCAGGGCTGCAGGGCTGCAGGGCTGGAGCTGGGGCTGGGGCTGGGGCTGGGGCTGCAGGGCTGGGACTTCATTTTTCTAACTAAGAATGACCTGGAGAAGGGCTCCAAAGGCTGTCATCTTTCTGTCTCACTCTGATTGCTTCATTCAAATAAACCCTGAGGACTCCCTGGTACTCTCAAGGCAGGGACCACCAAGCCAAGAGAGTTCCTCTTCCATAGGATGAGAGGTAAACAAGGGAAGATGTTCTGCCTGCTTCCATGCCTGCCTGGGCCCATGACTCCCCCAGACACATGTCATTATGTTAGTGACTTCTTTGAATTCATTTAAACAGCTTTGGATAGAGAGAGACAGAGAGAGACAGAGAGAGACAGAGAGAGAGAGAGAGAGAGAGAGAGAGAGAGAGAGAGAGAGAGAGAGAGAGAGAGAGAGAGAGAACAGTTCAGGATGACCTAGGAATAGCATTCTTAACCAAAGAGTATGCTAGAATAGAAGGCTCCATCAAAAAAACTGAAAATATCTCACCACCCTCTGCCCAAGGTTTCCTAGGTATTGGTACCACAGCAAAAAAAGGATTGGAGGGTGTATGCCAGATAAAACAATTTCTAAGAGACTTGGTTTCAGAAACAGGAGATACATTCAGATAAAAAGTCTATAAAGTTGAACACATAAAATTTTATAAAACATTCTCAAAAAGAAATAATAGCATAGGATGATAATAAAAATGAAGTTTTTTACACTGACCATGTACCAGACATGACTCAGTGTTTTATATCCATCAACCACTTGCAACCCACAATATTGTTTCCATGTTATATACAAAGTAATTTTCTCAAATGTATAGTTAGTAGCAGATCTGAACGTCAACCCTATCTGCATAGCCTCTTAACTCCTACGTATCTCACCCCCAAAATGGAAAATCCTCACTAAGCCAATCATAGTGAGAACCTACGTAAGTTCTAGCAAGAAGTAGCTGAAGTAGAGCCAGGTGTGGTAGCATGCACCTACAATCCCAGCATGCATCTGTAATCTTAGCATTTGGGAGGTGGAGGCAAAAGGATCAGGAATTAAAGAGCATCCTCAGCTACGTAGAGATTTCAAGGCCAGCCTGGTCTACATGAAACCTCCCTTTCAAGCATGAACAGGAAGTAACTGAACTGACTACATCTAACTAAAATCAGGGAGTTTAAGTAGTAATATTAGAAACTGGCTTTCTAGGAAATACAAATTATTCAAAATTATAAAAAGCAGGTAAATTCAAATTGGTCACAGCAAGAATAAAAGCAATGAAATAAATTGAAAGAGAAAATTGTCAACATTACAGGTCTGGAGAGTTTTATGGGTTATTTTATTTTCAAAAAAAAGATTCATTGTGCTATTCTTACATATTCCATGGCATCACAAAGTATGGAATACTTTTGATCACCTTTCGTCCACACAGCCAGTGTGACAGTAATGCTTAAAGTTAGTAAATGTGGCAGACACACATATGCTCCTATGCACAACAGCCCAGCATTTTTTGAGCTGGGCTAAAGTGTAAATGCCTTATGGGTCAAATCATTGACCCATATCAGAAGTCCGTAATGGTCAGGTATCTGGTAAGGCCTTTGGGGACCACAGTCCCCCATGTGAGCACATAGGAGTAGACAGAACCGAGAGCCAGAGCCAACCCCTAAAATGGACCTGTGACCCACACCACCTAACTGCCATGGCTGCTGCATGTTCTAACTGGCTGGTTCCCTGGCCAGGGCTTGTGTTGTATTTTCTCTAAAGATACTTTTGAGCTTTTTAAAATTTTAGGTGTTCTAAAAGAAATGTTTGATAAAATGGGTATCTTTTAAAAAGAAAATTCTCTCTTTTTTAAAACTCTTGTGGTGTGTGTGTGTGTGTGTGTGTGTGTGTGTGTGTGTGTGTGTGTGTGTGTGTGTGTTGTATGGGTATGTGCATGTATGTCTGAGTGTGCTTGTCATGCCAGGAATCAAGAGCCTAGACTGTCCAGGTAATTGGAATCTGTGTATCTCAGCCTCCTGAAAGCAGGGCACAGGAGACATCATCCCTAGCCCTTCTCAGCCAATCTTCAGTCAAGGCTGCCTCTCCTCCTCCCTCCCCCCCCCCTTCTTCTCCTCCTCCTTTGCCCAGTGATTTCCTCTCATATATTCATTTCTCTCCTCCACTTTCTCTGTGCCAGTCCAATAGGAATCAACAGCATTAGTAAGAAGTTTTCTGGTTATTCTGTTTTTGACTTTGTTTTATGTTATTTTGTATTGTTTTTAATTTTTCTTTTGCCTTTTCACTCAAAGTAACTTATACATTAGTGTTCCTATTATCAGTGACCTTTCACTTCCTAAAATGATTGGTATTTAAGGGGGATTATTTTTTTTATTGTTCTTTCATTGTTGACGTATGCTCTGACAATGTTTTGCTTTCAAGACAATATTCTAACAGCATGAGGTTATGCCTAGTGCCCAGATAACTATCTAACTGACGAAACACAAACACTTCCACAGCATAGTCCCTCCTGAGCAGCATTATCATTCCCTTTGAAAGAATAAAGACAATTTAAAATACGTAAATCAGTAAGCCAACCAACAACATACCTCCAGATCAAGGCAGCATAATTCTTCCATAAATTAAGAATCCCACAATAATGAGAGTGCATTAGATGAAATCACAGACGAAGAAATCAAAGAAGACAATAAACTTTTAAGCAAATCAGAAGAGAACACAAGTGCAGGTGACTGAAATAATTTGATACAAGACCTAAAAGTGGAACTTAATAAATACATAGAAATATTGAAGAAAAAAATTAAAATGCTAAAAATGAAGAAACAGTACAGGTCAAATAGAAATGCTCCACGGAGAGTTGTAGGGGAATTATGTTGTTCCATTGTAAATAATTGTCCCTGCCTATGAGTTCAATAAAAAGCGCTGATTGGCCAAAGGCAGACAGGAAGTGTGGGCGGGGCTACCAGACTAAGAAGACTCTAGGAACAGGAAGAACAGAGCAGAACGCCAGAGAGAAGCCAGAAGAAGCAGAGGACAACTATGCTGCTCTGAGAAAAGGTACTGAGCTGCATGGCTGAACATGATAAGAGTCATGGGTTAGATTAAGGGCAAAGAGTTAGCAAGTTTTATGCCTGGGCCTTAGGCCGATCAGCCTAAAACTATTGTAAGCATCTGTGTGTCTCTGCAGGTCTGTGGGTCTGCAGGTCTAAACCTTGAAGCTAGGCCCAAAAGTCCGGGCCAGAAACCTCTTACTACAGAGAGTCTCAGCAATGAGATGGGTCATGAAGAGGACAGAGTGTTTGAGCTGGAAGACAAGATGAACACATTGGACCACCCCATCAAAGACAAAGACATATTAATAAGAAGTGTGACTGGGGATTTAAAGATATCCAAGAAACTATTTTTAAAAGACCACATTTTAAAACCATAGGTATTAAAGAACAAAAAAAATTTTTTTTTTCTAAAAGCATAGAAAACATTTTCAGCAAAGTTAAAAGAGAAACTTTCCCCAAATTAGGGGCAGATACCAATCTGAGTATAGCAGGCGCTTGAGATACCAAATACACAAGACCAGAAAAGAAGCTCCTCTTGGAATACTATAATTAAACTACTCAGTATGCAGAAAAAATGAAAATATACTGAGGCAGCAAAGCTGGGTCAGGGATAACAATGCTTCCTCTACAAGAGTTTGAATCCCCAGCATCTATTTAAAATCTGGGTATGGTCACATGTGCCTGTAATACCAGTGTTGAGGAGAAGAGATGGGCAGATCCAGGGTGCTAAATGCTGAGCTTTGGATCAATGAAAGACGCTGCCACAAGTAATAAAGCAGAGAGCTATAGTGGTGGGGGTTTCTTGGTCCCGGGCAGCCAGAGGCCCAGACCCTGCTGTGCCAGACCTCTTAGCCGCTCGCTGCTGCTCAGGCCCCAGAAATGACTCAGACACTTATATTAACTTCATGCTGTTTGGTCTATGGCTCAGGCACATTGCTAACTAGCTCTTACATCTTAAATCAACCCATTTCTATTAATCTGTCTGCCACGTGGCCCGTGGCTCACCTGTGCTCCTTACATGTTGCTCTTTTGGGCTTCAGCTCGGTCTGCCTGACTCCACCCTGCTTCTCCTACCTATGTTATGATTTCTCCTCCTACTTCTTCTATGGTGACTGCATGGCCCAAAACAGCTCCTTTATTTAAAGATTGATATTCACAGCATACAGAAAGGCATTCCCACATCAGAGAGCAATAAAGGATAACACTCCATGTCCTGCTCTGCTTTCCACATGTGCATATACACCAGTACACTTACATGCATGAATCACACACACTCCTCAACACGTATACAAATTCCTCAATACACACACACCCATACACACACATCATACACATACCTGCACACTCAAGTAGATATAACACACATACACATACACACTGAGAGAACATTAAAAGTGGTAAGAGAGAAACACAAAGTCACATATAAAGGCAAGCCTATCATAATAACAATTTTCTCAACAGAGAGGATTTGAAATGATATATTTCAAGTTCTACATTACTATAGCTGCTGACATAAACTACTATACCCAATAAAGCTGTCATAATTGAAGAAGAAAGAAAAATCTTTGATGATAAAAACAGATTAAAGGAATTTGTGACCTATGGGCCATCTCTAGAGAACATACTTTGAAGAAGAAAAATGGAAAATGCATCTGTGAGGCTGCAGGAAAAGAATGTATCAGGCGTCGGTTGTAATTAAGCAAGAGAAGAAGATGGAAACCATAAACATTACAAAACTTCAGAAGGACGGGCACTAAAACACACTTTTCAATAACTTTGAATACAAATGGTTTATTTCCCTAATGAAAAGACACAGATTACCCGGGATATCCCAGAACTCAGGAGGCAAAGATGGGCAGATCTCTATGGTCTACACAGTGGGTTCCAGACTAGTCAGGGCTACATAGTGATCAGGTCTACACAGTGAGACCCTTTCCAAACAAAACAGAACCAGACCAGTAGAATGGATCAAAAGGAAGCATCCCCTTTGTTGCCTCAAAGAAATGTACCTCACAGAACAGCCAAAGGATGCTACCCAAGGGTGAGAAGATGGTAAAAGGTATTCCAAGTTAGGAAAGCTAACAGACAAACAGGTGCCACTGTTCTAATACCCGGCAAAATAGACTTCAAACCAGAACTAGACAGGGAGATAAAGAAGGTCACTTCATGGTGATTAAGGGAACAGTCCATCAGGGAACATTACAGCTCTAAACATAAATGCATTGAACATGGATGCACCTGATTTCATAAAACAAATATTGCTGATATAAAATAACATATTAATACTGGCACAATAATAATAATGTCATAAATACCCTACTTTCATCAATTGACAGGTCAATCTGTGGAAAAATAAATGGAGAACTACCTGGATCAAATGGCAAATTGCTTCAAATGGACTTTTAAAGTATCTACAGTACTATGTCCTAATAGTGCATGATACACATTTTTCCTCAGCAGCCTGTGGAACTTTTTCTTAAATATATTGTATATTGGGACACAAAGTAACTCTTAACAAATATCACAAGGAGAATCTACAACTCAGCTTTTGAAGATGAAGCAACACCTTGTTTGTAGAGAGCCGCGTGGCCGCACCTTAAAGATGGTGCTGGCTTCCGCCTTCCACCTTCCCGATGGTGAGCTCTCTCTGAGATAAACAACTCCTCATTTGGCTAAGGCTAAGCTCATGGGCTTGCTTCCAGGTGTGGCTTGCTTCCTTGCACCTGGATCTATTGGCATGGCCCACGTGGCGCCCTGTGATTGGCAGTCCAGAAGGTATTTAGCTGGGAGAGGGTTTTCCCCAGCAGCAGAAGCTCTGTTCAAGGTTCCTGAATAAACTGCTGAAAGAAGAGCCTGGTGTCACATCATCCTTGCTGGCGAGGGTGCGCGAGACACTTGTTGACGAATGAACCATTGGAGCAATCAAGAAGACAATAAAGTACCAACACTTGAGTGAAAATGAAAACTCCGTGTATCAAAACCTATGGGATACAGTGTCCGTATCCCTAACTATGGGATACAGTGACTGTATCCCTAAGGGCAACTTAATAACTCTGTCAACATTGGGAAACCAGGGAGTAACTAACAGCCATGTAATGATCTCCCTTAGAACCAGAAGACAAAGCTAAATACTTAAGATCAGTGCAGAAATTAACGAAAAGGGAATAACAAAATACAACACGGAGAATAAACAAAATAGTCGGTTCTTTACAAAGATAAGCAGATTAACACACATTTAGCCAAACTAACTAAAAGAGAGAGAATGTCTAAACTAGTAAAATTAGAGACAGAGGAGGAGACTTTGAAACAGATGAAAATGAAATTCAAGAAAGTATTTAAAACCTAATTCTACTAAATTAGAAAACTGACAAGAGATAAATGAATTTCTAGGAGTTCATCACCTGCCAAAATTAAATCAAAATGAGATAAATGTTTTAAACATTTATCACGAGCAGTAAGATCAAAGCAGTAATAATAATTTCCATTAGACAGAAAAGAAATGGACACCGTCAAGCTGTGTAGCAAAGAATATCCAGACACCAAACCAGATAAAACACAACTTTATAAGGGAAAATCACTGCCCCATGAACACAGAGTTTCAAAATTATGGCCATGAACACATTCTCAATAAAATACTTGAAACCAAATCCAAATCATTCATTACTATAAAGTTGGTTTTATTCTAGATATGACAGGATGGCTCAACATATACAAATCAATAAATTAATGTGTCACATAAATGGATACAAGTATTGAAATCACATTGGGATAATGCCCTTGCATACTGTAAAAAATTGTCACTTGTGCTGGTTTAATAAAATACTGATTGGCTTGTATTTAGCTGGGCAGAAAGTAGAGGTGGAGTGACCAGAGTAGGAGAATTCTGGGAAAAGGAAAGCAAAGTAGGAGTCACCAGCCAGACACTGAGGAAGCAAGATGAGAACGCTACACTGAGCACATGTACTAAGCCATGTATAAGATAAGAATTATGGGTTAATTTAAATGCAAGAGCTACTGGCCCAGCAGTTACTATAATATTAAGCCTCTGAGTCAATTACTTGGGAAGCACCTGCTGGGTATTTGAGAGTTTCTGGCTGGACAAAAAACTTCTAGGTACATCATATGATCATTTTAACAGATGCAAAAAAGACTTGACAAAATCCAAGTCCTTTTACAATAAAAGTCCTAAGGTGGGACTGGAGAAACGGTTCACTGGTTAAGAGCATTGGCTGTTCTTCCTGAGGACTTGGGTTCAATACCCGACACCCACATAGCAGCTCCAGTTCTAGAGAACCTGAAACCCTAACACAGACATGAATGCAAGCAAAACACCAGTACATATAAACATAAATAAATCTTTTCTTTTTAAAGTCCAAAGAAGCTTGGGTGTCGCATCTGAACATAATAAAGGCTACATGCGACAAATCTACAGCTAACATTATACTAAACTCAAAGCATTTCCCATGGAATCAGGAAGAAGACAAGAGTGTCCACTTTCTCCACTCTCCAGTCTTCACCACAGAGCTGGGAATTCCTAGAGCAATACAATGAGGAAACCCAAAGGTAACAAACAAGAAAGGAAGAAGTCAAGTGACATGGTTCTATATATAAGACACCCTCCACCAGAACACCCTGTCGGCAAAGTGGCCAGACACATAGTAGCACACAAAGATTTCCTTCCTGTATACCAATAGCAAGCACTCTGATGAAGAGATCAGGAGACAATCTCATTTACAACTATCCACCCCACCCCCACTCTCCTCCCCCACAAACTTGAAATAAATATAACCCAGGAAGAAAAAGATCCCTACAACAAAAACTTTAAAGTACTCCAAGGAGAAAATTGAAGAAGACAATAGAAAATGGAAAGACTTCCCATGCTTGTAGTTTGGAAGAATCGATATTTAACACATCCCCATCAAAAGACCAAGGGTAGTCTCCAGAAAAATGGGGGGGGTGTTGTCTTAGAATTCATTTCGAACTATAAAGGCCTCAGATAGTCAAAGCAACCCTTACCAAAAAGAGTAAAGCTGAACATATCACTGTACCTGCTGTCAAGTTAGATGTTTTTATTGTTTGTTTTTATTATGTGAATGTGTGTGTACCTGCTAGTTTATGTGTATGTAATGCCCATGGAGGCCAGAAGAGGGCATCAGATTCCCGAAACTAGAGACAAAATTGATTGTGAGCCAACTGATGTTAGGGTACTGGGAACTGAACTCAGGTTCTCTGCAAGCATAATAAGTCAGCATAACTGCCCAGTCATCTCTTCTCCATCACAATTTATGTTTTGTGTGTAACACCTGCTGCATGTATTAACATATACAGTCATGATAATAGATGCAGCAGGTGCTACACACAAACCAGATATGTAGATTCATGGGACAGATTAGAAGATCCAGACATAACCCCATGCAGCTAGAGCCATTGATTTTTAACAGCCGTGCCACGGTGGTTTGAATGACAAATGTCCCCCATAGTCTCATGCATTTGAGCACTTCATCTCCAGTTGGTGATACTGTTTGGAAAGGTTATGAACCCACTCAGAGGTGATGCCTTGCTGGAGGAAGTACATCACTTGGGGAGAGCTTTGAAGTTTTATAACCTGGTCCACTCTTGTTCTCTCTTGGCATCCTGCATGCAGATGAAGGGTGATCAACCAGCTTCCAGGTCCTCCTAATCTTTCTCTGTTGCCACATCTTCCTGGACTGTGATCGACCCTGTTCCTCTGAAACAGGCAACTAAAACAAAGCCTGTTCTGTTGCTGTTCTATTGTAATAGTAGGGAAACAAAACCAGCCTAGCTGTCAACCAACCCATCAATGGATAATGACAATTGTAATACATATATACAATGGAATTTTATTAGGCCATAAGGAAAAAATGAAATCTGCAGGAAAATAGATGGAGCCTGGAAATTCTCTATCAAGTGAGGTAACCCTGGCTCAAGATAAACAGTGTGTATTCTCTCTCATACCTGGACCTTAGCTTCAAATTGTATATATTTATTGATGTGTGAGTGAGTGTGTATATGGACTAGGAAGCTAGAAAGAGACCCAGGAGAGAAGAGAAGCCTGAAGGGAAAGTGGTGGGGAGGGCATAGAAAACATGTAATTTGAATGTGGAAGGAAGTGTACAGAAGCTGTAAGGGCACAGCCAAGGATGCAGAGGAGGGTGAACCAAAACCTGAGTGTTTGGAAATGCAGGAATAAACCTTCTGTTTTGTAAGCTAATTTTAAAAATATCTAGTTTACAAAGTGATCTTTCTTGCAACACACTCAAAACATAAGTTATTAGTTTCTAAAACTATTAACTCAATCATTCCTTTAAATTCCTCCAGACTCCACATATATAACCCTCCTTTCTATCTGTTCCTTTGCCACTGGACATTAATCAGTGCCAGCTTGGGGAAAGGAAATGGACATGTTCACATCTGCTGTTAGCATAACTTCTTGTCAGATCTATTAAACTTTAAAAAAAAAAAAAAACCATTTACACTCACGGGCAGAAGCCTTCTTGGCGGCATTCTGTAGCTTTACAGAATTGAATACAACTTAAAAAAAATGTACTGATATAGCATCCATGAAACAGATCTAAGTATATGTATTAATCCAACCAAATATGGTTTGCCTGACATCTGATGAAGCTTGAATTTCCCTGTGAGGAAATGAAGAGCCAATAACTCGCCAGAAACCCACGCAAGGACTTTAGTGCATGCCCTGAAGGAAATAAACGTGGTGTACTCAGAGCAAGGGTTGGTGACATGTATATAGACCAGGGGTGAGTCTGATCTGCCTCTGCTTTTTTGTTTGCCTTGGAAACTCACAATGATTTTTATACTTTTAAATTATTGGGGGAAGATGAATATTATTTCACAGCCTGTGAAAATCATGTAAAATTTCACATCTCAGAGTCCATAAATCAAATCTAATCTGCGTGCAGCTAGGACTGTCTGTCTGTTGCTTATCTGGCTACTTTGCAGCATAGTAGTAGAGTTTAGTCATTTCTACAGATTATTTCACAACCAAAAGAATATTTGCCATCTCTGTGCTGTCAGAGTTAGCTAATCTTTGTCTTAGAGGAATCAATAATAGAGGGCACAAAAGAAATGAAAATATTATATCTATACAAAAACATATCTGCAGAAGCACTATGCATATCAAACCCAGTGTACAAAACACCAATTCCCACTAACTGATGAATAGATAAATAAAATGGAGTATATCCATATGGTGGAATATTATTTAACCATCAAAAGGAATGAAGTAATGACGCAATGTACAATACGGATGAACCTTGAGAACCCACTAAGTGAGAGAAGCTTGTCTATCAAGATTCTGTATTGTATGATTCCATTTATATAAAGTAGAAAAGCAGTCAGATATATAGAGATAGACTGCAGATTAGTGATTAGCTACCTATGGTTGAAGTAGGCATTAGACTGACTGCTAACGGAGATCATGAACCATTTCTAAAGCTGATCATGGTGTCTCCAGATATACTCAATGCCACCAAATCTTACACCTTTTGTTGGTGAATTGTATGGTAGTGAATGCATCACAATGAAGGTGTTTTCAGGAAAGAATGGAGGTTGCACATGGGTTGAAGATAATTTTTCATAGCTTTGGGAGAGGCCTTCCTAAGGGTACAATTCTCAAATTAAGATGCAAAGATGAGAAAAGTCGGGGAAGGATGTTCCATTTAAAGAAAACAGAACCAAAAAAAAGTGCTAAAGCAGAAAGGCTCATCTCGTCCAAGAAACAAGACTAGTGTGGCTGCAGTTGCCTATCCCAGCAATACAATGAGAGGTGAGAACATAGAGAGATTGCTCATCCCGTGGACTCAACAGGGCTTCGGGTACATCTGCAGTGCAATAGGGAGAGGTGCTTATGCAGAATTATTCACTTGCAATTGATCATGTAAAGGATTAGTATTTATTAAGGGGTTATATAAACACTTGCTGGTAGAAATTGAACTTTAAGGAACTTCTTGGAGAATGAAGCTGTCTCATGCTGTGATGGGGCCAATTCGCTCCCAGATAACGCAGAAGGAAGGAAGGGCAGCGTGCCCCAGGTCCTCAATGGGGCCTGGCTGCAACCCATTCAGGGTCCTGAGACCCAAAGCTACGATCTGACAAATGACGAAAAGGATGAGCTGGCTCCCGTACGGATAGCAAACTCCACTGAAAGAAGAGGAAGAGGCAGTAGGTGTGATGAAGGACAGAGGGTTTTGCCTGTGCTCCCCCAGCCTCCCTTAACGCTTTGCATAACCACAGTATATGATCCAGCTCAGAAAGTTAACACTGGCCAAAAGCTGTTGGTTAAGCCACTGACTGCAGGATTCACCGGTCAGTCATGTCTCATGTCGGGGTGCCATCCAGACTCCATATTATCTTTGTCACTTCTGAGTTGCCAATCTGCTATTGCTCCTTGGTCTTCTGCAGTCTCTACCAGCTGAACAAAAAGAACTGTTCAGGAAAAGACCCAGATGTGACAAAAGAACATGCCTTGGAGGATGACTGAATTGTGCTGTGCAATATTATTGCTGTGGTTTGCATATGTCTCCTCCTGACCTAAAATATATGCTACAAACCATGCACAATGCAACTTGCTGGGGGTGGGACTTAATGGGAGGTGTTTAGGTCAAAAGAATGGGAACCCTCACAAAAGCATTAATGCCATTATTACAGGGCTAGAGGCCACGCATTTCACCTTTCAGTCTCTCTCAGCCTCGGGAAAGTTTGTGCCATATTG
Source organism: Phyllotis vaccarum (assembly GCA_033318265.1). NCBI lineage: Eukaryota > Metazoa > Chordata > Mammalia > Rodentia > Cricetidae > Phyllotis > Phyllotis vaccarum. The sequence continues at coordinate 13,041,304 of JARWLC010000009.1, read as the reverse complement.
TGCTGCAACCAGAAGTCCCTTACCAGAAACCAAACAAATGCTGGTAACTTGGGAACTGAATAAATTTCTATTACTTAATAATTTCTTTGTCTGCCATCTAGTGATAGCAACACCAAATAGACTAAGACAATTATACTTTGTATCCCCATTACATACAAAAGGCTGTCCAGAAGGCATTTAACGCCATGGCCAGCAGTGTAAATAGCATGACCCATCCATTTTTCAAAATGACACATATTCATATAATTATATGTATTTGTACATTCATGAGATAACCCTGGGAGAATATAAAAAAATTGGCTTTGACTGGGAATGGAAACTAAGCGGTTGAGTGTGTGAGAATAAGTTGTTTTGTAGGGGATCTCCCTGCCTTGCTCACTTTCAAATTCATGGCCTCTTTTTCTTTAATTGTTCCTATAACACACACACACCTTTCATGTAATGTGTTTTCATTACCTACCAAGATGATGATGATGATAAACCTACCTGCATTATTGGAAAACTTCACTTAAGGGCAGGGCATGGAGGCCCCTAAAAGAACAACAGCCTTTGGGAATCTCCCGGAGGAGAAAACCTACAGTTAAGCACAACGCAGCAGCCCTGCCCCAGCTTAGAAACTGTGGTGAGTCCCACGGGAGATGAGATTAACAAGTGGATTATAAAGATGAAAGTGGGGTCATTATAACAGTTGATGGGTAACAAGTGCTGTTCTATTATCTAGGGCTGTCTTTTCCTCGAATGTTCTAGAACTGCCTGTGAGCAGTTCTGAAGCTGGGTTTTGTCTTCATCGTGATATTTTCTAGTATGAGCTTGGGCAAGAACCTCCATTCCCCGGGGCCTCACAGAGAAGCCACAAGCTCACACATTCACTGTTTCCTTTCTGCCTGACCTTGGGTGTTCCGTGTACTAAACCACGGAATAAAGGATGCACTGAAGGCTGGCAGGGAAACCAGAGAGTATGTCAAGAAAACCACGGAAGAGGTGGGCGAAGCCTCAGGAGAATTACCATACCCTGTTTGTTATGGGAGCTTCGCCAGACGCTTCACTGGGTTCCAGTGACTCACAAGATCCTCCCAGAACTACCTACAGCACCACAGATGGAGCCAGGGACTGGGGAGAGCCTTGCAGGGCCATAAATCTCAGTGGCGTGAATCCCAGTCAGCATGCGCTTAATTAGGCAAGGGTGTGTTGGACTTCCATGAATAGATAATTGACATCCGTGCAGGAGATGCCTGATTTTTGTCTTTAAAAATGATGAAATATACGTGTCTGGAATTTTTATGGTGCATTTCACTTTACAGAAAGTAAGTTTAACCAGGATACTACCCTTCTGATCTTATCTAATAAAAGTATTTATTGTGTCTTTTATTGCAAAAATAATGCATGCTTTTATACACAGGTAATTTTATATATCTTTTATGGAAAACACAGAACAATATAATAGCAAAAGAAAGATCCATGAGATGCCAGGCAATCTCAGATTTTGAAGGCTGAGACAAGAGATCACACGTTTGAAGGCAAGCTATGCAGGGTGAGCCTGTCTCAAAAACAAAAATAATAATAATAAATAAATAACCAAAACAATAAACAAAGACTTCTGGATGAAGAGAATAGGAAAGAAAAGCTGGGTTAATTTGAGCACTAGTACCCTCTGAGGTAGGAGGATGGCAAATGGAGGGAAGAAGGGAGGCTGTCATAAGGCTGAAGACTGTTCAAACTGCACTCTGCTGTATTTAAAAAATGTAGTATTACCGAGGCTTAGTATATTGCACTGATTAAAAATGGACATACCATCAACATACCCTCACAAGCCTCTTCAGGCTGGACAGTGGAGAGTCCTGGTACTTCCCAATGGACAGTATCCCTGCATTCCTTGATTTAAACACTAATTACTTCTCAACAGCCACCCCCCCCACACACACACATACACAGTTCATGGGAATTCAATGTAAACCTAGTCCATTTGGAGGGCACCTGGCCTCTTGGGACTGACAGTGTTGGAGTTCACTGCTGAGTGTTCTGGGCTCACCAGCTTAGCCTCTCTGTCTTGTGCTAGGCTCCTGACCTCAGCACAGCATGTTTCCTCCTGAGTATCTGGCTTCAAGTGAACCCTTTGCCAAGGTACAGGGAGGCCACAGAGAACCAGCTCCTGCCAAACTGCCCCAGTCTCCTCTGGGCTCAAAGTACCACCAAGTAGGAATTCTCCTACTGTGTATTGAGCTCCCCCGAACTGAGCTGAGCCACTTTCCTGGTATATGACAGAAAGGAAAATGGGGATCCTGGCACCTGACCTTCTTGACTCAGTCAGTTGTTTTTCCTTATTCTTATAGAAGCAAGATAGGTCAACTTTGGACTCTCTACTCTGCTGCACCTCCTTTCCCTAGTTCTTAGGGTGTCAGTCCTTGGCGGTCCATCAGCATAGGCACAGAGTGAGGGACTGCAGGCTCTGAGTCATCCTGGACCAGATCCTAACACGGGGCATCAGGAATTCAGCTGCCTTCCTTCTGATTACATCTGTCTCTGACTTTTTTTTCTCATGCTATAAAACCCCATTGTGGATATCAAAAGCAAATTATGGGCTTGCTGTTTCTGTCACAGTGAGATGTCTTATCTGCTTTGTCTGTCCCCTCTCCCTATACCATCAACTCCCCTCTAATTTCATGGGCAGATTAAGGCAAAGTCAAAACACAGAACAAAACCTCACTATTACTCTAGTCACAGAACCTTTTCTGTATGATTTTGTGGGATCAGTTAGTAAGAGTCCACAGTTTATAAGCCATGCTCGTGCTTATATGTCATATTTTCTTACTGATTTGTAATAGTTCTCTTGAAGGCTACGTATTCTTTGCATTAATATACTTTCTTATTTTGGTTTTTCTTTTTTCTTTGTTTGCTTGTTTGTTTTGAGACAGGGTTTCTCTGTGTGGTCCTGCCTGACCTGGAACTTGTTCTGTAGACCAGACTGGCCTCGAACTCAGAGATCCTCATGTCTCTGCCTCGTGAGCGCTGAGATTAAAGTCATGTGCCACCACACCCAGATTCAATGTATCTTTACTCTATAAATGTTTTTATTCTTACAGTGTGTTTTATGTGCATAGGCCATTCACACAATTTTGTTTCTTTTTATGTTTAGAAAATAAATTCCAAGGCCATTTCACATGTTTATTATCTTTTCTATCGTATTTTGATAGCACTACAGCTTTTTAAATTTACTTTTTCCCTTTTGGTAAAAATCAAGCTTGCTCAGTTCTAAATTGCCACTTTCCCAGAATCCTTGGTAACTTTCGAGGAACTAATACATCACTATATGCAGAACAGTTGGGTTACTTTGTGCCTTTGCCCCTTGGCCTTTCTGGAATGTCAAGGTCACTAACCTCTCAAGTCTAAAGAGTGGTTTCCCTTCTGAGCATGGCTTTAGAAGACAGGCAACTTGTCTAAGGATGCTAACATTGATGGAAAGTTCTTTGCTAATTTCCTTTGGGGACTGTTTTTAGAAGCAGCTTTTGGGCTACATAAGAAACCAGTCTTTCGAGTTTAATAGTGCTTTCTCGAACCCTAAATTACATCCTGCGGCTTGATTATACCCCTTTCCTCAGGTAATGGGGTTCAAATGGCTCCTTCCTGTTTCCAAAGAACATGCTTTGAAGCATGTTGCAAATGGAGAGGGAGGGAGTAAGCTGGGCCTCTCCTCTATACGTTTAAGTTAGTTTTCTAACAGTTATTTTTTGTGGCAGGGTGAGGGTGCACATTTACAAAGGAGGTTCTGCTTTTTTGCTCTGCATTATAACCATCACCAAGAGTTTCTGGAAGGAAGATACCCTTGGAAAGACCCAGGCCTCTAAACACACTCCATAGACAAGAAGGAGCCCTTTCTGCTGCCTCTAGGAGTCAAGCAATGGATCCTGGTGTTCTCAGAGTTGTATTTGCCACTGAGGCCAGTGAGTGGGTCTTGAAACAGACTGAACTCTGGATGTCGGTAGCAGAGCCCATGGCTTGGCTGAATTTTTCCCTAAAGCTCTACACATTTCTAACAACACCGATTAATGGAAAGAATTGCTAAACTGGATGTTCCTCTGGATTTTATACATCTCCCAATTTTCTAATTGCTATAGCTGCTGCCAACAATACACATTAAAGTGTGCGCCATAGGGAGAGGTCTCAGAAACAACCACAGCACAGGACTGCAAATTTCAGTGATTACAAACAATTAAAGTGGGCAGCCAACATGCAATTTTCTTTTTAGGCATGGACAGTGAATAAGAAATGCCTTACTCGGTTGGAATGGAGAGGAACAGAACTGTTTCCCTTTGTGTAAAAATCATACTTGATCAACTTGAGACTAAAGCTAATATGCCCTCCCCTATTTGCTTTTAAATTTGAAGGATGCAGAAATTAGCGAAATTAAATTCACAGCTGCATTAGCTGCGAATAACAAAAACATGCTATGTGATTTTGCATAAGCAAAAACCAAGGATATTTCAGCTTGTAGGCAAAGAGTTGAACATCCCAGTAGTGGGAGAGTCAGATACACCACTTCAGAATGGTTGGAGATCTGGTTCCAAATATGACAGCATCCTTATCTCTTGCACATTTTAGCCTCTTTCCATAGATTGCTTTCCTTCCATCTCACCTACAGACCTGCCTTTTCCATGTCAGAGTGGGTGTCTAAGTTGAAATGTATTCAATCCTAGAGACACTACTAACTCTATTGGCTCTAAGATGCATTTAGAAGCCCTGCTGTGAGAGTGGCCGCTCACACTCCTGATACCACTGGCGCTATAAACTATATTGATGTTAACAATCAACCAACAGATTGGCCTAATGAGTGTTGAGGAAGGGCCCATTCTCTAAGTTGCACAAAGGTATCATTGGGCAGTCTTAGGCAGGGACATTTAGATTGGGTAGGGAGCCCATCCCTAGACCAATTACCTATAAAACAAAGGTTGTTTAAGAATATTATTAGCACCTCTGCAGAATCCTTCCATGTTAAAACAGGGTGACTACTAGGAAGCAAACTGTGCTGAGCAAGTAAACTGCTGCTTGCACATTTCTCTCTGCTTAGGGAGTTGGGAGTTCATTTCTTTTTACTTTGGAAGATTATCTTGCTTTTGTTCATCTTCTTGGTAAACTGAACCTCTGAGAGGTTAACAACACCTCAGGTTCTACATGTATGTTCTCAGTGCTGGAACAAATCTGAACATCACTGTACTTTTAGGAAGGTGACAGGGCTACATTTGTTCACTAAGTAGTTAGTCTGAGTGTGAGATTGATTGGCCTGTGTTCCTTGACATCTGTGCCATTTATGTAAGATGCTTTGGCCTGTGCCATTTCCATTGGGAAGAGACCTAGTTTGATAGATTTGTACAGGCCAGTCCTAACTCCACCACTGATTAAATGGCTACGTTAGAGCACACACTTCAGCTTTCTATTTTCATCTGCTCTTCTTAAACTCTGGGAAATCAACCATACTTATTAAAATACCAAACATATCCATCTCAGAAAGGCATTGTGCAACCCAGAGAGTAAAATGAATAAATGAGATTCTAGCATAGGAAGCACAATAAAATGTATTAGAAAATCAAGGCTAACCTTGGACTTGGTTCAATAACATGACTTCTACCATCAGAAAAGGACTGGCACTTCCTCTTGGTTGTTGTCTCTGAATAGGACCCCAGCTACAGACTTTGTTTCTATCAGCTGTCTCGTTAGAGAATGCGATGGTGATGTGACCACAGATTAAAGCAGAGTCACTGAATTAAATAATCCCATATTGCATTAAAGATGAGACTAATGCTATTCTATTAACCAAACATAATTATTCCTGCAGTCATTGTGGACTTGGGTACACAGGCACACACTTTCTAATCAAATTATTTCTCCTGAAATAAATTCTTACGTATTTTTATTTTATCTTAGACAAGATCTCACAATGAAGCCCTGGTTGGCCTGGAACTCACTATGGAGACCAGATTGGTCATAGAGATCTGCCTGCCTCTGCCTCCTGAGAGCTGGGATTCAAGGTATGTGCCTCCAGGCTATTAGGTATTACTAATATATGGTTAGCATTTGCTGGATCCTAAGAATATTTGTAATGAGTGTGCCATACCATGCTATCCCAGTTATTTTTCTCATTAACCTCATTGATAAAGACCATTATTACCCTAGTTTAATAAAGCAGAGGAAAAAGAAAGAAAATGATGTAGGTTAGAATTGAGATCTATACATTTCTGAACAAAGCAGTGTTTACATGGCTATGGAATGAAACAACCCCTGGTGAATTCTTGTGGACAGGTTGCCACTTCTAAGGCAGATTCTACATCTTGTCTTGGTAGCTTCTACATCTATCATGCTTTGGACAGAAGAGGAATGTGTTTACATACCAGGTTCTCTGCTAAGTTCTTTCTGGACATCAGTTGACTCCTTGAATCCTCAGTACAAGACCTTGAAGGAAAACCAGAAATGTGGTGAGGCCAAAACAATGTGTTTAATGTGGTACATTCAGTGGGACTTTTATTTTGAACTGCCCCTTCTTCAGTAAATCTTGCATTATGATGGGCACTTCTAAGCACCAGCTCTTGAATCCAGACCTTGTGAGGTTTGGGCTTAGTTCTTAGGATTACCTCATGACCCAAAGCTGAAGCATATGGATTTTCATTCTAATGTCCTTTCTAGGATCCTGTTATTATTGTCCATATGCCTCGATGCTATTATTCAACTTTTCTATATCCGTTATAACTTTTGGCTGTTTTACACAGTAGTTTCTAAAAGAGGCAGGTAAGCCGGCTGCTGGCAGCGGTCACTTGGGAGGCAGAAGCAGGCATATCTTTGAGTTTGAGGCCAACTTGTTCTACAGAGTGAGTTCCTAGATAGCCAGGGCTACCATCTAGGAGTCAGAGGCCTATAATTCCACTTACTTGGGAAGGCTGAGGGAGACGATCATAACTTCAAGGTGGACTTGACACATTGAGACAGCCCCTGCTGCAAAAGGCAAAGTAGAAGGAAGACGTGGAGGTGGGGTGCTCATCTAGATGGAGAGTGGAGTAGCGTGCTCATCCAGGACTGCAGAGAGGATCTTTACAATCTAACACATTCCCCTTGGCCTTTCCCAGCCTCGCCCTGCAAGTCCTTCCTAACAGAGCAGATTTGTATATTAATTGCTGATTTTGATCATGTTACTTCCTTGGGTTATCATTACTTTCTTTAAATGCCTGACAATAATTACTCTGTAAACTCATTTTGAGAGGGATGTTTGTTAATTTATCTACCTTTGGTTTTGACTGTTCACTGCTTAGCAGGTTTGTGAGCTTCTCTCCACCTGCACTCTACAGCTCATATGGAATCAGCATTCCTGCCTTGGTCTGTGTGCTTCTGGTGCTTCAGATAGAGATGGGGTTGGGGGACGGCAGGGTCCTTGTAGCTTTTGGTTATTGGCTGTTTCCCATAGCCAATGTCTATCTTATCTTCCTCAGTTTCCCTCTCATTGTCATCAAAACAGCAACCTCACACAGACTCCAACAACATTTTTCTTTTGAAGCGTCCTTTTATGTTCAAGTAAAGTATTTCTATCTTCAATGCATCGCCCAATGTGGAACCATTTGGCCCCCATTACTCTGCAGGAGCTCAACTCACTATGGATGCTGCCTGGAGTTCAGGAACCCAGGCATCCATGGCTTTTGCCCTATTTACTATTGCAGAGTAGTGTTTTGTTTCTAGGCCATGGAGCTTTTGATTTTGCTTTTGAAGTTAGTTGGGTTAGCATCCTTTTGTCCCGATCCACTACTGCCAAGCTGTAGCATAAAGGAGGTGCTTCCCCTGCAGGGAGTTTCACACCATCATGATTCTCTTATCTTCTCATCTCCACCCTCAGCTTTGTGCTCCCTAACTGGTCTCTCTGTGGGACACAACACAGATGGTTATAAGGACTGCCAGCCCTCTTTTAATGGTGAGGTTATGGCAAGCCCTGGGAAACTATTCTGGTTTACCCTTGACCTTTGGTCTCTCAGTTCCTTGATCCCTCACCTCCATGGATCTTACCTTCTGTCTCACCAAGCCTCAGGCAAAGCATAAATTTTAGTTACATATTTTTATAGTGAAGCATTACCCAGAGAAACATTCCTCACATTGAATATTAGTATGTATACTCTGCTATATCCCAAAAATGAAGACATGTTATAAAACACGCAGTGAAACAGTAAAATCTAAGTATTTTAATGCCACTAAGTTGTAAAATATGAATATTAAAATCTAAGAGATATAAAATTCCATATCCATGTACACAGAGTACCGGGTCCCACATATCGGTCCTTCCTAGTTGCTGTGATAAACACCATGACCAAAAGCAACACCTGGAGGAAAGGCCTTATGTTATGGTCACACTGGAACACTGAAGAAATTTAGGAACTCAAAGCAGGGACTGGAGGCAGGAATTGAAGCAGAATCCATGGATAAATTCTCCTTACTTACTAACTCTCCCTTAAGTTCAGCTAGATTTCTTGCCCATCCCAGGACCACTTGACTAGGGATGGCACCTCCCAAAGTGGGCTAGATCTTCCTAACTCAATCATCAATCAAAAAAAGCCCATGCAATGGTTCTCAACCTTCCTAACGCTGTGGTCCTTTAATACAGATCCTCTTGTTGTGGTAACCCCGGGTCAGAGAATTATTTTGTTGGTATTTCATAGCTACAACTTTCCTACTGTTATGAATAGTAATATAACCCCAAGGGAGGCATGACCCACAGCTTGAGAACCACTGCCCTACAGACATGGCCACAGGCCAATCTGATTGAGGCAGTTCTTCAACTGAAGTTCCCTCTTCCCAGGTACTAAGTTGTGTGACATTAATGATACAATCTTACTAGGATATGGCTTATGATGAGCATCTAGGCAACCAGGGTAAACAAACAATTGACTCCTTAGGTTTCTTCTCATATAGAAAACCCTACCTAAGTTTTCAAAATATTTTATTTTTAATTCTGTGTACCTGTGTGTCAGTGGAAGTGCTGGATCCTCTGGAATGGACTTACGGGCTGTTGAGAGTCACAGATGTGAGGGCTAGGAACCAAACTTGGATCTTCTATAAGAGGGACACATGCTCTTAATCACTAAGCCAACTCTCTATCTCCACAGAGTAAGTTTTTATGGCAGGAATTTCTAAAGTGAAATGTTCCCGGCATGAGCACAAGGAGGTAGAAGAGATAATACCTTCAGCCTCTTTGCTTTCACCTCAGTGAGCAAGGTGACAGTCCGAGGTCATTCTGAAGGCCCCAAGTGCAGTGCCCATAATCTGGCAAAGGGCGGAGTTCAGGTAAACTCAGGCATTAATCTTAACAAGATATACTTCAGCTCTCTCCATACTTCATCCTCTTTGGCATCTGAAAGAGGCTCATACCTGAACCCCAGGACTGAAAGGTGAGAAGTGGATTTCCTTATTAGTCATTTCATCGTTTCTGCCGATGATACAGATAGGAATGTAATTCAAACCAGGGGTAGGGGTGTGGGAGGGTGGGTGCTAATAAGTTATTGGCACCAAACAAGCAAACAAACAAACAAACAAACAAACCCAAATTGAAAATTTTTGGAGAAAGTGGAAAGCTGGTTATGGGGTCCCCTGACCACTGGGATTCTCTCTTTTCTCATCTCCTCCTCAAACTTTGGAGGGTTCCCTACTTGCTTTCTCTCTGTGGGATGGCAGATATGTCGGTAAAGGGCAGTAAGCTGCAGTTGAAGAGAAAGAGGCCTTCTTGAGTGGGTCAGAGAATAACCACCCTTCTAGTGGTAGGTTTGTCCATGGCCTTGACTTCTGTTCCTCGGCTACATTGATCTCACCCTCTGCCTTTCTAAGCCCTATGGTCTCCCCATGGTACTTCAGTAACAGCAGCATACTTCCAGTGTGAAATGTCCCCCCAGTCTCTAATCCCAGGAACCTAACCCCACATTTTGGGGCTTTCCTGTGTCCTCCGATTCATAGATCCTGCCACTTCCCACTAGCACACCAAGAGCTTCATTCTCTCTTTGCCTTGTTCAGAAGCTGTGGTCCATGACTGTCATAGTCTGGTTGCCTTATAGCTGACCCCAGACAAAGACTTGGGAGTAATTGTTCACGTGTAGGGTGATCCCAGGAGGCATCGGTTAGCTGTGTGAGGTCAGACAGGGAACACAAAACAGTATATACAGAAGGCTCAACCTGTTGCTGCTGAGGATCACTCAAAGAGGCGTTCATGTTCCAGTACTTCCAGGGGAAGGAAGAAAACAGACATCACTAAAGAGAACTGTGTGACAAGGAGGTAGGCCCTCGCCACCTGGAGGATCAAGGGAAATAGGAGGGAAACCTGAAACTGTGCCAGCTTTATGCTGTCCACACACATCCACTCCATCACTGTCCGAGCCAACAGTTCCTAATGCACTCGCCAAGGACACCGTCACAACCACTGGGTTAGTTACTTTTCTTCAGTGTTTCCAAATCCTCAGAAAAGATATAAGGGAGAAAATGTTTGTTTTGACTCATAGTTTGGGAGACACAGTCCACTGCTGCATGGAGAGCATGATAACTGGGGTTGTGTACATGGTGGTGGGAGCTTGTGGTAAGGCTTGTTACATCTCAGCAGGTCAGGACACAGATAGTCAAATTGCAAGGGAGCCTTGCCTGCAAACCTCAAATGCAGGCGCAGTAATATTTGGAGATGGGCTTTTGTAGGGGAAGTGACTGATCATGGCATCTCTTTTAATTAAATGGATTAATGAAATGAAGTGGTAATAAATTATGGCATATTTGGATGATGGAAACTTTAGGAAGTGTAGCCCTGTTGGAGGAAAGGGGTCACCCAGATGATGGAGACTAGGAGGTGGGGCCCAGCTGGAGGAAAGGGGTCACCCAGATGATGGAGGCTAGGAGATGGGGCCCAGCTGGAGGAAGGGGGTCACCCAGATGATGGAGGCTAGGAGGTGGGGCCCAGCTGGAGGAAGGAGGTCACTGAAGATGTACTCATGAAGGCGAACTCTTATCTCTGCTCCTTCTCTAACCAGTTTTCTCTGTTTTCTGGTTGACATGAGGTAAACAGCTTTGCTCTAAATGTTCCCACTATGATGCTCTGCCTCACCACAAACTCAGAATGGGGCCAGGTGACGTGGACCAAAACCTCCACATCTCTGGCAAAAATCTTTCCTCCTTAGTTGATTTTCTGTGGCATTTTGTTACAAGGATGAAAAGCTGAAATGGTAGACATTTCTCATCTGCATGTTCCCTAGCATTTGACCATACTTCCTTTGTTTGTAGTTTATAATGACCAATGGAGAGGAGTTGCCAATTACAAAACAGAGGCCCCTTAATGCCAGCTGCTTACTTTTCCAACTCATAGCCTTTTGTTGACCAATTTAATGGGTCTGCTTAGGCATTATAAGAGACCTTTCAGATCACGGCAAGGAGTTGTAGTTTCGTCCTGGAAAATAAGGTAGTAATATCATTCGGACAATATACCAATGTTTAAAAAAGGTTGGCATCTGGGGTGAGAATGAATTGCATTAAGATGAGTGTCAGGAAGTTAGGGAGCTACAGCAATATTTCCACTTCATGATGACAGTGGGAACCAAAGCAGAGGATCCAAAGAGATCTGAGATACTATGATAGTAGAGCCAACAGAAATTTTGCTTTCATTGTGATCAAAGAAGTTAAGAAAGGAGGCAGATCATGGATGACTCTAAAGTGTCATAGCAAGGAAGTGATGATGTCATTCATGCATTCACTTATTTAACAATTAATCAGTGTTTACCATGCTAGTGGCTAGCTGGCTTATCTTTGCTGCAGTACCAATCATTGTGATCAGTCTCAGTTTGATATATTCTCAGGTCTTTCAGAACCTACCATTTTTCTCTATTCCATCACCAACATAAGACTTAGATAAGTCCATTATGCTTTAATTGCTGAGACCAACCAGCTTTATACATCTGGCTTCTTTCTGCTACACCTAGATTCTAGGGCAAGGATCCTAGCTTTCTAAGTTGCTGTTGAAAAACACAGATAACACAGCTGGAATCTCAGGAAAAGTTAACTCACTGTGGGATGAACTCTGGCCAACTGAGTATACTGTCCCTTCTTTCTTCAGATGTCCCAAGGCACTGTGACTACCCCATCACAATTACTTGGAGATGCCTGTTTGGACTGGTTGTGGCACTTGAAGAGAAGAAGGCTGTTATTTCTTCAAGGTTTGTCCTGGATCATTGTTGGTACAAAACTGTATCACAGCACATTGTTCTTTAGTCTTTCTTGGCTGTTCATCTCACTACTGATGTCCTGGACTCATACTTCCTAAATAAAGCACCAGGACCTATGCTGTGGTCCCCGACTATTTTCTAGGGAACTGAACTAAGACACACAGAGCAAAGAAATAACCAGTTTTGTTTTGGTATGCTGAGACCAAGTAAAACGAAATAAAATTATCTATCCATTCAAAAATATTTGAGGGTCACTATGTATACAAGAATTAAGGATGCTACAAGTGACCTGGCTAGACATGCTTAAGGGACACTGTGATGACAGAAGATATGGCCCCTGTTTATGAAGAGTTTACATCAGTGTGTGGGGGGTGAGAAAAGATAGATCAGTCCCTAAATGGACATGATGATTCCAGATAGTGGTAAGTTTTAAAGAAAAACAAAACAAAACCATAACATGATTGGAGTGTGACTTTGGTGTGTGTGACTGTTGATAGGGAGGTATTCTAATATAGACTGGGTAGTGGGAGCAGATGGAAAAAAACTCTAGAAAGAGAAGAAAGACTTCTGCAGAAGTATCTAGAACATGTATGGAAATCAATATATTTGTATGTCACTAGGGGTTTAGGTGAGTGTAGGAAATTGGCCCCTATATTCACTGAGAATAAGCCCATGAGAGCGTATGTGGAGAATGTATGGGAACTGGAGAAGGTGAGAGTTCAGAATAATTGTTTGGCAGAATTGGTGGACAAAACCAGAGGAGAAAATGAAGACACTATGTGGGTGATCATATCACTGTGTTCTCAGAACTCTGGGGAAGCCTGTGTCTTCGTTTCCTTCCTGGCAGAATAAGAACTTTAAATCAGGCTCCATGGTTCCATGAAGACAAAAAAGAGCTGACATGGGGTCTCTTTGTAGCTCGAAAGCTATCATCGTAGTCTTTAGGATACAAACAACAATTAGTTCTTTTCTACTATTAATTACATTTTATCCCCTCATCAGCTAAAACAATCCCCAGGTCTTCCAGGAAGATGTCTTTCTCCGTGGTTAAGGACTATTTACAATAAGGACAAACAATTGAAGCCCACTAATTCAGTCATCAGGACACTGATTTTGTATCTGTAGTCAATTACAGTCAACCAAGTTAAGTAAGTTCTTCACGAAAGCAAAGACACCGACTGACTCCCCAAGCCAAGAGTATTGTATCTTCATATACTTGTCCTGCCTATCAGCAGCCTGGCTCAGCCAATATGGTCCCACAGACTATTACAATTGAGACATAAGGCCCTATTGTTGACAACTGACTAGCATATTATTCTTCTTCACAAAGAACTTTAAACAATTTGTATATTGTTCTCTCAGGGCTTAGATGTTGGCTTTTTTCTAACTTTTCCCAAACATGTAGATCTCTGATAATGTTCAAATGCTTTGACAGGAATGTTCAATGTACTGGAACTGTACTGCAATTCTCCAAGTAACATTTCAGCAATCATTTCTGAGTTATCTAATAACCAATTAATCTAATAATCATTTGTGGACTTAAATATGTAAATGAGAATAATGTAATAGATGCCCAGAGAACGAGAAATACAACTTGTTTTACCATGCTAATTTTCTATCAGCCAATGTAAATTTGTCTTATAATTTCTAATTTGCACAAGCCCTACTGCTATACCTCACTTGTTTCCCCTTTGATTAGAAATGGATTTTTCCTCACATAATATATATGTAGTCAGGACTACAGGCTCCCCTCTTTCTCCTCCTCCCAACCTCCCCTCTCATCTAGATTCACCCTCTTTCTGTCTCTCATTAGAAAATAAACAGGTTTCTACAAATAATAATAACAAAATGTATTAGAACAACACACACACACACACACACACACACACACACACACACAACCAAAAAGAAGGAAAAGAGCCCCAGAAAGGACACAATTTCGATGTAGACAAAGAGACCCACGGGGTTCCACACTCGGGGACCTTGTAAAAACACTGAAGTGGAAGCCACAGTACATGCGCAAAGGACCTGAAAGATAAAAATGATTGAAACAAGAAAAAGAAAAATACCCGACATGATAGACAAGGAAACCTTCAAAGATGCCACCGAGTTTTTTTTGTGTTGGCACCTCCTGGAGGGCAGGCAGCCCAATCTGGAGAGTAGTTGGTTTCCCAGTGAGACTTCCTTAGAGAAAACTATGCTTTCACTTGCAGGTGATTACCAACCAGGATGAGAGGATGTGTCCACCCCTCCTTTCGGCTCTAGGATCCAATCTGGTGCGGACCATGTGTGTGTCCATGTGTGGGTGAGTCCTGTTACACTTAGAAGGCCCTGTTTCCTCGGTGTCCTTCATCCCTTCTCATGCTTTCTCTTTCTCAGGAATCCCCAAATCCCGAGGGGAGAGATTTGATGGAGACATCCTGTTTAGGGCTGAATGTTCAACGTATTTCATTCTCCGCATGATATCTGGCTGGGGGTCTCTGTATTTGTTCCCATCTGCTTCAGGAAGAAGCTTCTCTGATGATGGCTGAGCAAGACACTGATCTATGAGTATAGCAGATGTCATTTTGTCATGGCAGTCCTCTGGTAGAATAGTAGTACTTAGTTTCCCAGATTCTTGGTCATCCAGGCAGTGCTGGGTATGGGTTTCATCTTATGGAGTGGGCGTTAATTCAAAATCAGATACTGGTGCTACTCCAACAAGATTTGTGCCACCATTGCACTAATATTTCTTACACTGGCCAGTAGGGTGAAGGCTCTAGGTAGGCAGGCATCAGTTTTGTTTCAACAAAAGTCCATTTAATTCTCAAAATCTCCCTCTACATCTCTCTCTTTTTTAAAGAGGGAGTTGGGCAAAGAATGAGAATTTCCATGATCAGCCAATACTTTTATGGTAGGTGCATAACAAATGCCTAATGAACACCTGTTGAATTTAATATCTTCCTTTTATATTCCTGTGGCTCTCTCTGGCATTTTCATTAGAGACTAAACATTTTCTAGCAAAACCTAGCATGTAAATAGGGCACTTCTGCATTCTCTCTCTGTGGTGTATGTAGATATGTGCAAACATAAATATAAATTCACTTAAAGCATGAAGACTCATTGTATTGATACACAAGTCTAGCTGAGATTGAATATCCTCATGATTTCTCAAAAGAAAAAAGGTAACTATGCTGATATATTGTCTATAATCTAACAAATGAAGATTGCCTGAAGATCGGAGAGCATAACCAGCCACAGAGTTAGTCACGGAGCTCAGGCAGTAGTGGCACACAACTTTAATGCTAGCATTTGGGAGGCAGAGCTCCATCTAGATCTCTGTGAGTTCAAGGCCACTCTGGACTACTGGAGATTAATTCAGTCTAAAAGAGAAACAGAGGCAGGCAGTGGTGGCACACACCTTTAATCCCAGCACTAGGAAAGTTGAGTCAGGAAGTGATATGGCAGGGCAGAGAAAGGAATATAAGGCAGGAGGAGACAGGAGTTTGGCCCTTTCCCTTTCAGAACATTCAGTCTGAGGATTCTTGGAGACAAGATCTTCCCCTTTTGGCCTGAGGACTGAGTAGTGGTGAGAAGTTTCTCTAGAGGATTGTTTCTCTGCTTCTCTGATCTTTAAGCATTTACCTCAATATCTGGTTCCAAGTTTTATTAAGACCAATTAGGATTTGTGCAACAAGTAACCACATACTGTTGTTCTTTGAAACTTTTGCTCAGGTTATTTAATTCAGTCAATATTGTTTTACCTTCAAATAACTGTACCTTTTCTTATATTAACGTTCATTGCTACTAAGTCTCACACAGCACACGCACATCAATGTTGAAAAGAGACTCAACAGTTACACAGAGAACTACAAGGATGGTACTTAACTGTACAATGCAGAACTGTGATGCATATGTCACTGTTATTGAAACACCGTATTTTACTTTATCTTTTATTGGCATTGGGTGTGAGGAGGCAACTGGGAATTAGCTGTTTGACATTCAGAAGTTTATAATCTAGATCTGGAGACAACATAAGGACTTATGAGAAGTTCAGAAGCTCCAATTACTATATGAATAAATCATCCATCCAAATATTAATCCAGGTAAAGTCATGGCATTTGTATGAACTTGTATTGATTAACAAAGAAATTACACAGGCAATATAACTTTGGTTTGAGTAGAGCCAGAAGGGATTTAGAGATTTACAGACAGGAGATGAACATGAGTTAGATCTTTGGAAAACTAATGCATAGATTATTAATTTTAAGCCAAACTATAGAAGAACTGACAATGGATTAAAAGGAATTTCTCACAACTCTCAGGCTTTTTCCAGAAATAGGTATAATCTTCTTATGTCTTTTAAGTGCACTTTGGGTTGATTTAATACTGGCATGAGTAATGAAGGGTTAAGCTTGCTGTCCATTCAAAGAAAAAACCAGACTCATTCAATGTAACTTATACAATAGGGATCTACTTATAGATCTTCAGGTACCTTAGTGGATTTCCAAGATGATTGTTGCCATGGTAATCCTAGCTCCATGTGCCTTCAGCTTCTCTTGACCCACTTTGGTTTAGATGCGTTTCTAACTGAGGGGATGGCAGGCATGCTCCCATTTCAGTTCCCTTGGAGACTGCATTAGTAGCCACGCTGCCCATTCCTACCTTCAGCCCCTTGAGCAGCGGTTCTCAACCTTCCTAATGCTGTGACCCTTTAATACAGTTCCTTATGCTGATGTGGCCCCCAAACACAAATTATTTTGTTGCTACTTCATAACTGTAATTTGGCTACTGTTATACATTGTAATATAAGTATCTGATATGCAGGATATGATATTGTTGGGAACCATTGCTCTAGATCTTGGAAAGGCTTTCTAATGGAGGAGTTTATGGCCACAAAGCTTGGCACTTTGGAGAGATGGTTTAACTCCAGCTCAAGAAATAGATTCTTCTGGAATCTATAAAGCCTTGCTTTCCCCACACCTTGACAACTACCAAATCCATACATGAATCACACAATTATATTTTATGATTCAAGACCACTTTTAACAGGCCATTCTGTATTAAAGCTGCAGATTTCTATCAGTACAAAGAAGGGTTGCAAGTTAGAACCAGTTTTCCTACTTCCAACTTGAGCATCATGTCTTAGCCACACACCCAGTGGCTTTGGAAGGTTGAGACAAGAAATCTTCAGTGGTGCCTCTCAAACTTGACTTTTATTTTGGTGGTGCTGGGGGTTAAAATCAGGACCTAGCATGGGCTGACAAGTGCTCTGCCAGTGAAGTACATCCTCTGACCACAATTAAAATGGGGGTTATGTGGTCTTCCTCTAAAACTGTCATCAGAAGAAACAACCACAACCCTCTGTGGAGGTGAATTTCTGCTAAGTTCATGTTAGCATAACTACTTGTTCACAAAGGGAAGCTAATGATCCTTAATTTTCCTTTAGCTGTTCTCTTCTTGTTTACATTTATGATTTCATCAGCATATAACTATGTGAGTTGGTGTTATCATTGCAAGTGAGTACCACTTTGTCAAAAGCCTTTCGTTTTTGAATTAGAGCTGCATTCAAAACTATGACTGGCTTATATCTGAGATGCTTCACAACTCTCCCATGAGAATGCTGGTGGAGATTTTGAAAGCCTATTTAAAAAACCTGTAAGTCTCAAAGCATGACCAAATAACTTAAGGTCAAAATGAAGGCCCCTCCTCTGGAATGCCCTCACATATGAGAAGAGGGCATATTTCTCTCTTAACTGCTTCAAGATCCTGAGCTACTTCGTATTGCTAGTGAGGCATGACGGATTAACTTGAATCTCTCAGGAAATCTATGAAGAGGTAGACAGGTATATTCCACCAAGGAAACTGTCTTCTGGTATTGTCCTTACCACTAGCAACCTGGAAAAGACCTATCAAATTTGGGTTTATTAAGCTTCCTGGCTAATACAGGCATGTGCTTAACACTGACACTGTAGGTTCAATCTTCCATCTGCCCGGGTTGAGTTTAAGTCAAGAACCTGGTTAAGCTGCTGCTGCTGCTGCTGCTGCTGTGGACAGTTTTAAGTTTGCTTCTTCGCTAGATAAAGGTGAAAAGTCGGGGCCTAGGAAAAAGGGGTACAGCAAACCAGGTACTCACACTTCACAGTGAGCATTCGAAACGTGTATCATTAATACTTCTACTTCAGAAGAACCCAAGGTTCGGGTTGGAGAAAACCACCTAGCAGCTGACCAGCCCTAACCCCAAACCGCACAGACAAGAACTCAACTCGGTTTTTCGCCGCCCTCAGACTCCGCCCACTCATTTGCATAGGACGCGCCCCTCTGCGGCCAGCGCTGGTCTCTCCCAAGCTCTGCTGGCCCGGTGGCTCAGACCGGGCTGGGGGCGGGCCCGGGCCCGAGCACGTGTCCACTCCGGCCTCACGACGGAGGTGGGCCAGGACGTAGCCGCGGGGCTCCACCCAGAGGCACCAGGGCGGGGGTCTGCGGGCGTGGCAGGCCGTGCGGCCTTCCGCGCTCCTCCACGAGCCCCGTGGGAGCGCGCCGGACACGAACTCAAGCGCAACCGCGGGAGTGCCACCCCACCCGGCCGCGCCTCGCCTCACGCTCGACGGGGAAGGCGGGACCAATCAGCGAGCGACGTCTCCCTTCCGATTCCAGGCCCCGGACACGCCGCTCACACCCCGGGCTCCCCGATCGCTGATTGGCCGCGTGTGCCGCCGGTCGCGCCCGAGGCGGGAGGCGGCGGCCCGCGCCTGCCCGCGCCCCGCTTGGCCCCCTGGCTCTGCCCACGGCACCCGGCCTCCTTCCGTCCCTGCCGTGCTCCCTCCGTCTTCCTTGCGCGTCCCGCTCGGCCGGCGTGCCTCACGCCTAACGGGCGGCCGCGGGCGCCAATCAGCGGGCGGCAGGGTGCCAGCCCGGGGCTGCGCCGGCGAATCGGCGGGGCCCGCGGCTCGGGAAGAGAGGCGGGGCTACCGCGCTCGGCGGTGGAGGAGCAGGTCGCCAGCCTGCAGCTCGCGAGCGAGCGCTGAGCGAGCCGCCCGAAGGTAGGTTCGCGGTGGCCGCGGCCGGGGCGGAGGGCGGCGGCGTGGGGTGCGGGCAAGGCCAGGGCGCGGGGACGCGCCGAGTGGAGCTGGCGGCGCCCTCCCTTCTCCACCCGTCCGCCGGCCGCGGCGAGCGCGGGCCTGGGGGCGGGGCGGGGGCTCGCGGCGCAGTTCCGCCTGCGCGCGCCCACTCCTCCGGCAGCGCGGAGCCCGTCGGAAGAGGAAGGAACAAAAGGTCCGAGGCTCGGCTCGGACGGGGCGGGACCTGGCACTGGGCACAGGTAAAGCCGGGGCGCCGGGAGGACCGGGTAGGGGTGTGCGGGGCCGGGTCACGTGGCCGCCCGTGTGGGGTGTGGCGGGCCGTGGCGCGCGGGCCGGGGTCGGCGCCGTGGGCAGGGCCGCGAGCCCCCGCCCCGCCCAGCCTGCCTGCGGCCCGCTTTAGTCCCGGCGCGAGGCCGCGCTCGCGGTTAGCTTAGCAGAAGGGCCCGAGAGCCGACTTAGGGGCGTGTGGTACTTTGCTTGCACTTTTTTCCCCCCTTTCCTGTAGCCTTTGTTAACTGTAACAGTCGTGGGTTCCGAATCGCTGTGTGTACTCACAAACACGCTTGTGGCTGAGACTCCCAGGCTCATCATCTCCGCACTTGGGAAAGTTGCTCCGTGGGTGCAGCTTATTAGTTTCTAATCACACGTCTTTCGGAAGCATACTAATTGATCGCACGTATTTCAGACTTGGTTTTCACAATCGGTACTTGGATTATTTCATTTTAGGAATACTGTCTTTGGGCCAGGTACTTTGGTCTTCTCACCCCTGTGTGTTATGGTTTCCTTGTAAACCTAAACAAAAGAAACAAAAATCGAGGTACACTTTGCTATTCCTTCCTTTCTCCCTTAAAGGCAAATACTGTTTGTTGTCAGACTAATTAAAAAACAAAACAAAATGCCGAGGTGAAAATTTTTCAGCAACAGCATTCTGCCTTATTGTCAGGCCTTGTTGGAATATTCTAAATGGTGATGTTTTAAACTAATGAAACGATATATGTAAATAAATGAATCACCAGGCAAATTTACCTGAAGGTCATCTTTTTAAAAATGGTACTCTGATATTTCAGATTCCAAAGTCCCTTTTAGTTTTTTTCTGATTTTAATTGACCCTGTAACACTGATAGGCTGTTTCTCAAGAATACATTTGCTGCCGTGCTAGAAATATCTTGTTAGTTTACTTTGATCCCTTTAAAAAGCAATTTTCCTCTTTATAGAGAAGTGTAAAGTACTTAAAACGAAGTTGGAATAGTTTCAATTCGTGAGTTAGTGAAGCAGATGGAATCCAGACATGGAAGAAGCATTATAGTTTAAGTTTGGTTGTTTTTTTTTTTTTCTTCGATTTAACTCTATAAAGAATTTTTTTTCTGTTAAGTCATTTGGCAAATGTTTTTTGGTTAAATCCATAAAGTAAAAATGTTTTTTTTTTTTTTTAAATGTCTTTGTTTTTGCATAAAATTACCTGTGGTGGTAAGAAAACTTATTCCAATCTTTGGACATTTCTAAAATAAGTGTCCCTTTAACATGCTTAATGTTAAAATCCAGTTGACTTAATTGAGTTTAAGGCTGCTCACAGACCTGCCTTAATTACTGTACTGTGATTATAAACATCGCTTGTATTCCTTAGCAAGGCATTTAAAGCTTGGTGGTGTTTCCTACTTTGTAGCTACACCTAACATGATGTCATGTTGTAGGTGTCCAGCAAAGTTTGGTTTTCAGGGTACTCATCACTAAACAAGCTATGCAATCTGGATGGTTCATAAAGTAATAGTCTTGGAAGAAAATGCAGAGCAATTTCCTGTTTGTGGCCTGGTTAGGCTTGGTTTTTTTTCTTTGAATTCTCAGTAAGAATACTGAGGCTGATTTTGTACAGAACCCTTTCCTTAAGGTGAACAGAGTACTACTAAATAAAAACAAAAGACCCCTTCCCATTTTGATACTATAGATAAGGAAATGAGGCTGTAATCTCAGGACTGCACTAGGGAGGCCTGAACAAAGAAAGCTAACTGTTTAGCTGCAGGAACTGGTGGTTGAGGACCTTTTAAATTGTTCATATTCTGTCAAAACTGTCAGATGACTTTTGAGCTGTTCCCTTCCTGCTGGGTTTTGATTCTGTTGATTTAGTGCACTGGCCTCCAGAAGCCATGTCTGTGCAGCCTTTTCATACAGGTGCTTTTGTAGTGCGTGCAGTCTGCCAGATGGAGGTTTATTCATATTCTTGGGACAAGAATCCTTTTTAGGGGGTGGAGAAAGGCATATCTTTTTAGATGCTTTGTCTGAGGAGAAGCAGAAGAGACATTTTTAGGCCCTCATGTTGGTAAGTACAAAAATGTTTTCCACAAAGTACTGCAAAGGTGTGTTGGAATCTGACTATAAAGAATTTAGTATTACTCTATTGGACAAGTACACAAACTATTTCTGTGGCTAGTCACACCAGTCAGTATTCCTTAGTAAAATTAGGAAAGTAAGAGCTCATGGCTAAGGCCACAGAGTAAGAAAATTATGTTAGAGTGGCCTGATCATTTAATAAATGCATTCATAGTAAGTTCTTGAAGTATACTTACATTGCTTTCTATCAAAGGTTAAAGATGGCACCAGGGGAGATGAGATGTATTAGCTCAATAGGACAATCTCTGTTGGGGGTGGGGTAGTGTCCTCTCTTTTTGCAGTTCATTCACACTGAAGATATAGCTGATCTTTTAGAAACATGCTTGTTGAGCAGATGAACAGTTGCTAAAGCTTAATTTGGTCTCAATTTGATTAATTATTGCCCAAAGTTAAAGAAAGTGATTAAGGAAAGAAAAGGAAGTTGAGTCATTTGGGTTCCGGTGAAAGGAATATTGTACACAAATAGGTAAGCCAAGAATGCCTATTGGGGCAACAAAGTCATGGAATGGAATGACCTTGAAGTTTGGACTCAAAGCCTTAGGCTTGTGTTTGCAAGTTTCTTGGTTGTGGTGCTGGGTAAATTAAACTTTTAAGTCTTGTTTGTTTGTTTGTTTGTTTGTTTGTTTGTTTGTTTGTTTGTTTTACTAAAAGTGGAAGGAGTAGCTTTTACCTCTTTTAAGATTGTTAAAAAGATTGTTAAACAGAGAACTGAGAAAGAGCATTCTTTGAGACAAGATTCTCTCAATTTAACATTCTTGTTCTTTATTTATCGGGGCTCTTAATGTAAACAATTTGCTAGTACTATTATCTCTGACCTCTTATAAATTGGGGTGACAAACAGACTTTGACCAAGGAGACTTTCAGCCTAATTGTCCAAGACTGTATCTTAAAGCATAGGGAGATCCTTTGAGATTCTTAGTTAGAACCTGTTGGTTTTTATTTAAAATATTTTTAACAAAGTTATCTGGCCATCTAAGTCCACAGTAGATTGAAGCTAGTAGATTATGGGTAGTGTGGGAGGCTTAACAGGGTGTGGTGGGGAGTAGATAGGATGGGGGGGCACTTCTAATTTAGTGCCTTCTATGTGAAAACAGATAACAGCCTGGAGGGGATAATAGAGATAATCTTCAAGACACAAGAGTACCCTGTGCTTCATTCCCATGTCTGGGGCTGTTCAGAGCAGGATAGACCTGAAAGCCTAGCAGTAAATGTCCATCAGTTAACTTAAATTTGGTTTGGGGAAAAAAAACCTTTCAAAGACCCTATTATCTATATAAAATACTTAGATGATTATTCAGGATGTCTTACACATGGGATTGAATTGTGTAGTAAGAGGTTTCTGGCGTGGACTTTTGGGCCTAGCCTCAAGGTTTAGACCTACAGACCTGTAGAGACACACAGATGCTTATAATAGTTTTAGGCCCAGGCATATAACTTGCTAACTCTTTACCCTTAATCTAACTCATGACTCTTACCCTGTTCAGCCATGCAGCTTGGTGTCTTTTCTCAGAGCAGCGTAGTTGTCCTCTCCTTGTTCTGGCTTCTCTCTGGCATTTCTGCTTTGTTCTTCCTGTTCCTAGAGTTTTCTTAGTCTGGTAGTCCCACCCACACTTCCTGTCTGCCTTTGGCCAATCAGCGTTTTTTATTAAACCAGTGGGTGGGACAGTATTTACAATGGAACAACATAATCCCCCTACAGAATTGTGATGTAGCCAAGGACTTTATGAAAGGTCCACAGTACCTTGTATGCAAACAAGAGCTCTGATTTTAGACTGAAAAATCTTTCTCAAAAAAAAATGACCTCAAGGATATAGTGCTGGATCACACTGGAGAGAAATCTATCCTTTCTGTTAACCTGTTGGTGTTAGGTGAGAGTTTTTACTCAGGCTTTGAGAGATAATATGTTAGAAATTTCCTGGTCAGAGCAAATGTGACCAGTGTACCCACCCTTGGTCACAGCTTCTTGTTTCTTCATATTGTTAGCTTTGATTTTGGGGGAAGAAACACACACACACACACACACACACACACACACACACAAACTTACTGAGACAGGGTCTCCATATATAGATTGAACTTTCTCAAACTGGCATAATACTTTCTGTGCAGATCAGGCTGACCTTGAAGTCTGGCTCAACCTACCAAATGCTGAGGTTACAGATGTAAGCCAGTGTGCTTGACAACTTTATTAATTTGGGTGCTTCCTCCTACCTCAGAATTATTTTCTACATCGCTATCAAATAATGGTTGGTGATTTTTTTTTTTTTTTAAAAGGTAGCCTTGCATGATTTAGCTGTAATAAAGAAACAAGTCCTTTTTTTATTACAATGCATAGGGGCTTATGGTGATATCTTTACTTATGGTTTTAGATTTTTGTTGTAAGCTTGGTTTTTAATTCACTTCAGTAATTTGATATAGGCAAAATATAATTTTTTCAAGACAGTTGGATTCAGACATTGCCTCTATCTAGTTTATCCAGGTGACTAGACATGTTAGGGTGATTTTGTGATCTGTGCTCATCCCTCACATCCTGCAGCGTGAGTGGCCTGTAGTAGCTCAGTCAGTTTTGCTTAATCATAACTGAATCCACTCTTAGGGCAGTTGCCTGGTGATTTGATATCTTTGTTTTTAAAAACATTCTTTTATAGTTTTACAATGCACAATGTTCTTTGAAAATACCCGCCTAGTTAGCCTTTCTTAACCCCTCTTCCTCCACCCCTTCTCAACAGTTCCCTTTTCTGCTTTCATGGTCCCTTTTTGGCCTGTTGTTATTAGAGGTACTTGTGTGAGCATAGGTTGTGGGTTATGTACTTGAAAGAGATAACTTAATAATGGCTTTGCTACTGAGGAATATGGCTCCCCTTCCCCCAGCACTATTGACTGCTTATGCTATGGAAACTTAGGAGGCTCGCTTCTAGCCATAGTGGAATCTTGATGGGGCCAGGCTTGTACAGGTAACCATAGCAGCTGGGAATTCACGATTGCAGCAGTCATCATGGCCAGGAGATAATGTTTCACAGTGCTCTTTCCCATCTTCTAGCTCTTAAATTCTTTCTACTCCCTCTTCTGTTGATGTTCCTTAAGCCTTGAAGGAGAGAGTGATACAGATGTCTGTAGGGCTGAATACTCATCATATCTCTTATTCTGAGCACTTTGATGGGTTATGATCTCTACATTAATCATCACCCACTCACTGCAGAAGCTACTTTGCAACTATTTAGAAGACAATTTGATACCTTGCCCATTTAGCAAAACACCAGTAGTAGGTTCTTCTTAAGACCTGTGTGACCTCTCCAGTCATGGGCTTTGGGCCAGGTGTGCAGTATCAGAAAGTAAGTAGTTGGTCATCTTCTTAACAGTCATGCCACTATTGCATCTGTGGACACAACTTTGCGGCAGGTCGATACTTTGGAAGGTTTGCAGCCAGTTCAAACAGTTGATGATTTTTCTCCCTTTCAGTACTATAAAAACTAGCTTCCAACTCAGTTACAGCTTGATTCCTCTGTGTGCTGAAATCAAAGTGTGATGTCTTTGGCAGTAATTATCTGGTTCTGGTGGTCAACCAAGGGAATGGCTATAGAATAGCATGTGTGCACACACTAGAGGTGGGATCTCTCTCATAATACCTCATAGATATCTTACAGTCTGGCATTGGGGATTTATTTCATTTAATAACATGACTTTCAGGAGCAGCACTATCCATCTGTGTAGAGTATCTCCCTTCAATTTTTTTATTTTATTTTTAAATTTTTTAAAAAATGGTAGGTTTTCCTATGACTCTTTCATACATCATTAGTTTGGTTAATCTCCCCACCCCCCATTTCCTTCCTAGTTTCCTGGCCTCCAGACACTTGTCTTTTACGGCTTTATCCATGAAGAAATCCTGAACACGTTCTAAATTTGTTGTTAAAATTTGGAACTTAATGTGAATTTAACTGAAGTTAAATTTAGATGGCTGTATTATAGATATTAGCTGTTGCATTAGACATCATGGGTAAAGACCACTTTTGTCGTTGTGGAAAGTTCTGGTGGCACCAGCTACTCTAGATGTGCTAAATTGAATTTGCAGCCTACAAGCACTGCCACATGATTGATGTGGGTACTACGTGATGCTTCAGGAGTTAGACAAGACACACTTGGGAACTGGAAAGGCCATTAAGAGAACATGGCACTCTGCTGACTTGCATTTGGGCCTGTGCAGTCTTGTGCTGGTGTGCATTTATGATCTGGGATGCTTACAAGCTGATGATAGAGATGCAGCTTCCACACAGCCTATTAAATGTGTACATTTGGCTGGCATGGACAGGTTGTCTAGGCAGGCTCACTCCCTGTGTCAGGTGGATCGTCACTGACCTAAATGGAACAGCTTGTCTACATAGTCACCCCTTGTGTGAGGTGGATTCACTGTACTGTCTGCTTCTTGGGTTAAATCCAGATACATATTTGATTGTAACAGCCCATAGAATTGCACATGTGAATGTTTTCTACTTATTTAAAAGGCACATAACCTGCCATCCTCCATGGGGCTGACTTAGGGCCTTCTTTACTAGTAAAACTTTGGAAGGAACCTTGTTAATAAGAGAATTGAGAAATCTGGCTTTCATTTTGGCAAATGAATGTTTTAATTTTTTGTTGCTGTTGATGTTATTATTTTTTTTGTTTTGGTTTTGGTTTTTTTGTTGTTGCTTTGTTTTTTTGAGACAGGTTTCTCTGTGTAGCTTTGGAGCCTGTTCTGAAACTTGCTCTGTAGACCAGGCTGGCCTCGAACTCACAGAAATCCACCTGCCTCTGACTCCCAAGTGCTGGGATTAAAGGTGTGCACCACCACCACCACAGTCCCTCTGTAAATATGTTTTAATTAGGGGGTGGGGCGGAGATTGAATCTACTAAGTAAACACTACCACTGAGCTATCTCTTCATCTGGGTTTTAATTTTTAAAATTCTTATTATTGCCTTCATTACTAGTGATTTCTTTGCTTAACACAGAAAATTTCATGTCATTGGGGATGTTTTGTTTTTTTTTTTTCTCCTGCTTAGTGTGCTGTGAATGAATATAGATTGCCAACAGTCTAAAAATAGTGATTTTTTATAGTATTTCGTTTGCAGCTTTTGGTATCCTATAAGGCATTCATCATTGTCTTTTCAAATTTTTTTGTTGACATAATTAACCTTGAGTTCTTTTAAACATGTTATTTTATTTATTTTTGTGTACTATGTGGTGTGAGTGTGGGTGCCAAGGTGCCCATGTGGAGGTCAGAGAAGAATTTTATGGAGTTGGTTTTCTCTCTACTTTTTGTAGACTCTGTAGGAAGAAATAAGGTTATTGAGCTTGCGTTAGCAACCTTGCCTCGGTTTTTATTTTACTTTTTATGTGTATGGCGTGTGAGCGTCCATGTGCTCTAGCACACACAGCAGAGGCTCAAGGACATCACAAGGCTTCCATCTCTGCCTTAGTCTCTAGACAAGGTCTTTGGTGAACCTGTTTTGTTTCACACACAGACGGGTATCCAGCCAGCCCCAGTTATCCTCTGTCTCTGCCTTTAACATGGATGCTAGGGATTCAAACTCGGGTCCTCATGCTTAAGAAGCAAGTGCTCTTACTGAGCTGCTGCCCAGTCCTGGTTTCTGCTGAAGAAACACTGTGTCAGGACACTTTATATTCCTCAGCCATTTAAAGGTATTTGAAATTTCTCTCTCTTTCATAGCTTTTAAAAGAAACACTTTTGAGTGTTTTTCTCTCTCTCTCTCTTACACACTGTATGTGTGTGGGACAAGTGCTCTATCACCAAGTTATCTCTCTAACCCTTCATCTTCTTTCTGTCTTTAACTCCTGCTTCTGTTCTCCATTTCAGCTTTTGGCAAGGATTTTTCTTGGCATAGTTTCTCCTATTCTCTTAGATGAAATGTCAGCTTTCGTAGTTTTTTCTTCTCAAATGGTTGTGCTACTTTAATCACCATTTGCCATTTTTATTCAGACACTGTTTACTTTTCCCAGACCAGGTCTCCTTGCGTAGCTTAGGAGAGGAACTTGAGCTCTTCCTGACTCTGCTTTTTAGTCCTGGGATCAAAGGTATGTGCGATAGTGCCTACTCTAGATTTCCTGTTGTGACGTAAGCACATGTGTTAGGACAGACACAGGTTAGGATTGTTTCTCCTTTTGCAAACACACAGAAGTGTCAGATAAAAGAGACTATGTAGTTTCTCATGTGTTTAGTTGAGAAAGAGATGGTAGGAAAAGTCAGTCAAAAGTCAAGCTGCTTCTAGTGTTATTGAAACATCTGCTTCTGGGAGGAGCTAGGAAACACTAGTTTGCAGTTGGATTTTAATATCACAGGAAGATGAAGAAGAGTAAATGTTAAACTACAACCACAGTTAGATGTGGGATGACTTACATGTAGGGAGTGTGTTAGTCTATCTTGACAATCAGAGGATACATGGAAGTCTTTGCCACTTGTCTGCCTTTGCGAAGACAGATAGTGCTACCCAGCTTTTGTCCATCTGAGGACACTTGGACCGACATTATACATGAAGGTTCATCTCGTAGGTTGTTTGTGTCAGTGCATAGTGACTGCCTTTTGTTCTGGGTATGTTAGCACTCCGACTTTGATATGTTTTGCACATTGTATGTATTATACTTACACTGTCATGTACACATATGCCATCGTTTGCTTGCCCAGGTCACAAGACAACTTAGAGAAATTGATTCTTCAACATAAGTATTTTGGGGAGTTAACTCAGTTCATCAGATTTGTCAGCAAATATCTTTTATCCTCTGAGGGTACGTGATATTCCTTCATCCATGTTTCACCAGAACTCTGTTGGTGGACGTTTAAATTACTTTTGGTTTTGTGCTATTAGAAGCAGTGTTGCAGCATATATCTTACCTCATTAAGTACCTGTACAGCTGTGTCTTTTCGGTTTAAAGCAGTGGGCCAAGAATATCTGTTGAAGGGAAGGATAATTTAATCATCTTTTTGCATAGATAATAGTTATCCATACAGTACAGAAATCAATAGCAACAACGTAGGAAATTGAAGTGCAAAGTAATTACTCTCTTATCTCCTACCTGCAGTTTTACTTTTCAGAAATGTCCCTTACATATTTTGGAGTTATTCTGTCTGGCATGGTGGCCTTTAACTCTGTGTGGCTCAGCAGCTCTTAAAATGGTTCATCTGAACTGTGATGGACTGTAAGGATAGAATATGTAGTGATAGATATCTGACACGTAGTACAAAATGAAGAATGTAGAATATCTCATTATTTTTAATACTTCCTAACAGTTACAGAGAAATACTTCCTGAAGGACAAGTAACCAGAAGAGGAAGAGTGGCCAAGCCAGAAGTAAACTCAGTTAGCCTGAAATTTGGCAGTGGTTGTGACTAGGACACAAAGGATACCTGCACAGATGGAGAGGACAGAGGGTACCTGAGGACAGTTAGAAAGTGTTTGTGCATCAAAGACAATGGGAGCATAATCCTATCTGGAAATAGTATCTTATAAAGGTTTAAAGAACTCTAGAACAAAAGAACTAAAAACTGGGTAAAGGACTCAAATGGACATTTCTTTGAAGATGTCCAAATGGGCAGAGGCATTTGAAAATACACTCAATAGCACTCTCTGATCACCACTAAATCAGACCACAGTGAGAGTCATGCCATTTCTGGGAGAAATCATTCAGTTAACTTAGTGCTGTGCTGAGAAAACCAGAGACATTCTGATCCTTTTAGCTCTCTCTTTGGCCCAGTTCATCCCTCCCTTCCAGCTTTGTCCTCAGCTGTGGTGTGAGGTGGCCTTGATCCTTTGCTGTATAGCAGTTGTGATGCCCCCTCTATGGAAACATCTATGTTCTGACTAGGGGTTTCCTGT
This sequence comes from Phyllotis vaccarum, assembly GCA_033318265.1. Taxonomy (NCBI): domain Eukaryota; kingdom Metazoa; phylum Chordata; class Mammalia; order Rodentia; family Cricetidae; genus Phyllotis; species Phyllotis vaccarum. Next base: position 13,011,783 of record JARWLC010000009.1, on the reverse strand, counting down.
TTCTTTGGACCCTTCTCTCCCTTAGCTCTGTTGTCTCCTGTCTGGACCCTTGGACCTCAGAACTCCTCCTGTTTTCTTTTTTTGTTTCCTGCTTCTGGGGACTTGCATCTCTCTTTCTTCTCCATCTATCACTGTTGGTGGGGTGGGGGGATGGGCGGTGGGGTGCTTGTACTCTTCCCCATGTCTGCCTGTCTGAGCTGCCACACCGAGTCCTTCTTCTGTTCTCCTCTGGGTACATTGCTGCTTTCTCTTCAGTGTTGCTGTGTCACACTGCTCTGTCTTGAGTGAGTTTTTTTCTTCTGCAATTATTGTTGAGGCTCATCTTTTCTGTTTTTATTTGCCATTTTCCTTTAGGTAGTGCTACACCAAGAAGTTGGAGTCTGAAAGCTTTACAAAAAGAAACTGGAGATGTGGAGAAAATTTGTCTCTTTTAAGTTTCAAAGAGAGAGCTGGGGCAGGGGGATGTTGTTTGTAAGCTCTCAATATTAGTATGTGTTTGTCTTCTGAGTTTGACCAATGCAACTTAGAGAAGAAAGGACTTCTGACCAGTTGAGAAGGGTTTATGGTTCCAGAAAGATAATAATGTACCACTATCATGGGGTGTAGTGGAGGGATGGCAGCAACCAGGCATGATGGCCAAAGGCGCAGCCAAGAACGTCTTGAGAGGCAAGTAGAAAGCAGAGAACAAACTAGAAATGGTGTGTGGCTTTTGAAATGTCAGCGCCTGCCCAGTGATAAACTTCTTAGCAAAATCATACTTCCTAAACCTACCCGAGCATCACCACCAACAGGGAACCAAGTATTCTATTGTCTGAGGCTATGGAGGACATTTCATTCAAACCACCCTTCCAAATTTATAGATGAAAGGAAAATAGAGAAAATTTAAGAAATTCAACTAAATATTTTATTAGGAAAAATTGGAAATCTTAGATACTTGGGATGAGCAGTATTGAGTTTTTGTTTTGGGATATGTGCATATACATAAAAAGATGTCTTGGGATGAGGCACAAGTCTGAGTATGAAATTTATTTATGTTCATATGTACCTTGTCCATATAGCACAAAACTAATTTTGTACAGTGGTTTTAGTGAGCGTACATTTTGACTGCAACCAAACTCATGAGGTCATGGTATGAAATTCTGCTCTGTGATGGCATATAGGACTAAAAAAGTTTCACATTTTGGATTAGGGATAGGATTTGGAGATAGACTCCTCAAAGTGTGATTGTATGATTTAATAAGGATTTTCTAAGTTATCTGTAAAGTAAGATTAACAGAATTAGAAGGATAAACATCTTATAATAGGAAATTTTAGTATACCTTTGAGTAATTTAAGAAAAGATTGATTTTTAAAAAGTTACCAAGGGGCTGGGAGTATAGCTCAGGATCTAGATTGTCTTTGTCATGGAAAACAAGTGAAAACAACAAAGTGTACAGGTTAGCAAACACTCCACAATGACAGAGTATGTGGTCTTCTCAAGTCATGGACTTTCACAAAAATTAATTATGGGTTAGACTCCAAAGCAAAGGCTCAGAAATTCTTTCCTTAAATCACATTCTTTGGTTCCAGTGCAATTAAGTCAGCAACATAACAGCCCCCTAATCCATAGTTGATAGTAAAATACATAGTTAAAAAATGATGAGGCCTGCCTGCCACAGCATGTGTGTGAAGTCCTTTTTCATCACTTACCTGGGCATTACAGATTGTACTCAGGTTGTCCTGTTCGTTTGACAGCACACTGGTAGCCACTGTACTTCCCTCAGTGAAAATTAGAAAAGAGTTTAAAGAGAGTATGGGAGTTCTGTTTCCCTAAGTTAAAGTGCTTGGGGTGTGTGTGTAAGACCTGCTGTCCCCGAGACTACAACAAACCAAGTCTTGTGATGAGCAGTGCAATTCTTGAGAAACTTAGAAGCTTAAGAATTTGTTAGTAAATATTAATGAACATAGTAAAAGTTGGAGGTTAGTTCTGACTTAAAAAAATAAATGTTGGAGTTTGCCTTAAATGTAAGGATGATTGAAGATTAGCAGATTTGTAAATGAAATTTATTGAATTGGCAAAATTATCACTGCAAAAGAGAATACCATAGGAAACTCATGACGGATGACAGGAAAAAATTGTAAAAACCAACACTTAAAACAATATTTAGACAATAGGAAGACAAGAAATTAAAAAGTATTAAACCTATGAATTTGTGCAACTGATAAAATTGCTGTTTATTGTACATATCACATCAATAAACAGCTGCATAGATGGGAAAGGCATATTGAAGGATGGGAGAACCTTCTTGGATGAAGGCTTTGTTGATTGAGATGGTAGTTATGATATAAGTAGAATTCATCAAACCATGTATTTAACACTTACATTTTATATACAACTTATGCCTTAATAACATTAATTTTAAAAATGACAAGTCAGTGTATTTGTATTCTTGTAACAAAAAAATTTAAATTTAAAAAGTATGCCATCTAAAATGATAACACAAGCTACAAAATACCTAGCAGCAAATATAACATCCATTTCAAATTATAGGAAGAGATGCTTGCGTTTATAGGAAGAAACAGTATCATAAAGCTGCCAGTTTTCTTCCAGTAATTTATAAATTCACTGTCATCCCAATTAGCATTCCAGTAGGTGAAATCTATAGATATCCGGGCATGGAAGTATCTAGCTTTATGGTTAATGCACAGTGGTATTTGCCTCAGGTATAGACTACCAGAAGAAAACCAAAGAGCCCAGAAACACAGATAGTGTCATACACTGTCAGAGGAAATATGGAAGTCATGGTTCTGGTTCGTGGTCTGTATTGAGGTCTGAAGACACTGTATCTGTAAACATATTCCAAATCAACTACCAGAAGTGAAATGTTAATACGCTAGATTCTTAGAAGGTAACACCACATAGGATGCTCTTAATGTTAGAAATAATATATACTACCAAATAACATTTAAAATAGCTGATAATTCTGACCACACTAATGCTTTGAAATGTTAAAATATACAAGACCTTAAAAAAATCATTTGCTACCTGAAGTTGTATAAAGCTTATGTAATTGAATATAATAAATGATTGCTGTGAATTCAGAGAAAAGATAGTGAATATGAACAGAGGGTTGCTAGGAATAGACTCGGAACAGTCAGGAGTGCAAACATGTCCCCAAAGTACTTACCATGACCTCTTTATATAAAACCAATCCTACAATTAAAATTAGAAGATCCAGACAGTGTCAAGTATTGGTGCTGATCAAATAGGCTCATAATTCTTTGGAGGCTTAGCAATTGGTATAACTCCTTTGGTAGTATTTGGTAAAATTGTTGATAGTATGTTTCAAAGTTGTGACATTATTATGTATTTAAAATGTTAGAAACATAGAATTAAAATCTGTTACCTACCTTTTTCCCTCTGAGTTTTAAAACTGATAGGTCTCAGTACTGCTAGCTTGGTTCTCCTACTCATTTATGGTTCATTAGGGAAGTGTCACTGAGAGTGTCTTCATGCATGCACATTAGGTTGCAGTGAGTAGTATGCTTGCACTAGGACAGCATTCACATGGTGTATACAGACTTATGTGAAGGACACTCAACAGCGGCCTGCCGTGTTCATTATATGTGGATAGGTCAGCACAAGTAGTTAAAACAGAGTGGAGTTCAATGTAAGCTTATAAAGTGTACAGAATTTTAGATATACAATGTGGCAAAGTGCATGAGTGAACCGTGGCAGACAGGGTTGTTCCTGAGAACACCTGGAGGGGAATGGCAATAACAAGGTATGCCCAGAGCTGCTTTACTGTATTTGGCAGGCTGCCCATTTGGTTACTGCACAGTCCTGACATTTCACAGTGGGTCAAAGGATACGGTATTTATATGAATTGTGTGTTCTGGGTGCTGGAAGTGGAACTTAGTGCTGCTCACACATGGTAAACCTGATCTGCCCAGAGCAAGCCTGCTCAGAACCTTACTGTTTTAACATTCCATCTCAATAACAAAGATAGTTGGAGAAATGGATGAATTTAGGAAAATGTATGTGACCTTTGTGGAAAAAATCAGATGCATTTTGATGGATATAGAGTCCAAAGTAACAGCAAATACCACATTTTTTATACATAGAAGTATTCTTTATAAATTTGTTGGACTTCTGATCTTCTATAGGGTTTTTTTTTTTTTTTTTGGTATGGAACTTGTGCATTACAGAAGCTAATATCAAGCCATTTGGAGATTTATTTATTTATTTATTTAGAATGCATATTCTCTGTCATCACTTACATCAGAAGTGGTTTTAATAAAGAACCAGGGTTGAAGACTACATAGAGGACTTATAGCTCAGCAAAATAGGCAGATAATTAGAAGACTGTCAAAACTATTGAGACTTTCTAGTGAGTAATCTTGGGATTTTAGTTTTAATAAAATACTTCGTAAGCTGTCTTTGGCAGTAAAGACTGTCTTTCTGTTTTAAAATCTATAGCATAACTATCATTCATTGCTGGAATTAGAATCTGAACTTAGTTTTTAGTTCTTGCAATGGTAGAAAACAAAACAAAATCCTCCCTGTCAGTGAGCTTGCTGTCACACTGTTGAAGAAAACCTTTCCATTGTATAAATGACTCCTTCACATGTTTTGTGACGTGACTCTAAGTTAAGCTTTATTTTTTTGTTCCATTTGTATTCAACTTGGAACAAATTGCCATGTCTTGTCAATTATTTTCAGTTTATTTGCATTTCAAGCAGTGGCTAACTAAATACTTCTTATTTAAAATACAGTAATAGGCACCCAGTATTCTCATAAGTATTGCTGAAAATATTATGACATAATGTAAGACTCGTACAGAGAGATGTCAGTCAGCTTGGTTACCATGATAGAGAAAGTTAATGCTGATAACTGTTTGCTTGGTTCCAGGTTGGTCATGATTGATCCTGTAAGATAAGGGACACTTACATGTGGCAGCACAGGTCATGTCATTTAGATAACCCAGAACAGGTTTATATTTAAGGTGTTTCCATTTTCATAAAGCAATTTGATTTACAAGTCAGATCTTTACTCCTACCTACAGTGCATTCGAAGCTGCTGGGGTCTTCCTGATACTAAAGAGAATCCCCTTGCATTGTTACTGGTGGGTGTTGTTTTCAGCATAAATCTTGTGCCTGGAATAATTGAATCAAGAGTATAGAAACTTTTAAGGTAAAGTCTTAGAATTTTCTTTTTCTGCCAGCTTTTCAAAGGGCACATGGATTAGTCACTAACCCAGGAAGAGGATTTGTTCTAAAAGATCTCAGTAGCCACAGCAGGCTAATGGCCTCAAGGCAAGTCTTGGGTTTGGCTGGTCTGCAATTTGTCTGCTAAACTTGGTCTACCTGTCCATGTGCCCAGTCTAGGCTCTCCAGCTCTACTGTATGTAGTCTATGTGGCCCTAACCCTTTGAGTGGCACATCTGCTTGTATAACAGTTTTTAAACTGATCCTGGTACCTTGCTCTTGAGATTTGCTGCCTGGTGTTCTGATGGTGTTGCATGCACCAGTGCGTACATACTTTTGAATCATAAATGCCATGTTCATTGGTCATTATTTAGTACATGTGAGTTGTCTCTGGAATTAGTCTTTGTGATGAGAACAAACTTATGTTGGCTTTAACCCATCTCATGTTCTGTTACAGTGCTTCTAGTGCCCACATTCTAGTGATTAGCTCCTAAAATGTTTTCCTAACTTGAGAAGACATACCGAACTCTGTCTGTGAACTGTTTTTGAGACTTCTGCTCTGGTGTCACTTCTGTGGTACCTCTCCTGTCCAGAGGTTGAATTGATCATGTTCTCTGTGCTAGAAAGAGTAGTTAGCTTTCCTAGAGTACCCGTTGGTACAGCAGAATACAACAGAACCAAAAGTGTATCTTTTTGCTAGTGTTAAGAAAGTTATCATGCCGTTGGTGGGGTTTTATATGTCTGCCTTTTTTGTCAGATTGAAGCTTGGTGTAGCGTTTGCTTGGGTCTTAGTCAGCTCCTGGTGACAGTTTAACGGCTCTTGTCATGTTCTGATTGTTGCTCCTTTATTGCCTTACAACTCTCCAGCTGAGCAAATCCTATCTGCCCACCAGGTCTGCTGTATTGCTAAGGAAAGTTCTAGAATCTAATTAGCTCCATTTGTATTTTTGGTGTCTCTAAACTTGGAAAGCTGTCAGTACTGTCATGCAGCCTTGCTAGACAGAGTCCATATGTCCTTAAATGGGACCTGGGGCTAAATTGCTGGGAGACCTTGGGTAGATATTCTGAATGAATCTTTGAGGAGCTATTAGCTATTTTTTTCCTTTTGAGAGAAATGAGTATGATTTTTTTTAGTTTGATCATAATAGTTTTGAGAATGATCTTTTAAAAAGTGGAAAGTCCTTCTGAGATAATGTATATATATATATATACACACACATACATACACACACATAATTTTTTTTCTTCAGTTACCTTAAATTCTTTGGTCTTGCTTGTTATTTGGGCTTTCAGTTTTGTCCCCAAAACAATAAACAAAAAAAATTTCCCCAGACTTCTTGCAAATATGTGCCTTCCTGCACTTGTACAACCTATAACAAGTTGTGGGAAGTGTGTACCTGGAGGCTTATCTTTCTTGGAGAATTAGTTTCTTCCTTCTTGGTGTTAGGGTCTTAATGTGTGCAGCTGTTGTGAAGCTTTTGAGAAGGCTTTAAAGACATTTATTTAACTCATTTGTCAGCTTCCTAGTATATTTGTTCAGATACTATTGGCTTTTTAATTGATTGCTAATTGACTTCTGTTTCACTTACAATATACATTTGAAAGTATGTGTAGTTCCAAGTTTTCAGTTCAGTGGGTTTGAATAGCTGTGTGGTCATATGTGACTAACAGCAAAAACGGTGTAACTTCCTCAAGAGGGGGCTTTGTGCTTTCCTAAGCATTCCCAGTCTGTTCCCTCGTGCCTTTGAGACAATCATTTGACTTCTATTACTAAATTAGTTCTCTCTGTATTGGGAAGTGTAGTGGAATTTGTCCCTCTTCCTGGTTTAATGAAAATCTAATTGGTCAAAAGGCAGACAAGAAGAGTGGGTGGGGCTACCAGACTAAGAAAACTCTGGGAACATTAAGAGCAGAGCAGAGAGACACCAAGAGAGATGTCAGCAGAGAGCAGAGAAAAGACAACCATGCTGCTCTGAGAAAAGGTACCAAGCCACATGGCTAAACAGATATGTCTGAACCATAGGTCAATCAGCATGAAATTAATGTAAGCCTTTGTGTGATTATTTGGAACAAAGTGGCAGCAGAGCTGAGAGCAGGTCCAAACCTCTAAAATAGGCCCAAAAGTTTGGGCCAAAAACTTTATATTACAGGGAAGTCATAAATGGATCAAATTATGGTGCTTTTGAGATGTACTCTCGTTGTGTACTATAAGTAGTTTGCTGGTTTCATTTCTGAACAGGATCTTATTTGAATACACCACATTTCAAAAATGTTAAAATAGTCTTTAGTTTGGGGCTATAGTGAATTACGGTTGTGAAGATTATTATTTATCTGTATATATTTATATGTGCCTGAGTGAGTTCATGTGCACCACATGCTTGCAGGTGCCCATGGAGGCCAGAGGGCATCAGATCCCTGGACCTGGTACTGAGAGCTGATCCGGAGTCCTGAGAGGAGTAAGTGCTGCTAACCACTGAGCCTGAGTCATCACTCTAGCCCCTTACTCTCAGCGGCCTTTGGGGAGGGCCTGTTAGGACAGGATTTCTCTGTGCGGCAAGTCCCTAGCTGTTCTAGAACTTGCTTTTTAGATCAAACTAGCCTTGAACTCACAGAGGTCTGCTTACCTCTGCCTCCTGAGTACTGGGATTAAAGGTGTGTGGTATCACTGCCTGGTTTATTATGAAGTTCTTTTAACTCTTCCCATCCTGTCTCTATCAGTGAATTTTGTCAAACTAGCCTTGAATTTGTAATCCTACTGCCTCAGTCACCTGAGGGTTCAGATTTCAGGCATGTATCACCAAACTCAGTTTGTATACATCATTTTTAAGAAGTGAACATGGTTTTATATTTCTCTGAAGAATTTGTCTTACATGTATTTATTTTGGAGCAGGGGACATACACTATAGCGTGCTAGTAAGAGGCCAGCTTGTTCAGTGATCATCCTTCCCCCATAGGCTCTGGGCACCTCTATTTTCCTTTTTCTTGACTGAGTCTCAGAGTACAGTAGTATTGTGGGGAATTCTTTGGGAAGGCATTGTGCAAGGGTGTCCAGTTGTTCACAGTAGGCCAGATGCCCCCCACAGACGTGTATAGGCCCATAGACGTATGTATAGGTTCCAGTTACTAGAACCTGTGAATGGTAATATGCAAAAGGAACTTGATAGGTGGAAATCTGGGTAAGCACTAGATAAAATCACAAGTGTCCTATTAGACATATGTGTGAGATTTAATGACCAAAAGCCCATAACTGTTAAGACTTGGACTTGTTTTAAGTTCAGAAGGAGTTGGGCTCAGTCTGTCTATGCCATTTTAAGGCAGTGAGTGTGTGAGGATCTGTGATGGCACAATAGAACGCTGAGGTCGACTTGTTATCACCAGCATTGTGGCTGTCAGAACAGTTTAGAGCCATCCTAAGTGATAGGAAATAGTATTTCATGATGGTGGTGCTATTAAAGATTCCCTAGTATGATCTTTTACACTCTTGGATTCAGTGTTATTTAACAAACTATTTTCTTTGATTATTAGTTTTATACATTGTAAATTATAGTATAGTCCTTTGTGAGATAAATGTATTATAAAACTTCCCCCAGTCAGTGGTTTGCCTCCTTACCTTTCAGTGGAACTTTTGTATAAGTATTCTTTAACTTTGATGGTTTACTTTATAGAAATTTATAATTTGGTGATTTTTAAGTTTTAAAGTCATGAAAGTAACGTTTTCTCCTCCAAGACCTAAAGATTCTGTCTAGCCATGAAGAATAATATGAGGAAATGTTAGATCTTTTCATTATTGGAAAGTTGTTGAAAAGTAGACTAAGTGATGCGTTACTGGAAAGTAGTAGGCCGTAAATCTGTAGGTTCTTCTGGACATCCTTGTCTACTAGGATTGTAGCCTTTCCCCGTGCCTGCTCTATAATTACTAAGGCTGTTTAGGTTTTTTAATTGTGTTTTTGATTTTTTTTTCAAGTCTTGTTACTTAGTTTTCTTTTTTATTCTCAGAATTAACTTTAATTATTCTACATCTTTTTTGTTTTCATGTGAATTTTTAGTATTTTCCCCTTGCACTGCAGGTAATTGAACCCAAAGAAAGCTTCATCCATGCTTTAAGTGCTCTCCCACTGTGCTTCACTCGAGTCCAGCCAAGCATGCTGAGACATTTCAAATTGGGAAGACTAGACATTAAATAAGCATAATTAACATTTCTTCCTAGATGTTGTGGGATCCTCACCCTGCACATACCTTTGTGGTTTGGATACTTTAATTTGGCCTGTCTTCAAGTTCACTGTGTGAACTGATAAAGGACTTCAGGAAATAACCTAGTTACAGAGTAGTACTGAACATGATGTATAGGAATGATATGGTGAGAAGGGTTAGAGACATGTAGTCTGTGTTTACAGCTGTAAAACAACACAGACTAGAAAAACCTAGAGAAATGGCTTGTATGACTGAAGAAGCTAATGGTGGGCAGACAGTTATGTAGTGGGACTTTGGAAATGTAAAACATTTAGATGATGAGTATAAAATTTAAGGAAAAGAATCCTTAAGAAGTGGAAGTCAAAGAAAGGGCTCTGTCTATCTCACATTGCTAACACCTCTGGAGAAAGCGTAATCTAGGTGACTTTCTAAGGCAGTTTCCTGATTGTCTTCAGTAGAGAGAGCTGCAAAGAAATCTTAAACTTTTGTCTAATAATCTTAGTTTTAGAAATTACATTGGTATTATTTAAACTTTTTTCTATATATGGTAAGTTAGTACAAGTGGCTGTATTTATTCAAAACCCAGAATTCCATTCTTAGAGAAAAGAACACTAGGGTAATCCTGTAAACTAAATGGACCCGACCCCAACACCTCTCTGCCAGGACATGTGAATGTGATTTCATTTGCATAGAGGGGTTTTATAAAATGCTCTTAGAGATCTTGAGATTCAATTGTTCTGTATTTTCTTGATGAACCCCAAACTCAGCGGCAAGTGCCCTTATAAAGGTTTGTGGTAATGCATGATAGAATCGTCAGGAAACTAATAGAAATAATAGACATTAAAGTGAAATACTAAACATTTGACCTGATTTAGCGTAAAGTTTGTGTTTTAGGATAAACACAAAGCCCTAGTTGATGAGAAAAAGTTCCTTTTAAAGAATTATATACTATAATAATGAATGGGATAGGTGGAGAAAGCAGTCTTAATAAACATGTCGTACCACTGGGCATTAAAGGATAGTTACATTGCATGGAAAGTCTTAGCCTGCAAACTGGGGCAGTTTGTCACTAACTGGTACAGCAGGTAAAACATTGTCAGCTTATAGATGAATAATGTGATGTGAACCACACAGTGTCTACTGTTGGGGGTAGCTCACCTCCTTTTGTATAGATAGAAGAGTAAATTACCAACAAGGAAAACAATTAGTGTAATCTCCATAGATGTTACTTCCTGAATCAGTGTTATGAAGGAAAAATAAAACAAAAAACTGAGGGTAGGGCTGTCAGGAGGAAGCTGTCAAAATAAATTGCATTGTCTGTTTTGCACCTGGACTCAAAACAACCAAAAGAAGAAAAAATTTGAACCAGCCAATGATGGGAAGTAGATGATTCCAGGCTTTGATAAGGGTCGAGAGGAGGATCTCCGCACTTTTCTTATGGGTACTATTAAATTACAGAGGTGAAATAACTGCCAGATCTGCATTTGTTGTTGTTGTTTAAGGAAAATTAAGGTAGAACCATATCTTACTCATTTTAACAAGTGGGAGAAGTATATTACTGTTTTTAAGCAGAGTCTAGAGACTTCTGTATCTTTCTCAGGATTGACACACCCATGGAGCAATAGATGCAGTAGATAAGAAAGATGAAGACATGGCATTAGGAAAATAGCACTTTAGCTCACAGAGGGGTAAAGGGAGATCCCAGTAATGAATGCTTCGGGTCAGGGGATTGTTAGTTCAGCTTACAGTGGGAGGGTGCCGTGCTAGGGTGTGAGCATACAGAATAAAATAGTCAGCTGAGTCTTTTGTCTTTTCATGAATATGATTGAGGGACTCAGACAGGAGGAAAATTTGGTGATAATGTGCATAGAAAATAAGCAAATGAAAAAAAGGTTAATTCCAATGACTTCCAAAGGTATATAAAAAAAACATGCTTACATAGTAACTTATTGCTGATCTCATCAGGTATTATATACATAATTATTTAATTACAACTACAAAATGATTTTCATATAAGAAAAAGGAAAATAAGGTGGTGATGTAAAGGAATTAGCCCAACCTTTTCCATAGTTCATACCTGAACTTGACTATTACAGGCCTGTTACTTTGTCATAAAATAAAAGATATTAAAGAATGGCTCTTTGTAGGATGAAGAATTGTGCTTAGTTTGAATTTGCATATTAGATACAATTGAAAACAGGTGTTAGGACAGGTAGGATTAAAGCCAGCGAGGCTGAGTAGAGCCTTTTTCCTCACCAACTTGCTTACTTTCTTTATCCTTAATGGAAATGTAAAACTCTGTGAACAGTTGGTTTGTATATATTTTATTTTTAAATCTCCCCACCACGACTTAGGGGTGATTGGACCCAGAGCCTGTTCATGTTAGGCAAATATCCTACCACTTAACTGTGTATACTCCAAGCCTTGATTTCTGCTAAATCTTTTGAGAGTAGACTTAAAATGTGAAGAAAAATTGATGTTTTGAAAATATTTTAGTCATCAAGTGTTAATTTGAAAAAAATAGAGAATAAAGAGAAACCACTTTAGTAAAATTGTCTACAGATAATGATTTTATTTGCAAGATTAATTTGCCCAAGATTTGGATCATCCTGATTTTGGAAGAATTTGTTACAATTCAGCATTTTTATGAGTATAGAACTTCAGATTGAAGAATTTAAATTTCTGATTTGTGCTATGTTTTTTTCTATAGCGTGTTGAAGTCACTACTTTTAAGTTGTAAAATTAATGTTTGCATGTCTTTTCTAGGGCATATATTTACCAGACTGTTTCTGAGCGTGGATTGTAACCTTTGGTAAGAAAATGTCGTCCATCTTGCCATTCACTCCGCCAGTGGTGAAGAGACTTCTGGGATGGAAAAAGTCAGCCGGTGGATCAGGAGGGGCAGGTGGCGGAGAACAGAACGGACAGGAGGAAAAATGGTGTGAGAAAGCAGTGAAAAGTCTGGTGAAGAAGCTCAAGAAGACAGGACGCTTAGATGAGCTTGAGAAAGCCATTAGCACCCAGAACTGCAACACCAAGTGTGTCACCATACCGAGGTGAGTGGGTGGGGCCTGCTTGTCGAGGGGTGGAGACGAGGCTGCACTTTGTTATATCAAGTCATCTGTATTTGGTGATTATTAAATCTTGTTTATTTTACAGTTTATTTTCTTGAGTAGTGAGATTCAATAAAGCATGCTGAAATATATTGTTTTATCTCCATTAAAGTTTTATGATATTCTCATCTCTATGATTGAAAGTTGAATAGAGTTATTGAATGGAAGTTAAATATCCTACACTGTGGTTGACACGTACTGGCTGGTAGTTTCCTCCCTCCCACCTTGGTCAATCAGTAAATAGTTAAAAGCGATGCTGTCTCCTGATGAGACACACTTAAGCAAGGACTGTGGTGAGGCCAAGTCTGTGTGTTGTATAATTTGAATGTATCTCAGAGGCTGATTTTCTACATTGGAAGGACCTGCTTATCAAATAGGTTGAAAGTTTGAGTAGAACTTTAATCATTTTATAGATAAGTACCACACTTAGGAAAGTTGTGGCAGGTTGTTTGAAAATATATTTCAGAGCTTTGTATGTACAGTATAGCTGCATGTATGTGTCCAAAAGATAGTGTTCTGAATGATGGCAATGTGTGGGTGAGGGCTGGCTTTGCTTCTTTCCAATAAGCTTTGAAAAATATACACCTGATGCCAAGATTTTCTACTTGGCAGATGTAGAAAATTGTTTTCTGCCTTGTTTAATAGACCAGCCATCTTTACTTATTTTATGTGTATCTTAAGTTACCTTTCTTGGTGCTTAGTGTGTGTTGTTTTTAGACAAATGGGAATGTAGTGATAAGCAAATAGAAAGTTCTTAGGGAGAGCTCACTATTAAATAAATGAACATATTTAGAGAAAGTAATGAACTCAGAAGACAGTGCAGGGGTAGGATGGCGAGCATGTCGTGGATGGAGAGGTAAGGTTTGAGCTGGTCTCCAGGGGGACAGAATAGCCAGGGAAAGGGCCAGTGTAAACATTCCAAGGCAAAGAGAGGAAAAAGCAAACCAAAAAACTGTTTTAGGGAGCTGAGGCAGTTCAGTTTAAATGTTATCACATAAGGAACAATTAAGGATTTCTTTTAACTGCATTTTTAAAAAAGTTTGTATTTTACTAAGCTATCCCGGCCAATAGACAAGTGCTGAGGTGAAGAAGGGGTGGTGGTGCCGTATAGGCGTGTACAGGTGTGTGAATGCAGGTGTTAGGGTGCAGTGACAGTCTAGTGCAGGACGAGCAGATTGGATTGGCATGGCCGTGCTGGTGTTCAGAATGACTGCACTTGCACTGAGTTTTGGAAGTGAAATCACAGGACTTAACGGCAAATCGGCAAAGATTAAGTCAAATTTTACTTGTTAATTTTTCATTGTGTGATTGGTGGCATTTCAGTTTGTAAATATTTGTCCACTACCTGGCTCATACATGCTGGGTTTGCTATTGAATTGCTTGCTTGCTGGTGAGGGAAGTAAACTTAAGTTAATTCTGCAGGTATAGTACTTATTAGGAAAGAAGCATGCCCAGGGGCCTCTTTCCAAAGGAAGCTTTGGGATAGTCTTGTCCTAGGGAGTCTCTGATGGAGAGTAGAAATCAGCCAGGAGAAACTGCTTTCAGTAGGAGCAGCACTGTGGAATGGAGGTGGTAGAAGTTGGGGATGAGGGGCTGGTAATGCATTGCCCATTCCCAGTGAGCAGTTGTCCATATAGTATTAACTGAGAGGCCAGTGGTGGTGGGCATGATTCTGAAGGTAGCAAGAACCCACAGCATGCTGTACAGGGACCAGACTGCCCTTGAGTGTGACTCTGAAGGATGGAATTGTTGAAAAGTCTTAAATTCAGAAGACCCAGAAAACAGCTTTGTTTTGTTTATTTTTACATTTTTGTTTTTTTTTTAAAGTGGTACTAGGAACAAATATAGGACCTACACATGTTAATCTACCATAGAGCTTCATCCTGCAACATTAGCTTTTCTCTGTTTCCCAGGATAACCTTGAACTTGATCTTTCTGTGTTAGCCTCCAGGATGCTAGGATTGTAGAAGTGTGTTGCGCACTCAATTATTAACTCATATGGACCCACGGAGGCCAGAGGTTGATGTTGGAATGTCTTTCCTTTCTCTGCCATAGTCTTTGAGACAGTCTCTTAGCTGTACTTGAAGTTTGCTGTCTGAGTGAGGAGATGGGTCATGAGGCTGTCTGAAATAGTGGTAGGATCACCTAGTGGATAATCAATGGGTACATCCAAGGCTCCAGTGCTGTTCCTGTAGTAGACAGTTAAAAGTGGTCCATATGGGCCTCTATCCTGGAGGTCACCTTGGTAACAGCTTCCAGTCTTTTCCATTCTATTTATAGTCTCTTTGGGGATTTTTTCTTCTTTTTTTTTAATTTTATTTAACTTTTATGTGCATTGGCATTTGATCCCTGTGGAATTTGAATTACAGATAGTTGTGAGCTGTCAGGTGGATGCTGAGACTTGAACCCAGGTCCTCTGGAAGAGCAGCCAGTGCTCTTAACAAACAGCTGGGCAATCTCTCCATCCCATTCTGGAGATTTTCTGTTTTAGATCTTTTTCATTATTGAAATGTACTCTTTCACCCAATTAAAGATTACCTTGGTTTTACTGTTAATATTTCCTTAAATTTTGGAAGCTTATTTGATTTACCAGACTTCTTAAATAATGTTTTTATTCCTTGAGAATTTTATACAATGTACCTTGATCATATTCATTCACCTTTTACTCTCTAAATCTCCCCAGGTCCACACCCCAGCTCCATTCCTCCTCACTGGCTTCCAACTATATCCTCTTAAATAAAATAAAAAGCCCACTGATTTCAATCTGTGCTCCCTGTCTATTCTTGAGTGTATGCCATCCACTTCAAGGTGCTTGGTCCACCAGAAGCCACACCCTTAAATAAACTTGGCTCTCCCTCTTGTAGAAGCCATCAGTTAGTATCTCACTCCCTGCTGAAATGTAAAGTGCCTTGATCTTGTCCAGGTCCTGTGTGGGCACCTTCATGTTTAGAAGACATCCGTAATGGATTCCTCTCAACCTCTGGCTCGTGAAGTAACTCCCACTCCCCTTCCACAATGGCCTCTGAGACTTGGTGGGGTGCTGTTGACTGACTACACTCATCACGTGTCTTTGATAAGCAATGTCTCCTGTCCAAGAAGGTCTGATGAGAGTTGAGTGGCACTGATCTATAGGTGTAGAGATAGAAATTTAGAAGGCAGTTTGTTGTTATGTCCATTTAGTAGAATAATAGTAGTAGGTTCACCCCTGGAGACTGTGAGCTCCCCAGCCATACATTTTGGCCAGATTTACATCCCAGGTATGTGTTTCTTCTGTGGAATAGGCTTTAAATTCAGTCAGAAAGCTGTTGGTTGTCTAGTTAGATTCATGTACCCATGGACAGATCATGCATGCCCTAGCTGTCATTATTGTACTTCACAGGATGCACAACTGGCCAAGACAACCCACAATAGTGCCTTCCTATTCTATGAAAGCTAGCCAGCAGGAAGGAAGCTTCCTGGTCGATGTCCTGTGACAAGTGTGCCTTTTTGAAATGTAGATTTGTTTGTATGGATTGTTACTGATCAAAACACCAGCTTTTTACCATCATAGTTTGATGTTGTATATTTTAAAACTTTAATAGAAGAAAAATTAAGTCAATTGTTAGTCATTTCTTAACAGTAAAGTTTTTACTGTTTAAACAGTATCTTTAAACAGTAAGCTTTAATTGAAATTCAGTCACTTCATTTATGTAGTGTAAAAGATGGGAGTTGGGAGTTGGAAAGGTAATCTAAGCTATATGAGTTATTGAGTGTTGTGGTTAATGTAAGACCATTTAAAATGTGATACAAAACATACCATTCACTTTAAATTGCAAGTAAGTTGTTAATAAAATAAATACTTCATTTTACAAACCTAAAATTATAAAGTTAGTTGGTGAAGAACATTTTAGTTTAAAATATAGCAAGTGTTTACAGCTAAAATACCTGTTTAGTTGACTTGGAGCGATTTTCTCTTTGTGCCAAGCACTCCACTAATTTTAGAGTGGGATCATCCAGGACAGCCCTGGCTTTCTGTCATCCTGTTCCCCTGCCTCCAGCTGCCTCTGAGGGCTGGAAATTGGAAAGATAACAGCACTAGCCATCTTTCTAACCATGATGTGCAGAGGAGCAGATGGCACAGAGTGACTCACGGACTGGACCTGGAAGCCTGGACTAAGCAATACAGTTGCAGGAAATCCTCTTGTCTCTGCGATTTTTAAGACCAAGGGAAAGGAGAAACTCAGTCACAATAACAGAATGGGAATTGAGTCTGGGAAGAAACTAAAACCTTTTAGTATATTCTTAGATACAATAAAGCAAAATCAAAATCTCTGATGGGAATGGAGTTATAAAATTAAAAGCAAGTTACTGTAGTACCTAAAATAGCAATTCCATAGTAGCCACAGCCATTATGAATACGCATGTAGGAACACAGAATTTGTTTTTCCAAGCTTAAGTTGGAAGAGCTTTGATCATATAATCACATTTTTAGTCTTTTATCCTAAGGAAACAGTAAGGGAACAGTGAAAGATTTCTTGTGTTCTTGTGATGTTTTTTTGCTATAGGAAAGAGTTTTTTTTGAAATCCTTTCAATTTGACATATCCAGTTTGTTTTATGCCATAGGTAATGGCAGCAAAACAGGAAGCTCTACTGGTCTCCCTTGTAAACAAATGCAAAGTTACAGGCAGTAACTACAGCTTATTGGCTTATTCAGACAAACCATAGATAATTATTGCAGAACAAAGCCAAGCTTATCACGTACTACAGGACTCTGCTGTGACAGGAAGTCTCCTAAGATGACATGCTTGCTTCAGTTAAGGAGGACTTTGACACCATCTTGATGAACCAAGAAAAGTCTTTGTTAGACTCACTTTCTATTCTGAGAAACTAAACCTAAGTATATTTTTACTTTGATAAAGCATGCACTTAAAATGCTAGGTTTGATCATGAAACTTTTTAAAAAAGGTATACCAAGTTTTTAGTGGTGGTCATTTATGGATGGACAAGTAGAAGAAATGACCTGTAATCTTTTCTGATGTTATATGTAATAGTGCTTTTACCTTTAGAGTAAATACAGGTAAATGTTTGAATAGAATTTAAGGCAGTTTAATTCTTGTCTCCTTAACCTACCTTTTGTTTATTTCTATATTTTTCTCTGTATCATCTCAGTTTTAGTTTATGTGCTGTTCAAGATAGTGCCATGTTTGGTGTTTTCTGAAGTTAAGTTTTTCTCTTAAAAAGGCAGTTCTGAACTGGACCTGGTGGCCTGTAGTCTCTTATGATGGTGAATTACACAAAGTCTGGAATTGCTGCAGACACAGCAAGATCCTGTCTCAAGAGAAGGAAAAAAAAAAGAAAGAAAAAAAACAACAAAAACCTCAAAAAAAAAAAATGACTTTGTTGTTTTCTTATGATTCTTTCACACAACACACACGTCCTGCTTCCAGAAGTGTGATACTTAGAAACATGGGACTAGTGCATGCACATGGTTTAAAGTTAGCCTTAGAATACAGCTGGAAAAGTGCCTCCGTCCATCACCGAGTTTTCTTCCCATGAGGATCACATTGCTTGTTAGGCTGGTGTCCCTTCAGGACAGTAAGTTTCTAGTGTTGTCATTGATAACTTGGTTTTTCTTTTGTATCTTCTAAACTTTTAAACATCAGGGTAATCAAAGGACTTTGTTCAGATTGTCAACTTTTCTGGCTTCCTATTCATATACTTTTACTTGTCTGGGCCAAACTAGGATAGTCAGAGAGAAGTCATTTGAAACCCAAACTGGAGTATTCTTTTACCTTAAACGTGGTGGTGTTTGCTTCAGAAAATGATAGTTCTCCTGCCATTTATGCATCGTGGGGATAAGTTTGGTTCTGTATGGAGCACTGATGGAGGCCTTTAATTGCATGGTTTTAAGTTAGCTTACTCAGTACTGAGGCATGGATCCGAACAAAGTGGATGTGGCTTCTACTTTATCGTTCCCTGTGTGGGAAAGGTGGTGTCGTGGTGTGAGGACTTCACAGTTCAGTTTCTGGCCCACTGAAATAGTTGTGAGAGTTATAAGCTATAGAGCATTGACCATGAGTAGAGTTTATTTGAAACATTCACACATATTCCACATCTTCACTTTCCTTTTATGTTTTTCAAAAGAATGTGCATTGAAATGTAGATATTTAATTGTATTACCCATTCTCCTTAGAAAAAGTTTTGATAAGGCAACATTGTATTACGTATAATTTAGTTAATTCAAATATATGGTTTTATTTGTAAAACCAGTGAGATCAATGACACTATAAAATCAACAATAGAACTTCGAGATTATAAATAATGATACCTTTTATCAGCTTTAGCATGCAATTACAGTTTTTTTTATAAATTGTGAAAGTGCTTGGGTTGTGGTTAAGAATCTTGTAAAAGGCTTGAAAGGCACTTGTGAGACTCTTGATGCCTATATTTATGAGTTAGGGGCTCTTCTGTTACAACACATTCAAAGTCCTTTGTATATATAATATATATATTCAGCCATGGAACTTTTTAAAAATCGTGTGTGTGTGCGCGTGTGCCTGCATGCCACAGTGTTTGGGTAGAGGTTAGGGGGACAGCCTCAGGTGGTGTTTTTGCCTTTCAACCTTGTATGAGACAAGGTTTTCTTTGTTTTTCCATTGTGTGTACCAAGTTAGCCGGCTCACAAGTTTGCAGGGATTTCCTGGTTTTGCCCTTTTAGGAGCTCTGGAGTCAGAGATGCTCATACTGTTTTTGGATTTTACATAGGTTTTGGGGATTTCTACTCAGGCTCTTAGGTTCATGCAACAAGTGCTTTTGCCCATGGAGCCATTGATTGCTCCAGCCTACACAGGTTCTATTTTATTTTAATTTATTTTATTTTATGTCATTCACTTCAGAGAAAACACACCAGCTTTAGGACCTTTGTTTTTTTTTTTACAAAAATTATAATAAATTTTGCACAGATTAAATAGCCCCTACTTAACATCTGGGGCAAAATGCAAGATCTTTCTTGTGCCATAATTTATTATGTTGGGTTCAGGAGGCAACTAATCCTAGCTAAAAGTAGTACTGACAACAATTTTGTTTTCTTAATGTTTTTAATGTTTCCAGTTTTAACCTCAGCCTTTTCAATTTGCCCACACTGTTCCTGAATGGCTAAGTGCATTCTGGGAAGATCATAGTCATTCAAGACAGCCTTTAAGGTCTTCCTGCCTATAGTAGAGTACTTCAGGGCTTGTGTAGTCACCATTGACAACTCAGATAAATACATTAGCATGTGGAAAGTACAGTGGATATATAGAGACACCAGTTTAGGTTATCTTATGGTACTTTAAACCTCTGTACTTAGGCTAAAATTAATTGTCTCTTCTGTTTTGCAAGTCTTGGCTTCTTTTTTCCTTCACTCCTTTTGAATTTGTGGTTTCTCCGTTGACGTAGCTTCGGTTACTGATCTTAACTTTCCTATTTGTGATAGGTGGTACATCTATAGTTAAGTCTGTCTAAGAAGTTCTTCAGATGATCCTCAGTTTTCATTCTTTTATGAAGTCCAGGTATTTATTTATTGTAATTTTCTGTCCATTTTTTTACTTTTCCTTGATATATTTATAATAGTTACATTAAAGTGTTTTTCAGCTCTTAATATCTGGAACATCCTTGTCTACTAATACTGCCTGATTATTCTTTAGATTGTCATTCATGTGTCATGTAAATTTGGTTGTATCTCCCTGTCACAAAGCACAGACACATTCAGATACAATAGACATTATAATTGATGCAAATGTTGATTTCATGAAAGCGATCTCTAGTATAAGGTAGATGGTGAGAGAGGCTGATTGGATTGTGTAGGGTCTGTTGCATTTTAATTTGGTGTAGGTCTGTGTTGGCTTACACCTCACCTTCAGTGTTCTCCTGGGGTTTTGGTACAAAACCCCGTAGGCTATCATCTGATCCTCCAACTCTAGCAGGCTGACTTTTGCCCCTTTGTGCTCCCAGTCTAGTCTTGTCTTCAGCATTAAGACTGCTAAATGTCTTGAGGGAGAGGGAGTTGGGATGTCAAGAATTGTGCCGTTTTCTTTCCCTCAGGAGGGATTTTCTCGCAGAACCTACAGTGATGGGGGGACATGAAAGTTCAGTTCACTTCCACAGCTCTCCGCGTGTTCTCCGGCGTCTCTGTTGAGGTGTTTTCCTCTCTCTCTCTTCTGTATGTTAGAAAAAAGAATATTGAACAAAGCCAGAACATTGGCCAGCTGTGAGCTGCTCATATCTCACCTGCAAGCAGAGCCATAACAATATCAAGATGGAAGTCAGACCACAAACCCGAGGACAGTGGATTGTAACCAGGGTCACAACAGCCTGTGGGCTTGTACAAAGGGTTCCCTGAGACAAGTCTTTGTATGTGTGCGCGCGCATTATGTCATAGCACAGGTGTGATGTTTAGAGGACACTTTGGAACTGAGAATTCCATGTTGGTAGCTGGGGACAAAGGGAAACAAGACATTACTAGCATTTGTATTTTGTAACCATCTTTAATTGGGGTTTTCTTCTGTTAGCATCATTCCACCTTTATGGTGTGTGCGTGTGGGAAGGAGGCATGTGTATACATGCATACACTTGTGTTTTCAGGTATGTGGAGGACAGAAATGAAGTGTGTGTCGTCCTGAATCATGTCCACCTTATTTTTGAGGCAGATCTCACTGAATTGTAGCTCACTGATTCAGGAAGACTTGACCCATCAGCAAGCCACAGAATGACCTGTCTGCCTTTCTAGTACTCGCTGCTGTGTCTAGGTTCTTCCTGCTGGGTACTGGTGTCTAAACTCAAGTCTATCATGTTTGAGTAGCAAGCACTTCACCAACTGAACTGTCTCCTCAGCCTTGCCCTAATCTTTATTATCAATTTCCCTGCTTTAGGGTTGTTACAGCATATACATACAAGATATAGGAAGTGTCATTTTCTAACTCCTGAGAAACTGATCAATAGTTGCTGAAATGAGACTTGAAACATGCCCAGAGCTACTGGTTAAATCATCATCTTAGTTCTTTTATTTTAACACTTCCCTTTAGGCTCTTACCTTTATTTCAGAGGATATAATTTCTCCTAGTTTTTCTAAGGTGGTAGGGGATGGGGAAAGTGTCAATGGAAGGTTATTTTTGTTATGTTGAGGAAGATGGATACTAAACAAAAGTTTATAATGCGAAAGTAACTTAAAAGAGTTTTCTCAAGCCAGACATGTTTTTAATCCTAGCCCAGACCAGCCAGAGTGAGACATTGTCTCAAATAATGAAATAAAAGGCTTTTCCCTGTTGCTTGTATATGGTAGCATATGGGATTTGCATTGCTGGTTGTAAATAGAAGGTAGTCTACATGTGAAAACCCTTGCTGTATAAACGGGAGTTTGTTTCTATTTGATGGTATGCTAATTTTTCAGTATTTGTTGTTACATTATAAAACATTTAACCATTTAGTTGTAGGAGAGCAGGTATGTGGAAGTCAGAGAACAATTTTCTCTCCTTTCACTTTGTGGGCCCTAGAATTTGAGCTCAGATTATCTGGCTGCTTTACCCATTGAGCTCTATCTCAGGCCCATAAAAATTTCATTACAACCAATTAAAGCATTGCAAAAATCTATGCCTTGACTTTGACAAGATTCTATTTTTTATTGTCATCTTTGTCTTGTGTCTGGTGTATATTCCAGATTTTCTGCATTTAATTTGAAAGATTAAAATGATGTCTTTTTATTAAGATTTTTTTTTTTTAACCATTTGGGATAGTTTTTTGAATTGTTAAAGACTGTGAAAATAAAATTAGAAAATTCATATGCTATATTTTTAAAATCTTTTTACTCTTTTCAGCATTAGCTATATTTTTTTAAGTATAAAGTTTGTAATTTTCAAGTGGCTAAGGAGGTTGTATGTCTGTGGTAGTTTTTAAAGACAGAACATCTAGAAGGATTTCAAATAGCATTGTGAAAACACAGAAAGACGTGAAAAATACTGAAGAAGAGATTGCAGTTTCCCTTTGGTTCCTAAAGTATCTAAAAAGGACTGTGCCAAAAAAGAGCGCAGGTATTTTTTTGACTATAACTTGACAGGAATACCACTAAAAGAATTAGAGGTTAGCATTTGTTAGAAACATAGATAAAAATTGTTGGCATGCGTTTAAGTGGTGTGCAATAAGAGAAAATGCATCATAATTGAGTATAATTAAGACTATGCTAACTGCAATATTAGTATGTAACTTCCCAATATTTAATTGTTGTAATTCAGTGAATTAACAGCAGAGAAACCTGAAGGTTAAGGACAAAAGCATCTTAATAAAATTCATAGTCCATTTACACTCAGAGCATATTGGAGTCTATCTGATTAAAGACATTTAAGAAAAGAGATGACATATTGTAGTCAGAAGTTTCTGACCCATCCTAGGTCCAAGCACTCCAGTCTCTTGTCCCAAAGAATCACACAGAAACTTATATTCATTACAGTCTGATTGGTCTGTATCTCAAGGCTTATTACTTGCTAAACTCTTTAACCTACCCATGATTCTTATCTTGCTCAGCCACATTGCTTACTGCCTTTTCTCAGAGCAGCATTCTTGTTTTCTTTTCTTCTGAGTTTCCTGTTAACTGTTGCTCTGCTCTTCCTCTTCCCAGAGTTTTCTTAGTCTGGAAGCCCCACCCACACTTCCTGTCTGACCAAGCAGTGTTTTATTAAACCAAAAGGAGGGGCAGATATTTACAGTGTACAAGAGCATAATCTCGCAGCAGCGTATATTTAGTTACAGAAGACCTTGATTTCTCTAAGATCAATGACTAGACAAAACACCTTGTGTTCAGTTCATTATTTTCGTGGAGGAACTAATCAGTTCAGTGAGTTAATGAAAAATCTAGAAAACAAAGATGGAGTGGGTCACCATTCTGTGACATGATTATTAACATAGAAAAAAAGCAAATGAGTAAATTCAGTGAGTCTGTTCCCTTATAGATTCATTGTATATCTGAAGCCATTGATATTTTTACAAATACTAGCTCAAACAAATGGAAGTGTGATAATAAGAAAATAATTTCATTAATAAAACTAAAATACTTAGGAATTCAGTTGGCTTAAAAGATATAATACCTGATCTCTACATGACATTTCAAAGCTTTGCCAAGAGAAATCTAAGAAAGCAAAGAAAGAAGAATCAGTTTTTATTTAGCATGAACAGGTATATCTTCCTTTCGGACTGAACAGCTGTAACAACTGAAGTAGCATAAGGCAGTAGAGAAACAAGAACAGACAGATTTTAGATAGCATTCTCCATTTGGAAGAAGAGAAAATAAATGATATGGTGGATTTTGCTTTATCCACACAAAGTATACAGGGATAGCTAAAATTACAGTGCAGAACCCACTGTGTATCTGACCTGAAGTGCCACAAGTCACAACACTGGACACATACGGCACTGAAAATTGAGACTCAGCAAGGAATAAGCTACACAGGGGAGCCTCACATGTTTTTGGATGGTGTTGAAGATCACTGGCTGTCCATGTGGATGGGGTAGGCACACTTACGGCAGACTGCTGAGGATTAAAGGGATTGATTGATTGTTGATTATTTATTTATTTGGTTTTTCGAGACAGGGTTTCTCTGTGTAACAGCCCTACCTGTCCTGGAACTTTGTAGACCAGTCTGGCCTTGAACTCACAGAGATCTGCCTGCCTTCCTAGTATTGGGATTAAAGGCCATCACACCTGGCTGAAGTAGATTTTTAAAAAGAAATGGGAGAAAGTGATTTGACTTGCTTAAAGAGTGAGGCATTTGATTCCAGCCCACTGAAGCAGAAATGAATGGTGGAAGAATATGACCAAACCTAGAATCTCCATCACATACTCCACCAGTTCTTGCTCACAATCCTAAACTAGTCAATTTCAGAGAAAGAAATTTTATCTCTTCCTTGTGAGGTGACCAATCAAGATACAACTCAAATGTTGAAACTGCCAAATGATAAGGTGACTGGTTAATCATGTTTCTTTGTTGAGGTACTCTGTAATATTAAGTTAATGGTGTAAAGTAGAGATGGAAACATATTTGAGAGCTGGGGAAATGATTTAGTGGTTTAAAGTGCTTGCCACCAGGCCTAAGAGACAACAACTTGAGCTCAATTCCCAGGACTCACATAGTAAAAGGAGACTTTCACAAAATGTCCTCTGACCTCCACATGTACATTGTACGTGTGTGTGTGTGTGCATGTCCACTATAAATAAATAAAGCAAAATGTAAGAAAATATTAAAAAGCCATTGGAGTATTTGAATAACTGGGCAGGGCAGGGCAGGACAGACAGTAGGGAAAAGAGAGACTTTGAAAAGAGGGTCTTGGAACAGTTAGCTATCAGTGTGGAAGAGTGAGCTCAACTTCCTGTTAGACAACCTTAGAAAACTCTAGGTGAGTCATTGTTCTCATCCAGGAGTTCAAACCATAAAACATGTTTAAGAAAACATAGGGAATTACTACATTTTTTATTTGTGGCTTGAGAGTGAGTAGGCCCTCTCTTTAAAGGGCGCTAACCTGAAGAAAAGTTACACCTGATTGTGTTGGTGTTAAAAGCAGCTCACCAGTGGACTGTTTTAAAAAGAATAGGCCAGGGTGGGAGAGAAATAATTGTGAAACATATTTTTGAAAGAAGATACATGCAGAGTTTATAAGGAACTCATTATAATTCAGTAGTGAAGTATGAGTGTCAGATTTTCAATTGACAGACTGAGATATATCACAAAAGATACAAAGGACCATTAGGGAGAGGGTGCTATGTTATGATAACGCTTATACCCGTGCGACTGATGGATGGCAATGGATGGGCTCCATGCCCTATGTGAGCATGGTGGAAGGCAGCACTTAGACTGGGCCCACGTGGAGAGAAAGAGAGAAGAAAGAAGAGAGGGGAGCGGGAAGGGTCTAGGGGTTGAGGAGCACGCCCTCTGGCAGGTGGGGAGGAAAGAAAAATGAAAAAGGAGGGGTCAAAGGTGGAAATCCTTCTTAAATGGAGCTGGATGTCAGACCTCGAGGTGGCTCCAGGCTGATTGCCATTGGCCAGGTGTGGCTTTAGGGGCTAGGACAGAACCCTAACACAGGGAAATGCAGTATCATTAGTCAATAGAAAACCATAAGGAAATACCAATCACCAGAATAATTAAGTGAACTGTACCTGAAGCTCTCGGACAGTGAGGGAATGCCTCACTCAGGTAGAAGAGCTATCCACTTGTAAGGCCAAGCATGCATCTAGCTATATCACAACCAACACCAGTTGGAATCTGTGTCCACAGCTGATGTGTTATAGCTGGGTTGCTTGTAGCAGCTTTAGTCCTAATAGTTACAGCCTGGCCGCAGGCTGGGTGTGTATATCAATGAGAAAACAGTGACTAAAGAAACTGGTCTTTTCAGGAAATCCAAAGTTCAGCAAACATGTATAGAAAGAATTGTCTCTGTATTAACAAAGATGAATCTCAGAATCAGTGTGCTGCATGAGTCAGTCATGTACAGTATATAATTCCATTTCTGTGACATTTCATTAGACTAAGGTGAGAAAATGAGTTACCTCTGGAAGTAGGGAATAGAGGGGTAAAAGGTAATTGGAAAGGGGGCATGAGGAATGCTTTTGAGAAGGTTGAAAATGACAATTTATAAAACTCAAAAAAAAAAAAACCAACCCAACAACCCAGTACCTTAAAGTTTATGCCATACATTGTAAATTTTACTAGTGAACGATGAAGTATGATTAGTGTGTTGATGTAGTATATATTGATTAGAAATGTCTACTGACAGTGTGCTAGGCACATTAAAACATAAAGAAAACCTCTTTACCCCATGTCCTCGAGGTGCTTATGTTTTAGAAAGGGAAACATTTGTGTGTGTGTAGATGGCAGGTTTGTTGGTGTTTTTATAAAAAATGAAGGAAATTGTCTGTTGTGTTTTAGGCATAACCTTGTTAGAGTAGAGACAGGGGAGAGGGAAGACCACCAGTTCATTACCTCAGAAGGAGAGAGCTGTGGGGTGCAGACAGAGCAAGCGGGGTTCTTAGATTGAGTGGATCTAGAACCATCTCTGGGCCTTTTTTCAAGTATATGGCCACCAAGGAGAAATGGTTGGTAAATGAGGCTAAAAAAAGGAAAGTGATCTATCTGTACCTGACAAATAGAAGAAAGGATCAAAATTGAGGACCGGCTGCAAGGATTTCAAGAAACCTACCAGGAGCTAGGTCACCTTGTACTCACCCTATAGGGGATGGGACTCCGAATTCTGAGTCCTCTTTCTTCCACCTTCCAAGTGTGGGGTTATGGGCACATGTCACCACACGCTTATTTTATACAGTGAGAATTGAACCTAAGGATTTGTGCATACTAGGCAGGCAGTCTACTAGCTAAACATGTTCTCCACTCTCTAGAACAATTTAAAGGCCAAATCACAGAACTTAGAGTTAATGTTACTCAGTGTCATAATGGGCCAAGCCCTTGCTGTCCTAGAATGCTGTAGGCCAGGCTGCTCTGGAACTCAGAATACCTGCCTCTGCCTGCTGAGTGCAGGCACTAAAGGTGTGCACAGTTTCTTGAGCCGTAAAATGGATTATATATTTTAATGGAATAGATTTCTTTTGTCAGTGAAAACTTACTCATTGTTTACCTGTATCCTTTGCTAATATATTCAGACAGAGATTCCAAAGGCCCTTTCTTGATGTGAAAGAAAGAAAAAGAAAGGTCTGTGGAGGGGACTGGGAAGAGGGCACATTTTAGTTTATTTTCTGTATTCCTTTAGGTATGAGATGTCTTAATTCTGGTTGCTTTTTAGACTATAATAAACGTCTTTAGCTTTGTAATAGTTGCTTTTTACTACTATTTACTATTTCTATCTACTGTCTACTGTTGTCTAAAACTTAATCTATGTCTTCTTTTGGTTGCAATTTTTTCTTGATCCCTCTATTTTTTTAGTAATTATGCCCTGAGAAGCTGTGTTACTTACTGTGCCTGTCTAAACATCTGATGAAGGATAGATGGGCCTGGCAGGCAGAGAGGATAGATAGAAGAAATCTGGGGAAAGAAATAGTAGCCAGAGAAGGAGGAGCCATGGAGCAGGAAACAATGAAAGGTACCGCAATAGAGATTAGGCAAGCAAAGGCCAGGCATTTATAATTAAGAGTAAGCCTCCATGTGATTTATTTGGGAGCTAGTGGTGGGCCTCCAAAAGAGAGAAAACGGCACCACTCCAGTATTTGTTTTCTGCAAAGTCTTGCTAGAAACAAGTTGATTGAGTTTTGTCCCTCAGTATGTATTTGTGTCTTGACTTATTTTGCTGAGGCTGCTGTGCTTGTTTATGGACTTGTGGGTGAGGAGTTCTTTTTTCTCACTTCTGTAAAGATGGTCCACTGTCTTCCAGAGACATGTGCTTCTGCTTCAGTATGTCATGGATTGTTCTGCTTTGGCTGCTGCTCAAATCAAGTAGACAGAAATTTAAAGGCAGCAAGAATGGGTACTATTTTGTAGTTTTATAGGGAAGGTAGGTGTGATTTCACTTTTGTCTTTTATAGAGATGGTTGAGTATTAAAGGAAGAAAAGTAGGGAGCCAGGCAGAGCCAAAAGCATAGGGTGTCAGGTCAGAGAGCTCCGTCCACTCAGGTCAGGGACTGGCTTCCTCTGCAGTAGGACTGAGAACCTTGAGGATTGTCTGCCTGAAGGTCAGAGAGTCAGAGTTCTAAGTGAAGACAGTGGCCTGTCATAATTTGTTAGGTACTTTTTTAATTCCTTGGTGTTCACTAGGCCTCTTGGGTGTTTAAGTTCAGTTTATTATTAAGTTGAAGATGTTTTAAGACTTGATTTCCCTCTAGACATTGATGATTTCAGTATGTTCCTGTTCTGTTTTCTTTATGTCACTGCACACATTATTGAAACTTTGTTTTGAGTTTTTTATTTATTATTTTTGGTTAGGTAGTTTGTACATTCACTGACTTATTCTTTGGCCATTGGGCTCTTA
Organism: Phyllotis vaccarum; assembly: GCA_033318265.1. NCBI lineage: Eukaryota > Metazoa > Chordata > Mammalia > Rodentia > Cricetidae > Phyllotis > Phyllotis vaccarum. The sequence goes on along the minus strand of JARWLC010000009.1, from coordinate 12,983,316 downwards.
CTTCAGAGTTGATCATTTTCAGTTTTAGCATTTCTGTTTGATTCATTTCTGTAGTTTACATTTGTTGAGATTCCTGATCAGCTCATTAGTTTCATTAGCAAATTCATAAGTTACTTTAGAGCTCGCTTCGGACCTGCTTTGTTGCTTTTGGTGTGACGTCTAGTCACTTGCTAGTCCTGTGAAGCTGCGTGTGCTACTTGTCCCACCTCTGCAGAGTTGGGATTTCTGTTAAGTGGGTGTGTAGTAGCTTCGGAATGTAGACTTTCCTTCTTCTAATGGTTGCATTCTCGGTTCTTTGAACTTCTTGGCCCCCATGCTCTGTCCATATGTCAGTCCAGGATTCACGCATAGGACAGTTTTCTCCCCTGTGGCTCCTTTACAGTTAATCTACAATTTTCTGTGTGAGTTATCCTTAGTTACTGAGGCAAGGGATTGTCCTCAAGTACAGAGTCTTGGAAATGCAGCTCTCATCCAATTTGGGATCCCTCACCTGCTAGTCAAAACCTTTTCAGAAAGTTTGCATGCTTCTGGTCTATTTTGTTTTAAAATGCTTTTATATCTGATTGGTCAAAGCTGTGTGAGGAAAATTGACCTAATTGAAGCTTCTGAACTTTGCTGGAAGCGCAATCTGCTCGACATTAGTATGCTCTTGTGTCTGTGCTTTTGAGCTGAGGAGGGTTTGTGATGTGGGATCGATGAGTCTTTCCTCAGCCTTCTGTGGCTCTTACATATTGTTGCTTGGAGGATCTTGGATAAATTATAAAATCATAGACGCTTGTTTCTCTGTTTAGTTATGTTAAAGTTGTTTCTTTAATAATCACACATATGCTATTTGCTTTGTACATGTTGCTACAAAATGGATCTGTTTTAGAGTGTTCTGGCTGGGCGTGGTGTTATATGAACATAATCCCAGCCCCTGGGAGGCTGAAGCAGGGCTGTGTGTTTCAAACTAACCTGAGTTACATATAAAACAAACATACATTTTACTAGCTAGAATTAATGTTTATTCTATAATTCATCCAACTTTATTTTATGTGCATTGGTGAGAAGGTGTCAGATCTACTGGACAGGAGTTACAGACAGTTGTGAACTGCCATGTGGGTGCTGGAAATTGAGCCTGGGTCCTCTGGAAGGAGCAGCCAGTGCTCCTAACACCCGAGCCACCTCTCCAGCCCCCTGAATTAATGGTTTTAAATAAGCTTTCCAGTTTGATGGTATAGAACAGTTGAGAGATGTGAGCTGTGTGATAGGGTGATGTCAGGGGCTGAGGTAGACTAAGGTCTGCACAGTCTGTGTCTGTCCGGTCATGTCCTTACCGTTGCTCCTTATTTGGTTTGTGTCAAGCCAGTAGAGTACAGCTATGTGCTTTGTGCCCTAGATTCTGGTTCTCGTGTTCTTCCTACCATGACAAAATAGCCTCCAGTTATCCTATTATTTTCCTTGTATTGTTTTTAAAGAATTGACTGTAGACTGTTCATTTCAGAGTCACAGAGGAAGACCTCAGTTCTTGACTCATTTCTTGATCTTTTCTGCTTCTGTAATATGTTTGTACTGTTAAAGAGTGAGACTTTTGAACATGCATAGCAGGGCAGCTCAGGAAAATTTTCAAGTCTGTTCTTTCCCCTTTTAGTGCCCCCCCTCCCTTCCTTACTGCCTCCCTCCTTCAATTCTAGTTACTGTGAACTCTAAATCAAGGGTGACCTGCAGCCAGCTAGCTGTTTTAAGGGGTCCTGGCTCAATCTAGACCAGTGGTTCTCAGTCTGTGGGTCATTGACCTCTTGGTGGGGGTTGAAAGACCCTTTCTTAGGAGTCATCTCAGACTATCAGAAAACACAGATTATTTATATTTTATGACTCATAACTAGCAAAATTACAGTTGTGGAGTAGCAACAAAAATAATTTTATGGTGGGGGAAGGAACTGTATTTATTGAAGGGTTACTCTGTTAGGGAGATTGAGAAGCAGTGCTCAGACTGTCCCTAGGCTCAGGAGAGCCTCTGCTTTCCTGTGGCCCTTTGATGATCTCACTTATGGTGAGCAAATGTGAATATTTTCAAAAGTTATTAGAAATGATCCTTTTTCTCTCAAATTTTGTTGAGTTCGGTAATGTGTGAACTAGAATCGAATCTCAAAAATTATATTTGACTGTTAAAAAGTACAGCTTCATAGCTGAGAGACAAAGCCATCAAAACTCCATTCTAAAAGTTCCCTGCAAATTATTCCCTTTGCCCACAGGCTAGTAGTTCAGAAAAAATAGGGTGAATTATTTTTGACTTACCTATGTTCTAGAAAGATGTGAGAAAAAGTTTTAAGATTTTAGAATGGCTTTAGTTCACCTACTGTGGCCTTTATGGATGATGGCAAGAAAGCAATTACAGCTTTCGGTAAAACTGAATCTCTAAGTAGTACAAACAGATGACCTGGAACTCTTTACTGTGGGTGTGTCAGATTTGTTTATTTCCCTCTTATTTTTGAGACAGGATCTCTTAGACCAGGCTGGCCTTGAATTTACTAGGTAACCTAAGCGAGCATAACTCAAGCACTGAACTCCTGTTCCTCCTGACTCTGCCCTCCAAGTACTGGATCACACCCACATATTAAGTGTTACTTTCAATGGGACTTTTTCTATATTAAAAGTTGAAAACTATTTTTAATTGAAGTGGGTTTGTTGTTGCTGTTGTTTTTTAAACTGAGTAATAAAATGAAGCCTTGTTAATGGGGTTGATGGCATAGGATGAACTCTTTGAGGAGAGAAAATTGGAAAGGACATTATAGGTATGGTTTCATTAGGTTAGTGAGCATTGGGTGTTCACGTTTAAAAACATAATCATAACTTATCTGGAGTCACATGTTCCATTTTATTGGCTTCCTTCATATAGAAAATATAGTGGCTAGAAGTGACCCATGATGGTGAAGCCATGTATATTTTCTGGGTGAAGGAAGTATTCTGTACATTCTCCATGCTTTGCATCATGGTACTTTGAATAACCATGCTTCCATGTTCACATCAACTTTTTGTTTTTCAATTTATGCACAGCACTTGCTCTGAGATTTGGGGACTGAGTACACCAAATACGGTAGATCAGTGGGATACAACAGGCCTTTACAGCTTCTCTGAACAAACCAGGTGAATATCCTGCCCTCTGTGGAACCCTCGAGACCTTGTGGGAGGGTGTGCTGTGGAAGACCTCCATGGGGTTGCTTAGTCTAACTTTTGCCTAGGATGTTAACTTATTGTAAATAAGGCATAGCATGTAAAATATCTGCTTGCCAGTATTAAAAATATATTAAATGTTTAAAGCTGATGTTTTGGTCAATGCAGTTTTAGTTTTGAATCTTTAAATGATTGTGTCCCATAAAGATTAAGACCTTTTTGTATCTATATATACTCATTGTAGTCCAAGATTAGTCAAATTTGTTATTGGCCTAATTTTCAAGTAGATACATGGTTAGTGACTAGTTTTTCCTAAATTTCTTGTTAATCTCATTTTTATACTAGTATTTGATGAACCGCTTACATCACAATTAACACTAGGCTGACTTGTTTTTCTGACTTTTTTTTTTACATCATTCCATTCTCCTTTAAGCACATTGGTATTTGTCTACTCCATCTCACATTCATTACCATCTGCATTTCTGTGTGAGCTTCATAAATGAGCCTCCGATATTAAAGTCACACTTGAATAACAAGTTACATTAGTTCGAGTAAGTTACTGTCATGTCATTGTTGATATTTATCACCATTTTCATGCTACTTCCTTTTTTTGACAACCAGTTGCTTCAGAATTAATGCCTTTGAGAGTTCAGCTTATTAAAAGTAGACATTGATGAAGTTTTCAAGTATAACCACATGACACTTTGTGTAGCCCACTTGCCCATGAGGCTAACTTTCCGTTGGCATGACACTTTGTAGCCCACTTGCCCGTGAGGCTAGTCTTCCTAGTCTTCTGTTGGCATTTGAGTTTTACACACACCAATAGCAGACAGGGGCTAGTGCCACTGCTTGCTTGACCAGAGTCAAGCCAGAATGCACTCTTCTTCCTGGATAATTTAATGGCTGTGGTATCTTTCATTGTGCTCTTAATGTATTCATCCCTTTTGATGACACCTAGCCTCTCCTTTTAAAAATGCCCTCTTTTTCCCCTTGCTTTCTAATAGGTCTCTTGATGGTCGTCTTCAGGTTTCACATCGGAAAGGATTGCCACATGTTATATATTGCCGGTTATGGCGCTGGCCAGACCTTCACAGTCATCATGAGCTCAAAGCAATTGAAAACTGCGAATATGCTTTTAATCTGAAAAAAGATGAAGTATGTGTAAATCCTTACCACTACCAGAGAGTTGAGACACCAGGTAGGAAAACTAGGTGGTTTTTGGTTTTGTTTTGCTGGTTTTGAACTGAAAGGGTGACACTGTACTTCAGGGAAATTCTCATGTAAAATTGTAATAGTTACCTTAAGTCAAGTACATTATTTGGTAGGAGTTTAAAATGCTTTTTTAGTTTTTAAACATTTATAGCAAATGGATGTATGTATTTCTTGGGAATATATCCTGTTGGACAGTCAGGTTCTTATCCAGGCAATGCCACAGAGTTGCTCTCTGCTGAGATGTCCGTGTGGTTTTTTATTACCTGCTTTCAGAAGCTCTTTAGAGAATAGAGTGAGGTTTAGAGTGGGACTTTGGATTTGGTAAGCTTAAAAGAAAATCCTATATTTTTAGAAAAAAATTTTAAAGTTGACTTTAGTGATAACTTTTCCCTCATTTCTAATGGAATTTTATAAATTCTTATAGTAATATAGTATTGACAGGGTCACATTTTTTCCTTAAGTACAAAATAAAACTTAATTTAGAAACTTAAATGGTGAGTGTATAGATAACTCCATGATCAGATTGTCAGTTAAACTAGACATGTGTGTTGATACCTTCAAAAGTGAGACTGCTGCTTTCTATCTTATGAGAGCTTTGAGGAATGCCCTCCCCTTACCACACTTGACTGACTCCTGTTTCTTTTACTCTTGCAGTTTTGCCTCCAGTATTAGTGCCTCGGCACACAGAAGTGCTAACGGAGCTACCGCCTCTGGATGACTATACCCACTCCATTCCAGAAAACACCAACTTCCCAGCAGGAATTGAGCCACAGAGTAATTACATCCCAGGTATTTTTGCATTGAAAATCTCTTAAAACTTAGATAAATAAATCTTGTGATGATGCCAAAAGTTAATAATGTAGTTTCAATTTTCAGATTGTTCTTGACTTTGGATAGAGAAGTCTAATTTTGGGTGATGATTTTGTTCAATGTCTACATCCAATTAAACTGTTGAAGGTTTACTGTTTATTTTCTCTTTCAGTGGCTTTAAACAAAGTACTGTGAGAAGTAGACAGAGGATTCTAGTAAGTTTGTAAAGCTGCTGAAGTAGAGAAGGCAGAGTGTGAGCATAGTGTATCCCTGGAGCAAACACAACCACACACCTAGACACTCATTTTCTTGGGGTGATTTGATAATGCGTATGGGGAATAAACACTTAGTACATATACATTTTAGTTTTATAGATAACATTGACAAAGAGAAAGTGAGTGCTTGATGCTGTTTCTCCTGGGGCAATAGTTGATTCTGCTGAAGTAATGAATTAATTCAACTACATGGTTCTCAAGTTCTACTGTAAAAACCATCTGTGGGGTGTGTGGGGTTTATGTGTACAGGTGTTAAAGGAGGCGGACAATGTTATAGATTGAATTTTTTCTTTCTGCCTTTGCTTGAATGCCAGGGATTGATGAGGTTGCCAGGCTTGTGAGGCAACACTGTACCCACTGAGCCATTCACTGGAGCTCAGATTCTGCTCTTGTCTGGTGTTTTATGTGGCCCAGTAATATTTCACGATTTAGTACCAAACTCTATAGTTTTTATTGTCTTCTAGCGAAAACAGCTACTGATTCTTTGTTTGCAGAAACTAATCAGGAATTATTTGTATTCTGAGTTTGTAATGCTTCTCAGACCTGCTTGCCCACCTCATCCGGTGCCCTATCTTTTCTAATTTTTTTTTTTTAAATCCTGTTCCAGTTTTTATACACTAGAAATATGTGGAGAATCAAAGACTTTTATTTGGTGTATTATATTATGAAAATTATATTTTTCATTGAAGACAAATTTTAAATCATTAAGAAAAATGAGTTTTATTTGTTTTAATAGCTCATTTAAGTATTGATTTATATCAAAAGACTAGATTTAAGGGCATCCCTGTCCTATATAACACTCCACCCCTAGATAAGATCAGAGTACAATAGAGAAAAGTGAGGAAAGAGAAAAATTATAAAATGAAACATGCCCCTTTTTGAAGAACTGAGTATCTTATAAACTGGCTAGTATTGGAGTGGGAGTATATGTGCATTTAAGTCTTCATGTGGAAGCTCTTGTTACTCCATAATGCTAACAAATTAAAAGGTGTATCACAGCCTTCTGAGACACAAACCAGAGAATTACTTGGAACATTATTCAAAATACTCTAATGTTAAGCAGTTTGGGTTTTTTTCTTTTAATTATTTAGGTGTTAGTGTTTTATAATATAGCAAATTAGAAGTGAAATACACCAGTAGTTTATCTGGACATTGAGGCTTTCTAGTTCCCAATGACAACAACACCAAAGAGTTTACTTTTGTTCTGTTTCAAAATAATTTTTCAAAGTTTTTATTTTTATTATTTTAAATTATACTCAATATATGTGTCTCTGTGCATGTGAGGGCAGGTGCTTCCAGAGTTCAAAAGGCAGTGACAACTTCCCTGGAGTTGAGTTGAGTCAGCTGACATAGTGCTGGAGCTGAATTTGGGTTCTTTGCAAAAATAATACCTGCTCTTAACTTCTGAGGCATTGCTCCAGTTCCTCAAAAGAACTTTTATCATTATTTTAATACTAATAGCTTATAAGTTTATCAGTAGATAAATAATAATGGAGGATGATAAAGAAATAGAATAAGATATTCTATTCTATTAGAATAGAACCTTAGAGTTGAGAGAGTCTTAGAGTTGAACCTTTTCCATCTCAGACCTTTCAAGCACTGATGTTCAGACTGGCAGAACTCAGCTCTTTAAATTTTCTTAGTTTTAATCCTTAATATAGTGTATAATGATATGAATTATTTTCGTGTTTGGATCTATGAAGATAACCTTGTTTTTAAATTTTCATTATAAACATTTTGATATACTAACTTCAAAATGAGAATGGGGGGTGCAGTCTGTTATTTTTTTAAGATTAGCAGACCCTTATTATATAGACCAGGTTGGCCTCTAACTTAATGGATATCCTTCTGCCTCCGCCTCTCAAATGCTGGCACTAAAGGCTTCCTTCTGTAGTGGGATTATGATGTTACATTGTAAATAATTGTCCCCCTACTAGTTTTAATAAAAAATGCTGGTTGGCCAAAGACAGACAGAAAGTGTGTGCGGAGCTACCAGACTAAAAAAAACTCTGGGAATAGGAAGAACAGAGCAGAAATGCCACAGAGAAGCCAGAGGGACACCATGGAGAGACCATGATAAGATGCAGCAGATGCAGAGGACAACTATGATGCTCTGAGAAAACGTAGCAAGCTTCATGACTAAATAGGATAAGAACCATGGATTAGATTAAGAGCAAAAGCTAGCACGTTATATACCTGGGCCCCAGGTCAATCAGTGTATAATTAATATAGGTGTTTGTGTTTCAGTGGCACTATGGGACTGTAGGCCAGAAAGACTCGGCTGGAAACCTCATACAATATCCTGCCCCTTGAATAATGTCAAAATCTTTTTTTATGTTGTGTGTCTACATTATTTTGAGTTACTGTTACAAATTGAAAATGATACACTGTTGAAAATCTTTTGCACTTTTCCCCTTAAGATTACAAATGATAAAATTACATGCATGTTTTTATTATCTTTGAGATTGACTGTTATACAGGTGCTTCCTGAATGTAATCATTCACAAAATGTGTTAGAAATATTAGAATCCTAATATTTTCAGCAAGTATTTTATGTCTGTTTTATGCTTCACCTGTTTAGAATTGTTAGAGCAGTTAGAAATCTCAGCATGGGTGATGGGAACTTTTTCAGGTAGGATTCAGGGTAGGTCAATCCTGAGTCAAGTTATTGTAACCTACCTTGTACTACAGTTTAGTATAATCTAAAATACCAGCAGTGTGTACATCAATCTCTCCTAAATATTCATTCGTCCCTGGTGTCTACTGTTAAAAACACTGAGAATACTAATGTCTTTAAATTCTACTGAGAGGCATCTTTGAAGTTAGATTTTTGTCTGTTCGTGATATGTACACATGAGCCAGATGGTAAATAATGTTTCAGAAAATATACCAGGAAATCTGGGTTTGTTATAGGCATGCTTTAGGGATTCTTATGTAAGATACAGATTAGACCCATGATTGCAAACCCAATTTTGCTTTTTATGATGTATATGTCTATATGTACATACACATATTATTTATATTTATATATATATAAACATATATATTTAAACAGTATCCAATTTTGCTTCTTAAATTTTGGGGGGGGGGCTGTGTGTACACATACATATATACATACTTTTTTAGTTTTCTCATTGTATTTGGTAGCTGGGAGAAAAAACTGAAACCATGTCAACTATACTTGATTTGTTCTAAACATTTCTAGAAACGCCACCACCTGGATATATCAGTGAAGATGGAGAAACAAGTGATCAACAGTTGAACCAAAGTATGGACACAGGTAAATATGAATCTCGCAATAATCAATCATTGAGTCAGCTTCCTGCTATCTCAAAGCATATCACTAGATTCAGCTAACCATAGATCAAGATTTTTTGAGAATAAAAGTTAATTTCTGGAGCCTAATAAGGTGGCTTAGTGACTAAAGGTGTTTGCTGCCTTTACAACCTGAGTTTGATCTTTAGAATACATGGAATAGAAGGAGAGAATCAGCTCCCATAGTTGTCTCTTGACCACCACACATGTACCATGGAAGGCTCATAACTCACACAATAGCTACCCATCATAGTGTGAAAAAGCATACTAATGATTCAAGAATAATGTGTGCTGGCACTTAAGAAAGTTGAGAATTGTTCCCAAAAAGCAAACCTCGCATCTTGACAGTATCTGAGCTGTAGAATGAGCAGGGTTGTCATAACAATGAACATGTACCACTCTGTACAGTTGGTAGATGGATGTTTCTCTTACTGGACTAAGTGAAAACTTGAAAGTACTCAATGCTTCCCCCCCCCCCCCAAGTATTGTACACTACTGTTAAAGTTTTAATTACCTCATGAATAAAGACCTTTCATAAGATCACAGTCATTCTACTTACTGGTATTTGAGAACAGAAGAGGGGGACCAGCTTTTCTGTGCTTCTTTAATTTAATAGTGAGTTGTGAATTAATAGTAAGCTACTGACACAGAGTACCTTGTTCCTGATCAAAATTTGATTTCTGATAATTAAATTCTATATCCAGTGTTGGAAAAGTTTTAGCATATACTGATGAATATTACATACTCCAAAGCTTTAAGGTATTTGTCAAATAATAAACTCTGTAGCCCAGAGAACCTTGAATGCTTTGATGTCGTCGTTCATTCTGATTATTCAACCTGTTCTACCTTGAGGATTCATTAGTGTCTCAGTCAGTGCTCTATTACTGTGAAGAGACTATGCCCATGGTAACTCTCATGAAAGAAAGCATTTAACTGGGGGCTTACTTAACTGTTGTAGAAATCAGTCCATAAACCTCATGGCGGGAAGCATGGCTGCATGCAGGCAGGTGTTGGAGGACTGGTTGAGAGCTACATCCTGACCCATAGCACAGAGAGAATGTATCCAGTGACTCACTTCCTCCAACAAGGCCACACCTTCTAGTCCTTCTAATCCCTTTAAATAGTGACGCTGCCTGATGACTGAGCATTCAAATTTTTGAGCCAATTCTTTCTCAAACCACAAAGTAGGAATCCAAACTGACCTAACATTTACTGTATGGCCCAAGCTGCCCTCTAACTCAAATCATGTTGCCATAGCCTCTGAATAGTTGAATTCCAGGCACGGTAACACCTTCTCTAGCTTATCTAAATTATCCTTAAATAGATTAATATTAGAGGGGAGAGTTTTATATCAATTCTATTGTTTGACTTCTTCCGTGTGTTAGATGCCCAGGAAAGATGCCTCTGCTGTAGCCAATTTATGTCTGACTATAAGAATAATAGAAAGATTGATGATAATCTGAAGATCATTGTGAATAGCACTTTATCTATGTTAATGTGTGTGATACTTGGCTTTTCAAATAGGTATCCTTGACACTCAATATTCTTCAGTGAACAGTATCTTTGCACTGTGCTAGATAGCATATAAAATTGTTGAATACCATATATCACAAGTGAAGTAGTACTTCACACTTTGAGATGTCTGTGTTAATAACATGACTGTAACAACTATTAGTGAAGCTGGAGCATATATTGCTAATAAGATTGTAAGTTATTGTGACTATTTTGGGAAAGTGAGTTGTTCTTCAAAAATAAAATACAAGATTACTACGTAGTCCTGTCATTTCATTCCTAGATCTATACTCCAGAGTATTTAAACAGATCCACGTAAAACTTGCAAGAATGTTTGTGTTGTAAATATTAAACATTTTATTTCACAAATGGAAACAACCCAGATGTCTACCACATTTTGAATGGCTGAACAACGTGAGGTTGTCCCTACCATAGAAGTATGACCTGAGACCTGTGAGCGAACATGGCCCTGCTGGTACCTGTAAGAGTAAATAGCATGGAGCCATTCAATTTGTGGTACTTTGTTATATGAGTCATGGTTGACTAATATAAAACTAATAAGGTTTTGAGAATATATGACTTATTAATAATTTATTTAGTAGTTTGAACTTTGTAGATATTTAACATACTATTTTATTTTATTTTAAATAAGCTTTGAAACAGAACTATCTTCAAACAGAACTATAATCCTACAGTCTGGCCTCACACCCATCAGAGTAGTCCCGCATTTGAGGCACAATTCTGCCTCAGCCTCCTAAATTATTGGGATTATAGGCATGTACTAGTGTGTCAGGCCACATTGCATTTTTTTAAGAATAAAATTTTGAGATGAAAGGACCAAGTTAAGTAGCTAGAAAATGGCCTATCATTTTTTTTCTTACAAACCAGTTCTATCCTTAGAGCCCACATGAAGGTGAGGGGGCGAGCAGCTGCAGAGTTGTCCTCTGATCTCACATGCACCAGCAGTACATGTCATACACAATAATCTGCCACTCTAACCATGATCCCATAACTCAATGGTAGATATACTACAACTGCTAAACATACTTGGATATTTATAAGTACTTAGATTTCGAGGTAAATTAACAATATTTTTATATTATTTATGGTTGCAGAATGAACACATGCATAATTCCCTATTAAGAAGGCTGTTAACTGTGAATGTTTTATTTATGTTCTCTATATGATTGAAAAGGTTTTATTCATTAATTTGTTGATTATGGTGGTAGAAAATTCTGAGATCTCATGCTTGTTCAGGAAGCCTTTTTCCCCTTTCTGTACTCTGAGTCCAGCACCTATATTCTGTGACATGGAATCCCCAAAGTGAACTTTCTAGTAGTAGTGATGATTGTGGGCAGGCGTGTGTGTGTGTTGCTCTTTTATAATTGTGGCTCTATAGTACATCTCAGCATGCAATACTGAGTCTGGCCCTTTGGTATTTACTCGGGTGAATTGAAAACTTATATTCTTCACACAAAAATGTGGCCTTGGGTGCTTATAGCAGCTTTATTTATAATTTTAAAAATTTTGAACAAAATTAAAATGTTGATAAATTATGGTACATCCAGACAATATCATGTCACTCAATGTGAGAAAGAAATGACAACACATGGTGAAACTTTAGATACGTAAACTAAATGAAAGGTGATGTATACAGGCCACATGCATACTATGTAACCTTAACTGCCTGACATTCTGAAAAAGCAAATCTTCTGAAAATGGGAGTGAGCTTAAGGTTATAGAAAAAGAAAGAATTGAATAGGTAAAGCCATAGGGCAGTAAATGGAGGATATGTCCTATACATTTGTCAATAGATAATAATAATCACAAGAGTGGGCCTTGTAAACTGTGGACTCTTGATAACAATACATCTAAGTATGTTTAGCAGTTGTAGTATATCTACCATTGAGTTATGAGATCGTGGTTAGAGTGTCAGATAATATGAGACTTTTTTGCATTTGATATTCAATTTTGTTGTGATCTTTAAAATACCCTTAAAAGGAAATAGATTGGTTTTGTTTGTTTTGTTTTTATTTTTGTAATGAAGTGTTAGCATCACCTTCAGAGATTCACTAAAGTAGATCCCAAAATTGGAGAAAAGTGTTCTACAAGTGCATTGGGATTTCTGGGGACTGGTTTAAATTTGAAAATGTAAAAGTCGAGAGAAAGAGAAAGAAAAGATAATAATTAAATTAAAAAGTGATTAAAAAAAAAAAAGCAGCATCCTTTTAAGGTAGTTAATTTGATATCCCTCCACAGTGATAGTACAAAAAGTACAAGCTTATAAGTCTTGGTAGGACTAAACATTTTGGTAGTAAACCTTAACACTTATAAAAAAACACAATGTTCCCTTTCTGAGAAACTCATTCTACAAAGTACATGAACTTGTAAGCAAAGGATACATACATTATTTTTCCAAATGCTTTAGCTACAGTCACTTTCTGTCTTATAGCCGCCAGACTCCTCAGCAGCATCTATAATATGAATGATTTCTTGGTCAATTACTAGTTGTTTAAAACAGTGTTTCTAAAGAGATTGATTTAAGTTTTAAAATTTACAGTGAGCTTTTCTTTTGTCACACCTGATAGAATTAACAACAGCAAGCTTACTGGTTACTTATAATGAGTGTTTTATAGATGTGTTGTGTTAGAAGATATTCCAGAGTAGAAGATATTCCAGAGTGATTAGTCAGCTCCTTCATCTTCAGATGTTTCTATCTGCTTCAGAAAATAACTGTGAATTTCAGTTCATTATTCTGAGCATATTTTGACCTTTCTCATTTGTACCTGTTGGGATTTGTCAATTTTTTTTTTTTTTCAAAATGAAGAGAACATGATTGTAATATAAATGAATGCCAACCAGTAGTGCCTACCCGTTCTCCTCTCTGACTTGTCTCTGGTGACTGTCACTCTTTCTGTGTCCCATGCTCTTGCGTGTGCTCTTTGTAGGACTGCAGGGGCGGAGTGCAGCACTCTGCCTCCTTTAATCTCCATGTGTTCTGTGGCATACATTTGCAGCTGAGAGCTACATGTAAGAGCATGACCTTTTTGAAACTTTGCCTGGATGTGTAGAGGATGCTGCTCATAGGGTTGGTGTTTGCGATTGTAAAAGTATTTAACATTTATAACAAATGTAGTTTAAATTTAAAAGTTTCTATGGCTTTCCCCCATCAATTTGTGTATTTATGTCTGTATTTTCTGGATTAGATTTAGAATATTTACACAAAACAAAAAAAGGATATTTTTCTTAAAAAATAGAATTTAGTGCAGCCAGTTTCAATAAAGAACTAAAGTTAATTTCACAGAATAGCGAAGCCTCTCAGATTTGTTAGCTGAAATTTTATAGCATCTACTGAACTCTTAGGGAGTGTGCTGAGAAAATAAAATTGAAATTGTTAGAGAGCACAGGAAGTGACATAAATCTAAATTGCTACAAGTCTTGTCACATCACCGTGTAGCTGTCTCCTGTGTTTACTAGTTCTTAGAGTCTTACTTGAGATTGATGTAGACATTCTGAATAAGTGATTATTGTTTCAGCTCTAACCAGGCCAGGTGTCCTGCTTAATGGGAAAACCCTAGATAAAATACAGACAAGCGTATCCATTTTTAAACTGTGACTTGAGCCCCAATAAATGCTGCTTTATCAAAATTAGAATTGAGTCACCAAACAAATGATCAAATGTTCTGCAGCCTTGGCTGTGATATTACGAACTCCTACTGGTCAGTAAATGATCAGTGCAAGAGGAGACTGATCAAAAGCAGGCATCACAAAACTGAATTAAAACATAAACTAAAAGATATAAATGAAAATGTCCACTTATGACAGGGCCTCTTAGCCTTGCATGGTGGCACACATCTTGAATCTTAGCACTCAGGAGGCAGAAGCAGGTGAATCTCTATGAGTTCAAAACCACTAGTCTACATAGTGAGTTCCAGGACAGCCAAGGCTACATATTGAGACTATCTCAAAATAAAAACAAAAAGACAGGGTCTTTTGTAGCTCACCTGTGCTGGTTTTCACCTTGCTCTGTAGCTGAACCTAGTTGACTCCTAGGAGGTGAGATTGTAGGTATTCACCACTATCCCTGCTTAAAATTGCACTTGTGTGGATTGTGATTTCATCTGTTTTCAGTTATGCTGTGGTAGTGTTAATGGGAATTATACCATACAACCTCTTTGGATGATAATTTTGCCATGTAGAAACAGCACAAATGATTTGTAGTGAGGTAACTCATAGAGATGTTTAGAACTGTTACTGTTTGTCATGAGAAGAGGGTGACACAATGAAGTATGTTTGCTGATATATTTCATAATGTATTTCTGGAAAGATACACAAAAAGTTGTTAGGAGTAGGTTTTTCTGGATGTTGAGAAGACAAGTTAGTTTATGCCACTAGAAAGAAACAAGTTATTCTAGTGCTTAGATGCCTGTACCTCATTGGTTAACCTCCCACCCCAAGTTAAACGAAAATAAGTCATGTATTGTTAGTCTTTGAGGTGTAAGTATCTGTGTATGTATTATTGTTGAAAAAGTCAGAATCGCTTTATTGTTACTTGATCATAAATCCTGAAGAAATACACTGTCTTGTCTTCTTCTGACTCAGGCTCCCCAGCAGAGTTGTCTCCCACCACTCTCTCTCCTGTCAATCACAGCTTGGGTAAGTTGCTGTTACTTCCTGCTGTTTCACTGGGCTAAGGAAAGTCCTCTCTGGAAATTACATTTTTATATGTCAAAAAATAAAATACTGAGATGGCTTATGTCAGTGACGTTAGGAAGGATTGATACAATGTGATAGTAATGTTTTCTGTTGGCAGGGTTTTATAAGACAGTCATTGAAACTGTTCTTTATGAAGTCATATAACCTCGGGTTTTGATGGATGTTTATTTAGGATGTGTCTTACAAATGGTCATGTTTTTCCTTGTCTTGATGACACATCTCAGTCAAGATTATAGATTACTCAGTTTCTGTTAGGGAGTTGTCCACTGGTCCTGTAACCTGTTTCCTCTTGCACGCTTGTCCTTCCCTCTGATGCTTACGTGTGAGGGTAGAGTGCTAGCGAATGTTTTGATCCTTTCTGTGAGATCTCTTTGCGTAGCCTTTGTCTTTACTTAGCTTTGCATTTTGTCCTGTGCAGAATTACCTTCTCGTGCATTTTTAGATGCGCACCTAAGTATAACAGGCTTACCCTCTGCTTATTGTCACTTTTCTGTTTTGTTTTGTGTTTGAATAAGAACTAGGTGGAAACTAATAGATAATCCAGTGTAAATTAACTTTATGAGATGGGGAAATTGTTTTCATTGTGTATCTGTGTGATCTATGGAAACAAATTTTATATGGAACACTGAAAATCTGGTCTACTCTGTTTAAACCAGTGTAGGTGCATTTACCCTCTGCATGCCTGTCAGTTGGCATGGAGTGTGTTCATGGTGTTCACTCTGTTTATGCCGAGGTGTTCATACATTTCTTCCTTCATTACTTTAGATTTGCAGCCAGTTACTTACTCGGAACCTGCATTTTGGTGTTCAATAGCATATTATGAACTAAACCAGAGGGTTGGAGAGACCTTCCATGCATCACAGCCCTCGCTTACTGTAGACGGCTTTACAGATCCATCAAACTCAGAGAGGTTCTGCTTAGGTTTGCTCTCCAATGTTAACCGAAATGCTACTGTAGAAATGACAAGAAGGCACATAGGTATGTTTTATTTTCTTTGTGTGAAATGAAAAATGCATTTACTCCTAATGTGGACGATATTTGGTATTAGATGAAAAGCTTGCATGAAAAAGCCCAACTTCATCTCCACTGTGAGTCTTTTAATAAGGTCTTAGTGATTCTTCATCTGCAAACTTTTGTCTTTGTTTTTTTTGTTGTTGTTTTGCTTTTTTTTTTTGGTATTTGGCATTTTTGATAATGAAAAGTCCTTTGATAAATATTTGTTAAAACGACTAACTTGCTGAGTTGCTTTTAGTTTAAAGGAGGGGTTCAGTCATGATCTTTCTCCATTTTTCCCCTTTCAGTGATTTTATGTATAATTCAGAATAAAATGGAGAATTTCTGACATCCTTACCAAGAAGCATCTTGGCACTTGTGTGAGGTTAGCACTGCTTTCCCTGTAATACTGAGATGCTGCCTACTGCTTCTCCACAACAGAAAGTGGGGTGTCCTGGAGGTTCCATGGCCAAGGGTTATGAGGAGATGAGATGTAGTCCTCAGAATCCAGATAGTAAAGAAACTTTTGTCAAACTGTGAAATATTCCCACTTGCTCCTGATTTAAGTCTTAAAAAGGTTATTTCTCATAAACCTTGTTTGCACTTATAGATTTGTTTGAAGTTTTTAAAAGATTCACACATTTTATCTCAGTTTTCAATCTAATGTTGTAAGTTCCATGAGTATAACCCACAGGATCCTTAGTATTTTGCTTTTAATCAGGGAGGCAAAAGGTATACAGCTAAAGATCCTGATCATTGTCTGATCAGGTCTTTACCTTCAGCTTTCTTCTGCCTGTTTGGGATTAACCATTTCCTCCTGGGAAAAATAATAGTGATTACCAAAAGTTGATGTTGATTCTGTGAAATGATAAAGGCTAGGGAGTGTGTTGTTGACTCTATGTGCACTTCTCAAATCTTATTACATTAGGTCATCTTGTGTCCAGGTACCTCTGCAGATAAAGGCTGTGAACATTACCTACGTAGTTTCTGTGTTTTAATTAGACCTTTGTATTTTAGAGAAAATTAGAATTTTCTCTACCCTTTGTCTCCCAACAAAATTTTGTACACTATAATTTTAGATTATCTTACATGTTTTTAAACCTTTGAGTGTTAGTTTATCATGTTATTTGATCAGGGAATAGTCCAAAAATTTGTCTACTTTTGTACTTAATTGCCCTTCTTCGTGCCCACCCGTGTGCTGGGGTTTAATCTAGGACTGTGTTACACAGGCATACTGCCTTTGGGTATATCCTCCAGCTTTAACCTTAGCTGTTCTGGACACTAAATGCATGGTTGATGTTTCATGATTCTGGAGTCTAAAACAGTAGCTGGGTGACAGCTGCCTTTATCATTTACATGCAGCTTGCTGGTTGTTTCAGTGGTTATTTCCTCTGCTTCATAACAGGCTGATCTGCTGCTGCTTCACTTGTGTCTGAAAACCTCTTAACCTGGTATTTGATTGTTGATTACACTACAAAGTAGACGTTTGCCTATCAGGGAGGATGAGGTAGCTTTGAGTCTCTTCTTAACCTGGTGAGCTCTTCAGGGAAAAATTTCCCAGACAATTTTTTTCCACAATTCACTCAAGTTTTAAATGAATTTTAAAGCAGCAGGTGATTTGTATGAAACTGTCTCGCTGTTGTGTACTTTTTCTGTATTGTTGAAATGTTTTTCCTGAGTGTTACTTTGCAAAAAAAAAATTAAAATTATTGTTAAAATTTCTTGGGGAAAATGCT
The DNA here is from genome assembly GCA_033318265.1 of Phyllotis vaccarum. Classification (NCBI taxonomy): domain Eukaryota; kingdom Metazoa; phylum Chordata; class Mammalia; order Rodentia; family Cricetidae; genus Phyllotis; species Phyllotis vaccarum. The sequence continues at coordinate 12,965,594 of JARWLC010000009.1, read as the reverse complement.
GTGGTAATTTTAGAATTACAGCTCAGGAAAGTATGGCTATGAGAAAAAGTCATGGAAATAACTTTAGAATTCCCTCTAGATGATTATTTTCTTAGGAACACTGAAGAGAGTAAGTGTTCTCAAACTAACCATCTGTACTTTGTTTTAGGAAGGGGAGTACGCTTGTACTACATAGGTGGGGAAGTTTTTGCTGAGTGCCTAAGTGATAGTGCAATCTTTGTGCAGAGCCCCAACTGTAACCAGAGATATGGCTGGCACCCTGCAACAGTGTGTAAAATTCCACCAGGTATGGATTCACCCATGTAAATAAACCTGTCATATCAGCAACGAAAATAACCTTATCAGATCTGCTTGCTTCATTAACTTTTCTAGTTGCTCATGATTTTAGGAATTAGCTGATTTGCATACTCAATTCTTTAGATTCTCTTTAAAATTATTTTCTAATAATGATACTGTTTTTATATTTTACTACTTCTCAATTCTAGGCTGTAACCTGAAGATCTTTAACAACCAAGAATTTGCTGCTCTTCTGGCTCAGTCTGTCAATCAGGGTTTTGAAGCCGTTTATCAGCTAACTCGAATGTGCACCATAAGAATGAGTTTTGTGAAAGGATGGGGAGCAGAATATAGGTACGAATCTCATGCTCACTTCCTATTTTCTCTACTGTAATGATTTGTGTTTTCTTTTATATCTTCTCTGGTTCATCTATATTTGTTTTTAACAGATCTTTATGTAAAATAATGAAAGAAAGAGGGTGAAAAATATAGCTCAGTTGATAGAATGCTTGTGTATCATGCATGAGGTGCTGGATTTAATTTTTAGAAACACATAAACCAGGTGCAATGACATGTCGGGGAGTTCAGAGTTGTGCTAGGCTACATGAGACCCTTAGGTAAGAAAGTTGGAGGCCTGAAAATAAGAAACTGGAAAATTTCTGTGCTGGTATTATAGAAGATAGAATTAAATTGTGTGTAAACATGCATTTTAACATAATGTAGAATGTTAAGTACCATAAAAGGGTATATTTGAAAGATTGGGTCATTTTATAAAATTAGAAGTGCATTTACTTGGTACTCAAAGAAACCTTTCGGTTTGGAATGGCATATGATGTAGGTTTTAGAAGATGCATATAGATTTCAGGAAATAGAAACGGACAATGTGGAAAGCTAATTTTGACAGCACAGTAGCAGTTTGATTAGAAGCAGACAAATAAGAATAAGACAGTTAAGTTGAGATCAGCTGAGTAAGTGGCCTCTCTCACCTGGGGTCTTTCTGTGTATTCCCCCTCCCCTCCAGTGAGCAGATGTTAGTGGACTGTATCTCCCAGCCATCTGCACACACTAAGCAGAGCAGAAATTTTTGGACATGGGAATTGAGATGCCTATACTTGGAAGTTGACTAGAGCATACTGAAGACTCAAGGATTTAGTAGGGCAGTGGTGCCATGTGCTGCAGAACAGCTTGGACATTTAGTGCTTCCCTATGTTTTTAATTATATGTATATGTGTGTATCTTGTGTATTTATGAATCTATGCTTGTGTGAGTACAGGTGCCTGTGAAATCCAGGAGCTAGCTGGACTTACAGATGTTTGTGAGTTGCCAGATATGGGTGCTGGTAACTGAACTCAGCCCTCTGAAAGAGCAGTGCACACTCTTTAACTGCCTAGCCATCTCCAGCCCCTTGAATATCCAGTCCTAATTGCTACTGGACATGAATTGTTTACAAATGGAATGCTGATAATCTTTTATCACGACTGAAAAATATCATGTTGAAGAAGCAAAAGTAAATGTCTTGGCTGACACTGTGTGGCAAATAAGATAGTGCCTAAGACAAGAAAGAGCATGAGGATGTTCTGTGTTCCTGGGGACAGGCAGTGGTCCTTTGTTAACGAACCAGAACCTGAGGGATGTTGCTCATTATGTGTCTAGAGAAAAGTCTCAACAACATTGTGTGGCAAGGACTTAGCTTGGGTCCTTGACTTTAAATTTGAATCTTTTTTTCTTTTTTCTTTTTTGACTTGAGCTTCATGATACATGTAAAAGTGGGATGACCATGTGTCTGTTTCTTTCAGTCTTTCCTGATGTGTTCTCCCAGTCTCAGTAGTCAGGCCTGAACTCTCTCAAAGGCATGAGAAGAAAAGGAGGGTTTTTTTGTAAATTTTTCAAAAAGATGAAATTCTAGGAAGATGGCTCAGTTGGTAAAGCATAAAGATGTAAGACTAGTCTCTAACACTCATGAGAGTCAGACATGGCTGTGTGTATCTGTAAACTCAGCATGGGATAGTGTTGGGGTGGGGCAGATGGATCCTAGGAACTTGCTAGCCAGCCATTTTAGCCAACACAGGAGCTTCAGGTTCAGTGAGTGACCCTGACTCGAGAACAAGGGGGGAAAAATTTTTTTAGAAGACCCAAATCGAGTTGCCTCCCCTCTTCTGGCCTCTGCATGCACCTGTACACGTACATATGCCTACATGTACCACACGTGAATAAATAGAATTTTTGAAGAAGGACAAAACTCATTTGATCGTTTTATCAGTAAAGATCACTTTCAAACTAATGATCTTACATATAAAATTTATAATTATTCTAAAAGTAGATTTTATTATATAGAGCCTTTTAATTTTCTAATTGTTTTTTGTGTTCGTTCAAACAGGAGGCAGACAGTAACAAGTACTCCTTGCTGGATTGAACTTCATCTGAATGGCCCACTGCAGTGGTTGGACAAAGTATTAACTCAGATGGGGTCTCCTTCAGTGCGATGCTCGAGCATGTCATAAAGTCATCACCAGTTGGGTCCATCAAGACTTCATGTACCAACTCTGTCATAGTGTTTGTGTGTGATCCCGCGGACTGTTTGCTATCCAAAAATTCCAGAGAGAAAACAGCACTTGAGGTCTTACCAGTTAAAGCACCTTGTGGAATCTGCTTCCTATATCTGAATATTAGATGGGAGAATTAGTGTCTAGAAATATCCTCCCCAAAGAGGGAGGGAGGACTTAGACTTAGAGATGTCTTGTTGGGCATAAGGCAGTGTCCCAAAGGTCATTAATGCAGTAGTAGTTATGTGTACAGGTGATGTATCAAGACCCAGTATTGCAGTACTATGCTGTTTGTATACATTTTTAGTTTGCATAACTGAGGTGTGTGTGCTGCTTCTTGGTCTAGGCAAGCCTTTATAAAGTTACAGTACCTAATCTGTTATTCCCACTTCTCCGTTATTTTTGTGTCTTTTTTAATATATAATATATATATATATTAAGATTTTCAAATTATCATTTAGAAACAGATTTTCCTTGTAGAAACTAATTTTTCTGCCTTTTACCAAAAATAAACAAACTTGGGGGAAGAAAAGTGGATTAACTTGGAAATCCTTGACCTTAATGTGTCCAGTGGATCTTAGCAGTCATTCTTTCTGTGTGTATTTATTTCCTGCTGAATTTCATTAGAAGGAAACCTTACTGGAAACTTCTGGGCTCTTCATCCCACTTCTGTTCTGATGAAAAATAGTACGGCATGATGTCATTGTGGTAAATAGTCACACTGATATCTGCTGGGGTAGTTAATCCTGGGTCCAGTGAAGGTTTGTGGGAAGTAAGTCTTTTGTCTTAGAACCCAGTCTTCAGCAGATGATAATGGACTTGTATAACCTATTGGTCTATTGATAACTTTCGTCTCAAAACATGCACAGGTGGCAGTATAATTATTTTCAGGGCTATTCTAGAATCATCTCAATATATGTTTCCTTCTTCCAAAGCCAACCTAATAATAAGGATCTTTCTGTAAAGGCAGCTGACCTTCTGCCTTGTTTCACTTAACTACCGGATTGTATTACAAAACGAACCTTTGGCAAGTGTACTTGCTTCTGCAAATACATAGAGTGACACTGAAGAATGGTTAGTAGATAGGGGCCATCTGTTTTTAAAAGTATATTGTATGTAATTTATAAATGGAATGTTATATTAATTTTAAAGATTGGGAGCTAAGCCGTGTATCAAGATTTTTAGCCTGCAGTTATCTGCAGTCTGAGCTGTTCTTGACTAATCCTGAGTGTGTGGGTCACTGACCTTTCTGCTCTGCTGTTCTGTTGGTCCTCTGCTGTGCAGCACACAACAGTCATGTCCAGTTTTGACTCCCATCTTTTTTGCAACTCCGTACAAATGGAAAATACTTCCTGATCTCCTTTTTGTAAATTTTCATATTTTTGCAGACAAATACCTTTGGTACTTACTCTTTGAAACCATACTCACATGTATGTACAGGTATCATTTTGATGCTTTTCAATATTTGGTTTTCTATTTGATATTCCCCATTTTCCTATATTTGTGTGTTTATGTATGTGTTCATGTAAATTTGGTGTAGAATTTTTTATTCAAGTATTTATTGTTCACCTGTTAATGTGCCATGAACTTTAACCTTTGGTTGAAGGTGAACAAGATAGCTCTAGTTCCTGCCTTGCTGAGGTAGAAGCTGACTTAACCCATGCTCAAGGGTCTGTGTCGGAGGTGAACAGGGTACTGTCTAGAGAATGGCAGACAGGATGCCTCTAGAAGGACATCAGGAAAGCATCTAGGAAAGAGATGCTTGAGCTAATACGTAAGCTAGAAGGAGTGAGCCATGTGAAGAGCTGAGGGAGATAAGCATTTCTGGGACAGCATCAAACCTAAAGGCTCGGGCTCACAGAGACTCAGTATTAGGCATACTAATCACACAACCCAGCCTGAGGATGAGCATGTGTTGAAGGCAGCACTGCTTTGTTACAGGCTGCTTGTCATCTCATATACTCTAGCCCTCAGTCTTTGTTGTGGACATTTCTTAATCAGACATGCTAGACAGTGATGACAACAGCAGCAAACATCTCCATCGTTCAGGTTCAGATGTAGTTTTTCTGTACAGTGTGAAATGGGATTTTTTCTTGAGACATACTTGTGTCGTGGAACATCGACTGTCACGGTGTAAGCATTAATGTGAAGTGTTAATGGTCATGTTTGCCTTTGAAATGCTGTTGGCTTGCATTATACTTCATATACCATGGCCTAGTTTTTGTTGATTTCCCCCACTTTGGTAGCTCTGGGTTTTGTTCGAAATAAAAACTAGGGCCTTCTCTTGATTGATTTGTCTTGATTTAACTTACCTGCATTATTTAGCATCTTGGATCAACAGTAATTTGGAAATTTTTTAATCAGATTAGAAATTCAACTGGATTAGGCCAGTCTTTGGAATACCACTGAATTGGGCTCTGATTTAAAGACACTTTCCTGCTAGAGTCTGAGCCACACCAGTTAACACTGACTACATCACGATAGACATTTATTATTCAGTCAGCATGGTTTCTGATGCCTTTTGTTTTCCCAGCTGTGATTCTGTGACTATGTCCTTGCCCTTGAATTGGGCTTAGTCCAGTGGGAATTACTGTTGCTTTCAGGGCCTGTCACTTTGCCAGAAGGAATCTGCATGTGTTTTCTTGAGAGCTAAATCTTCTAGTTCTGTACTTTAATCTGTGTTCTAGATATATGTGCAGTGTTTGATATTTAGGGTGGTTTTATTTAACCCTAATAGGCAATTTAGTGTGGAAGTATTGTTGATTTTTTTTTTAAGCTGTCAGATTTCCCCCTTCATTTAAGTTCACATTTGTTATGACTTGGTTGGTTCATCCAGACTAGACTCTAGGTACAAGCTGTCATGTTAGTAGGCTTTTGCTAGTCACAATCAAAGCAGATGCCCATTTGGTTTCTCTACCTCTTTCAAAAGCTGCCCACATAATGTCTTTAAGACATTTTTTTTTTCTTAAAGATTATTAAGTACTTGGAATAGTTAGGGGTCCTTTTTTGCTGGAGGGTAGCTGGTTGGTAGTGAGTATGAAGTGCCACAAGATTGCCCTCTTTGTTCCCTCTGTGCAGCTTTCTCAAGTGCATTTTCATTTTCACAGGGCAAGCAAGGGCCTGTTCTTACTGTGGCTAAAGGCTTTGGTGACCTGGTACATCCTCTCCTTAGTCTCCTAACTTGGCGTGCGCGTGCGTGCTTTCCCCTAGGGCTTCCTTGCTCCTGTCCCTCCTCCCGCCAGCTCCAGTACTTCTGTGTCCACATCAGTCTTTCTCTCCTAGTGCTGTGCACTTCTTTGCAGGCAAGCTAGTATTCCTTGGTTTACTGTTTAAATTGTACAAGTGGTTCTGTAATTTTGCACAGTTAAATGTTCTTGTGACTGATAAGCAACACATTTTCAGATATTATTTATTATAATTTAGGTGGTAACAGCATCTCATTCCTGCTTGGGGACATTCTGAAATGTCAATTTTAGTACATTTGGTGATGATGGTGTGTGGTCTTCAGAGAGACAGATCTCTGCTGTTAGCCCTTTTCCCTTTTCAGGTTTCTTTGATTGTTTTATTTATTCAGACTACCTTTTGTCTGAGGAGATCGAGGAGCAGATTATTTCTTGGAATGTAATTTATGTGTTTCAGTACTTGCAGTCAGGAAATACTGAGTTAATCTCATGAAAGCTTCTGTGGTAAGATCTAGTGTCAAGTTTGTGTGACTTCTTGAATAGAAATTTTTATCTTAGACAGTATAGCTAACTATATGTTCATAGATCCTCAGAAAGACTAACAGAGGGGTTATCCTAACAGTGATGAATGATTACATTGTTTGAATCTCAGATCTTAGTAAAGACATTCCTCATACTTGTCGACATTACCCTCTCCTGACACAGTCAGTGTATTTATAATGTAGTCCGATGGTATGCTGGTGTTTAGGCACCGTCTGAGAAATCATGGAAAGTTCATTGCCACCAGTAAAGCTTTCCTGTTCCTCTTCCTTTTCCCTAACCTGTACCACAGTTCTGAGGGCTGACGTTTGAATAATGTGGCAGATTGTTCTTCATCTGTTTCTCCCTATGAGATAAGCAGGAAGTACCACTAGGAGGTCAAGCTCCCTGTTTGAGTGCTCGCTTAAATGAATGTGGCTCAGGCCTGACTTTCCTGTTCTTGAGGCCTCTGTATACTAACTAACACCTCAGTGTTCCTTGGCTTGCTTCTGTGAGTCTTAGAGTGGATCCAGAGTTTCACAAATGCTTGAGATGTATGTAGGATCCCTACAAAGAAGGGATGGTAGAGGTAAGATGAGCTCATTAACTCTGTACATGAGACCATGAAATTTTTCTTTTTTAGAAAAAAAGGCATTCTTCTGCCTTCTCAAAAAGAAAAATATTTGATTCACTATTTTTTAGGTGCAAGATAAGAATTTACTCCTTGTTTCTGACTTAAAATAATCATTGAACAATCAAATCAACAACCTAATGATTTTAGAAAAAATGTAAAGCTTTAGAGTGGAAAATTCCCACTTCCCAACCAGCTGTTACCCTTCCAGCTGTGGCTTTAAGATTCCTGGCTGGTTACAGTGTTAGTCACTAGGTGAATTCATTAATTCGGGCTGTATTTTGCCCTGTGCAGTATTGTAGCATAGGGTTGGTTTTGGGATTGCTTGTCTGTGGAAACTTACAAAAACCTTTTTCTTACAAAACCCTAAGAAAATGTCTTCTTTGCCACTTTGTTGACATCTGTGGACTGGTCTGGCTAAATAGAAACTTGCTGCATAGGGACAGTGCCTGGCCAGTGCACATCTGTCCTCAGGAGTATAGTTGATTATTGGCTTGTAGAGGAAGTTTACAAAGATTGGCTTAAATCAGGAGAATAATTACATATAGCATTTTTAGTTAGGTAACATGCATGAATTCTTAATTTTAAAGTAACCAATCTTTGGAAGACACCAGATTCATCCCCTGTGAATTAATTTACCCACATATGTGTGTACATACATATCCAGCCTATTTCTTGGCAAAATACAGTACTCAGATATTGGACACACATTTGTCCAGCTTTACCTCAGACTCCATTTATGCTTTTCTTAACTCTAATTTTTAAGGCATAAATGGTTGACTCTTTTTATTGGCGGCAGAGATCTATGAAACAGCACTTTCTAGGGGGTTAAACCAAGAGAACCCACAGTGACTGGGACTGTAGCTTTGCAGGAAACCAAATTAGAAAACAGCAGACTGACTTTGCTGAGCACAGCAGTATGACTTTAGATCTTCGCTAACCCCTTTACTTGGCTATTCACATATGAAACAGGAATGTGGAACTCGCTGGCATAGAAGGTTTTCACATTTTAAAAGGATATAAAAAGGTACAAGAAACTGGAATATTCGTTTAGCTCAGAAAAATCTCAACATATGATAAAGATACTATGTAACTGGACAGAGCAGGGGACTCTTGGGAAGTCTTGCCTGAAAATGGATTTCAGGAGTAAGAATCTGGTGCACTACCACAAAATGTTAACTAACCTTAAGGTATTTCTGGGCTTCTAGCCATTTAGCCAGTTTGGAGGAGGTAGCCTTTAGCAAGATAATTAAAAGCCTAATGCCTTTGAGAAGCCTTACATACTTGGAGTTGCTTTTCTCAAGACATGCTAAGGAAAGATGACCAGCCCTGCAATACCCCAACAAGTGTCCCAGATTGCAAGGCTTAGTGCTAGACCAAAGTAAGAAGAGTTGTCCACCTTAGGTGTCCTCAGAATGTATTCTTATATTAATATCATTATAATTGGTAAGGCATTGGATTTTCTCATTGCTGTCAACATTTCCAGTATTTCCAGGATTGACCTGTGTGCCCTCTAATCGATTATTACTGTGAATGCAACCTAAGATTTACAATAAATAACAAAAATAGAAAAATTGAGTCGATTGGAAAAGTGAACTGGAAAAAAAATGGAAAGAGACAACTAGATAGCTATGGGTCTGTAAGTGTGAGTATATATTTTATGTCCTTATGAGGTGAAGTTTAAATTTTTTGTAACATGGAAACAATGATTATAGATTTCCCCTCACATAAGAAAGAACATGGTGTTTGATCTATTTCCCATTCTGTCCTGCTCAAGAAGCCAGAATGTGATGCTGTGTTTCTTTTTGGTGAATGTCTAAAAAGTACTTAATATGTCAGCCAAAAGCAGGTAAAGGAATCAGTGTCCTGGTAGAGTTGGAACCATTTGCTCTCAAGTCTTATGTCCTCCTACTGTCAAGGTGCTCACCAGCTAGACTGAGCATGGGATCCAAGGGTTTTCTAAGATGCCATGGACTTTGTAATGTAGTGTGGCAGCTGTGAACCCTGTTGCTCTTCTCTGGTAGTCTTCAGTGGATGATCTCTGCGCACTGTGTTGGAGATGTTAAGTGTGTTATTTGTAAGCCTTCTCTTAACAATGTCAGACAATGACGTGGGTTTGTTTTTTTTTTTTTTTTTTGATTATTAAACAGTGAGCTGAGGCTTTATTACAGGTGTTTTCAAGTTAAAATTGTGAAATACTTATTTCCCGTTCACACCAAATATTTAGTCTATTTAATGTATTAAAGAAATAGTTCTGCTTAAGAAAATGTTGCCTAAATGTTCTGTGATTTTTGGTCAACTTTTATACAGATTTGTGTGCATCTTTATGTGTTCTTTCTACCTTTGCTCTCTGCGTGTGTTAACAGTACTGTTGCTATTGGAAGGTGGTCAATTTTCCTAGCATTAAAAAGAAACATTTGAGTTATTTTCCATGTCATTTTGGGATCAGATTTGTTTTGATTTTGGTCTTTGTTTTCTGGGGTGATTACATTTTGGTGTCTACTGTGTAAATTATGCAAATACAAAAAGTTTGAATTTTGCATTTGCACGTATGATATTGTGTGTGTGTGTGTGTGTGTGTGTGTTTTAATTGTTGTGACATAAAAAAAAAACCTACCATGTCCATTTCTCAGACAGGTTGACCCTGCTTACCTAAAACACACTGTACAGTACTAGTTACACGTTTTAGACTCAAGTTTGTCTGTGACAAATTAGTAGTCATAGGTAACATTTACATTTTAAACAAAAATGGTGAAGTTCAAGTTTACCTTGAAAACACACTGAACAACAAAAACAAATATATATATATATATACATATAACTCTGTGCGTGTTTCTGTTTTGTTTTTTAAGCCCCCCCCCCATTGAAAAGTACTAAAGAACATGATATTGCAGTTACATCATAATTGTCGTGAAGTAATTGAGAGGCATCCTGGTTGAGCCATACTTCCTAGGGCTGAGTCTGTTTTCTTCATTTGTGTGTGTTCTGCAAGTCATTTTAGCCATGCTTCAGAATCAAGAAAAAAGAGAACCTCAAAAGCTGAGGTGCACAATGCTATTTGGCATTGAACAGCTTGAACATGAATAGAGTTTTAACACTTTTTTATTGGTTAAAAAAACAAACAAACAAACAGAAAACTTGAACTGGTTTACTATTAAAATTGCTATAGCATCCACAGTAAACAGTGTAGAAGACACTTGCTGACTGGAGTGTCTCTCCCAGCCTTAGGACACCTGTTAACCAGCCTGCTATATTGCTGGTTCTCGGTATTGGAGACCGTGTGTGTGATGTGGCAGAAGAATGTGGGAAACCACGAAGCTATATATTTCGGCACTTTGCACTTGCACGTCCCTCTTTTCCTCAAGTAGTAACTTCAGGGGTAAGGGTAAGTCAGTGATAGACTGAGCATGACTCTTGGGAGTGGAAAGTTACCATAATAGTTGCAATGTAAGTAGAATTTGAGGTGATTTTTTTTTTGTTTGTTTGTCTTTTGTTTTGGTTTTCTCTTCCTCATAATACTGTTTGTCACTATAGAAGTTCTAAAATTGGGGAATAAGACGTGATTCCACAGTAAAGAAAAGGTACTTTTGAACACGTGGTTCTGGAAGTACATTGTGAGTACATTGTTGAAGGATTCATTCAGTTGAGGGAGTGACTTGAAGTGGGTCAGTATGAGGTCTTAGAATGCACCTTGTGTAGGTGTTCATGCAAGAAACCCAGACATTACTTACGAAGCAGCCATCGGAGGTACGAGGTCGAAGACTGACAACCACAAGCTACCGTAAAGACCACAGTTGTTAACAATCTGGGTGCCTAGAGCTAAATGCCAGGTGGTTTAGGTGTCTGTGTGCTAAGACTGCTGCTGAGCAGTCCGGACCATGACCATACGGGACATCAGCTAAGTATGAGGTGCTCTGGGGTGCAGTGTGCTGCTTTGCACCTACTGGTATGCCCCTATGTAAGTGAAAGTACTAATTGTTCATTTGTGTGACTGAAATGTGTTAGGGAACTCCCTGAGATTCTGAGTGCCTTTGTGTTTGATGGTAGCAAACTGCCAGTCTTGGCCGTGGAATCCATGCTTGTTTAGCTGGAGGTTTATGTCTTCTGCTTTTCAGTCGGAAGTTGTTTTCTCAAGAGATCGTGTCTCTGGTGGCTCGTTATTGGCAGGACTTGATTACACTACATCATGTAAGTACCATATTTGTACATGACTCTTTTAAGAGGTTATTTGCATAAGAGTGGGCTGCAGTAGAAAAGGGAAGATTGAAATGAGCCTGTTTGCTATTGGAATGAAGTATTTTAGTAGGAATGTCTAGCTTGCCCCTTTCAGTTAAAAGTTTTGCCCAAGAACCACAGTTACTTCATTTCAACTCTGAAGTGAAGCTGTGTATTTGGCATTTTAGAACACTCCTGGTCAAGTGCAGGCATATTTTATAAGTAATTGGATCTTATAGGAATAATTGAATGCCTTCATCTGTAACAGAATTAGTGGCCTGCAAGGCCTTGTGGTTTCGTGCAATGCTCTGCAGTTGTTAAAGGGGGAAGTTAATCACAAGATACCTGCTAAGGGAAGCCAGAGGCACAGAAAAATACTATTTCCAAAATGAAAGTCACTGACGGGAATGTCAAAATTTTTTAGTTTTTAACTAAAGGATTCTATTCCCCATCACTATTTAAGGTTTAAACAAAACTAAATACAAGTTAATGAAATTAAACTAGAATTTGGAGAACTAAATTTTGGTGCTCAGCATTTGTAACAATGTATGTGTAACATGGTGCAGTTTTATTTGCAGGACTGTCAACTTCCTCCTTTAGAAAAATTCATTATCATGGAATACCTAAGTCTTGGTATTTGTTAAGTACAGAAATGCCATGAGGAGAAGATTACCATCAAAAGTGAAGGTGTATTTTGTGTCCATCTATGTCTGACTGTTACCAGTGGGTTTACCTTTACTCCAGGCAGCATGGCCACTTAGGGTAGCAGTTCTTGACTGCTTAGGAAGGCTCAGACATACAGTTCTTCAGGTCTATGGGTCATGATGGGAGGATTTCTATGACTTACAAATACTGTGAGCATTTTCTGAAAGCAGCAGCATCCAAAGGCTGTTTAACCAAGAACACAGGATGGGAACACTTGAAGAAAGTATGCTGCAGTGACCGTCATCTTCAATGGTGGGACAGAGCCTTCAGAGATGTAGAACGGTGTGATGGCTGGAAGCTGTGTCAAATTAGGATCAGACTTCTAACTTGCCTGTTTCTGTGATTAAATCATTTCACTGTTGTCTTCAGTTTCCCTGTTTCCTGAATTTTCTGATAGTGGGATATTGATTTTGAAGACAGTTAAGGGAGAAATGTGAGCATTTGTGTTCTGACCTTGGAGAGCATAGAGTCTGTACTGGTCACTGTGGGGAGATAGTAACCGAATGTTAAACTGGAAGAAGGAAGGCACTACAACCACAAAACCTCAGTAGCAAATGTCAGCTGTGCAACAGCAGCATTTTGCTTATGGCAAGGCCTATGATTACTCTGGTGTCTAGAAGTCTTGCCTGCTTGGCCATATTCTGGCCTCAATTAGTAGCATTTTCTCCTGTATATTTTGTCCTCTGTCACTCTAGTATATTCTTGGAGGTGGCTGGACAAATGACCACAGCCAGTCTACAAAGCCATCAAGTCTGCATGGACTATGCCAACTAGCACTGATCAAAAGTGAGTTGTGAGGTCAGATACATGGGAAAGTGATACATGTCTTGAGTTGAACAAAATTCAGAGAAAGTTGCAAGGAATTTGGAAAGTTAGGGTCTTAGAAATCCCTCGGCCGGTCTCTTGGTTTGTTGCTGTATGATGGCCAGCCAGAGGCAGATGGAGATGCTAAAGAGATCTCAAGCAGAGTTTTAACTGTTCATTTGGTTCAAAGTAAATTTTATAGAACATAGAATAAATGCACATTTTTACAACACCTTGCAAAGAGTTCAAAGCAATGTGGTTTTGCATCAGAACTACCAGTGAGCCTGACTGTTGTCATGTAACTAGATGTTCACTTTCTGGTCTCTTCAGAACAAGTAGAGTTCTCACCTCATAACTGAGGCTTGAGGAATCATTGGTCCAAAGAACCCGCTTTTGTACAGTGACCACTGGTGCCCCTTCCTGAGCCTACATGGGATTTCCTTATGCCAAGATGTCACCTGAATGCTTAAGGAGACATTATCGATAAGGTTCAGCAATAATGTGGCCGATTAAGGTGTGTTTTGGTTCTGGTGCTGATTTTTTTCTTTTATTTTTAAGGCCACTTACCCTTTTCTGTGGCCCAAGAGATCAGTTTCCCAAGTTAGTCACCCACATGATGCCCAGCATCACCTACTGTGGCTTTTAGAAGACTGAGAGCATTGCTTGGTATATATTTAAATGGCCTCCCTGCCCCATATTCTGCCTGCAAGCCCCAAAACTTATTTTGACAGTCACATTCCTGTGAACACATAATATCAAAATATTTTGTGGTCTTTAACTGGCAGCTCAGTGGCTGAGAAGTTTTTTTTTTTTTAATTTTTTTGTTTTTCTCATTCTAAACTTTCCCTATATACTCATAAATTCAAAATACCAGAACCAACAAAAATCAACTAGCAGCCAGAGAGAATCATTGTTTGATATGTACTTAATGGTATCTATGTGCACAACAGGAAACGGTGCTTCCCTTGGAGGCCATTCGGCAAAGAAAAATACAAAAGTCACAAAAAAAGTTAAAAATGTAGTGATTCAAACAACAAACTGTGTGTGTGTGTATGTGTATTAGGCTAAGGACTGAAAGGTCTCTGTTGGTTTATTTAAATTTGAAGTTTTGGAGTTAAATATAAGAGCTAAAATGTGCGTGTGTCTTAAACCGTATTTTTTCTGTTAGTGTGTTTGGAGCAAACATTCTGTACTTTGTAGGTGTCCAAATGTACAACGAACTAGAGTTTGCTCAGCTGGCAACAGTGTTCAGATACACACTGAAATAGTTAATCAAGCATATGTATAGCGTTGAACTAATTTAATATAGCATAAAAATGCAGATACTTATAATTAAGGTTTTGATAAGTTGTTCAGATATTAGACAAGAATCTGTCATTTTAAATGTTTACAATTACCCCAAAAGTACTTTTAGGGTATTAATTTGGGAATGTTTTCTAAAGCTGCACAATTAGGGTTGGAAGAGATAGTTCAGTGGTTAGGAGCACCAGCTGCTCTTCAGAGAACCTGGATTTAAGCCATCTGTAGCTCTAGTCCCAGGGCATCTCATGCCCTTTTCTAACCTCCATAGGCTCTGCATGCAATACACAGGCAGGTGGTTTGAATAATGGCCTCATAGGATCATATATTTGAATGCTTGGTCTCCTAGTTAGTGGAACTCTGAAAAAGAGATTAGAGGGTGTGGCCTTGGAGGAAAGTATCTCACTGGGCCCAAACTTTCATTAACCTGCTACTCCTAGTATCTACCTGCTTCCTAAATCAGGATGTGAAGCTTTCAGCTACTGCCCCAACACCATGTCTGTGTTCTTCCCACCATGGAGATTGTGGGCTAACCCTTTAAAACTTTAAGTTAAATGCTTTCTTTTATAAGAATTGCTTTGATCTTGGTGTCTCTTCACATCAGTAGAACAATAACTAACAGCATATTCATGAAAACAAAAATCTAAACCCCCAAAAAGCTAATTATATTTTTAAAAAAATCTCATAAATTGTAAGTAGTACTCCTTTGATCCCTGGCCTCAAGAAGCAAAGATTTCTGTCTTTTATTCTGTTTTTCCTCAATGGTTGCTAACATTGCCAGTGAAAGCTCACTGATCTGTAGGCCCATGAAATTACAGGTGAGTTATGCCTTCACTGTTCCCATGGTGACTCCTGCTATCCTGCTGTGACAAAATCCCCATCCTTAGGCTCTTCTCTTGACACTAGCTCAGTGGGGCAGAGTTCATCTCACATTTGTTACGGTGTGTGCTCTGAGTCCTTAATTCTGCAAGGCTATAGAGTGCTAGTACACCATTTTGAGTTCACCTTCATTTTCTATAGCTCACAGGCTCTAACTCCTTTCTAAAAAGTGAAAAGTTAAGACAGCTTTGCTATTTGTCACCTCTACACAATTACGGTGACACACTCCTGGTCCCCTTGCTAACTTAGGAGTGCCTTTCTGCTTTGGAAAGCCTTCTGGTCTTTGCACTTCAAATTCACTCATTAAAGAGCAAATTTAACTTCACCTTCTCCACGAAGTCTTCCATAACCACCTCTGTTGAAAATGGACCCCTTCCTATAAGCAATAGCTGGCATTAGCACTGGGTTGTTCACCAAGTGGGTCCTGGAGGAGGGGCCAGTGGTGGACATGTTAAACAACATTGAGGTCATGTTACAAAGGGGTTGTTTCCTAAGTGGGGGAGGTCCCAAGAGATGGGGCCTTTAATTAGCAATACATGGGTCATTAAAGTCCTTGGGATCAGATACTAGATCTATTTCACCCCAGTTTATGTGTGTGAGCAGTTCAGAAAGGGAGGGAGAGAAGAAAATACTAAGGGAGCTATTCAAACAAAGCATGTGCTCCATCGGGTGCTCAGAAGACCTGCCTGGACTGATTGTCTTTGGATGCCTTCCTTTCTGAGCTCATTTGTTCTTAGTGTTTTGTTTGGTTTTGTTTTGTGGGGGGTTTTGTTACGGTTTTATTTTTATTTTGTTTTTTCTCTCCTCACAGTGCTTGGTAAGCTGCCCTTCTTTTCTGTCTACAGGGTCTGTGGTAGTTTGGATATACTTGGCCCCAGAAACTCATAGAGAGTGGCACTATTTAGAGGTGTGGCCTTGCTGAAGTAGATAACACTTTGTTGGGGGAAGTATGTCTCTGTGGAGACGGGCTCTAATGTCTCTTTAGCTCAAGCTTCCCTCAGTGTGACTTTCAGACCACTTCCTGTTGTCTTCAAGATGTAGGACTCCCAGCTACTTCACCAGCCCTGCACCTACCTACATGTTGTCATGCTCCGGCCATGGTGATACTGAACCAAACCTTTGAACTGTAAGTGAGCCAGCCCAGTTTTACGTTTTCCTTTGTAAGAGTTGCTGTGGTCATGGTGTCTCTTCACAGCAATAGAAATCCTAAGACATAAGTTGATACCAGGGCGGGGTTTTTTTTTGAAGGAGTATGGACTTTGGGGCTGTGGACTAGAAAAGCAGTTGAAAGCAGGTAGTGGTGGTATACGCCTTGAGGCCAGTTGGTGTACAAAGTTCCAGGACTGCACAGAAAAACCCTGTCTCTAGGGGGAGGGGGGAGGAAGAAAGGGAGAGAGGGAGAAGGTTGATGCTTTAAGGACTGCTTAATGGGCCAGATTAGTAGAAGCATGGAAGTGTGATTTGATGAACTGTGTGTGGGGCGGGGTAGGGCTGGCTCAAGAGAAGTGCCTAGAGATTGTTTTGTGATACTTTGGTGAAGAAAGTAGCTGCTTTTTGCCCTTGTCCAAAAAATTTGCCTGAGGCAAAAGTGAAGAATTTTGAATTCCCTTGGCAGAGAAAATATCTCCAAACAGCCTAGTATAGATTCTGTTTTGTGGTTATCCATGGTGACTTTAGTGAAGATTTAAAATGAAAAGGAGCACGTGAGCAGGATACATTACAAAATGTAAGGTGCAAGGGGAAAAAGCACTAAAAAGTGAAGTGGAGCTAAATCCTGTGTTCAAGGAGATGGAGAGATTGAGAAATGGAGGAAAGGGAGCGGTGACCTCACCCTGAAGGCCATGTTTGCCTGTATGTGTTGCCGCGCCCCATGATAATGCACTGAACCCCTGAACTATAAGTGAGCCAGCCCAATTAAATGTTTTTGTTTTTGTTTTTAATAAGACTTTCTGTGGTCATGGTGTCTCTTCACAGTAATAGAAACCCTAACTAAGACAGGGTCCATGTTGATCAGCGGCTGTTCTTTACTCTTTTGTGTTTACAAGTTCTAGTGAGCTACGAAGTAGCTGTGTGTGGAACAAATGTGGAGTGAGGACATATGGGTAACTTCTCTCATAACAAACAGCATTGGCCTTCGATGGGGAAACTGTGAATGTGGAGGTACTCAGCCTGACCCCCGAGAGCCAGTGGACAGCATCTTGTCTTAGTTTGTCTTTAGTGCATATTTAGAAGTGGCAGATAGAAGCCCACATGGGTCTAAAACTAGCTATTACAGTGTGGTCTTCTTTCTTTGTGTTTGCTTTTTTTTTTTTTTTTTTTTTTTTTTCCCCTTCAGTGCTAGGGATAAAAATGGCCTTGCATGCTAAGCAACTGCTCTCCCACTAAGCTACATCCCAGCCCTGTACTGCTGTCCTAATGGTACCTGATGTCCCTCTATGGGACATAGAAGTGCACAGTACAACAGAAGCATAGAATGTATTAATTACCATCTTTAGAAAGGCATAGACTTTGCTATGGCATGAGAAACCGTGATTTGTGATTCATGGTATAAGGAAGATGTTGCCTAGTTTAGAAAATGATGCAAAGTATCAGATCCAGGTGGCAAGAGAATATTGGTATGATGGCCTAGTGGGTAAAGGTACTTGCTTGCAAAGCCTGGCTACCTGAGTTCAGTTCTAAGACATACTTAGTAGAGAAAACTTGCTCCTGAGAGTTGACCTCTGATCCCCACACATGCATCATGGCACATACAGCTCCTCTTTCTCATACCCACACACACATGCACACAAAAACTTTCAAATGTAATAAAAAGTATGAGTGCTCAGTCATGGCTCTTACTCTCTGATGCATTAGGATATTTTTATTAGAGCTCTAAGTCAAATGTGTTAGTTGATTGATCAGCCGGGCCCTAATGTGGGATTTCTTTCTGTATGCTGTGAATATCATTCGTTAGTAAAGGTACTTTTGGGGCCTATGGCAGAGAATCTCAGAAGGAGGTGGGAAATCTGAGCATAGATCAAGCGGGGGGGGGGGGCAGATTCAAACCGCCCAAGAAGCAAGATGTAAAGAAATAGAGCCACATGGCAGACAGATTAATGGAAATGGGTTAAGTTAAGATACAAGAGCTAGCTAGCAAAATGCCTGAGTCATAGGCCGAGCAGCATGTAATTAATATAAGCTTCTGTGTGTTTCTGTGAGACTGCGGGTCTTCAAGTTAGCAGGTTTGGATCATGGGCCAGACAGGCCAGAAAACTTATTACAAGACTGTTGTGGGAGAAATATTCTCCCTATTGGGAGAACCTTGGTTGCTGTCATGGGTGCCAACAAAGCAAATTATAAGGCATGGTAGGGATCTATAGCACGGAGGTTTCAGGAGAACTGTCAGATGCCCAAAGTGGGCAGGAAGGATGGGAGAGTTAGCTGAAAGTACTACTTAACAGAAGCACGGGCTTTGGGTGGGGTGAACTGGGTTGATGGGGATGGATGGGGCAAAAAATGAAGGTTAGAACAATGAGAAAGCTCAGGAGATTCTGGAACAGAGAATGGCTTACTTGGGGAAACTTCTTCATATATATAATTTGAAATCTGCCCCAATCTTAGCATTCCCTGTTCTGGGCATTCCTAGTAAGGTAATTTCTTTCCAGCACAAGAGGCCCACACCTCAGGCCTATTTACCTGGTGTATAGTGTTTTATGATGGCACTCAGCTCAGATGGTGTGGGCAGCCCTCTGACTTCATGTCTGAAAAGAAATGTGTTTTGACTGTAATCATAAACCTTTGTGAGAACATCATCTTTGGGATGACTTTTAGCAACTGGGTGTCTTTGAGAGACTTCCTCATGGAATCCATTGAATTTCATATCCTAGTACTCCAGACTATGAGTCAAAAGGAAGAACTAGTATGTTCCTTTGGTTTGGGGATTATAAAAGAGTTCAGTGACATGATGGGAGAGCATGACAGTCCCCTACAAATGTCCTCATCCGGCAAGAAGGGTTGGCACTCAGCACTGGAGAATGCAGGGATGATTTTTTAAGGAGATTGCAGATGGGAGAACATTGGCTGCAACCAACTAAGCTTTTAAAGATGAACCATTGCCCTTTTCTCAGGCTCTGGCCTGGAGGAAGAAGGAGTCTGTGAGACCTGGCAGACTAGACAGTACTTAATGGTCTCTCTGGTGTTTGGTCCTCCTTGGGTACTGAGAGAGGTGGGTGCAGGCAGAGAGCCCCTCTTCCTGAGTTCTTCAGCTCTACTCCAGCCCCCTGTGGGCTTCCTTAACTTCTGCCTTGCTCACTGTTCCAACAGAAGGAGTAGAGCATGCCAGGCACCTCCCACCTCCCTCTGCCTGCCACTGGCCTGGAAAACAGTTTTTTTTTCTTTTCTTTTTTTTGCTACCAACAGACATCTGCCATAGGCTTTAAGCTACTGAATGAGGGGGAGAAACTACCATGCTTCTGGACTGACTGTATGTTCAGAAAATTCTGTTTCCATAGTAGCACGGCTGACCCCATCCTCACCAAGATGCCACAGGGTACCTACCATGTTCTTCCAGGAGTGATGATGGTAAAGGTATTATTGAGTGTTGAGATCTGCCAGCACCTAAGTTCTTTACTGGGCTAGCAGGCAAATAATACCTGGAACAGCCACAAATTATTCACTTGTTGCCATTTGGTGTTGGCAGTAAAAGAGGAAATGATGTAACGAGACTGTTTTTTCTTTGTGGCTCATAAACAAACCCTTATATCAGTTTGTACAGAGAAGTTTAGAAATATTTTGAGAATAGAAATGTGTAGGTGGTCTTGGGTAGAGCTCTTGTGCCAGATACCATGTTAACAGCCAGCAGATAAAATCCACGGGAGGCCACTGCTTTGGACTGAGCTGATACTCAAACCCAATAGTCCAAATCAAACTCCAATCTTTTAAGCTATGTTCCCGGGGCCTTAATAAATTGGGTTGCTTATCTGACCTAAGAAATCATGTGAAAGATAATGGAGACTGGACAAGCTCTTGTGCAAAGAAGCAATGTCCGTATGGCTCCTGGCCTTGTAGGATGGCGTAATATCTTCAGGAGACTGTCTGGAGTAATTTTGGCTTCTTCCTAGTGTTGAGATTGAAAGAGGAGAACACTAGGAGTAGCACATGATTGCAAAGGAGCTTCACGTGCTGGTGAGTAGAGTGAAGTTTAAAATGTAGATAATGAGCTGGACATGGTGGCACTTTAGGGGTCAGAGGTAAGAGGTTCTCTGGGACTTTGAGGCCAGCCTGGAGTACATAGCATGTTCAGCCAGGGGTATTTAGAGATATTCTGTCTAAAATAATAATAATAATAATAATAATAATAATAATAATAATAATAATAATAATAATAATAAATTAATAAAACTAAAACTACTTTTTAAAAGTAGCTAGTCCCATTGATTTTAGAGACTGGGCTCTCTTAAGAGAAAGTCTTCTGGTATATGCTATAGGGAAGGCTCATTTGGTATATATATAAGAGAAGTATATTATCTGAAGCAAAGATCATAGCAGTTCAGGTGGAAAGTACTGTGTCAGAGTATCATGTGGCATGTGACTTTGCACAGAATAGTGAGCTGCAGTGTGATGAACAGCAGAGTATACACACTTTGAAATGGCACAGAACATTGCATCCATCTATCAATAGGACATTTATTATATAATTTTCCTATGTGATTTTGTGGGCCCCTCTGTAAAATATAAGACAAGGGGGAGGTACATTTTGAGCCTGGTGAGAGGTGTTCATGGGTATGCGAGAGAGGGGCTAGGGATCTGAAGGATCACCCTGAGAAATCACTTGGGGTGAGATGCTATGGTGGTTGTCTTTGGGAGAACTGAGGCTTGTGTGCATGCATGCATGCATGAGTCCAGGCTGACTGGGGGAGATCTCGGGCTGCAGACCCAATGCTGGCATAAGCAGTACTTTCTGAGCAGTAGGGCAGGTAGATTTGATTCAGTGAGCTGGCGGATGCTCTGCCATGCCAGTAGAGTTCATGGTTAGTATTAGAAGAAGGGTTAGTCTCTTGTGAGGTGTGGTCTGTGATTACCAGAAGATGAAGTTTTATCTTTTGGTTTTAGATATTACCTATAATCTAACAAGTACCCAGTTTATATCCACAGTCCCTGATTCCCTAATATACAGACTTGACTGTGGAACAGCTCCTGAAGTGTTGGGTATTACAAACTTGAGTGTGGACAGATGGGAGGGACCTCTTCTGTCATTTGTCCTATGGAATTATTTCACTTAAAGTCTCCCTCATCTGAAAGACCCATACTGCCATCTTTGAGAACATCCTCCACTCTTCTCTTTGATCTTACATCCAATTCATCAGCATATTTTTAAAGCTGCACTCAGAATGCAAGTGTACTTGAGGTTTGCATGATAATTGGAGAAAATGGATAGGCACATACACAAAATAGTATATCTGGAACTGATCAGCTGCAGCCGCACAGTGATTCTCTGGCTGTATTATTCTCTTCTCTTTGAAATAAATAATACTCATTTACTATTTGTATGCTTTTATCTATACATGAAGTCATTTATCTCCACACTGGTCCAAGTTACCCCCATCTTGCCTGAATTATTTTTGTAGTCTCCCACCAGGTCACATGGCTTCTTCTCTGTCTTATGTAAGTTAGAATCCATCCAGTCACCTGTTCAAGGTAATCATTTAAAAAATGACGTCATAGTATGTCACTCTTAGCTCTGAACCAACTAGTGATATTTGGGTGTGTGTGTGGGGGGGGTTATTTTCTAGTATTTTCAGTTTATATAGGAGCAGGAGGAAGTTGGATATGGTGGGATAATTCCATTACTTATGGAGGCTAGGGATAGGGGTAGTTCAAGGTCACCCTTGGTTACATAGTGAATTAAAGGTTGGTGTGTTCAACCTGACAGAAGCTAAGGACCTCAGTTGAGAAAATGCTCCCATCAGATCAGCCTGTAGGGAAGCCTATAAAGCATTTTCTTGATCGATGACTGATGTGAAAGGGCCAAGCCCACCGCAGGTAGTGCCATCCTGGGCAGGTGGTCCTGGATTGTATAAGAAAGCAGGCAGTATTTTGTCCATGGTCTCCACACTTGTTTCTGCCTCCAAGTTTCTGTCCTGCTTGAGTTCCTGACTTGGCTTCCCTCAGGGATGGACTGTGATTGGGATTTATGAGCCAAATAAACCCTTTATTCCCCAAATTGCCTGTGTCCGTGGTATTTTATCACAGCAACAAAAACCTACCTAGGACAGTGAGCATGTGACTTAAGTCCCTGTATTAAAAAGCCAAAGAGACAAATAACAGCAAAACATCTACCACTTTTATAAGCAAAGTTCATTGCTCTTTTGCTTATAATTATTTTCTAGTCTTCCAGAATTTAAGATTTGGTTTTCCACTGTGACTGTGCTGGGGGTTTGTGTTTTGGAGAAAAGACACTGAAGTGTTGTCTCATATTTCATAATAGAAGGCCATACTGGTTGTTGCAACTTGAACCTCAATATTATTTCATGATAAAAGGCAATTTTTCCTCCCTTATAATGGACAAATTATCTGTGCAATTATCTAGATCCCCAACCATGACTCATCTACTGGCTTCAGTGTTCATGATAGATCCAGCCTGGGTCAGTCAGTCAGCACTGTGGTGGCTAGGTAGTGGTGATTTCCACAGATTTATTAGCTGATATTATTTGTGAGAACATGTTTTATTTTCTCCTGATGGAAATCATTCCAGGGCTTGATATTAATGCCAGTTTCTCTGAGATCAGAAATTATGGATTTTAGATAGAAATCGATACAATATGGGAAACATTAAGATCAAATACGATGGAAGACCTGGTAAATAAAACCTTGGAAATGAGGCAAAGTTGGTATATTCAAGGGCAAATAAGAAAGTCAGTGAAACTGGAACATAGCAGTGTATCCAAGGGGAATCTGAAGGGTAAGACCAGAGAAGAGGCATGTATGTCTAGGTCATGGGGACCTTGTTGGCTTCATCCTTACAGCAATAGGAAAACAATGAAGGATGTGAGATGATCTGATTTGCTTTTTTTGAAAGATCACATTTTTCTTACTAATTTGTCCTGCCCTAGGATAAAACTTGGTTGAACTAGTTTCTAATACTTTGGGTTAAAGAGGGCAGGTATCCTTAATCATAGTGGTGGTGCACAATGACAAGCTTTATGGAAGGCCATTCTGAAGTAAATCAAAATTGTGAAGATTTGGTCCAAAAATTCTATCATGGAGAATTTGTCTTATTTGTATATGCAAAATGACATAAGTATAATGTTACTCAATGAAACATAATTTGTAATAGTAAAACACCAGCAACAATATGTGTTTGACAGCAGAGGATTAATTGAATATGTCATAATGCCTTCATACAGTAGAATATTGTGCAGTTGGCAAAAACATGAGTACATTCTTCACTCACTAACATAGAATAGTTTCTAAGAAATAATAAGCAACACAGACTAGAACAATGTAAAGAGGGATGAATCGTGCAATGTGTCTTTGGCCATGGATTACATCTTAGGATATAATGTATCTGCTGATGTGATGTCTTTGAGGAGGAATAAGAAGGCTTTAATGGCTTTCCTCACAAACTTCCCATTTTATTCTCTCTAAGTTTATTTCCTATTAAAAAGTGGGAAGAACATTAGAAGATATTTTGTCATGTAGTTGGACAGCAGTAAAAGCTAGCTATCATTTGGGATTTGGGCCCATGTAACTGGGTACAACTGATAGAGGTAGTGGTGGGGTGGAGGGAGAAAGAGGCGTGTCCTGTCTTCCACAGACAACTGAGCCCCAAAGACATTATCTAAATAAAAGTGCCTTGCAATCTCCAAGACAAGGGCATTGTCAGGACCAAGGGAAAATGGTGGTGAGTGAGTGAGCAGGAAACCACTGGCCTCTGAGTGCCAACCTGGTGCTGACCCAGTTCTCTGGAGGAGGTCAACCCTGGAGAGAACAGAACCACATGAGAGAGATCTATGTAAACAGTCCTTAGCCTTTTCTACCCAGAGTGCTCTCCGGCTCTTACAATGCACAATGGATGAATACAACTCAAGCAGAAAGTAGCAGTCTTGTGTGGAAGCTTCTAGAGAAAGTGGAACCCAAGGAGGAGAAGAGGATTCTCTGAGCCCTATGACCAATGTATAGATTCTCCCTGCACCTCATCTGGCTTCGTAACTATGGAAATCTATATAAAGCAGAGGAATCCAAACTCCAAGGTTCCCTGGGGGAAAGCAACACCTGGAAGGAAGGCTAGAGGAAACCAAGCGATTTCGGCCTTCCACTGTAACTGAGCTCAGAACTCTACTGACAGGATGGAAGAGCCGCAGGACAGCCCCTGCCCATGAGCCAAGAACCAAACTGAAAAAGACTTACAGAATTCAATGCTATCCGTCACAGAACTAATAGGATCTGTGTGATAGCTTACTAGAACAGTCCTTCTCTGAGGAATATAACAGAAACCAGAGTCTCTGCAGTAAATCCTCCTGAGTGTCCAGTCGAAAATCAGAAGCAATTCAAAGAAACAAAAAAAAAAAAAAAAATGGAACAAGTGACGTCTTCAAAATAGCAGAATTAACAGGCAAGAGCTTCAAGACTATTTTAATCACTGTTTTTGTTAGATTATTTTTTGAAACAGTCTCTCAACATAGCCCTAGCTCTCCTTGAACTCACCATGTAGACTAGACTGTCTTCAAACTCCTAGAGATCCTTCTGCCTTTGTCTCCAGAGTGCTGGTCTAAATCTTTTTGAGGAGCCAGCAGGAGGAATAACTGATTAATGAAGACACATGAAGATTAGAAGACCCTTATCAAAACTTTAGAATGAGAAGATGAGTGTATCTAATAAGGTGTCCACAGATAAGATGTTGTGCTGACTGGTTTGTGTCAGTTTGATGCCACCTAGAGGCATCAGAGGGGAGGGAGCTTCAGTTGAGGAAATACCTGCATATCATGGGACTACAGGCAAGACCGTAGGACATGTGCTTAATTTGTGATCAGTGCAGGGAGAGCCCAGCCCACTGTGGGTGGAGACACCCCTGGACTGGTGGGCCTGGATTCTTTTAAGAAAGCAGGCTGAACAAGCCAGTAAGCAGCGCTCCTCCGTGGCCTCTGTATTCGCTCCTGCCTCCAGGTTCCTGCTCTGCTTGAGTTCCTGTCCTGACTTACTCAGTCATAACCAGTGCTGTGGAAGTGTCAGCCAAATAAACCCTTTTTCCCTTTGTCATAGGGTTTCATCACAGCAATAGACAAATATTAATCAAAGAAAGGACCAGCAAACTTGAGGTCATTCAAATGAAGAACACATTCCAGCATTCATATATTCATGCACATGCAGTTCCAGGGGATTGACTGCCCCCTTCTGGCTTCTGAGAGTACCAGGTAAAGCATGTGGTGCACAAACAAATATACAGGTAAAACATTTATACACATAAAATAATAAAAACTAAAATATTTTAATTGCAAAAAAAGAATACAGCTTTATTGACCTGGGTCAACAGGTATAGTCACATATAATTGCATTTCATAGGAAGGAAAAGGTCAGCAGGAAAAAACAAATACTTCCTTCAAATTCTCCAAGTTTCCTCAAAAAATAGCATCTGTAGGTCTAGGAAAATCAACAAATCCTATGCAGGACAAAATACAAACAAGCCCTATATAAGCACACACAGTTAAACCATTAGGTAAGTTATCAGAGCTAAGAAAATAATCTTTGAATGGTCAAAGGGTAGATGGCAAAGCACATACAGAGGCATACAGGGATCAGGATGGCTTCTCACCACCACAGTCAGTTACCAGACAATGCATTCTTAAGGCAAAAAGACAACAACCACAATAACAAAGTTATTCCATATCCTAAAAATGTATTTCATCAACAAAGCTTCAAATGCCCAGAAAACTAGAGAATGTGTCATTTAGGAATCACGCAACCCCAGCTGGTCAAGGTGGTTTTTCGGGCTGGAAAGAAAGAATGTTGTTAGTAAGGATGAGTCACACACTGTAGTATGTGTGTCTAGAGAGCCCTGGCATGGGTGAGGTTGCCAAGGTTATAGATAGAAAAGGCAATGCTGACAGGCCACGTGCATGAAGACTGGAGCTAAAGACCATCAGTGAGCACTCGGATCTCAGCTGATGGAACGATGGAGGAGAAAACCTAATCAAGAGAACTAAGACAAATTCAACAATGCACAAAAGAGCAGTGGATGTTGGGGTAGCAGCTGTTGTCACCAGGCTCCCTCCTCATCCTCTTCAGCGGAAAAGCCAATGCTGAGCTTATTCCTGCAACAGAATGAGCCAGGGCTAAGAGAGAAATGGCTAGTATTCCACTGTAGGTTTTTTCCTTCTATATATCTCTTCCAGGAACCAGTGCCCAAGTGGCTCCTGAGATTGTGGCACGTGGGTGCAGAGTGATTGAATTTTAGAGAAGGAGGAGACTATATATAGTGATAAATGACATATAAATAAGTTGACTGGAGAGGGGAGGAAGGTGACATCAGGAGGAGTCCATTTTCTTGAGAATAGTCAGGAAAGGCTCAGCTCCACTCCATTTTAGGCAAAAGCCCAAGAAGTGATGAGGAAAGACCCTGGTAGAGGACAAAGTAGCTAGCAGAGGCCCATCATAGCAAGCCATGTGATGATCTACAAGAACACGCCAGATTGAGGGAAGAGTAAGCGGTATAGCCAAGGAGGGAGATGCTTAGGGAGTCTGGGGACATTTGGGAGGGCTGAGGTGTAGCTGGAAGCATGTGTGAGAGAGAAAAGCAGTGACGGACCAGAGCATTCTGCTCTATCACAAGCTCTTGGGGAGCTGTGAAAAGAACCTTGATTGGTCACAGAGAATCACTCTGAAGAAGAGAGCTCAGTTGAAAGACTCTTGCCAAAACGATGCAGACGGAATGGTGGTGGCAAAGGACTTGGATTTAGGATGTACTCTGAAGATGAGGCAAACAGGTTAGCTGCCAGTTGGGAACATGTTCATGTTTTTCACTTTCTGTATGAAGCTGCTGATAGCCCAGTCTGTCAGAAGACTAGGAGAATGGGGTGGGCTGTAGGTTTGAGGGACATCCAGAGTTCTGAGTGTGTTTCATTCTTCCCAGTGGCACTGGAGACATAACAACTGGGCATATAAATGTGAAGTACAGGGGAATGACTAGGCTGGAGTTGTAAGTTGTGGACCCTAGTGCTGTGTAACCGATGACCACTTAGGAAGTGCTAGCAAGGAGGTACAGACATTTTCATGGATCCTCTAAAGTTCAAGGGTTAGAAAAATGAGTTGACCCTAGTAAGGAAATTGGGTTGGGTGAGCGGTGACATCAGAGGACAGGGGTAAAGTTCTTGAGATGACATTTCTCAGAGGAAAGAGTTTCAAATATGACAAGTAAAAAAAGACAACCGAAGGATTTTAGATTATAATTATGGACATCGTTGGTGACAACATACTAGCAGTTTCTGTGAGCAGCGGACAAAAATCCTGAGCGATTGCGGCCGAGAAAGAATGAGTTGAGGAAGTTGAGATAGTACTGTGAAGCTATTTCCAAGGGGTTTTGCCAATAACAGATGCAGAGAAATAAGGTGGACAAGTGAGGGTTCTGTAGAAGATCGGGAAGCACATGGGGTTCTCTCAGAGAAGGACTGAGCAGAGGGAGGAAAGCAGTGGGCTGTGCCTGCTATGGTAGGCAGCCGGAGGCTGATGTGAGGTACAAACACAAGCCCAGCGGAGTAAGAGGGCAGCTGCTGCCGAGGGCATGAACAAGGTCTATTGTTTGGGTAAGAAAGACTCACTGACTAGAGTGAAGGGGAGAGTGTTGTACATGGAGAAGAGTGAAGACACAGTGAGGGAACTGAGCAGACTGGGTGAGTAGAGAGCATTGCTGGCACCTCCAGAGCCCAACACTTGCATGGGAACATTCTGCAGGTCCTCTAAGGAAAAGATGTACTGCATGGTGATGCCAACCCTGAGCGCTAAACTTGCACAAAAATATGCAAGGAGGCTGCTCCATCCACCTGGGGGCTAGAGTGAAGAAACTAGGGAGGAGTCACAGCAGTGCTCTGGACAAGCAATCCGTGGGAGTAGACAGCCCTGAGCTTTGTAGCTGTTGGCTCAGTGCTGTCTTGAAGTCTCTTCAGCTATCTCTGTCTGCATGCAGTAAGGGGGGGGGGGGGTGTCACAAACTATAGTGGGGTTTCCAGGTGGTGTGGGAACGGGACAGAGAAATTGAAGGCATGTTTATTAGAGGCTAAGTAAAGAAACAGCACATGAAACATCGAGTTCACCTCGAGAGACATACTTTTATGTTTACGAGATGGTACCAGAGACAAGCAGACACAAAACGTTTCCCTGCTCAGATCCCCAAGGACAGTGTCTTCTTGTCTAGTCAGAATTTGTAAGATTTTGTGTTCTTTGTTTTTATGTTGGAGCCTTGCAGTGCTGTCTCTGGCTGGTCTTGAACTCCTAGACTCCAATAGTCCTCCTGCTTCAAGATCCTGAGTAGCTGAGAATAGAGACACATTACTATGCCTGACTAGGACATATCTCCTCCCTCACTCCTCTGTGTGTGTGTGTGTGTGTGTGTGTGTCTGTCCCCACATCTGCACATCCATGTAACAGTGCGTGCGCGCGCACACACACACACACACACACACACACACACACACACACACACACACACACACAGAGAAGATGCTGTTAAGTGATCTTTATCATTCTTCACCTTATTCCTGAGAGGGCCTCCTAGAGCCTCACTGAACCTAAGGCTAGGCTACTTGGTAGTAAGCACAGGTGACTCTATGTTGTCTAAGTGCTGGGTTCTGGGAACTTCTCTGATGACTCTTGCACTTGAAAACCAGGGATTCAGACTCAGATCCTCACACTTAACCCAACTAAGCCACCTCCCCAGCCAGGCTAGGTCTTCCTCATTCCAGCCATCCAAGGTATCCTGGAGATTGAAAGGATAGAGTGGGGATCATAATCTCTCTGCCTGCTGTGGGATTTTTGCTCATTACAACTACACACATTCTTAGGTGAGGACAGTCCTGTGGGGTCATTCACCATCCACATCCAGCCAGCCAGAAACAGCGTCCAAATCACATCATGGAAGTTGCATTGTCCAGGACCCACTCTGCCTAACTATAGCCCCACTCTGACTGACTACAGCCCACTCTGACTGACTACACCCCCACTCTGACTGACTACAGCCCACTCTGACTGTAGCTCCCTTTTTATTCTGTATTAGTGTTTTGTAACTGCCTAGGAACAAGACTTGATTTCTGCACAGCCCCTACCACCTCATTGGAGAGCCAAGGGCCTTGCCAAGCTGTAGACCACCTTTTGCCCAGCCAGGCGCAGAGGAAATTTGCTGACACTTCTGGATGCTTCATCCAACCACTAACCCCTCTGGCCAAGGACCTACATGTTCTTTTGCCCTTCAGCTGTTGCATGCAGTAGAGCCACAGACTGGACCGGTGAGTGGCCGGACCCTTGTTCACCCTCAGTCATATTTTCCCTGAAGTTGGAGGTATGTTTGTGATAACTCCACAGCTAGAGAGTGGGGAACGGCAGTCCTATCTTTCAAGATGCTTTTCAAGTTTCCATAGTCTTATATGTGTAAGTGACCCTCACAAAGTCGCCTGAGTGAAAGAATTGGGGTGTGTTATACAGACAGGGCACAGGGCAGCTGATGAAAAGGAGTAAACTAGAACCAGCCATGCCCTAGGATCCTGAGCTCTTTTCCACTGCCCCTTCATCCCAGGGAGAGCCATCCCTGCCAGACTTCCCTTGAGCCATTGTGCCTGGCCAAAGAGCCAGGCTAGGTTTGCACAGTAGGCGCTAAGAAAACGGGTAGTAGAGGGCAGGGGAAGCTCTATCTTGCCTCTGTGACTCTCCAGTCTCTTCTACAGGAGGGCACCATGTTTCTATTTTACAGAAGTCTATTTGCTCAAGGATCTGAAAATGTATCTCAGGCCCCTTTAAAAGAGCTCCAAGTTCTTGAGAGAATGGCTCTTCTTTGCTGCAACCTCCCGGTGGGTGGATTTTAGATTCTGTGGCTCACCACAGTGATTCTGAGAGGGCAGGACACATGCCAATGCTTGCCTGGTTGTGGGCCTCCTCCAGCCACAGGGAAGGAAGGCTTTTCAAGATCTGGCTGGGCAGAAGGGCCAGCTGCTGAGGCCCTGACTCACCACCACCCTGGAGGCTTGGGCACAAGCCAGCCTTGGTTTTCCCAGGTATTAAATGGGTACAGGGCATTTGCTGGCATAGGAGGGTCTGGAGGGCTATAATTAGATGAGGCTGTGTGGATCCCTGAGAGCACTGAGATGGAGCATCCTGAGGAGGCCAGCCACAAGCATGGATTTGAGCTGGTCTGGGGAGTTCTAAATGCCTGTGACAGAAATGGCAGTGGTGGGTGAGAGGAGAATGGAATGAGGACCCAGCAAGTGCTTGCCTGGCACTCCTGGGAAGCCATCTTAGCACATGCCAAAGCCCCCTCACAATTCAATCAAGTTGCTTCTGTTCATACCAAAAGGGCCTTTTTAAAACACAATTAGGCTCTGTTTTATTATGTGTGACAGACGAGGCCATTAACCATTCCGACTATTAAATCAGACTTCATTAAAAAAAATGAAGTAACTGTAAATTGCCTTGGGTCACGATCGTTTAGAGCTGAGACATTTCAGAGAAAAACATTAGAAAGCTCAGGACCATGATGAACTTAATCAATTTGACATTGCACATCCGGGCGGGCCTGTGTGCCTCTTCCGCAGCTGTTTCCTGAGGCAGGGGGCTGACAGTCCCAGCCTCTTTTTCTCTGAAGGAGAGTGTAAAAACCCTGAAGATAATGTGAAAATTTGGGGAGACAGGATCGGTTTTCCCAGCGAGGTTTACATCAACAAGATAGAGAGTCACACACCATACATTTTATAGTTTTCCACCAAAAAGGAACTTTGGAACTATAACACAGTTCTGGGCGGTGTGCGAAGTGTAGCTCTGGTACCCCTATTCTTGTACTCCTCTGCACCTCCAGCTGTTAGCTTTTTGGTGGGTCCTGAGAGGAAGTCCCGTGCTGGGGTGAATCTGTGGGTGGGAAGGAGGGGGTCACACAGCTGATGAGGTAACCAAAATAACAAAGAGGCCAGCCCTGTGCCTCCCTCTCCTCCGTTAGCCCCATGGGACCAGAGCAAAGCCAATGTCTTCCCCCAAGAGTGAGGCTGGCCCGGGTCCAGGGCTCTGGAGAGGTGGGGAATGGAGTTGGGTGAGGGGAGGCAGAGAATTCTCAAGACTGGTTTAGGCTGGGTAGGAAAGGGGGCAGGGCATGTCCTTAATGGGTGGGAGACAGGAGTCTTGGCTAAGCAAGAGTTTCCCAATGTAGTGGGATGGGGTGGGGTATAGAGTGAGGGGCTGATTTTTGGAGTCTTGCTTGCTCCAGCCCTCTCCTAATGAGTAAGAGGCAACAGGGCCCACCTGAGACGGTGGTTCATCTTCTTTCTTTGGTGGCTTGTATATGGTTCCTCTCGCACCAGGAGTCCTGTCAGGTGTGCCTACTTGGCCTGACCGGTCTCTTCACTCTCTAGAAGCTTCCTCACATAGCACCATCACCGTGATCTTGGAGGTGGAAACTTTAGTTTTCCTCTATCACAATGCTTGGCAGGGTTGGAAGGACAGTGACCCTATTCCGGACTCTCCCCTCTCCAGCTGTAAATAGCCGGCCTCAAGCTCTGGGTCCCCACATTGCTGAGCCATCATCCCCTCCGGCCTGTGTGACTTTAGATAACAGTTGTGAGAGCATAGGGCCAATGAAGTAAGTGCTTGTGGTTGAATGTCTGGAGTATTTCATTGGGCCATTACAGAATCTGTGGCTCTACAAAGATAGCTCCTATTCTTATGGTAAGAAATCTAAAATATGAGTTTTAAAAGATGCTAGCCTTGTGGCCTCACCCTTAGGTGAAGCACCATAAGCAATTAATGACTACCGAGGAAGGGAGCATCAGTGATCTGATTAGAGATGGGTCCCATAATTCATTATCCAGGTGGTCATCCCTAAAAACATTACTCATTTAGGCAATACTAAGTGGACTCAGCAAGTTGTATTTGCCTATTTATTTGCTTTTATATGTAACAATAATAAAGGCAAAGGGGCCATGAATTTGAGAAGACTGGGAGACATGGGAAGCGCTGGAGGGAGGTGGAGATGGTGTAAATACAACATACATATACTTAAAAGTTTTTAAAAGCTAGCCTCTGGTAGTGACATTGAAATAATTCTGTCCTGGGGCTGTGATAAAGCCCATCGGCTCAGGCAGATCAGCCACAAGACCTTGTCCTGTAGAAGAAGACAGGAAAGTTGGGTCCAATACCGTATTTATCCCTGCCACTGGACTAGAGAAAGTGTCCCACCGAGCACGGCCACAGAAACATGGCCTGGATTCAGCCAAGCACCCACCCCCACCCCTGCATGCTTCCTGCATGTCATTCATCAGATGCCCCAGTGCCCCGGGGACTCCCTGTTTCCAAGGGTTGTGATTTTAGTTCAGGCTCTGTTTTTCCTTCCTGGAGACCAAGCCTTCCTGAGGCTCATCCACATAGCACTCTTCCTTTGTGCTCTGAGACCATTTCCTGCAAAGACAGCTCCCCAGGGAAGGGGAGGTCAGAGTCACCAGGTACTGTGGTAGGGGCCTGAGCAGGGCAGGGGTCCTGCTATTGTTTGCTTTGGCGCTCTGCTTAGGGTTTGGTCAAAGCCAAAATCTGGCCTGGCCTGAGCACAGCTAAGTGGGGTCCACCTTGGCAGGCTCTAGTGTGCTCTGGCAAGCACCATCATTTCATAGTTTTCTCTTTGAGAGAGTCCTCTGTGTTTGCAGGATAAAGAAACTTCCTGGCAAGCCCCTGTCTGTCCACCAACAATGCCCTATGCAGAGAGAGGACCAGCAAGAAAGTACTGTGTGTCCTGAGGCGAGTGGACACTCTGGAGCTCTGACCATGAGGTGTTATGCAACTGCCTTTTCAAGGCTGAGTGATCCTTGCTGTCCATGTCTCCCTGGCCCCTGCTTCTTCTATTAAATGAGGATTTAAAAGAAAATATTTTTTTAAAAAAATATTACTAGGTTTGTCAGCCTCAATGATAGGAGCCGGAGGGAAGCTCGGATTAATTGAGAGGAGCCATGGATTCGGGAGCACCCCACAGTTTGAAGGCTATGCTACTTTTAGGTTTCACAGAGTGCTTCTCTAAGTAAAGCCAGCTTGGGAAGGATCAGCTGGACAGGGGCTTTGTCAGGCTTTAGCAAGAGGTAAGTTAAAATATTGAAACCAATGTATTCTCTCCCCCACCCCTGTCTCTTTTCGGGGTTTCTCTATGTAGCCCAGGCTAGCTTTGATTTTGTAATTCTCCTGCCTAAATTTCTGGGATTATAGCTATGTGCCACTGAGCCTGGCTAAGATTAAGATTTTACCATAATACCAGTTTATCATCAGGGACAAGGTCTGCCTCCAGTCATCCCGGTGGAGTGGGGTGGATCTAGCCACTTTCCTGGCTATATCCTTCGCCCTCCTGGTGACCAAGGCCAACTGGTGAAGACAATTCCGGTAACCAAATTTCTTTCCCATGGAGCAGGAGAGTTGGAGGAGTTAGTTACCAGGATCCAGAACTCAATTTAAAGCTAATCTGCTCTTTCCCCTGAATCTAATCTCACCAGGAGAGATATCTAAGGATTAGCCCATTTAAATAAAGCCAAGACAGAATGCTTAACTTCCCTGCTGAAAATGAAAAATGCAAATTAAAACCCCATCAACATACCATTTCATATGCATTAGCTTGGCAAAATTGTAAATGTTCTGATAAAATCAGCTCCAATGGGTGGGGTGGAGTTCACAGGTGTACTGGCGGCGGCAGTGCCATGCTACAGAAACCACTTTGAAAGAGGGTTAGTAGCAGCCAGAAGAATTGAGGCTGTTCTCATCCCAAGCATCTCACTTTTATGTAGTAAAGGACAACAAGAAGCCTGGTAGGAAAAGCATCTTCTTGAAAGGCCAGCTTTAACAACAGAACAAAAGGAGAAAACAAAAGCTGTCTTAGCTGCCCATTCACAGGGACAAGGTCTGCCTCCAGTCATCCCGGTGGAGTGGGGACCAATGTGCATATGTCTCAAGGGTCAGTTGAGGAGCAGAAAGACTACAGTCGGGTGGCATTATATAAAGTTTTAAACATGCAATAAAAGGTGTCTATAAATGGCCACCTTTTATATGTATATATTTATATTACATTTTTATTGCTATAACAAAATATTATAGAATGGATTTTTTTTATTTTATGTGTGCAGATGTATGTGTGTGTTTTGATTGTATGTTCTCACCACACGTGTGTAGTGCCTGCAGAGTCTGGAAGAGTGTGACAGATCCTTTGGAATTGGAGGTGGATTGTAAACCACCTGATGTTGAGTGCTTATGTGAGCCATTGCCCTCTGGAAGAGCAGATGGAGCTTCTGGCAGCAGAGCCATCTCTCCAGCTCCTGGACTTTAAAAAATAGAATTTGGCCTGTGGTCCTTGAGACTGGAAAGCCGAAATAAAGGGGTCGCATCTGGGTAGAAGGGTCACATCTGGATAGAGGAGCCACATCTGGATAGAGAGGCTGACTCTGAGTAGAGAGGTCACATCTGGATAGAGAGTTGAATTTTGGATCGTGGGCCCACATCTGGCAAGAGCAGCGGTGAGGAGACTGGAGGAAAGACTATCTGCTTCTAACCTTGCACGAGGTTGGAGGCCATAAGAGATGCAGAGGGTAGGGTGGCTTCACCTGCTCCACTTTAGCATGTGAGGTATCATTTGCACCCAAGGTCGCTGAAAGTAAAATTCATTAGGTACACCAGCTAGGAAGGCCAGGATTACCAGGAAACCTCCAGGGAGGGAGGAAGGGAGAGAGGGAGAGAGGGAGGGAGGGACGGAAGAAGGGGGGATGAGAGAGAGAGAGGGGGTGGGGGGGACAACGACAGAGAAAGCAACACAGGGAGAGAGAGGAAGAAAGACAGGACACACACACACAACATACACAGACAAAGATACTTGTAACAAGTTCTCACCCTACTGACACTTGATCTTTGGACTTCTAGGGTTCAGAACTGCGATGATGTGTTTTTGCTATTTAAGGCTCCTAGTCTCTGGTATTCTGCTGTAGTGGCCTCAGCAGGCAAACACGGGCTCTAAACAAGCCCTTTATGAATGAAAGGCTGGGGACCTGGACCTCTGAGCGCTGTGGACATATCTCCTAAGAATATAAAGCTAGCACCTGTCTGTCTACACCACAAGCTTGGATATGTTCTCTGTGTGAGTCAGCCACGTCACTACAAGCTGGGGACAACACATGTTGAATCTGTTCTAAGAAGTGTGATGTAACACCGACACTTTCTGGGTGGTCTAATTCTGAACTTTATCTAAATGGTGTTTGGGCAAAGCCCTTATCACTCCTCAGAGATGGTATAACAAACTAGACTCACACCATGACCCCACCATAAAGCCTGGAGCCTTCAGACTGTCAGCTTTCTGGATAATTAGAACAAGTCAGGCATGTTTGGCTGCTTAATTTACAGAACTTGTGGCATGGCTTTGGTCTTTGGATCCTGGAGTCTCTTGCTCCTTTGGGTTTGCATGGTCCTGAATGCCTTCCTCTGGGGGTTGTTTCTTGTGATGGAGTCCAGCTGTGTCCATACTATGTCACAGTTATGGTTGAAATTT
This sequence comes from Phyllotis vaccarum, assembly GCA_033318265.1. NCBI lineage: Eukaryota > Metazoa > Chordata > Mammalia > Rodentia > Cricetidae > Phyllotis > Phyllotis vaccarum. Next base: position 12,929,816 of record JARWLC010000009.1, on the reverse strand, counting down.
GGAAGCTGAGCGGTGGGGAGTGCAATCATAGAAAGGACAGCGACAGGCCTTAGGAGATGCAGGACACTGTCCTGTCTCCATCTCTGTAGCTATTTGTGTGGCCTTGGCACACTGTGTACCATTCTGTGTTCAGCATTCTCGCCAGGATGCAGGAGACCAGAGCATCGACTAGTTCTTTCCAACCCTGAAGGAGGTTAGAGGTCAGCAGAGATGATAAAAGATACCCAGGGTAAGGTGGCTCCACCCATGGCTTTGGTGTTTTAAAAATCCTAACTTGGCCCAGCAAGATAGTTCAGATCAGTAAAGGCACTTGCTGCCCAGGCTGATGACCCAAGTTTGATCCCTCAAACCCACATGGTGGACAGAGAGAACCAGCTCACACAAGCTGACCTCTGGACTCCACATATGAGTGATGACAGGTATGCGCATACAATAAATCAATTACAATATAAAAGAAAAGAATTCCCCTATAGTGCTGGGTTTTCTTTCTCATGGGTCTGAGGAGGCCTCTTGAATGCTAGCATCTCACTCGGATCAGTAGATCTGTGTCTTAGGTGAAAGCATAAGAAGTGTACACAAATTCTAAACTTGCATGATTTAGCTGGCAAAGAACTTTTTAAAAGGAGGTGTTCAAATTTTGTTTTGTTTTTCAAGACAGGGTTTCTCTGTGTATCCCTGGCTGTCCTAGAACTCACTCTGTAGACCAGTCTGGTCTCCAACTCAAGAGATAAATCTGTCTCTGTCTCCCAAGTACTGGGATTAAAGGTGTGTGTCATGACTGCCCAGCCAAAATTGAATCTTTTAAGAGAATGTTTTTGGTTTCAAAAAAGGGCAGCTAATTGGCCGGGTCTCCCCCACCTGTCACCTGCTCCAAGAGTCTGTACTGCTCCCATCTCTGATTGAGATACTTACTTTTGTATCAATGTGATCAGAACACCCAGATAACAACTTAGAATTATTTCACTAGCTCATGGTTTCGGGGGTGTTGGTCTGTCATAGTTGAAATAGTATGCTGAAGCACAGCAGCCCACATGGTGAAATCCCAGATGCAGGGGAAGGGGTACACAGGAAGGGGTAAGGGCTCCCAATGACCTGCATCCTTCAGGTAGCTAACTTCTTACTCTTCGTCACCTCTAATTATGCTTACCAAGACATTTTTCCAAGTCAAGCCCTCAGTATCCAGCTACTTCCTCAAAGCTTATCTGACAACCTAGTCCCATATATGAGAAGCTATGAGGTAATCTTTTATAAACAATGACCTAGCTGGGAGGTACTCACCATCTGTGACTCATTTCTGAGTTTTCAAGGCTGTACCTGGAACTTCCCTCCATTATAAAAACACTAGGGGGCTGGATAGATGGCTTAGGGGTTAAGAGCACTGGATGCTCTTCTAGAAGAACCAGGTTCAATTCCCTGCACCTACACGGCAGCTCACAACTGTCTGTAACTCCAGCTTCAGGGGATCCAACACCCTCACAGAGACATGCAGGCAAAACACTTATGAACATACAAGTAAATCATTAATTAACAAAATAAAAATACTTTGAATTATCAAAAATAGGTAAAGGCACAACCATTAAGAGTCCAGGGCTGTGAGTTATTCCAGTGTGTGGCCAGAGATTCTTATGCTACCGTTTTAGATTCCACAAGGAAGAGGCACGGAGACCGAGGCAGAAAAGTGAGCAGTGCTTTCTTCCATAAGCCCCTATGTTGAAGAAGTGGATTCCAGATGGCAGTCCTTTGGGACATAAGAACAAAATGCACCTGCGGTGGGAAAGAGAATTGCTTTCCTCAGACCTAAAGGAGCAGTTTCCAGAGTTGCCATGGGGTTAAGGCTCACTTCTGAGGCAGGAGCTGGGGACCACTAAAAACCCAGGATTGGATAGGCCCATGTAATGGCTCTAAGGTGATCATGGGGCACTAAGGTATAGTGAGGAAAACCTTCAAACCAAAGAGATCATTCTCATCTGGCCATTTTCCTCTTTTCTGGTGAGTCTCACGACCTTCTATTATTGGTTGTACTGGCTAGTTTCGTATCAGCTTGACAAAGTATAGAGTCATTTGAGAAGAGAGAACCTCAATAGAAGAAGTGCCCCGTCAGCCTGGCCTCTAGACAAGTCCATGGGACATTTTCTTAATTAATGATTGATGTGGAGAGACCTAGCCTATTGTTGGTGGTGCCTCCCCTGGCCTGGGGTCCTGGGTTCTCTAAGAAAGCAGGCTGAGCAAGCCACAAAGAATAAGCCAGGAAGCAGCTCTCTCCATGGCCTCTGTATCAGCTCCTGCCTCCAGGCTCCTGCCTTGAGATCCTGTCTTTCAGTGATGAGTTAGGACATAGATGCTTCTGTCCCCAAAGGTTAAATTCACAGGGACTCCTTTTTTTCAATTTTCTTGCACTTCTGATTATCTTTGATAAGTCTGTCACAACTACCTCTCCTAAGGCTTGCTAAATCTCCCATTTTAGCAGAGAGAGACTTGGATTTAGCAAGCCTCAGTGCTTTGGCAGGCAAGTGCATCTGACTATAATTTATTGGCATTGTTTCATTTCCATAGTATTTATTTTTAGGTTACCATTTACTTAAAGTAAGCGATACTGTCTTTCCACTTACAATAGTGACATGAGGTCAATTTTCTTTTTAAGTAATTTGCTTAAGCAGAAACAATTAAGTCAGTTTAAAGGGTATTAAGTGTCTATGAGAACAGGTTCTATCTGGTACAACATAACAATGCTGAGGAGGTGACTGGTGATGACAAAAGTCTGGGAAGCAAGGGTATAGACTGGGCTGTGTCAGGTAATTTCTTCTCAATACTGCTTCCTCTGACATTTATGACTCTTGCTTTTGATGATTCAAAGTATTCTTAGAATGGATTTTCCTAACTTCTCAAGCCAGTAATTCAATAAAGATCCCTACAGAACAAACATCACAGAGCATGTGAGCTCTGAAGTCAGACTCTCTGGCTCTTCCAATTTCTGGTGTGTGATGCTGGGCAAATGAATGTACCTGTCTGTGCTCCGCATCCCATTTGCAGTATGGAGTTGAAGATGTTAAATGACAAAGCACATAGAAAGCACCGAGTAGTGTCTAGTACAGTAAAATGTGCAACAAATGTTGGTGGCCATAATTCTTGCTAGTGTGACTTGAAGGCACTAATAAGGCGGAACTGAGAATAACCAACTAAATATTTGGAGTGAAGTGATTGTTTTGATGATCAGTCAATCTCAGGTCTTAGCAGGAAGATGAGTCGCTTTCAGCACAAAGACATATACAAATGCCACAGTCAACATGTCAATGCAAGAACAATGGCCGCCGGAGGTCTTGGCAAGGGCCAACAATTGAAGATTGAAACTCTCCCATGTCATGTGACCTTGAATTTTGAATCCAAGATGGGAAGTATCAGATGACCATGAAAAGAAGGATGCTGTTACATCTGTTTTCCTTTTAAAATCTTTTTAAAAACTCGCTTTTATTTTATTCTATGTATATGAATATGTTGCCTGTGCACTGGTGTGTGTCTTGTGCCCAAGGAGGCCAGAAGAGGGCATCAGAGCCCTTAAAACTGGAGTTACAGCCAGTTCTGAGCTGGCAATTGAACCTGGAATAACAGCCTGTGCTCTTAACCACAGAGCCATCTCTCACCACTCACTGTATACAATTAGAATTTAATGAAGGTCTTTGTTAAAACTTTCAATCCAACATTTGACCTAAAGTAGAAATTTTTATTGTAGAGAAACACAACAAATAATACAGTTCCAGATGAGGTAATGGAGGGAACATCACAGCTAAGACTTTCCACCACTGAGCATATGAGGATCCATGAGCCATGGATCCCATGACTGGGAGCCAATAGGTATGGTCCTCAGATGGTTTCTTTCAGTTTCCTTCCTCATTTGAAACCAAACTCACTAGACTGCCCGGAACCTTTAGCATTTAATTCAACTCCATTCCAGGGCCAGTGGGAAGAGGGGGTAAGATGCATAACATAGCCAAGTCCCAACTTTTCAAAGATACTGAAAGATAATGGGCCTTAGAGTTGAGTGAATCTTGGCTCAAGTTCACTGCATTACTTGCTGCCAGGGAGCTTGGGGGTCAGTTTCTTACCCTACTGAGTCTTAGTTTTTACAGTTGGAAAATGAGCTGTAAAATTCAATAATAATAATAATTGTTGAATAAGAATACTGAAGAAATGAAGGATAATATATTAAATAGGAAACATACACTCACACAATGCAAATAGATACAATGCACATGAAAAATGCTTAGGGCCTCTCACAATGATGAATTAGAGATTTTAAAAAGCCAGATAAATTTTAATCATCAAACTAGTAAGGATTCAGAGGCTAACAACCAACCTTTAGTGTTGGTGAGAGGACAAAGCGATGGTCACTGTTTTCCACTCTTGATGGGAGAATGAGAAGAACAACTTTTAGTCTGGAATAGTTTCTATTTATAGAGGAGTTGCTGTGGAGCACAGGTGTCTGTCTACGTCTTTCACTTGGCTCCTTTTAACATCAGTAACCTAATATAGTACACGATTAATATAGCTAATAATCTAATGATCAATGGCAAAGACTTAATTTAGATTTTCCAGGCTTTCTACTAGAATCCCTGAAGGATGGTCAAGATACTTTAGACTGATTAGGAAAACAAGGAAGGCCTTTTTAAGAGGGGCTACTTCCTGTGTGCCGCCCAACTAACTGCTTTGATTGCTAAAGGCCAGCTGGAAGAAAAACCAGCAGGAGGTAGAAAACAGCATGGCCAAGCGGAGATGCCTTAGGTGGGGGCCACAAAAGAGGAAGGGATGAGGAAGGCCCTGGGACGCTATAAAATGTCCGTCCCAGAGGCCCCTGGCAGATTCCCAGCCTTGGAGTTTTTCCAATTCAGATGAGAGCAGTTTGTCTCCCGGAATAAGGACTGTCCTTTTCATCCCCTTTTTCTCTCTAGCTGCAGCTTAATCTACCCTACATCCGGGGCCCTCGCACCCTCATCCAATCACTTTCACTTCCTGCTTCTGTGCTTTTGTGTGCTGTGCTCCCTGCTTGTGGGTTCTCTACTTCTGCTACTTTCATGTTTCTCTGGGACATCCAATCCCTCGTTGATCCGTGAATGAGCGTCATAGATTCCCTAGACCACCCACCTCCCACCCAGACCCTCATAGCCTTTGCTTTGTGTTCCGGGATATCACCTTTGCGTTTTCAGAAAACTACCTCCTATACTGACTGGATGTCCCCCTGTCCCCTCCCTGTTTTCTTGTCATGTAACCTCTCAGACAGTACCTCACAGACATGCCCAGAGGTATGTCTCACTGGCTCATTGGTGTTTCTAAGTCTAGCCATGTTGACAATCACAATTAACCATCACATTTTGTAGGATGATCTTCAATTTGGGTTCGTCTGATGCTTCCCCATGATTAGACCAAGATTATAGGCTGTGGGGAGAGGGAGACAGAAGTGATGTTATTCTCATCCGAGAGCACATGATGTCATTATATCTTAGTACTGGTGATGTTAACTTCCATCTCTTGCTGAAGATATGTCTGCTAAGATTTTCTACTATACCATCAGTATATTTACCTCTTTATGATATTTCTTAGAATAGGTTCTCTGAGTCCAACGTACATTCAAAGGGAGAGGAATTAAAATCCACCCCTTGGAGAGAGACGTGTCAGTTTGTGAATGAGATCTGCCATGAAAATTAACAAATATTTTGGGGAAGATATTTTGAAACCTCCTGTTTTTTCCTTAAGCCTTTGTTCACTGATTTTAACATTTCTTGCTGGATCTCATTCACAGCGATTGCTATTGTGATGATGTAATGGTAATCTAGTGCCTTCATTTGCTCTACATGTATTAGCTGGAGTGTTTAGAAAGGAAAGTGAACCATCTTTTTCAGTTATTTATTCAATCATTTGGTTACATCAGTGTGGACCACTTAACGTTTATTTTATCCTTTGGGATATAATTCAATACAGTTTTACAGGGAACACTCTCCCAATGGTACACTGTTGAGTGACTTTTGCTGGGGAAATGTGAACAAATATCTGCTTATCCCACATAGGGAATCAACAGACCAAAAGGCAAAACAAAACCAACCAACCAGACAACCAAACAAAACAACCCCCAAGGTTCTACCAGAGTCCAACTTGGTGAACCAATAGGTTTATTGGGTTTACTTGTAGAATTATGGGTAAAAGAATATGGATAAGTCAAAGACAGCTGCATTACCAGAAAGTATACACCAGCATGAGTGAAAACTCAGGAAAGCTGAAGCCCTGGAGCTGTCTGCATGACTTGTAGACAGATGGACATGATAGAGAGAGCCCTCTCTCCCAGTAACTTTTACTACTTATATAACCTTGAGAGTGAAAGGTCTTGTGAATCTTTTAAGTTTCAGGGGCTTCCTGAGATTTGTAAATTGTTTACCTTCTGAGTCTTAAGGGAGCCTCCTTTTAGAATGAAATACTTAATTTAGAACTTCTGGAGTCTTCACAAGCCCCCTTCTATAATGAAAAAATTAAATTCTGAGGATATTATTCTTTGACAATTGTTCTTTGATGCCCTCCCAATATTTCTAAACCCTTCTTTTATTTAATCAATTATTTTGGGGTATAATTCAATACAATTATTCTAGTAATACTTTCAGAGTTATATATGTCCTTTGACATGCCTGTATATGTACACACACACACACACCTTACTGGAATTCATCAAGTTGGCTAGGTTAGATGGGTAGAAAAATCTTGTACTTCCCCAATTAGGAGTAAGGACACACACCCCATCCAGTTTATTACATAGGGTCTGGGTGATCTGAGGCCTCCATGCTTGCTACACAAGCTCTTTCTTGACTAAGCTATCTCCCCTGTCCTGAAGCCGCTTTTAAAATCATACTCAATGAAGTCAAGAAAAAGAAAAGTCTGTATATGATTGAAAAATTATAAACAATCGCAATACATAAAAAATATACGAAAGTTTCTATATGAAATTTCTAGAAGTGAAAAATGGCTTTCTTAACTAAAAATTAATTTGCCTTTTCTTTTGAGATAGTTTCTCACTAAATAGCCCTGGCTGACCTGAAACTCACTCTATTGATTAGGCCTTAAACTCACAGAGATTCATCTGCCTCTGTGTGAGGCTCCATGTCCAGCTTAAAATTAATAGATTCAATGGCAGTGTGAGTCTGATGGCAATATGGAGATGACAGAAAAAAAACAGAATCACGGCATGTTCAGTGAAAATGATTTAATGTGAAGCAGGAGGAGGAGGAGGAGGAGGAGGAGGAAGACTGCACAAAGTTCCAGGACACAGAGCAAAAGATCTAACTTACATGTATTGAGTGTCTCAGAGGGAGGAGAAAAAAGACAGAAAAGCATTTGAAGAAATAATAACTCAAGTTTTTCCAAATTTGGTGAAAGATGCAAATGTATAGAATCAAAATTGTTGGTAAGCAAGATAGCCCTGAGGGTAAAGACACTAGCTGCCAAGCCTGATTGAACCCAAGTCCAATACTGCCGGAAGGAGAGAACCAGCTATCTCAAGCTGTCCTCTGACCTCCACACACCCCTCTTGGCAGGTGCATTCCCTCCCTCAAATAGATAAATGTTGTGGATCCCAAGTAGGATGAATTCACAAGCGAACACCCCAAATCCATGTGCATTTATATGGTGAACACCAAAGACTCAAGGTGAGGAGAAAATGTATAAGCAACCAGAGAAAACCAACACAGTGAGGCTGGCATGCTGGAAAATGGTAATTTAATGTCCAGAGACATTTTATGAGAAAACATGGAGGCCAAAACACTGGGGAACATCTTTAATTTGCTAAATCCCCCAAACAGATATGACTGTGAGCACAGGACTCTACACCCAGAAAATACACTCTTCAGAAAAGAAATGCACACACACATATCCAAACATGCGTGAGATTTTTGTTCTTGTGGACCAAATGCCTGACACAAACAAAGACATTTGAACAGTGTGGGAGGGTGGTTTAAATTTGTGTGCTAGAGCAGAATGTTACAACTCTATAAGTGGTTCTCTTTACCTTGTTCCAGACAGGCAGACAGGCAGGCACGCAGGCAGGCAGGCAGGCAGGCACGCAGGCACGCAGGCACGCAGGCACGCAGGCAAGCAGGCAGACAGATGCCAGAGAGAGAAATGCAGGAAAGAGTCAGAGATACAGCCTCAAGGACATATCCCAGTGACCTTTATTTAACCAAGCCCCATCTTTCACGTTTTACCAATCCTCTATGACTATAGTATTATGGCTCCTTTGAGGAATTCATTCATTGATTAGGCAATACTCTGAGGATACAATCAGTTCTGCAATGCCCCTCATCTGATAAAGAAGTTCTGACTACATAAGGTTATGGGGAACACTTCATATTCAAATGACAGCAATGCTATCTATGTATACACATACATAGGCTACATGACTGTGTGTAGTTGTACCCACAGACTTGTGTGAACATTTTCAATAGACTTGTATAGGAAGGAAGGGTCCTCAGAATGTAAGGAAACTATACGAGAGGGAAACCCAGACCTTCCAAAAAGAAGATCACTAATGGCAAACATTCAGGTAAATAAATGAAACATAGTTTTTCCTCTAATAATACAAGACTCTTTACAAAAGAAATAATTGCATTTCTTAGAGCATCTGGTACATGTAACACACGGTGTGATATATTGTGCACATAATCACAGGGGCAAGAAGAGTGATGTGGTGGGATAGAGGAAGGGAGAAAATACAGCCAGGGGGTTGTAAAATGTCTGTTATGTAAAAAGGGTGTGATATAAACTCCTGGGGAAACAAAAGTATCTAGTGTAATCCCTGGAGCAGCCTCTAAAAATAACGCAAATAGTTAAAGTTGAAAAGGGAGCAGATCCATTAAAATGGGATTCTAAAGTATGTTCAAGCAGTGCAGAATGCAAACAGAGGAACAAGAGCCCCAAACTTGATCAAACCAGAAAAGCAAAACCAGGATGGTCAGATGGAGGGCAAATGATAAAATGGAAGACCTAATTCCAATCATATTAATAATTAAATTGAAATATATTATCCTGCCCAATTAAGAAGTTACTATTCCTGGACAGTGTGCAGAGAAAGAGAGACTGAGCACTCAGTCCTAAATGTGATATTGCTATAAAATTCCTCTCTTCAAGGCTCAGGGATCTGTGCGGAAGAAGAGGAGGAGGAGATTAAAGAGCCGGAGGGGATGGGTGATGATTCCAAGGAGACAGCGTCTTCCAGACACAACAGAGCTGAAGCACCCGAGAACTCACAGACAGTGACAGCATACACAGAACTATACAGGTTCAAGTCAGACAGGGCCCCAGCACAGATCAGGGCAAGTGGGCATGAAGTCCCGTCCCTAATGAAGAAGCTTTTTACAGCTGATATCTGCTGGGGGAGGGAAAATCAGTGAGACCCAGGGGTCCCACTGGGAGTGTCAACCATGCTCTAAGGCTGGCCCATGCCCAAGTACAAAATGGACTCCATGGTTTGTGTGTATGTGTGTGTGTGTGTGTGTGTGTGTGTGTGTGTGTGTGTGTGTGTGTGAGAGAGAGAGAGAGAGAGAGAGAGAGAGAGAGAGAGCTTTTTGTTTGGTATTTTTAGTCTTATTGGCTTGTATGGATTTTCAGTTTTTTGAAGGAGGACATGAAGTGGGATGGGAGGAGAAAATATGATCAAAACGAATGACATGGAAACATTTAAAAATAAAAGTTACTATTCCATCACCACCTGCCACCATTTCTACCACAGACTGTGCAAAACCAGGGCTTTGGTCTGGTCTTCCCTTTGGAAGATCCTCCAGTCTCTGAGGGTGCTGTATGTAGGCAGCTACTTTCTGAACAGTTGTGTCTGCTCTTCCTGAGTGCCCAGGCTGTCACTCACCTTGGAAGATCAGAGCAGCTCAGAATCAGCCCATCAGTCATGGGGTTCCTGACCTGTGTACCTCAGTTTCCTTTGGGATCTTTCACCCAAGATCAGTTTCTAAATAGAATTTTGAAAAGATAATAACAGGCATGGTACAGTTTTTAAAGTTTCATACACAGAACTTGTGAAAATCAGCATCTTTGAATGAATAAAGATGAGTGTGTGTGTGAGTGTGTGTGAATGTGTGAGTGTGTGTGAGTGTGTGTGGGTGTGTGGGTGTGTGGGTGAGTGTGTGAGAGTGTGAGTGTGTGTGAATGTGTGAGTGTGTGTGTGGGTGTGTGGGTGAGTGTGTGAGTGTGTGAGTGTGTGTGAGTGTGAGTGCGTGTGTGTGAGTGTGTGAGAGTGTGAGTGTGTGAGAGTGTGAGTGTGTGAGTGCGTGTGTGTGAGTGTGTGTGAGTGTGTGTGTGTGTCCTTCCAGCCTGAGTTACCTCTGCAGGGGTGGGTAGACTTGAAGCAGTGGCAGGAGCCCTTGGCTCTTGGTTTCCCTCCTCCAGCAGATGGCTGCCTCATGTGCTTAGTTTAGCATTTGAAACCAGCTTCCTGGAATCTATGTCCTCACCGTGGGCAAGCGATAGTATTCCCAAAAGCTTGTTTTTATGGAGGAAAATCCAGCTAAGCCAGGTCCACTGGTCCTGCCAGCTCAATAAAATACAGAATTGCATTAAGAGGAAAGTCTTTCATAACTCAGAGCTGAAGGGCTGTGTGTAGGGAGAGTGCTTGAAATAGCTTCTGCCTACATTTAGGGATGGGAAATGAAGTCATCTTTAAAACACTAGTTGAGGGGCTGGAGAGATGGTTCCATGATTAAGAGTACTTGCTGCACTTGCAGAGGACCTGGGTTCCGTTCCTAGCACCTACAGAATGGCTCACTGTCTGTAACTCCTCCAGTTCCAGAACACTGATGCTTCCTGAGGCACCAGCACACATGTAGTGCACACGGACACATACAGGCCAGTCTTTTTTACACTTAAATAAAACACGCTTTGATGTTCAAAAAGTTTGAAATTTTGTTTCTGCAGAGCCCGGGGAGTAGAGCGGAAAGTGAAAAAAGTCCAGGGACCACAGAGCCTGGTGCAGTTGTTTGTTTGCATTCTGCTCAGCTGTGGTGACTTCCAGAATGCCTCTGAGCCTCTGCTTCTTTATTTCCAAAATGATCGTGGCAGATAGTAAATATTCTTCCCGACTCCACTATTTTCTGTCTATCTACTATCACTTTACAAGCCATCCCAAACCTCTGGATTAAGACGATAGAACATTGATTCAGCAAGAGGGCGTCTGCTGTGGTGGGTGCTGTTCTCATCTTGTAGAATCCTTTCCCCTGCCTGGGGCTGCACTTCACCACCCGCTTCCAATGAATGGAAGTTTCACAAGTGATGACAATGTCTTTGGTCACGTTACCAGAGGTTGGGTCTTTTTCTTGCTACTGTTACTGGTGGTTGAGGTCTGGGCTGGATGTTTCCAGGTTCTTGGCCTCTTGTCTCAGTGATTGAAAATAAGGACTCATATGAATTTGCTGAAGAGGCAAGATAGCTTTATTTAGTTCAAAGAAATGGGGGGGGGGCTGTAGAGGGAGTCACTGTCACTATGGATAGGACTCAAGGGTCCGTTATCATCTGGGACTTCTTTTTATGGGAGTCAGGAGAAGGAGCAGGTCATTAAGGAGTATGGTTTAGACTGTTCTCTATTTTGGTTGGTAATTTGGGTCATATATACATTTTTCTCTTCCCACAATACATCTGATTTTAATTAAATGCACTAATTAATTCTGCCTAGGCATATGATGGTACACAAAGAAGTCTCTCTGAAAGGTTGCTAGAAGATAACACTTTTACTCTGCTATACATGCACCCAAAACTGGTTTAGGCTGGGCTAGCTCTTCTATTCCTCATACCCATATACATTGGAAGCATATTTAATATAAGTTATGTAATTTTGATTGTTATTATAGATGGGGAAACTCATACCATTGTTGAAAGCCGCGAACATGTGTAGCTTGGTTTGAGGGAGTTCTGAAGTGGCCAGGAGCCTGGTTTGGAGAGGGGAGGTGTATATAGTAGGGGCAGGTGAAGAAACTAGGCTAAGTGCATTATAACAAAGGATGTATGTGAATGGGGCCAAACAGGGCCCTAAATTAGCTCTCCCTACGCTGCCTTAGTAATGCTTGCTCATCTCACTGCTCTCTTACAGGCTGCCATGTGAGAGAGGCCCAAGTGACAAGGAGGTGGAAGCCAGGCTTCAGCAGTCCCCAGGGAAAGGAAACGGATTAGTGTCAATATACAAATGCTTGGGAGATGGTGAGATACCCAGACAACGTGTTCAGTCCTCTCTCTCTCTCTCTGTCACACACACACACACACACCCCTAGCTAACTTCCTCACCTACAAAGGCTATAAGAAGACAGCAGCTTTGTCTCAGCTACTAGCTTCCAGAGTGCTATGCAGCACAGACCCTAATGCCTTGGGAAGCTGCAGTTTCTGAAGGACTGGGAGGCAAACTGCCTTTTTCTCTTAACAGCTGGGGTAGATTTGAGGCTGAAGACAAAGTCATGGGAGGCTCCTCATCCCAGGGTTGACTGGACCACACATGTGTCCTCCCCCTGGGCTTTCTATAATCTACAGGTTGGGTCCCAGAGGTAGGAGAAAGAGGAAGAGAATGAGGGAGGTGAGTGGGAGAGACTGGGAGTAGGAGCAGAGGAGGACAGAGGCAGCAGAGAGCCAGGATAGAGGTAAGAAACAATCCAGGCAGACAAGTGAGGTAAAATAGAGAAAACAGTAGAAGCCATAAAGTATAAAGAAAACAATGGCCTAGTCTCCTCCAGATTAAGTAAACGGGATTTGACACTTTTTTTCTATTAATTTTTAGAATTTATTTTACATACCAACCACAGTTTCCCCTTCCTCTTCTCATTTCTTCCCCCAGGAGGGGTTATATGAGCAAGGGGATATCAGCTGACCTGAGTTAGTTGGTTCTCACCGACTTTAGATTTGACACCTTCTAAAAGCTGCTTCACTGGAATACAGTTTGCACACTGTGGTAGTCAGAATGTAATCGGCCCCCATCAGCTCAGAGGGAGTGGTACTATAGGAGGTGTGGCCTTGGTGGAGGTGTGGTATGGTGTTATTGGAGAAGTGTGTCTCCATTCACTTCCCGTAGCTTACTGATCAAGATGTAGAACTCTCAGCTCCTTCTCCAGCACCGTGTCTATCTGTGTGCTGCCATGCTTCTCGCCATGGTGATAATGGACTAAACCTCTGGACTGTCAGCCAGTCCCAGTGAAATGTCTTCCTTTATAAGGGTTGCTGTGGTCATGGCATTTCTTCACACACAACATAGAATTTCTACACACACCCTGAGTAAGACACATATACCATACAGTTCACCCATTTAAAGTGTACAATATAATGGCTTCACTATGTTCACAGAGCCACTCCACTACCCCTAGCATGGGCATGGTCAGTGGTGACTATCTATCCCCTCCACTGCCAGCACCAGCACAAATCACCTTCTATTTCTGTAGATTTGCCTGCTTTGGAGCTTCAAGATGTCTCTGCAGGAAAGACAGTTTGTGGCTGGCTGCTGCTCTTGGGGCCCCTATGCCAGCCACATATTTTCCCCTGCTCCCTGGGCATGTCCTTTCTCCCCACCTTGCTTTCCCTTACTCCCCCTCGGTTTCAGCTTAAACATCACATCCTCAAGAAAACGTTTTCTCTTTCAGATCTCTCCTCTTATATCCACAGAGCATATTTCCTCATGTTTACCATTGGGTTGTGGTTAATTATGAGGGCAATTCTCTGTTAGAAGCAAGTAACGTTTTTTTTTTAAAATTTATTTTATGTGATTGTGTGTACCTGAGTGTATGTATGTGCACCATGTGTGTGCTGCCTGAGGATGCCAGAAGAGGGTATTCGATGCCCCCAAACCAGAGTTAGAGGTGTTTGTGAGTTGCCTGATACGACACTGTCGAAATTCAAACTCAGGCACTTTGCAAAGATCAAGTGTTTTTAACCACTCAAGTGTCTTTCCAGTTTAATTTTGTTTTACTAGATTGTAGGACAGGCAACATGTGTTTTTTTCGATGGCCACTATTGTATCCCTAGGCCTGGAACAAAGTTGCCACTTAACCAAACAATTGCAAATATGAGCATGGCTCAGAAAGGTGGAGAAGAGTCTGCATGCCATCCTATGTCTTCCCCGTTTAGAGGTCACGGAGCCAAGCAGGGTGGTGTGTACCTACAACCCAAGCACTGGGAAGGCCAAGGCAGTTTATTGTCAGCCTGGAGCTACATAGTGAGACACTATGTAGAAAAAGACAGGACACAGAAGAGGCTGAATTGTTAATGACTCATCTGGAAAGAGGTCTCATCAACAAGGGCTAAAATGGAGACAGTTGATGTTTCACAGGAATCTTGGCTCACTCTGTAAATAGATTCGCCAAGAGTTCACGGTCTGGTGTGTGCAGCTGAAGCAGCATTATACTGTAAGTTTGAAAAGTGACAATGGTCACTATGTAGGTTTGTCACATAGATTGTTTACCATGCAGAATACGAGTTTGTCACAGATTTCCTTAGGTCAGTGTGGATCTTATTGATAGGTGGTCCTGTTGGGGGTTCTAATAGTTTCTTGAATTTCATCATTAGTTCACTGGGTAAGGCCTATAAATGTCTAATAGGCTGGACAGGTTATCTAACGGCTTGAACACCAGTTGTAATATCATTTGGTCACGACCAATCTCAACTCATCCATAAGGCTGTGTTAGGAACTGTCGTCTTGTTTCATTTCACCTCATAACTGATAGATGCTTGTCAGTAGAACCCAACTATTCATGTCTATAATTAGAGACCAAGGGACGCCGACAGCCCTATGTATGGTCTTTTGCATTGGCATGACTTGAGACATTGGGTCCACTTCTGAGAGATACAAGGATGATATTAAACTTGGGAGGCAGAAGCTTGAGAAGGGATTAGAGAAGAAATCTAATTCTAAGACACTGTGCCAACAAGTTTTCCTTTTACTGATGTTTTCCTATAGACTCTAACTGCCTTGGATGGTACCCGACATGTGCAGAGTGCACATGACAATGCATGGAGGTGTGTGGCATGAATTCTAGTTGTGATAAAGGAAACTCAGAGCTAGATATTGGGGAAAGGCTGAAATATCAAAGAGAGGAAACACCACAGTCAGATCTCACCCAGCTGTCTTCCAGCTTCCTCAGCCTCACTCCTCGTGGCTTCTACTGCCTTAATCTGTCTTCCTACACCTGCCTTAGATACCCTCTTCACCCAGTTGTTTCACATCCAGGTTAAGACTAAAGGCTTGGGCTACTGCTATTTGGTAGTTAGCCTTGAAACAGAAAAATATCTCTGTCTCTGGGGTTATGGGATTAAAGGCACGGCACCATCACTGCCTGCCTGGGAGCCTGGAACTTCCTCTGTAAACCAAGCTGGCCTCGAACTCAGATCTGCTGGGATTGAGGGCGTAGGTCACCACTCCAGGTCTGCCCCCCACTCCCCAGCTTGGATTAAAGGTGTGAGTTACTACTCTGTGATCCTCCTGGATCGACTATGGGCAGATCTCTTTTCTGATATTTCAGACTGGTTTTTATTAAATGTGTAACATATCACCACAGAGGTGCTCAAAAGATACCTCAGTGAGGGGTTTTCTGGGAGTGGGAAAGAAATAAAGGTAGGGGACATCATGAAACCAAGACTCAGTCTGGGAAGACCAAGGTGACTGGTGATATCGAGAATTCTCTGTCTTCTGTCTTAGTATGTCCTGCCAATTTCTCAGGTCATTTCTGATAACGGTTCTGGCACTACACTTTAAAGACCCCATATTGTCACATCCTGTCCCCACTGTTATGCTTTCCCTGACAGGTCTGAGTGTGATGGACAGAGCCCAGTGATCTAAGAATGCCTAGCATGGTCATCTAAGATCAATCTGGGACATGCCTGTGAGTTTGTTATCTCCTGCCAATGATGGTTAATGACACAGACTCTCACTGGAGTATGAAAAATGGTAAGCAAGTTTTATTAAGATTACAGAAAAGTACCTGTCATGGGGTACACATCTTTGATCCCAGCTCTCAAGAGGCAGAGGCAGGTGGCTCTCTGGACCATTGAGGCCAGCCAGGACTACAGAGTGGAACCCTGACTCACTAATAACAATGACCACCACCACCAATGGAAAAGTCAGCAAGTAAGGAGAAGAAACTGTAGACTGGAAAGAATTTATTTATTTATTTAATTTATTTAAATAATTTATTTAACTTTATTTTATGTGCATTGGTGTGAAGGTGGCAGATCTCTGGAAATGGAGTTACAGACAGTTGTGAGCTGCCATGTGGGTGCTGAGAATTGAACCTGGGTCCTTTGAAAGAATAATCATCTTTTTTTTTGCTCTCTCTCTCTCTCTTTCTCTAATGTATGAGTGCTCTATCATGTATGCCCGCATACCAGAAGAGGGCATTAGATCCCATTATAGATGTTAGCTGCCACATGGTTGCTGGGAATTGAACTCAGGACCTTTGGAAAAACAGCTGGTCTCTATTAACTGCTGAGCCATCCCTCCAGCCAGTGGGAGGAATTTCTTAGAAAGGAAAGAACTTTTAAATTCCTTTGTCAAAGATTTTTTTTAACATTACAAAGGGAGACATTGGACAGAGACAGAGGTCTATTTGGACTGATTAATTTCCTGGGCTACAGGGGCCAAGCCAATGAAGGGTTTACACACTCTCTCTATGCCTGTCCTGGCCTCATCAGGGAGATGATGGCACACTGTTCATAAGCTGCCCACCCACTGCCCATCTCAGACTCTGGCTGTGATAGTTATTGGCCTTGACTGTCTGGTAGCTGCAATTCACTTGGCCAGTGTTACTGTTCTCTGACCTTGCTGGTGTCTCAAGTACTGTTGATTATATTAGCTCTCACATCATCCACTTGCAGCTCTACCATGGCAGATTTAGCTCGAATCCAGCCACCGATGGCAGCTACGGTCTTGGTTACCTCATGGGTCACTCCTTGCCTATGGGGTGGTCTCTAGAGACAAGAGTCTTTCTTAGAAACTACCTTTATTTAATCTTCTACAAATACCTGCACTGGAAGCAGGAATATGAGAGGACAATCCATGCCATACATAAGTCCCTCAAGGGCTTCTGGGGGAGGAAAGGGTACTGCCAGACGGCCATCACTGGCCCAGAGACCTGTCCTTATCTGTCTAGCTTGGTTATCTCATATCCAAACACAAGCCCTCTTGTCTATCTTCTCCAGAGTCCCGGGTTATCCTTTGTTCTTTGTACCACCCCCAGACTTTGTTCTCACCACAACATACTCGAGAGACTTGCAGTTTAACTGTATGACCTTCCTGCAGCTGGAGGGCTGCTCCCCTCC